>OX579637.1:19081993-19827908 GCA_951230915.1 Antitrichia curtipendula | reverse complement strand
AATCCAATTGCAAGCAAGCCACCCATCTAACTAAATCATGACGAACTTGACCTTTTTAAGTACAAAAAAAGATTACATGATTACAAGAATTACACTAATAATTAGCACCTAATCCTTGGAGGGATCGCACCCGTCGAATTTTTTGTCCAAATTGAACACATGATATACCATTGAAAAGCTCTCGACAATACCTTTCCAATGGTATAGTCTAAGGCATATTAAAGTTGTTGGACGGTCAGATGATCAGACGGGCAGTTGGACGGTCGGTTAGATGGATAGACAGTTAGCTTGACTTCAATCTTTGGAAGGATCTCAACGTCGGAGTTATAATCCAAATAGGACGCAGAATATACCATTGGAAAGCTCTCGAGAATACCTTTCCAATGGTATATTATGAGCCATATATAGTCGTCGGACGTTCATACAGTTGAACGGCCTGTCTGCTCGACCGTCTAGAGTCTGACGGCCCGTCCGTGCAGATGGCCTGTCCGCTCGACTGTCCGAAGTCCGACGGCCCATCTAACCTCGCGACCGACCATGCTTCCGACTCCAATCTTTGGAAGGATCTCACCATCAAAGTTTTTGTCTAAATTGGACGCATAATATACCATTGGAAAGCTCTCCACAATACCTTTCCAAAGGTTTATTATAAGCCATATTTAGTCGTCGGACATTCATACGGTTGGACGGCCTGTCCGCTCGACCTTCCGGAGTCCGAAGCCCCGTCCGCACGGATGGCGTGTCCGCTCGACTGTCCGGAGTCCGACGGCGCATCTGACGTTGCGACCGACCATGCGTCCAACTCCAATCTTTGGAAAGATCTCACCGTTGGAGTTTTTGTCTAAATTGGACGCATAATATACCATTGGAAAGCACTCCACAATACCTTTCCAATGGTATATTATGAGCCGTATTTTAGTCGTTAGACGATTGGATAGCTGATAAATCGTCCGACTGCCCTTACGTCCGCCCGTCCGCTCGTCTGCCTGTCCGCACCGTCTGCCCGACCGCTCGTCCGCCCGTCAGCACCGTCCGCCTGTCCCGTGCCCCGCCTAAACCGCCTGTCCGCACTATCCGCGCGTTAGATGGCCCGTTCAGAAATGTCACAGGACGTCCGGGGGTCAGCGCCCACGTCCACCGGACGTCTGGACGTCCTGTCAACCCTGACCGCATGGGAATTTGGGGACACAAAGGGCTAGGAAGCATACGCTTCAAGCCGCTGCGACGTTGAATTGCGTACTTGAGAAGTCAGCTGACCTTATGCCGCATCGTTCGCATACTCTTCCTTCTGGAGAGAAGGTGGTTTCTAAGGTTTTGCCAACCACTTTCACATGGAAAGACACTTCCGGAAGTGAACGCAGCAAATGCTATATTTGGTTTGAATGAGGTCTCCACCTCAAATATCAGCAAAATACGAAAATTGATCTTCCTTGAGTATTGTGTGAAAAAATCGGGAGATAATTTTGCTCGGTTTGTTGACTGTGATAGATTTCATGCTCAGAGGAGGACAGCTCCAATTGAATTACGACGGAAATGGGATCATCTATTGGAAAAATATAATGCATGTACTCGGGCTCATTGAGATAATTATTATGCAAACCGGTATAGGTCAAGTGCCTACCCTCACAAATGCTTAACCATCATGCATGACAAAATGGATTATGCAAAAACTGCATCTCCGGTGTTCTCTCACAAGAGCAAGCAACTTGATGAACTCACGAAGTTGCCAGTATCAGTGACCGGAATGATTGCTCATGGACACGGTGATGTACGCTATGCGCATTACGGTCTTGATATCTTCCTTCATGACTCGAATTATACGGTGGGGTCTTTAGCAAAGCTCTTGCGAGACCTAGAACTCCCTCCGAAGTATTCTTCTAGGGAATTGTTTGTTGAATCAGGCTCTGCTTCTCTATTTGAAGCGGTGTTGAAGGGAGCTGAAATGTGCAAGTCGTCACTTCGTCCCGCACCCGAAGTTCCTATTGCAGCAACTCCTCTTCTTCCAGTTTTAAATGTACAAATGGACAACGCCACAGGTGACAACAAAAATCGTTATGTCTTTGCATTCTGGTCCCTCCTTGTTGCAAAAAAGATCTTTCGAGAGGTGTATGTGAGTTTCATGTTAGTCGGTCACACACATGACGACATCGATGCCTTGTTTGGGAGATGGAGCATGCAGTTGAAGAAAGAAAGTTTTCCAACCATTACCGCCCTGATAAAGTCCTTCATGGATGTGGATTCTGTTCCTACAATTCCTCATTTAATAGAAGAGGTACCAGATTTTAAAGCCTTTATAGAAGGCTTCATTTTGGAAGGGGACGAAGCACTTGTTGGCCACACCAAGGCGCAGCAATTCAAGTTCTATTTGAACTCGGCTAGTGTTCTGATTATGAAGTACAAGAGGTATTGTACGGATAGTGACTAGCTTCCAGAAGAAGGGGTATCAAATTGTGGCGAGAAGACTCAGAAGGACGAAGCCTATGACCTCGTGGGGAGCCAGTGCTTGTTGCCCACCTCCCAATGCGGGGCGTGGATGACATTTCTAAAGGAATATCCGGATTCATAAAATATTGGGAGGCTTTGTGCAACGAAGATGGGAGTGGCGAGTATAGAAGATGTTCCGAACACTTGGTGTTCTATTGGCGGGTAGTAAAAGCATGCTTGTTGGAACCTATTGAAGCGTTGAAAGATGGCTTTTGGCCTTCTATCCGAGTCGAAGCGATCGTAGAAGACGAACTTGATGACAATGGCGAAGTTCGTGAAGAATTTGCTGAGGATGATGTCTTTGTAGGGCAACGTCGTGATTGCCCATTGCCGTCTTTCCGTGTAGGGCGTGATGTTGGGAAAGATTTTTTTGTTGCCCTTCGACCAGCTGATGGTGATTTGAAGCCTATATGGATTGCAAGAGCTTTATCTGATCCTTTCTCTAATCCGGAACATCCGAATTGTATCCTCATTCAGTACTTTCGGCCCGCGACACGGGGGCACAATGTTCAAGAATTTTACACTGGTTGGGATTCTGCCAAAGGATTGCGTTGGAAAGTGGACGAGACCCAAGAACCGGTATAGGAAGACACAAATTCTTTGATCACGGCATGGAAGTCCAAGGTCAAAAAGGACACAATAGAATGTGTCCTTAAAATTCCTGCGGCTCAAATTGATGTCATCAATGGAAGTTTGACTGTATACAATTCCGATTGACCAAGTACGGGATTTTATGAAGAAGCTTAATAGTATTTGAAGCTCAGATTTACAGTTTGTATCCATAATAATGGTATTGCATAGCCATAGAGAATTTTATATTATTCTATAGCGCGTATGTAGAATAGATGGTGTGGATTGTATTATGATTGGATTTTATAGATTTGTATTGGAACTACTTCTATAGTTTTGGTGTAGTCACTTGCACAGCAAGTACACTTAATATTAATAATACATAATATATTTATGATTATGATATTTGTGATATTTTCTATGTTGGCATCATTTAATTATTAATTCACTTTCAGTGTAATTCACTATGTTTTAAAAACACAATGCGAATTCAAAAAATTTGGTAGTGGGTAAGACCAATTTTTGTTTTTTGAATGTGTACAGCACTTGTCACAATTTCAGATAGGGGGCCAGTTGGTTGTTATAACTTTCCTGCCTTCAAAGTTCACTGAGCAACACCAAGCCATGTATATCTCACAGCCGCTCGACGAATTCAATGGGAATTGAACTCGGACCACCTGAGTAAGATACGTAGCCTCTTACAACCAACCGTTTAGCTCATGACTTGGTGTTTAGTAAGGACCATTCATCGCATTTACATGAGAAACGGCTACTACCACCCTAATCAATAATGTATGCAGGACACCCAAATTACATGCAACTGTCATTTTAATGGAAATCGTACTCCTAAACCCAAAACTAAGCTCCCACAACTTAAACATAGCAAAACATAGCAAAACTTTAATTCAGTTTCTGGAGCACAGAATTGGACAATATTATTTTGGAAGGTCCTTAATCTCCCAAAATAATGAATATGGTGTTTTGTTTAGGATTTTGGAATCCTACTCACCTATTTTTTAGGATTTTGAAACTTAGTCACCACTTTTTAGAGTTTTAAAATCCTAGCCGCCACTTTTTAGGGTTTCAAAACCCTAGCCGCCACTTTTTAGGATCTTGAAACCTGAGCCGCCACTTCTTTTGGCCTTTCTTCCTTGCCTTTTGTTGTCTCTTAGCTCATACTTGTTATTGCTTCTTATTTTTTGTTTCTTAGTTGTTGCCTTTTGTTGTCTCTTAGCTCATACTTGTTATTGCTTCTTATTTTTTGTTTCTTAATTGTTGCCTTTTGTTGCATCTTAACTCTTGCTTTTTGCCCCTTTTAGTTCTAATCATGTTTCTTGTTTCTTGTTGCTGTATCTAAGTTCTTTCTTTCTCTAGCATTTTAACTTTTTCTTCTTTTTAGTTCTTGTTCTTTGGTTTCTTCTTATTGCTTTTAAATTCTTGCTTCTTGTTCTTCTTGTTGCATCTTAATTGTTGTTTCTTGTTGTTTCTTTTTGTTTCTTTTTGTGTCTTGTTGTGTCTTGTTGTATCTTGTTGTTTCTTAGTTGTTGTTTTTCCCTAAGTACTTGTCCCATTTTTCTTCTTGTTTTTTCTATCACCATTTTTATTCTTCCTACCCTAAACTTGAGCTATATATTTTGTGTTGTTGTAAGCCTTTAAAGGTTGAGCTTTGTTGTTCATTCACTAAAAATTAACCTCCCATTTCTTTAATTGTATATGTAGGCACCAAAAGTTGAAACAAAGTCATTGGTGGCTACTTGCAATCCAATAGAGTCATCTTTACATTATTGTAAGGAATATAGGACTTATTGGGTTTTGTGAATGATTCATTGTGGTATATATGTTTTGTATTGGTGACTAATAAATGTCAATAAAGAGAGTTATTTTCTTTCTTACATTCTCCCTTCCCAATATGATTATCTCTTATATATCTCTAAAATCATATGTACTTGTTTTTAACTACATGGAGCTTTTTTCAAAATATGACTTTGTATTTTCCAAAATATGACTGCAATTAGTCATAAACTACCAATGACATCCACATGAACTACCACATCAACCAAAATATGACTCATAAGAGTCATAGTTCACATTAGTAAAATATGTCTTGTTCTTGGAGTAGAGTTATGTTCAGCTTCAAGAGTGTAGTCGCTGCTTTGTACGCTGTCCTCTCATGACTCCTAAGAGTTCCTAGGTAATTGTAAAGGTGGAAGAGGAAAGGTCATATAGGAGTCGCCTTGGTATTCCTCAGTGAGGAAACCATCTTGCCTACTAGATCTCTTAATATTCCTCCCCATAATATTTTCCTCTCTCCACTCAGCGCACTGAAGAGAGTGTTGGCTCAAGTAACTGTGTTCCGGTTTGGTCTTCCCAGATACAAGATTGGGACCAAAAACTCCAATAATCTCCTTACCTCTCCACTCTGCAATCTGCTACTGTATAGCCATCCTTTGAGTGAGGAAGATTAGTTAACTTACCCTCCGCGAGCTTATCAGTCCGGGAAGCCATTCCTTCTCCTTTGCATGGAAAATCGTAGACTGTCTTCCAGGTTTCAAGAGTCCACTTGCCAGAAAGCGCTCAATTTGTCTTATCCCATTCGTTCGACTACTCCCACATTAGCTTCTGGATCATCTCTATATCCTTCAAGCTCTAGGGTCAATATAGAAACCCCATGCATCTAATCTGCCCCAGATCTGCCTCCAACTGTCTCCGTCCTACCTCATCCTTTGGGATAACTGGACTGATGGTCTTCACCTTGATTTGTGTAGCTCCGCCTCCTTCTGCCTTCACCATCATTCTCTATAGAGCTGTCTTTCCTCTTGGATCACAAAACTCACACAATCCCTCCAAAATACAAAGCGAAGGAAACTTTCTACTAGCGCCGATCCTCTTCACCTTGACCGGATCCGGAATCTCAGTTCCTCTCTCTCAACTCTGTTAAGCGCTATCAGGAATATAATGCATACTTAGAGGATGCTAACAATTCCTAAGTGAGAATGGTGAGTGGAGGTTTTGACCCTCAGCCTTCTCCCCCAAAGCCACCTCTAGTCGGCTAGGGTAGCTGTTTCCGCAGTGATCGCGGAACGTTATATTCATTAAAATGAGAGGTTTCCACTGAATTGGGAGGTGTTGAGACCAAGTAATTGACCTACATTGCATCAAAATATAGTAGATATCAGCGTGAAACAATTAACTAGGACCATTAACAAGTACGTGGCTGTCTATATAGTATGAAGAAGGGGACACAAGATTCATACAATTGTGTCTTTCCAATTACACTTGATTGTTTTATACAATCGTGTGATATTATCTGTCGTAAACGTCTTACAAACTTTTTTCACAATGTTGGTAATTACTGCGAGTGTGATTCACTGCACTATGGCAATGTATATAATATGTGCAGATAGCTTGTGTACCTCTAGATTATGACTCTACAATATGAACATCTCCTATATGAGCGACTTACTCTTGAGCATCTCCATGGCCTTCCTAATCTCTGGCCCGCGGCTGTACCCATTACTAGCTTGCTTGTATTCCCGTCGTGCCTGTCGCCTTTGTAGTTCAAAGAACTTTTGATTCCACTGATCAAAAAATGGAGAAGCAAAATTCTTGGTTGCAAGTCCGCTGTGCGTTTTGGCCTTTCTTACTCCCAGGGCAAGAGGTTGTGGCCGAGGAATTGAGGGCACGTCAGACTAGATAGCAACCTTCTCTATGCACAATTCACGTGGCACTTCTGGTGACAATGCTAACACTGGTGACATGACCTTCCCATACAATTTCCTCTGTGGTGCTCTGTTGGAGGCAGACGGTGACATCTGCAAATCAAAAACACCTCTAGACTTTAGTGGAGAAGGAGAGCAGGATTTAGGCAGATGAGGATTTCCATTTGAAGGACTGTCTACCACACCATCCTCAAGAGGCCTAGCAGAATAATCCATCGTGGAATTAGCTATTGCCGCCAAGCAAAGGAAGTTCCCTGTACTCAGAATTGCATTTTGTCCATAGTCTAGGATGGAATCATCCGACGCCGTACAAGTGAGGCTGACATTCATGAGCGGAGACAGGGAGAAATGCAAATTCTGAGAACAACACATAGTAAGAGATATTATCACTCGAGATCAGCAAAGCAAAGCCCATAAACAAATGCAGTCTCAAATATCCTAGGCGAATGCAGGAAAACGCTCAACAAGTAAGATGAACAAGACTTGAAACCAAAATAGAAGTCATATTTGAAAACCATGTCAAATCATTTTATTTCACAATATATGTGGATACAATGCTGAACGACTATATGAGATAATGACTCATGTATCAGGTTGATGCGAACTAAAGCGCACAAGAATTTACAATTGTTTGTTTAGGTGCCTAATAGATCGAGCCGACCTGAACTACACTATCGATACATATAGAGCACTATCCTATCGTAAATTCTCTGAAACTCGCACTGCATTCAAAATACTGTTGTACGTGCGACGACTTCGTTCATCACAGAGCATCCTCCTCCCAATTTTCTCTTTTCTAGTCTCCCAGAAGGACTTCAATCCTATGTCTCGAGCGTCTGTCAGGCACTTGAACCACGGCAGCAAGACGTTGAGCAGAAATGTGTCTTTTGCACCGTTTCCCTTGTAATTCCAAGAGTCCGGGAGAATGACATTCTCGGTCTTGTTCATCACGTGCTTCACTGGGCTGTCATCAACTGCAATTGTATTTTCATGGTTGAAATTTCCTTGGAATCCCTTGAACAAGGTACTCATGTTCTTGAGGAAGAGATCTTTACTTGTGCCCGGTTCACTAAAAGTCCCGATGCACCCAAAATCATCTCTGTACTTTAGTTTTGTGCACGAGTCCTGTCCGAGAACGAACATGGGGTACTCCTAACCCTCAAATAGGTACAAGCAAACCTCTTCCGTGGTGGACTTCTTCATGGAGCTCCAAATAGAAACAAATGCTATGCATCCTAACTCACGGAGAAACTCGACGCAATTTGGACGGACCCAAACTGCCTTCGGTCCCACTAAGGTGGGAATGGTTGCCGAGTGTGGCTGCGTTCTATCACGGGCGTGAAAGTACGAGCCCTTGGACTTTGCATCTTCACAGACACACAAAATTCCATTCAGGTCCAGGACAATGTTGAGCCACTTCTCCGACACCCTGGACGTCAATTGAAGGTCTACCACCTTCGACTTTCCTTGAGGACATGGAGGATCCAATCCCTGCTATCAAACGTACAAATGTGCAGCCAGTTACTACGCTGCACTGATACATTTTAACATATTTGGAACAACAGGGAAGAACAGAAGAGGACGACCTACTGTCCAAATAAAATAATAAAATGGATTTATGAACACCGTGATATTATAAGCAATGAGAACGTAGAATACCTGCTCTTTGGAAGAAGTCGATTCTTGAGCGGGCTCCGGATTTGGAATCTCCAAGAGCTCCGTGTTTGGAATAGAGGTGTCATCACCCAAAGGTCCACGATTATTCGTAGCAGCAGCGCTTGCATGTGGATTTTTGGCAACAGGAATACGCTCTGGAGATGTTGGTGGAATCAAAACAAGTGCTTCTGCAGTTCAGGAATTGCCAAGAAAGAAATCCGTGAGACATCGGTATATTTCATCATATCGAAATGAAGTAAGTACAAAATTGATTTTCAAAATGAGAACTCAGTGGTTATGTCCACTACTAGTGTTCTGCCAAAAAATGATTGTCTATCAACCTAAAGATCTACATCCATGTTCATACTATTCTACAAATCAGCTCGAGTCGAGCTAAAACTATACAAATGACATCGAGCAATATTTACAAATTAACCTGTAGAGGGATCTGGACGGGCTAGTGAAGCACTCTCTTGGTCTACGTTGACAGTGGTGTGCTCTTGGGCCGTGCCATCATTGGGGACGAAAATGGTTGCAGGCTCACTACCAGCAACCTCGCCATGTACTTCCAAGGGATCCAAATCCTCTGCAGGTGGTGCCGGTGTCTCCGGGCATGCGAATTAAGGAGGAGGCAGAGCGAGAACCATGAATTCTCCCGTCGAAAGTGCAAGTGCAGGAGGAGGACGTGCAAACATGATTTGAACTCCTGGCTCCACCAATGAACTTGAGGATCCACTGTTATTGAATCCTCCTGCTGGACCATAGAGGAGCAGCTGCTGACCCGCCGACTGCAAAGACACCAGAGGTTGGATTGCACCCACATGATGCATGATGGTCTTGAACTGGCTTGCAGACTGCTGTTGTTGCACTAGGAACATCTTCCACAATTCCTCCATTTGCCTCGCATTCTCTGCAAACATCTCCATGTTGGACCTGTGGTCGTCTATCCGGTCCTTCCTGAGCAGTTGAATCTCCGCCTCTCTGATGTCGTCTTCCTCATTCATCCTCCGCTTCTTTCTCTCTTGAACTATGGGCGACGACTGCGTCCCTATGAGCTATCCGGATGAAGCCGACGATCCCCGAATGCTCTGTGAAGCAATAACCATGGGCGTTGTTTGCTTAGTCGGTACGTCGTAATTGTCGACATTGTCGTTCAGTTTGTGCTCACTATCCGTCGAGATATCTACACTCTTGTTTGCTGCCGGCTGCGACTGCCGAGCTGGTGTCCAACTGGCTTCAGCCGCCACCTTCCCCTTCCGCCTTGACGATGACGGTGTCCTTGACCGCTGAGGTCTCCTTGGATACATGACCTTGTCAACAAAATAGCTGGATGGTAGGAAGTCGTTCTTGTCCAAAATCTTGGCCGCACTCGCAATTCTTGTCCAATTGTTGGACTCATTCGAGTCCTCCACCGCAAACACTGTGAACCCGCTCATCTGACGGAACAGCACAAACATAGTCAATTGCATAATTACAATTCAGATTGGGTCGAGCTGAACAACGGTGACAAGCAGTTTACTTCAGGTTGACTCGACCTGATTGATAGACCAGATATATTCCCAATGAACATGAATGGTTGTAATACTTACCATTGCAGCACACATGAATTTAGACCCGGCAAAGAGTGACAAAACGTTCGCCTTGGGCACGCAAAATTTTCGTAGAATACGGATGTGGAATTCCATCCGCAACTCTGTGTTGTTGATTCTGAATTTGAGCTCATTGTATAGCCGCGGCTTCGTGTATGTATCTGTATTGGGCGCATCATACGATGCCCTGAGGTCGACATAGTTTCTATTGCTCGGACTCTGAAGGAATGTTAGATAAATTTTCTCGACCGCCTTCTTGTTGGTGACGGAGTAGTCGCCCATCCTCTCTTGACTTACTGGCATGTAGTCCGAGAATGTCATCTTGTACTCCTTCAGCACATCATTCGACTCGATGTAGTGGAGTAGCTGCGTGTGCTCCGTGTCGCAGGCGTAGTTAGCGCGTAAGTATCTTTAACACAAAAATGTGGTAAGATGACACGAGTTATCATCCCAGGGAATTCTACTATATTGCTGCAAGTTTTGGGTATTCAGATCACTTTCAAAACACCCCAAGCAATCCGTACAATCTATCGCTATCTTCCGGAAACTAGTATTTTCCGGATTTTAGTCCGGATCCATCCTCTTCCGGAATCCGGTTCCAACTCTCTAAGTAACTGGTTTTAGATACCCCTGTTTCACCCTCAGGAGGTCCACTATTGATCTTTCCAAGGGGCAAGGACTCACCACTCCTAATTCACACTCTCTATCCGTAATAACCAAAACAAACACCCAAGAATTATACCATAATAGCAAAGGGAGAAATCCTTACCCTCACAACCTTCCAGATGACTTATCCGGAAAGTTGGTCACACAAGGTCTTGATAGATCCACCTTACTACTACGGCAGATCTAGACTTTCCGGATTGTAGTGCTGACTGCTTAGCTCTTGACTGCTCCGGAGGTTGGTAGACCTTCCGATGGCTGGGATAATTCCTCTGGCAGTTGCTTATCTCCGCACGGAATCCTCCCTGGACTTCCGGACTCGCACCCTCACCCGTAACAGGCTTCCACCGGATCACTGTTCCAGCAAATTAAAGGCACCATGCACAGCTCTTCTTTCACACGTCTAAGGCTCTTCCGTCACAGCATATGTATCCGTCAATCAAAGAATCCGGACTCCCTCTCGTACACTCTCACTCACGAACCAGAATGCAACTTAATCATAAACGCGATGCGCAAAGGAATGATCAAGCTGATCTGCGGTAAGCTCCGATTAAATGACAAGAAAGGGAATGACAGGCCAACAAGCCGGCCTGCCCTTTAAAACAATCAAAAAGCGGCCAAAAAGGCCCATACAAAACCCGGCCAACGGCCAACTTTAAATCCGGCTAACGGTCCTAATAACCGTTCCGGCTAAAACGGAAAGTCGTTAAAATCCTAAAGGTCCAGAACTAGGGGCCCACAGTCCGGGTTACTTGTTCCGGAAATAACTAATAAGACAAAATCCTAACTACCAAGGCGACAACTCGCACTAGTCATTTGCGGGGTTTCTTTGTCGATGGCCCGGCCCTAAGATTCGCAGGAGTTGGCTTCCGGGTAGTCACCTTCGGTGGAGTCCTCTTCGTTGCAGATCGAGTTCGGATCTGAGGCGGATCTGAATCCGTTTCTTCGGATTGGGAGTGAGACTCGGCGGATTCCTCTTCCGTCTCCTCGATCTCCAGCGGCTCTTCTAACCTCGTTTGCCTCTGCCGCGTCGACTTCGTCTCTGTTAGATTGATGACGATGTTGTCCGGATTTGCAGGTGGAGGCGTGTTCTGCATGTGTAAAAATCTATCTGGATTGGTCCGGGCTGGGTTTCTGACACTTGCTGCTGCTATGGCCTCAGCTTCCGTCTCCGTCAGCTGAAGAGGCGGAAACAGGTTTACCACCGCCTGCCTTCCGGATGCCTCCTCGATCACGGTGGTCTGCGTGCCCGCACTGTAACAAAACATGGTAAGAAAAAACCGCACTCAAAATCGAGTGTGGTTCTTTTCGCCACGTTTTTGTGCAAACTCACTACACGCGCAGTCAACTTCTTTTGCAATTTCCCACTGCAATTTTTAGAATTTGGGAATGTGTAATATACCATTGGAAAGGTCTTAAATACATCTTTTCAACGGTATATTACACGCTTTCAAATTAAAAAAATTGCAGTGGGAAATTGCAAAAGAAGTTGACTGCCCACTATGCGCGCCTGCACAAAAACGTGGCAAAAAGAACCGCACTCGATTTTGAGTGCGGTTTTTTTTTACCATGTTTTGCTATAGTGCCGCGTCCTTCGATGTAGTGACTTCCGGATAAGTCACCACACGAGTCTGGATTCCTGGACTCTTCTTCTCCATCGAAGTTCCGGCACCTGGAGTTTCTAGGAACTCTCCTCCCGGAAGATCCGTGAACATCGCTTGGTCAAGCAGGTTCGGGTTGAGGCTTCCGATCAGCTGCCGCATCTCCTTGAGCACTCCCTCCATCCGAGCCTCAAAATCCGTCAATATGAGCACTACCTTCGTTCCGGTGATGTGTCCTTGGGCCACCATCTAGGAGTTCCAGAGTTGGGCCCTCGAGATGGTGCTGGCCGGAAGGTCAACCAGGTCTCCCAACTTCCGCACTAGAGACATTGCCTCCGTCGCCTTCCGATTTGCGATGTGCATCTCCCATTCCGACCACTGGTGCTGGTTCCGGAATTGGTTCCGTTCCTCCTGAAGAGTCCGGATCTGGGTGTACCGGACCTTGACTTCTTCCGGATCAGGTCTACGTGCGATGGCGGCTAAGATCTCCCTCTCGTCCTTTACTCCTAACGTATTGCAGACGTCTTGGAGAACTGCCGCCATCCGGTCGTTCACTGTTCTCGTCGTTCGCAGCCAATGTATGGCGTTCTCGACCGGATCTGTGTCCGGGTTCGGACTTTCCGGTTGGACGGAACCTTCCGCCACTTGCTTTCCTCGCGAAGCCCGATCGGTGGACTTCTGTCTGCTGGGTCCGGCCTTCTCAGGAGTGGTCTTCGTCTCCTTCGCAACCTCCTCTGACTCTGACTCTGGCTCCTCCGGCTCAGCTTCCGGCTTCAGTCTGTACTTGAAGAGGTTTTCCCCTTTCCGGTACATGAGCTGCTCCGGCTCGCTCAGGGTCTCCATCCAGTGGTATATGTGAAAAAGGTAAGGGCTAATGGGATTGGACTTCCGTCCTACAATTCCATTCGCTAACTTCTCCACAATGGTGTGGATAAGTCCGCCCCAGTTTACGGGTCTTAGGGGCGGATTTACCCTATTTCCTAAAGCTCCAAAAATGGTATTCGCCGCCGTGATGGTCACCCGGCTAGGTTTCTCTGGATACAGGATGGGAATCAGGAACTCTAAGAGTTGCTGATCCCGGGCGAAGACACAATCGGTTGCCGCGTATCCCTCTTTTGGGTCGGCGGAGTTCCGGAACCTTTCCGCCGCAAACTTCTCCGTCCGTCCCGCCCATCCGAGTCCCCTATTAACGGCGAAATATGTTCCGGCCCAGAGTTCTTGAATCCAAGCTCTCGGGCGGCCCATCACCATCAACTCATACTGATTGGGAACTCCATAAAAGAGTTCCTCAATCATTCCCTCACTCTTCAAGCAGGGTTGTCCCCGTCACGTCCTGTCCGTCCGTCAGGATGTCCGGACGGACGTCAAGATTCAACCTCGGCATCCGTCAGGATGAAATCTGGACGAGAACCGTTGACAGAGGATGAAAACTATGGAAATGGATGAAAATTCATCCTGGACGGCCACGTTGGACAGCCGACTTTCTATCGACGGCCGCGCTGGACGGCCGATCTGGACGGGCGACCTTCCGTCGACGGCCGAGCTGGACGGGCGACCTTTAAAATGAACCTCTAAAGTATTGAGATTACAAAGTACTTCAATGGAAGAAAGGCTTTACTTAGATGGTAGGAAGATCCCAAACCCCATGAGTGGATTGAACATAAGGTAGAAGCCTTTCACTAGTTATCCACATACATTATGGGATAACTAACCACCATGGGCTGCCTTTGACTACAAGCAATACCCAAGAGACTCTAAGTCTAACTAAGAGTCTAACACTACTCCTAGGGCTGAATGTACATAGTCTACAACAATATGTACATGATCTTCAACATAAAGGTTTTTGACTATGTTTTCACAAAAAGCGCTCCCAAACTGCCATTTCTACCAAATTTTGGAAGAAAAACATTTCTGGACACATGTAACCATAGGATTCTTGTAGTAAACTAGTTTGAGAAGATGTGGAAAAAATTTCAGAAATTTCCACCTTGTAGATTGCAAGATATTAGCATTTGAAGTGACAAAAACCCTTTTTTTGTCCCTGCGAAAAACCGGGCAGCTGCAATTCACATGGTCACATTTGTATGAAAAAATGTCCAAAATGGTGGTAACTCTTTGGATTCATTCTTCAAAGCAAGTTAGCTACATGCTTGAAAATTTTCAGATCATTTGGAATTGTACAACATATAGAAAAAAAATAGTAAGTAGAAAGAAGTAGAAAATGATTCAAAACACTAAATTGTTAAGGATTTAATGATGGAATTGAAAAATGCCAATCCAAACGATTATAATGTTGTAATAAACAATCTACACCTTCTGTTCATATTTTTTTCCAAAAATATTGAAAATTGAGTTAAATAAAGGACTTCAAGGTTTATTTTTAGAGTAGAGATTCTATAACTACCCGCAAACTACCCACAATTAAAATTCCTCATAACTTTCATCTCATAAATCAAAGTGGAATGATTTAAACTTTCCTTGTGCACATAAATCTAGAGAACCAATTTCAAATTTTTATTTCTCTAAAAAATGATTTTTAAGGAAGTTCTTTTTGTTGCCTGGGCTGTCCGCCGAACAATGAAAACTACATATCATACCATAACTTTTTAACCATGTGGTCAAAAGTTATGGAAATTATTGGGCCCTAAAGCTACTCCTCGGGTACATCTTGTGTGAAAATTTCAAAGAAAAAAAATAAAAATTCCATTCGTGGTGAGCTGCCCAAAAACGCTATGTTGTCAAAAAACGGTGTTTGGTCCTTTAGGGGTTAAATAAAATTAAAAAAATATATATATAGTATATTTTGAAAAGCCATAAATTGATTGGGATTATATAGGTTAGGCAATTTAAACTCACATTTTTTGGGTCAAAAACTTTTAAAATTTGACTTGTGAAAACTGAAAAGAGGATTGGAAGACTTCACATCATTTTTGTAGTTTTAACACCCTCATGTTCAAACATTATTATCTTTTACTCTATAAGTGATATTTTTGTGTTTTAGCAACCTATGAGATTTGTAACATGTCTTGTTTGAATTTATACGGTTACAATTTTTTTTTAATTGATACACCTAGTCACCTAATCAAAATGTTGACATTTTGTTCAATTTAGAGCAAATTCGTAGGAGCTCAAAACATGACTTGGGCATCTAGGATTCTAGGGATTAAAGTTCGTTATTGGATTTCTAATTAGAGAAGTTGCTAAATTGATTTTACATTGACTATATGGCAAAATATTCAAAAATATTAATCCATGTAGGCCCTATGCTAATTATTGCCAAAAAAAACTCCAAGTTGTCATTTCACCATGTTCATCTTGAAATGAAATGAAAAGAAAAAATTAGAATCTATTCAATTTAAGACTTTCAAGTATAGGATCGCCATTCATAAAGTCATTTATTTCAATTGATTTTCAAATAAATTTCATGTAGCGTGACCTTATCAAGTTAGCAATTGCAAGATATTAGACTTTGATCATTTGATTTCCATAATGCCATTTGAGAAAAAATGAAAAATGTTCAATACTTTAATTTGTAAACTTTGGATTTAAAAATAAACATGAGGGAGTTGTCAATCAATAGTCCAACTAAAAAAACATTAAAACTAATAGAACAAAAGTTACAAAACGTGAATTATTTTTTGGTTTAATTCTAAAGACTTAAAGGAGATTTCATCAAATATGAAGCAATAAAATAATTTGTTATTTATTTCTTGCTTTGGTAAACAATTTCCATTGTTTTTATTTCTTAGCCCCTAAAGTAACATACTCTCATTGTTCTTGCTGCAAGGGACAAAATGGATTTTCGATAGGCTTCCATGATCTCATTTTTTACTGAAACTTTTGAAAACTTTTTCATAAGAATGATAAAATAGAATGATAGATAAACTTATGAGTTTATTCATAATACAATTTCTATTCCAATCAGTGCCTAAGAGCAAAGGGTATGCCACAATAACCTCAAACAGAGGAGATCGGGACACCGGGCAGTCCAGGACTCTAGGTAGACAAAAAAATCCACAAAAAAACGAAATAAAAATTTGTATATTTTTTGCCAGTTGGATTATATTTTCTTTTAAATGGGAGGCTTTCATTCATCCCATTTGGATTAGGAATGGAAAAGTTATGGGTTTTTTGTGGAGCGGGCAATCCTAGCAACTTCTTAAAATAAATTTGTTTCTTTCACTTCGAATGCTAATAACTTTCAATCCATACGGTCAAACATTACAAATTTTTTATCACGTCATCTAAGACAAGTGTAGAACAAGATCCTTTGGTTTGATTCCAAAAAAAAATTGAAAAATTTAATTCATAGGTGAACATAGCAAAAGTGGTGGTTTAGGGTGTTTTGGGCCAAAAAATGGATTTTGGACTTTAGGGCTTCATCAACAATAAAATAGAACACTCTTTTACCTACCATCTAAGCATACAAGCTTCTTCTATACTATTACAAAAAGGTCCAATAGATTACAAAAATAGACAAAGGCGAAGCAACAATACACGAGGTGGAAAGAAAACGATAAATGTACATATTTTATAAATCCGTTGAAGTACATGGTAAACTAATAAAGGCTTTACATAATTACATACGTTCGCTTTGTACAACTTCTGGTATTTAATTCTATACATCTATCTAGTTATATACAATCTAGTCTACTTCTTCAATTACAACGCCGCGTGCTATGCTATTTCTCAAAAATTGCTGCAGTTCTTGTTGCGATTCGAAAGTCCTCAAAAGCTGAAGTGCTTCTATATTGTATCTATCATGTAAGTGGGAAAAAATGTCATTCACGAGGGCTGGCTTATGGAAGGTATTGTCTTCAGTGTATGCCATTTGTTCTTCAAAGCTCCATTCCCCCTCAAATCCGACTGGCTAGCCTTGAGAGTTAAACATGATGCGTTGTGGATGTGGTGCACGCACAAAAATGGAGCGGTCTGGGTCCCATTGTCCACCGGCAATCTGACCAAAATATAGTCGACGCCCTGGATCACTGTCTCCAAACACCCTCCTGATCACCTCTGTCACTTGGGCGTCACTCGTCCATGGTATGTCAGCCACCGTTCCTGCCGGGAGGTGTCGGTTGTGGTGGCCCCACTTCCAAAGCCATGTCATGTCGGACCCCCAATGTACTCTATTACCGGGGCCCGGTAAATTTTCTTCATTGTACTCATAATGTTGAGGCATGTGGTCTTGAAGGCCAAACGTTTTGTACAGTCGTGCATGAAATGGAGCCCTGCATTGCGCACATCTCTTTTTGGTGACCATGTGTGGAATAAGACACACGGGGTGGTATAGATGGCCACATGTACCAAGATTCCATCCACCCTTGGGGCCAAACGGTTGTTGGCACATTATACATGTTGTTCCATCTTGTACAAAATCTAGAACGAAAGGCCACACTAGTGGCGTAATGCCATCGTGGTTGGGTGGCCCGTACCGTTGGCGATCGATATTATATTGGAATTCCAAGTCTGGACGGGCATTCCAATCGATGCTTGAATTCTCCCTATACACTGGCAAATCATCGGTGAACATTTTTGCCACCCGAGGCCATGAGTTCAAGCCAAAATAACATTGACCGCCATCATTGAATTTTGCAGCCACTCTCCTCACTTCACATTGCATTTGCTCAGCCTCGTTTAGCGCTAAGTTGCATGTCAACTTTATGTTGCACAATTGAAGCAGCCTCTGCTCCTGAGGATTTTGGACCAACCGCATATTTTCAGCACTCAATGCGGTCATGGTCTGCTCCAAGGCTGTTCAAGCTGCAATAACCACCGCTACCTCTGCCTCGGCGTTGTTGGCACGAAGTTCCAAAGCACGCATGGCGTTTGTTAATTCTTCCATGTTTGTGCGAGTACTTCCAAGCTCTGCTTCAACTCGCTCAGCACGTGCATGCAGAATATCCAATGTGGCACTTTCTGCACTTGGAAAAGTGGATCGTGATCGCAGCACAAACTCAGATGTATTGCTCGGGCCTGGTGTGTCTTCATTTGCACCGTATGTAGCACGTTCCACTACAAGATCAAGTGGTGGAACTGAGTCTGTGCTGACCCGCCTTTCATGCTCTACGAGCTCGGCTTCACGTGCAATGAGGCGCACATTTTCATCTTGAATGGCCCGCATCCTTGCACGATGAACTTCCAACACTGCAGCATGTTGTCGTCGTGTTTCTTCTTTTTTTGCTTGCAGTGTTTGTACTAATTGGCGCAAGCGAACTACTTCTTCACCGTCAGCTTGCACTTCACCAATCACATCTTGTTGGTTGACATCTGGACCGCTGCCCTGACCAACTTCTACCTCCATCAACTCCGTCCTTGGACGCTCCGCCAGTGGAACCACGTCCATTTGCACATTCAAAACATCAGCCGTTGGCACGGCAGGATTTGGTACATTGTCCAATGGCACAGGAGGATTTGGTGCAATGTGGCGAGTTTGATTTGGAAATGCATTATTCCGCGCTCTGCCCAAAAAGCTGCTCCAGTCCACATCCTTGCCAAGAAAAAACTCCGCATATGCCATTTGGCACAATAAAAGTGTCCCGTCTTTCTTGGATCTTGAACCCCAAAGTGCCAATGACACTTCAATCATACTCTTCTTGAAGTGCGGATGTTGGCACTGGTCAATATTTACTACGCCAAATTTCACGTGCACTTCGTACCGGTCGTGTGGCCAATGGCGGTTGATGTGGGCCCAATCTATATATTGCCGACATGTCACTCTTGTCCATGGGCCATCTTCCTCCACCCACCCAGTCTTTGCCATAATCGCATCGGCATTAAGTGTGCCCCAATCCAAGGTTGCTCTGTTTCCTCTCTTCCTTCTACCTGGGGGTTCACCTGCAGGTACCAAACCTCTTGGGGGGTCACCTCCAAGTCCCAAACCTCCTGTTACATCCTCTGCGTCCATTCTTGATACCTGGAAAATGACACACACGATACTGTATGCAAATACAATGACAATTTGCTTTGCCTTCTGTTGCGTGAAGGCAACTGAAATGTGACAAAACAATGTCAAATGTATAACACTTCCCCCCAAATTGCAGTGCGAAGCTTTCTCAAGCTCGGACAGTGCAACTCAAAAGAAGAAGCAGGTGAACTGTCTCAAAAAGTTCACTTATACCCCCCAATTACCGACCCAATTAGGCAGGGTATTTAACATAACATCAGCCCGTCCCTCCCGAATCTAGGCCGTCCAGGGCGTGGGACGGCCCTGAAATGGACGGCCGATACGTCCACAGAGGTCCGACACAGGGTTGGGACACTGTCAACGGGTTCGGGGCGCCGTCGACAGGTTCAGGAAATAATTACACCACCGCCCAAGAGTTGGACGAACGGATTTTTCGTCCTCTCGACGGTCTACCCGTCTCCTTGACGGCCTGCCCATTCCGTCGACGGCCTGCCCGTCTTCTTGACGGCTTGCCTGTCCCCTCGATGGAATACTCGTCTCCTCGACAGCATACCCGTCTCCTAGACGGAATACCTGTCTCCTCGACAGCATACCCATCTCCTCGACGGAATACCCGTCTCGTGGACGGCCTACCCGTCTCCTCGACGGAATACGCGTCTCGTGGACGGCCTACCCATCTCTTGGACGAAAGGGCCGTCCAAAAGGACAGGGTGCTCGTCTCCTCGACGGCCTGTCCCTGGTTGGGAACGGCCCGCCCATCCTCTCGACGGCCTGTTCGTGGTCTGGGACGGCTTACTCGTCCTCTCGACGGCCTGCCAAACTTCCTGGACGGCCCTTTAAAATTTTTATTTTTATTTTTTTGAAAATATTATTTTATTTTTGGTAAAAAGCATTTTTTTAATTTTTTCATGTCATGTCCATGTTAGAAAGTCTTGTAGCCATCTTAGAAAATGTTATGACTGTTTTAGGTGGGAAGATGACCATCATGGAAACAATTTTCTACTGATTTGGGGTAGTCTACAAACTCTTTTGGGCTTACTGGATAGTACACTTCAAAAATTAAAAAAAAAATCATAAATAATCCAAAAAATAAAATTCTAGTTGCGTTCTTCATTTCTCACATGTGTCTTTGTATGGAAAAAATTTGATTATTTTTGCTAATGGCAATACAACAAATCAGTCATTCTGCCTGTTATAGGCAGGTTTACCTTATATCACAAGGATAATGACATTACAATCCATCATAGCATAAACTTAATTTCAATTTCATGATTTATTTAGAATGTACTAAATGTAGTAGACATTAGAAACACATTCGAAGTGCAAATTGCAATAATGAAATTTCATTTTAGGGTCGTGTTGGCGGATTTTACATAAAATAGGAACTAGAGAAAATAAACTTTTGCGTAATAGTTAGACTCAAACTCAGAAAATATCAATTTGGGGGATAAATTTCAGATTTAGAGTAAGGAGCAACAACTTCCCAAGATACACTAAAGTAGCATATTTTTTTTAATTTATTTTCCTAAACTCTAAATTACGCGGAGGCAAATATCGGAAAGACTACAAAATCATTTGGATACACTTTGTAACTCAACATGGAAGGTCCCCAAAAAATGAATTGAACGCTTCCACAATCTTTCCATCTCATTGAAGTGATTGAATTGCCATCAAATTGGCACTAAATGATGCCATTGGGCGTTCAGAGGTTGAAGTTTATTGTAAATATCTTGCAATCTACAATTCTACATAGGCAAAGTTTGTGAAATTTCTTCCGGTCAATTGAACACTACTCTAGTACTCTAGTATGAGATCTTACATACTACAAGTAGATGTGCACCTTAAAGGCCTAAAGTCCTAAATACATTCATTTTTTTTTTTTACATTCTTTACTATAGAAATGGCAATTTATTTCAGATTTAGGATGGAAAAGAGGCCTTGGGACTTCAGTCAGTTTAGTGGTTAACATACGGTACTACATAAATGCCACATTTAACTACTTTTGGACTTTGGAGGAGTCCAAAAATAAAAAAATGCTAAAATCCCCAGATGTCCCCTTATGCATCTGGAGATTTCTCATTTCCTATGTACTTATCTGGAGATCTCCACAACGCAAGTAATGTGGCTAAGGATTTCTGTTTATACTCACTATACATCCCAAAACCTACCGAGAGGTCTCCAGATGATAAATGCTAAAATCAAACCAGCATTGCAAAAATCCATTGCATGAACTCTAAATTCATCTTTCGAATATCACATTTAAACATCATCCAACGAAGCCTTGCCAATCAATTGACAGAATTTTACATTTTCACAAATGAAAGCAATGACAACCTTGTTTGTCCTTGTATGTGGAGAAGGAGAATTCATCTGGGGACATCCAGATGGACTTCCCAAAGCGCTAACAATAAGGATGCATCTAGAGGGCTAAAGACAAACTGAAGAAATTGAAAATACAACTTGGTTAAGGGTCCACCTCATTTGTCCTATTCAAATTCACTAAGGCAGCCTCTCTACTTTTCTTAGGAATTGTCCGTGATTTTGGATCTACAATCTTGGACCAATTTGAATAGACTATGCAAGTTGCATCCAACCAGGTCGGAAGACTATTCTCTACAACCCATTTCCCGTACCAACAATTGCGGTACCTTAA
The DNA here is from genome assembly GCA_951230915.1 of Antitrichia curtipendula. Lineage (NCBI taxonomy): Eukaryota > Viridiplantae > Streptophyta > Bryopsida > Hypnales > Leucodontaceae > Antitrichia > Antitrichia curtipendula. The sequence continues at coordinate 19,806,066 of OX579637.1, read as the reverse complement.
TTCCAAAGTACTTTCGGAGTTGTCCGGTCGCCAATATTGAAGCAAGAACTTTCCGTAATTCGCATCTCCTTGTAGTCTGCATACAGTGGACAATGCTCTTCCTTGCCAAACAGCACAGATTTTCGGATCTTCAGGTCTCAAAAGAACCCATGAACCTGGACGTATGTCAAGCCAAGGATTGAAACTTTCCAATGGTGCTTCATTTGCGGGGCCGCAATATGGTTCTGGATCCTCTTCCTCAGGAATGATGTCTATAGGATTGACCAAGAAAGTTCGACGAGGGTTTTCATCGCGTGTCATCCTCCAATCGTGTTGTGGCCAAAAGCCTTCCACCAACTCTGAAGGGCATTCAGGTAGTGGTTCTCTAAGCTCACATAGTACACGATTCCAGTATTCCACATAAGGACCAAAAGCAGTTGCAAATCCCTCGCATTTAGACATCCCGTTTTCCCAGTACTGAATGTACTTTTCTAGTCCTATCATCATAAAACCCTTGTTCAGAGTAGCTTTCCTTGCCATTTCAACAGCCTTCTCTTGATTTCCTGTGGCCTTGGGAACTTCGCTACCCCACATGGGCTTGAATGGAACAGGCTTCGGACAGCCTGGAGGGAGCTTCGGCCGTCCATGTGAATCTCTCTTCCAGAGTCGTTGAGAAGGTTTATCAGATGGTAGCCAATGCGAATCAACTGCTGACTTCTTATACTTCATGACGGGGACCTCCTCACTATCTACATAAAATTTAAAAAGATGCAGCTCTCCCAATCCAATTAATCTAGCCGTCCCACTGCTTTGGTATCCCTTTACGAACAACTTGAAATCAGCCACCTCTTTAATGAAACTCAGGCATGAATGATAGCTCTTGCGACTGCGTGAAGGCTTTCATCAAGTTGGCAACAACAAAAGTATTCTTTGTCTTCAAGGCCTTAGAGAGGTGACTGAAATAAGCGTCAATGTCTTCGTGAGTATGTCCGACAAGTAGGAAACCAACTTGAATTTCCTTGAAGACTCCCCGCGCAGTCAACAAAGACAAGAACGCCATAAGGTACTGGTTCTTGTTATCCTTTGCCAAGTTGTCAAGTTGAAGATATAATTTCTCAGGAAGAGGAGAGGGTCCACGCCGAGCAGATGGTTCTACTAGGGTCAAACAATCTGTACAACGTGATTTTCCTCTAAGCAATGCTTCAAACATAGGGTTTGCTGGCGGGTATGGAAATAAGTCACCTGTCTTTTGAATTGGAGGACCCTCGAGTCTACGAAACAATCTAGCCAACGACGAAATGGTGAAGTTCGAATCTCCTGGCCAACACAACGGTGCATAGTGGGCATATGCACCGTCACCATGACCGTGAGCTACCATTCCTGTTACGCTCATTGGTATCTGCCCCAAACCTTGAGTAGCCTTTGTTGTCACGCGCATCCTTGGTAAAGCTGTCTTTGAAGTATCCATCTTGTCGTGAATTACACATAATATTTTCTTCGGATTCCTTTTAGACTCCTCCCGCCATGAAGCATATAGGCGACGACATGAGGCTTGATGATTGTGATGTTCAATCCGTTGCTTCGAAAATTCTACAAATTCAGGACTTCCTTTGGGTGACTTCAGAAGGAACTGCTGCAACTGGTCACATACACTACACTTTGCAAATGAGCTTCCAACGGGCTTTATAGAAACATTGTTGAAATGCTCTTTCTTGATTCTACTAATTGTAGACTGGCTCACAGGTGGAAGGCCATAGTCTACATTTAACTGCAAAGAAAACAAAAATATGCATAAGCTACAATTGAGCAAAAAAGTAGTGGAGAAGAGAGCTTAACAACAAAGACAAGCAAATTTGAAATAGAAAATAGAAGATATGCATGTCTCATCTGGAGTGATCCAGTTGAGATTTAAGGTAGAAAAGAAATTAGAACTAGTACCTCATTAGCCTCAACACGAACTTGTTTCCAATTATTTCCAGCAGGCAAAAATTTCAGAGTGTCCATTCGTCCATGTCCAATGCCGCGCATTTGGTGGGGCATTTGGTCAGCGTTCTCATCAATGATAGCTTTCATAGTTCCAGTGACTTGAACGGTTCCAATCCTTGGACGTTTAACCCCTTTGTTTCCGTGTGTGCCAGAAACAACGCCGTCTTTGTACATTATCATATAACCATGGTATGTGGACTTCAAAATTCCAAGAATTACGTACCAAGCCGTCATGCATACATCCAAACCTTCAAGAGTGATTACTTTCCGGTTTCGATCCCCGCAGAAATTATGAATTTGGCCACCCGCAGCAATTCCATATTCGTGTCAATCCTCAAAGGACTTCAAATAGTATCTCTGCCTCACAATCAGCGTTTGTTCCCGAGGAAAGAACTGGCAACACCCCCTGCTGCAGCATGGGGAGGCACTAACCTTCTGAATTTCAGAGTCCGTAGTTTTCCGGGTGGCCAGAGAATCCAGAACGCATACATAGGGCTTCCGGTTTATGAATCGATAAGGCTCTTTCTCTCTCCCTCCAAGATATGCTAAGGGGTCTCCGACAACGGGAATGGCAGCAAAATAGTCAACTGTCTCCTTCAATGACCGTCCACTAGGAAACCAACAAGCTGATAATGGCCACCGGGCGTGAGTCATTATGGCTTCCATGTTTCCTACAAAAACATCCAACACCGTGACACCCAAATACTCCTCACCAAGTACTCCGTCTTGAAAATGGTCGTCTGGCCTCCAGCACATTATTCGCCCGGCTGCCTCAACGAGGCCTGCAGAGTTCTGAAGATGAACCTCGAGCCCGAGCCAGTCATCTTGCGGAACATATGAAGAAGAATCCGTAGGAGGAGCTGCAGGTGTCTTCTGAACTTCTTGTGCTCTCCAAAGTACTGTCCGATTTATAGCATCCAATATCGATGTAAGTCCCCTTTGGGACGACGTGACAGGGATATCCTCCGCTCCGGGGACAACGAAAAGCGATCGAACCAAGACCAAAACACCCTGCTCTATTGGGATGTCCACCCCAAGCCACTGGCCCTGTGGACTACCATCCACAACCACCCCTCCACCAACCTCACCAAATCCCGCAGCAAAAAGTTTAACTTCATCTCCATTTCCAAATAAACAAGCTCGAGCGGTCGACTCTTCGAAGCCTTCACTTGTCGAGTGCTCAGTCGAATACGGGATTACATCATTGCATTCACTGAAGACATCCATGTCGGATTCCTTGCAAATAAGCAAGGAGTCCTGAGATCCCTTCGAATGTGACAAATGCCTGACAATAAGGAAAACGTATAGAAGTGTGAGAAACAAATTCACATACAAGCATCCTGAGGATAAATTTGACTTATGGTAATCTTCACATCATTTGCTGTGTGATGATTCAGACACATGAAGATATTGTCGAAGGAAGCAAGTAGAATCGGAACGACGAATTCAACCCAGAGATATTAGGCATCTGGATCACCCTAGATGAACAAGACTCATCTGGATCACTCCAGATATGAGATGGACCATTCATTGATTCCAATGCAAGGCACAGAGATGAGAAGATTGGTAGGTACCGACCAATTCCGGATTGGAATAATCCATATAACATTCACCATCAAGAGTGATCCAGGTGCTATTCTACATCTGGAGTGATCCAGATGCGACTCAACACCTGGAGTGATCCAAATGCTATTCTACATCTGGAGTGATCCAGATGCTATTCAACACCTGGAGTGATCCAAATGCTATTCTACATCTGGAGTGATCCAGATGCTATTCAACACCTGGAGTGATCCAGATGCTATTCTACAGCTAGAGTGGTCCAGATGATATTCTACATGTGACGCATCTCACACGTGTGCCGGTATTCGTATAACAATGCGCGAACAGGTATATCGGATTCACATACGTCTACCGTTGGCTGACTAATACTTTGCAGGTGACCGTCATATATCACTAAACCACCATGCTTGTTTTATGTATACAACAGTGGTTTCATCACTACGCTGCACTCTTCCGTCCGATCACAATAAATTGCATTTCAATAGAATGTGCTCAAAGTCAGTTGACACGTCTGATGATAACAAGGGCATTTGTGGGACATCTTTCTAGGCTGATTTATTAATATTACATTGACGACCTGAAACTTAGAAACTGCAGTACGAAGAAGTGACAGTGTCTTACCTTCTACACAAACTACCGTCGACAAGGAAGGCCTCCGCGCGAGCACCCGCAACACACCCAGACTTTGTTATCCAAAATCGCCACGGCCCGGAGATGCATGATGCACACGAGAATTCAGTGGAATTCAAAAAGAATGAGAATGGCTGACCATAGAAGAGTTGGCCTCTCGGGAGGACGAAGATTGTTTTTCAGAATTCTGAAATCCCGCCAGAATTGTGCACGGGATGCTTTGGCGGCGGATCTTCGTTGTGGACTTTGACTAACGAAAATTGGTCAGCAACTTAAGGCATTATTCAGCAGTCGATGTTCATTAAATGTGCTCGTGGATTCGGAATTTGACTTCGTAAAGTTCCAATTCCATTGGCTTTGATGGATGGTGCAGTGGATACCTATTTGATCATGATTTGCGTCTTCAATTTAAAGCTTGTGATCATATTAAGTTCGTTACATGATAATGTAGTATTTCATACACACACTTGAGAACTTCCTCTTCAACATTCATTTGTGTCAAAAACAAAAGAACTTCCTCTTCAAATATCTCTGACAGCAATGAAATCCGTTTTATTCGTTTAAGTTTTTTTATTTTTTTTAATTAATTAACTAATTAAATTTTATTTTTTGAAATCTCTGACATTAGCAATCTCTTCCAAATTCCAGAGGTTGAAGGTGCAGTATCCCAACATTTGTTTAGGGGGAAAAAAAAATTGACAAAGACACGTGTCTGACAGAAGCTCTACAGATTGGGACTTCTGAGTTTTGATCCACTGACAGAAGCAAAGGACTTCCGAGTTTTGGTCCACTAACAGAAACTTCTGAAATATCCGGGATCCACTCCACTGATAGTGAGACGATTAATTCCATCCACGATTACTTTAATTAGGGAAGTCACGGGACTTTCAAAGCTAGGAATGATTGTAGATGCTTTCTCCGCACACCGTGTCAATGAAGATTACACGAAGTGACATATTATTTTCTGGTAATATGTTTTACCCAAATCTAACGTAGTTCCATTGCCCAGGAAACAATAAATTACACCCAATACAAAAGGGGCTTGGGTAGTTCTTTTGAACGGTAACTATTTTAAAGTTACTGAATTTTGACAGTTCCAAGCACCAATTATGTAGACAACAAAATTTAATTCATTGCATGTATGAGATTTAGAAAATTCAGAAAGTAATATGTATGAGACATTGGGAAATCAAATGAGTCAATAATCTCAGTGGTTGAATCATTCGTTCATTGAATAACCTAAATTGGTATCTAGAATACGAAGAAATGTAAGCAAAAGATTGGGTGATCTATGCTAGTCATTTGAAGATGTACCATGAGCATCAGGAGATGTCTGTTCAACATCTGGAGATGTCTGTACAACATCTGGAGATGTTTGTATGGCATCTGGAGATGTTTGTATAACATCTGGGTATTTTTGAAGAATGCCTAGAGAAGTTTGCAGATCATGTACAAATTTATGCAAGTCGTATTGGAATGTACGCAAAACACTAGGAAATGCTTGCAAAATATTGGTAGATGTATACAAATCATAGAGAGATGTACGCAAAGCGTTCATAGATGTAAGGAGAACATTGAGATCTATAGTTACAAAATAAAACTTCAGAATCTAGAATCTGGAAGAAAAAATAAATAATTTCTTTGATGAGTTGCTTCCTGGAAGAGGTGTAAATTTGACTTCAGTACTCCACACTTAACATATTAATTTGTCAAGAAATCATTTTGTAGGATCATAAATTCATAATGCGCTTCACTGTCTTGTTGAAAGTGAATGATTATTATCGCCACCGACATCTATGTAGGCTTTCGTAGCCCTTGAGTTCCCGAAAGTGAAGTTCTGTCATTCACTGAATCAATGGCCCTCTGAAATTGTTCCCGAAGCCCTGTAACAGGCATAGTGCTTGCCAAAATAGAAACGAGTTGAAAAAATAAAAGCAGAGTAAAAAACTATGAAATTAGGAGAAATTTAAATTTTAAATAATTATTTTAAAATAATAATAATTTTATAATATTCTCTAACATGTAAAATCGAAGCCACCTCAAATCTAGTTGTAGTTAAATTCCCTTGAATTTGAACATGTTTTTCATAGTTTCATTATGCTATTTTGGACCATTTAGACATTCATTTCCAATTTGTTGGCCAAGGTTTACTTACATGTTTGATTCCCTTTTTTTTCCCTTTTTCTTCATATTTTTCCCATTATGTGGGACGGGATAGGCTCCCGTTCTTTTTTGTCTATGATCTCACAGCCTTGTCTAGGCTAGACTCATCTTTTTTTAAATAATGCATATAATTATGACTGTGTCAAAGATTATTAATTGAAGTCTTCTAAGTATCAAACCGTCTTTAAATTGAATGATCCATTATTTTCATTTTGAAGAATGTCTTGGATGTTACAAAAGAATCATAAATGATTCTATGTAGTGTAACTTAACTAAGTTTTATTATTTCAATTTAATAGCACAGTACAAAGTCTTATGCTTTGTTGTATTAAATGTACAACTTGTCTAAAATTGTAGAAGAAGTTTGGAAATCAATGCTAAGCTTTGAGGAATCCATACATGTACCATTGTACCTCAGTGACTAAAAAACAAAATCATACTTTTGTTAGTATAAAAAATTTTAAATTTAATTTGTACAAATCTACAAATATTTTCAATGAATTTAATTCCTTAATATAATGAATATATTGGATTGATTTTTGTTCCTATATAATGATTTGTTTGATGGAAAAATGAAGGTGCACCACATTTATACGTCAAGAATTAACCACACTTTTGGGTGTACACTTAAAGAAATGGTAAACATCATACCGTTCATTTTAGAAGCCTTTCATGAATAATTGCTACAATGGTAGAAAGATGCATAGTAGAAGGAATTGTATAGACCATTTTTGGAATTGATATGAATTAGTTTCAATTTAAATTCTATGCACTTGAGTTTCATTGGTGGTCCACATTATTATTTTAGACTCACCCCATAAATATGTCAATAAATAAGTGATTATTATATGCCGCAAATCTTTTTTTGGTTGATTTTTTACAATATACTAGGCCTATGTATTAAATTATTCAATATTATTTTCAAAATGAGATTCATATGATTGAATGTGTAATTATGATTAAAATACTCAATCATTCAAATTTGTCATGAAATGAAATGTGTTCACTTGATTTGAAGCATAGACATTCAATATTTAAATGATTATCAATCAATCATGGAGATTTGATTTATATAAACACAATGAATTTCTAATTAATTGTTTTTTTTACCCAATGCAATACTCTAATGCTCTTTATTAAAGATAATGATATAATACAAACTTCTATGTACATTAATCTTTCTATAATATAATCAATGAAAGTTTGCAACTTAGAATCATGAAAATGACATTCGACCAAAAAAATACAGGATCAAAATGCAGGCCCTCCTGAAGAAAGTAGAACCAATATATGAGTTGTAAAATAATAATGGCTAATAAAAAAAATGTAGTATAATTGAATTGTAGCCAAGGCTTTGGAACAAGCCTTGGCTTATAGAGTCCTATTGGCTAGTCAAAAAAAATGTAGTATGAATTGTAGCCAAGGCTTTGGAACAAGCCTTGGCTTATAGAGTCCGATTGGCTAGTCAAAAAAAATGTAGTATGAATTGTAGCCAAGACTTTGGAACAAGCCTTGGCTTATAGAGTCCGATTGGCTAGTCAAAAAAAATGTAGTATGAATTGTAGCCAAGGCTTTGGAACAAGCCTTGGCTTAGAGAGTCCGATTGGCTAGTCCAAAAAAATGTAGTATGAATTGTAGCCAAGGCTTTGGAACAAGCCTTGGCTTAGAGAGTCCCATTGGCTAGTCCAAAAAAATGTAGTATGAATTGTAGCCAAGGCTTTGGAACAAGCCTTGGCTTACAGACTGAGTTGTATTATTTATCTAAATAAACCAAAGAAATGTAAAATTCAGTTTACCGAACTCTGTTGGACGGGAATAATGAACTGCAGTGCCTAACTAGCTAAAATGTAGTGTGGATTGACTGTAGGGTCATGTGATGGAAATAGTATATTTGTTCTATTGACATGTTGTCCATCGACGACTGAAAACAATATAGTATGAAAATTTGGGCCCTCCTTTGGCTGCAATAAACTAGTTCTATAGTATACTTTAAGTTCCTGGGAAATGAAGGAAAGGTATTAATAACACTTTAGAAGTTCAAATTGACCCCTAAATGAAGTTGTGACCATTTTCTGGCCATTGAATAACAAAAAATTATTCTATGTAAGTTGGACAAAACTGCAAATATTCATCCTTCAGGTTTAGGGTGGAAAGGGGTAGTTTTCTACAGTAGTTTAATTTATTACATAATGTCTGAGTTATGAATTAATACTTTTGGAATATTTTAAACCAAGGATTCACAAAATATCAAAATGGAGGATTTATACGGTCAGTGCATAAATAATTATTTTGCCAAAATATAGTGATTTTCAATTTCTCTCTCTAATTATACCAGTTCAATGTCTTCATGTTGAAAAGAAAACAACTTGAGAATTGCAGGACGTTAAATTGGGCTCATGAAATGGGCACAATAGGGGATAAAAGTAAAATCTTGCCCCTATTTTGTGCCGTGTCTAGGGTATGTTGTAGACCTCTCCTAGTTAATTTGGGGTCTCTGGTTGCAAATATCAATTCAAAATTTGGAAAAAAAAAATCGTGTGAAAAATAAAAAATTCCTGCGTTTTCCCGTGGAGTAAATTCAACCGTTGGTGAGCTCGATTTATTGTCCGCCTTGAGAATTAAAGAAAATTAAACTAATGAATCATCACGGCATGCATACCTAAATTTTTAGATTGAAAGAAAACGTAGATGTAGCAAAATAGAACCTAAACCCTGAAAATTAGGGAAAGACAAAAAAATTTAACCTGTTATTACCCCCCATCCACCCAATGACATGAATGAACTTCATTGAAGACCATCATTCGTCATAATTATGGAAGGGACGGCGCGAGCTTCCTGGCTGTCAACTCCAGTTGCGCCACTTCCGCCCTTGGTGACGCCCTCTCAACTTCGTTTAGTTTTTTTTCTAGTGGTAGAGAGATTGCATCACAAGGTTTCTAGGTTGGGATGCAATCAGGGTGTACAATGGCTTTGTAGGGTTTGAGCTTTCTCTCCGGAGCGCCGACTTGCGGAGCTTCACGGACTGGAGCACCGAACTCGCGGAGCTTCACGGACTAGAGCGCCGACTCGCGGAGCTTCAGAGACTGGAGTGCCGACTCGCAGAGTTCTACGGAGGAGGAGGACTTGCGGAGCTTCACGGAGGAGCGTCTCTGGAGCGCGACTCGCGGAGTTTGATAGAAGACTGCTTAGGTAAATTCAAGTTTCCTCTTTTAATTTAGTTGCTGAGTGCGTGCATTTCTGGACGGACATATTGTTCTTTTGGATCGAAAGTGACAGATCAACTGATAGAACTTTAGGTGAGTGATTTTGAGTTCGAGAGTTCAACAAACAGACACCCTAAACCTTAACGTTATAACCACCGTCTCCAAGAAAGCTAGCTAGCAAGAGAGACGGGTTCATGCATTTTCCTCAAGTGCTTTAGTCACATTCTGTGAGCTTTTACACAATACACAGAATGAGGTACACTCCAGTTGAGTTCCAGTTTTCGTCGTTAGTTTTCGAAAGCTCACAGAACGTGTGTCAACTTCGCATCACTAGTACTTTGGGAAAACTGTAGAATGGCTTGATGGATCCATCCTCGAGCTCAGGAAAATCAGCATAGTTCACCGGGGAGGTCTCAAAGGCCATATTCTCCCGCATGACCACTTCCTGGCTTCCTGCTCTGTTTTTGAGGAGAAAATCAGGTCCTCTATCTAGCTCAAACGTTCACTCATATCCCGCATACTAATCCCAAACTTGCTACACTTGTCCTAACGCGACGTAATCTGCTACTGTCTCCACCTTTATTTTTCAGCAAATGCAAAATTTAATTCCTCACATGTTCAGTCCTCTCTTTTTTGGCTGTTGATAAAAAAAAACTATTCTTCTATGCAGTGGTGACCTTTAGTTTTCTCGAGTATGCAAATTCTATGCACTTTCTATCGTTATTGTTGGTTCTGCGAGTTGTTGAAACTACTCGAACTGTCCACACTGAGACAGTCTATAGCATTCACCTTTTATCATCTGGAGATTTCCAGGAGTTGCTAGTGATTCATTCGAATCAATAAGCATAGTCATAGTTTCATTGAATTATGTTTTAGAAAGAGTTGTTGACATCGTATATGCACTAAGTATTTGTACTATCATGCTGGTTGTATACAGGAAAGCGATCACGGCAGTCAGTGACAAAGAGAATGGGAACACCACGAGGCAAGGAAATGGCACCGGTGTGGAATAACCCGTAAGTTTTTGGCACATTTAACCCTATTACCATGGAAATTGCCCTATATCCGCAGACCTGGAGGTCTTCAGATGCATAGTATTAGGTAGGGTTCTAAGGTGATTTCATCTGGAGAGATCCAGATGACAAAATAAAAGTAGTTCCACGAATGTAAATGTCTGTCACAATAAAATCTGAAACAAATATCACTAAGGTAGGACATCTGGATCAATCCAGATGATGCTCCCATAGTAGGACACCTTGAGAATAGCATCCAGAATATAACACAGCGTACTTCAGTAGAGCAGAATGATAGAAAATTAGTCCATTTACTCATCCAAAAATTACGAGATACATTCCAAGCCATCTGGAGTGATCCAGATGGTAGTCCCAGGATATGAAACGGCTAGTGAATCACATACTACATTAGTAGTGTGGAATGACAGTGATTAGTCCATTCACTGAAATTCTTGGTCATCTGGAGTGATCCAGATGATAGACTCACAATCAGAAGTAGCGAGTAACTTCAGTATTACCCAGTGGCGTGGAATAATAGCGATCACATAACTTACCAATATCGACATCCGGGAATGGCAAGTTGCGTCCCCTCTCATCTGGAGTGATCCAGATGGTAGTCTCAAGATTAGGAGTACCGAGTGATTACTGCCACCGTTCACAAACAATTCCACAATCTGATGAAATATTAATTGTCTCTTAGAAACGCACGCAGTGAGGCATGCCAAAGGCATACCTCATTCAGTCATCTGGAGTGGTCCAGATGACTAAGATGTGAAAAGAATCTGATGGACCACGGTACAAATAAGTGAACTAACCGGCATTGTCGAATTGATGCAGTGATGAGTTCCTTCAAGAGGGTCCAGAAGACGCCTGCCCAGTGAAACTTGCTCCCTACTGTGATGGGTGGGTTCATACATTCTGTTATGTCGGAAAATTACACCCCGCAGCAGTCTATAGGTGCTTGAAAAAGGTCACGAAATGGGGGGTTCAGTGGAAGCAGGAAGTAGATGGCCGCGTGCGGATCGTTCTGAAACTCATGAATGATATGAAAGTGCACTGTGACAGTGGCCTTGAAATTCAAGAAATGTAGGGACTTGACAATGACACCGTGCTCTTGGTCATTGAGGAGAAAGTTCCGGGATCGGGTGGAACGAGAATATACGGGTTAATCCTAGATTATAGTACGATGGAGCTAAGTCATTGCAAATCACTACTGTCACAAGCATTACTGGATACCAAAGACGACATCCCGAAGTGGACACCCAAAGAAATGGAAGTCCAGTGGGGGCTCATTGTAGAGGCTCGCGATGATACAAATCCCTCACAAGCTATAGTACCGGTGACAGCTGCAACACCGTCGCCAAAGAAGAAGGGAAAGAAGCAGGCATCACTTGTTGGAGCGCCAGGAGACAAAACTGCTTCCGACGCTGCTGCTAGTAAACTTACAATTTCCGCGTGCGTTGCAATGAAGGAGGCTGAGATTAAGAAGCTTGACAACAAGCAAATGAAGGTGATGAAGGCATTGTACAAGACTCACTTTGACTGCATGTACAAATGGAAGAAACAGCCATTCGTCAACGCCGCTAGTGAAACCCTCCGAGTACATTTTGACTACCTGCACAAAGGTCCACCAGGTATCCTAGTGTATCGTGGCATTGAAGACACTCGATTGCCTGGAATTATAAACAAGGCGCGCTTGGAAACCGATTTCAATGCAGATTGGAGGGTCATCACAGTCCTTCCCATAAAGTTAGGACTGTACGGTGCAGAAAGAAAGGCAAGCTACTTTGACACCTGTCCGAAGGTTGATTCCATTACGAGCAATACCAACTACTATATTATTGGAGGCCAACACACTGTGGAGGCATATAGGACTCTGGTGTTGCAAGGAGAATTTCCCGAGGCCGATGTCAAGGACGCCTCGTGCTTCAAAATCATTCCTATATTTGCTGCACAAAGCAAATTCTTGGACGTCATACACCTCTCCCAAGCTCTTAACCAGTATGTCGCCGGAGAACAGAAGGAGCAGTCATTTACGAAGCAGCTTCAAATTGCCAGAGTCAAATGGAAGGAGATGGGAAGTCCTCAGCCCGCGTACGGTGGCCAAGCGCACACCCCTGCTTATCTGGTATGTTTCAAAGTTAGTTTTAAATTGTGGTCTACTGATTTTCATGGTGGACTAAAATTCATGCTGCAACCATCTGGATCATTCCAGATGGTCATGTTTAACACTCCAATGTTGCTGCTGACATGAGTGCTGGAAATCATCTTCTTGATAGCACAGAGTAAGACATTTGGTGATAGACCATAGGGATTGTCGTATTCAATCACTTCATCTGGATCACTCCAGATGGTTTTGTGGATTGTTGCTAATGCCGTTCGGATGTTCATTTCTGACGCAAATAGAAGTCGTTCTTCTCGCAGGAGTTCTTCCCACTCATTTCAACCATCTTCACCTCTATGAAAGGGACCGAATCCGCAGAATCGAAAATCCCGTTGTTATTTATGGAGGATGACGCCGACATAAATAAGTGGATACAGATTGAAGCGGACTACTTGCAATACAAGCTCCCCGGTAATGAGGACAAACTACCCAATCCTTCGAAGGGATCGCGGAAGCCATTGAGTCTCTATGATTTCAAGACTCTGTATGGGCTTCGGAAAGAAGACATCAATTTCCTGGCGGATCAGGTGCAAGCACAAGAGATTTGTGTGAAGAGTTCGAAGGCTAAGCGAAGAGGCATGGCCTCTTCATTGCCGACTCTTGCGAAGGCCGGCTCTAGAGAGAGGTATATCCGCATCATGAAGAATGAAATGATGTTGCACTACCGGAAAGTCCATCTTCCCAGCAAGAAGCCAGAGTATTATCAATACCTGGATGCTGAATGGGAGAATTTAGCCACCGAGAAGAAAGTTGGCCGTGCAGAATTACAACTGTGGGTTGATAAAGCTTTGGCATCGGAGATCGGAAAGATTTGGCTCGACGGTCAATCGAAGGGTTTGAACAAGACATGTGACCCTTCCGACTGCCCAAAATCTGTAATAGAAATGTGGGAAGAATTCATTAAGGCACGAGCCCAAGTTGCAGTGGCAGAAACGATGGAGAAGGGATTTGCTGAGAAGTACCTGTCGAAGATCATGGACGTGAACATGTGGAATATAAGCGGAATTCTTATGCAACCAGATGTTATAGCTTGGCGTGGCGAGGGTAAAAGGCACTTGTATTTGTGGTACATGTTCAAAGCCACGAATACCGGACCACGGGCCAAGATTTTGGAGGACCGTAATCTACGTCGACTGTTTGATGCCCTCAAATGCCAAGAGAAGAAGGTCACTTCAGTTCGATCCCCTGCCGTTATCATGACAGACGCGCAGGGTTTCCACGAGGTTGTGGCTCACCTGTACAAAAGAAAGTTGGAGTTAGCGCATCAACTTCGGGACTGGCATATTGTTCACTACATTGCGGGCCCGAAAGATGGCTTTCCCGAAACTGCGACTGGAAGCGGGTTTGTGGTGTTCGTGATTTTCTGCTTTGGATACAATGAAGCAGAGAGCGCTCGGAGCCGATTCAATTACTACTTCCCCTCTCAGCAAGCGTTCAAAGCTATGTACAGGTCAAAAGATATTCCAGAGGATGTTAGCTCATATAAGCGTCGTGGTGTACCATATCTGAGGGCGAACTCTACACTTGTGTTATTTGGAGGGTTAATGCGGGATGACATGGTACTTGTCAACGTGAACGGGGGTGCTGAGATTACCCACCTGGGACTGGTAGGGACAATCAAAAACTTACTTGTTCTTGTCTTAAGTATAATTTCTTGCCTTGACATATAATAGCTAATGATTTTCTTTGTAAACCAGTGCGGCGGTGTGAAGGTGCTGGAGGTGTTCGATTCTGCAGTGGCGGAGAACGCTGGGCAAATTACTGCAAAACACATTGCGGACCAATTCACCGTCAATGTCCACCTTCAATCCCCGGTCGATAATGAGGATTTGCCGACGGATGCCACTGAATCCCCGGAGAATTTCGAGCTGAACTACTCTGACGCGACCGACGACGAGCCTCGACAGCGTATAGAACCTGAGGCGAGTACTCCATTACCTATATTCATCTGGAGTGATCCAGATGATATTCTATAGATTGCTATTGTTTGTCTCCAATCTTATGTGGTATTCATTGTTACTGCAGGTGACTTCTCCCCCACCCCCTGTGCGGCCTAAGAAGTTGAAGAATCCAACTCCGCCAGAAAGAAACCTGGTAGAACCTCCAATGCCTGCAGTCCGGACAGTGGGGACGAGCAAGCAAAGGAAGAGGAGAATTTTGGAGTTGGATGTGGACCCTCCCTTAGTTTCAAATCGTAAGAAGGCGACTAAACCGAAGAAGAATCCTATTACTCCAGCGCATCAGGTGAAGCAGAATTTGGCTGCAGTGTTTATGGAATCGGAGCACACAGCAACGACGCCTAATGTGTCTTCACAAACTGCGGAGGAATTTGACATGCTGGATGCCGAGGGCAATGCGGTTGAGGAGGAAAGAGACGCAGTTTCTGCTTTGCTTCTTTGTGCATCGGGTGTACAGGGTGCTGACACCTCTAGATCTTTAGTGCTCAATTCTAAGGATCCGACAGTCTGTGCTGGGGATGACTCTAGCTCCGCTTCCCTACGTAATGATGGAGTTGTCCCCAGTGCATCTGGAGCACCCCAGATGAATCCATCTTCAGTTGGTGCTCAGGAGATGTCTGACACTATTCGGAATGATACTCTAGGGGACTTGTGCCCATTGAGTCCTCCTTCTAACCGCCCTAACAAGGCAGACGTTACCGGAAAGGTTAGTTTTAGGTTCTAGGCTCAGGATCGTTTGTCATTTTTATGTATGATTGAAGTCGGCAGTGACCTCTGGATTTGTAATATCACGCTGTATTCATTGCAACATTTCAAATTCCCTCTCCGTTTCATTTGTCTTTTGAGTGATTCCCTTTTTGCTACTCGTTTCTCAGGATGCTCCATTAGGAGTGATCGACAACTCTTGTATTGAAGTGTTGAAAGTTTCGCCTCCCGACCTGAACAACAAGAGTGAGGTCGAGGGTGAGAAGTCGGAGGGCGTGGAGGTGGCGGAGGGCGTGTTAGAGGAGGAGGAAGACAATGTGGCAGCAGACTCTGCAATTTTGGTGCCCGCGGAAGTATGGGCTGGTTTGGTGGAAGAGAAGACGGCTGCGGTGGTGGAGGTGGAGAAGGAGGAGATGAAGGAGGACAAGGAGCCTGCTGTTGTGGAGGAGAAGGAGGCTACTGTCGTGGCGGAGAATGAAGAGAAGGACAAGGAGGATGCTGTGGTGAATATGGAGGCTGCTTTAGTAGAGGAGGAGGAGAAGGAGGCTGTTTTAGTGGAGGGGATGTTGGTCGATGTGGGGGTGAAGAAGGGGTCTAATTCCGGCGTCGCGAAAGGTGCTTGAGGTGACCGATTCTAAGTGTTTTACGTACTGTGTAGTACTTCGGGTTAATTAACTCCTGTATTTTGCTTCTAACTAAGTTTTCTCTTTGTTGTCTACAGATCCGGCCCCGGCTGCTTTGACAAAGGCGACCATATCGTGCAAGGTACCTAGAAGGCAATACGTTGTGGTCCTGGACCTAAACGGACTTCTTATTCACCGTAGTCATCACAATAGTAAGGCAGGCTTCATACGGAGACCGGGTCTCACACTTTTCCTTGACTGGCTCTATTCTATGGAGCAGTATGACCGAGAAGAAGATGTGGCCCTTGTTGGGGAAGGTGTTGTCGTCTACTACCTTTGGTCCTACAAGAGTGACTTTTATTTCGCAGTTTTCTTGCACTCCGTCATCGTTTAGAGACCCAGACGAACCAAATAAGCCAATCTTTCTGAAGCACTTGACAACTTTGGTTGAAATGGGTGAAGTAAAGTTTGTACAAGATGTCCTCTTGGTTGATGACAGTCCGGTTAAAAACCTATTGAACGATGTTAACAGCGCGGTTCATCCGACAACCTGGTCTGGTCAGGTCGGCGACAACTTCTTGCCTACAACGCTGCGGCCATGGCTTGACGGTCTTTTTCTGTCCAACGAAGCTGTGCCGGTTTATGTCAAGGCCAACCCACTTCTCGGTTGTCAGAACCCGGTAGATCGGTTGGACAGTCTAGTAATTAACATTTTGAAGGGTGTCATTCTTAAGACTTAGTTTTGTTAGGGTGCCGTTCATCTGGATCACTCCAGATGCTGTATTTTGAGGCCTTCACTTTGGACACAGTACATTATCTGTTGTTGATATTACTGAGTGCAGCAAATATGATATTTTTTATCATTCTGTATGTTCTCTAAACAAACTTTTTCTTAAATCGTCTCTTAAAAATTTTATACTCTGAGATGACGGCGGTATTGTGGTATTTCTGTCAATAATTTTATTTATTTGGCAATGGAGGCGCATGTTGCTCAATTGCACGGGTAGATGTAGGCGTATTAGATAAGTCCAGTGATTAATTTAATCTATAATATCCTTAATTAATATCCTTCTTTGGACATTTAACAACACCGCACACTTCTGTCAATATTTGAATTACAATAGTAATGGAATTGAATTGGTGATGTGCTCTCTTAGCTGGGAATTAAAAGTGATGGTATTATGCTTTGTAATGAGAAATACTCAATTTCTGGTTAAGTGTCATCTTCTCTTTGCGACGCACCCTTCTAATCAATTCCATTTGGTAATCCACATCTGGAGGACTCCAGCTGATTGGACGTAAGCATCTTGTTGCTTGGAGGTCTTCCGTTTGCACTAACTGTGGTTGGACGTGGGTCTTCGCAGAGGGTGGTGATCTTGGTAATGACAGGTCTTATGTGCATTGAAGGTGTTGTCGCGGATGTTCGACAAACAAAGACCTTGAGGCCTTCCGGGATTTTGTTGGTTGTATTGTGTCAAAGACTTCCGTTGGTCTCTGGTCAAATATGACCACTTCAAAATTAGAGGAGGTCCTTCCTCATATAATTCCAAAGGATTTTATTAAGCTGCTATTTTTTATTAAAGGGTGTGACGTACCGTGCGACTCGGACAAATACCCCAATAGAAGCGATCTCTTCACGTATCTCTTTAGTAAGACTGCAATGCGCAATTTGCTTAGAAATCGCACCCTTGTGTTCATTGATGTGGATCCCCTAAACCAGAAGCAGAATTCTATAATACCCCCGCTTGTACATATTAGTGATACCCGACCAGCAGATTTGAAGTAGACAACCTTAGGAAGTGCTTTCTTTGTTTTCAATGGCACATGCCTACTCTTTCATGTATGTAAATGAATAAATGGTCCTGACCCCACCTTTCTTTATTACACAACCATTGTGTATGTATTTGTGTGATTTTGAAGAGATTACATCACAAGGTCTCCAGATATCCAATTCCCAAGTTCCCTATTGGAAATGTCAAATGAATGTATGATATTGAGTGGATGATATCAGAAGCTCTTTAGATCTCCAAGTTCCAAGTTTAGTGTTGGAATTGTCAAATGAATGTGTGTTATTGAGGGGATGATATCAGAAGCTCTCCAGATGTCCAAGTTCCAAGTTTACTGTTGGAATTGTCAAATGAATGTGTATTATTGAGGGGATGATATCAGAAGCTCTCCAGATGTCCAAGTTCCAAGTTCAGTGTTGGAATTGTCAAATGAATGTGTGATATTGAGGGGATGATATCAGAAACTCTCTAGATGTCCAAGTTCCAAGTTCGGTGTTGGAATTGTCAAATGAATGTGTGATATTGAGGGGATGATATCAGAAGCTCTCCAGATGTCAAAGTTCCAAGTTCAGTGTTGGATTTGTCAAATGAATGTGTGATATTGAGGGGATGACATCAGAAGGTCTCCAGGTCTTCAATTTCCAAGTTCAATGTTGTGATTTTCAATATGTAATGTGGAGGGGAACACATTTGAACATCTCAAAATCTCCAAGTTCCAAGTTCAATGTTGGAAATGTCAATTTCTAATTTTAATGGAATGCCATCAGATGATCTTGAAATCTTCAATGTTGGAATTCCTCCGTTTTGTGAAGCATTTGGAGGACTTAGCCAATCATGTAGAGATGTAAGAATATGAAATCTCATTGCTTACACAAAATTCAAGACTTCTTCT
Organism: Antitrichia curtipendula; assembly: GCA_951230915.1. Taxonomy (NCBI): domain Eukaryota; kingdom Viridiplantae; phylum Streptophyta; class Bryopsida; order Hypnales; family Leucodontaceae; genus Antitrichia; species Antitrichia curtipendula. Next base: position 19,787,400 of record OX579637.1, on the reverse strand, counting down.
ACAATCATCAAGAAATTTCCAGATGATTATGCTAACTTTATACAAGTAAACATTACCCTCATGTTTCATTGCTCAAATATGTTTGTGAAGGAGCTTTCCATGATAGGTAGATACGGTCTATGAAATATTTTCCTTCATACTTTCATTGTCATTGCAATGTGATCTCACTCAATGGAGGTAGTACTCATCTGGAGAGATTTCCCAAAAAAGTCCAAAAATCCCCTCAAAGTCCAAATATAGTTAAATGTGGCATATAAGCAATTAATAAACAATCCATATGAAAAACTATAATAATTCACCACTAGTTGCTTTATAATTTAGAAGCCATAAAAAAAATATAGAGACTACAAAAATGTGAAGTTCATGTACTCAATGTTGCATTTCAATTTTATTATACCAATCCACTCTTATTTGCTATAGTTACATAAACTTGAACATCAAATACTCTTAAAATTGCAACAGTGAAGAGGGTTTAGGGTTTAGGGTTTAGGGTTTGGGATTTAGGATATTGGCCTATAGGGTTTACTTCAAAACCTAGCATGGACCGGAAACCACGAAAAATGTTCTTCCTTTTTTAGTTGGCATTGCAAGTGCAAAACTTGATCGAGATGTAGTCTTTGAAGTTTAAATTGGAAAAAAATAGATTAATGATTTAAAATCAAAGTTTTATAAAACATATTGAAGACACCAAAAAACGGCATAACAATATCTTTAGAAGGTAAAACATTCTTAAGTTTAGATGTATAGGGCTATATTCTTTTTCTGTAATGTATGAATGGAAAGCCGAAACAATGTTTTATTTGAATCAATGATATGCATATGACATATGTTGTTTAGAAGGTCTTTCACTTATTTCATAATTACCCATTTCAGAGTTTTAATCTTACTACCTTTAACTGGAGCATTTAGAGGGTGGTTTTTGTCTTGGTCTTTGTATATTTGATCCAAGCTTAGTAAGTTATTGAATGTTTGTACGTTTGAGACTTTGAGTTGAGTATATTAGTGTAGATAATGTTTAAAATTCAACAAAATACTAAATTGTCAGGTGCACTTACATGCAGGGAAGGATGGAATCAAAATACAATAATCCCATAGGTGAAATTGTTCTACATATAATTGATAAAATTCATTTGAATTCAAATTTGAGCCCTACAGAATATAAATTATTTTAAGGGATTGCGAGATTCTGGGATTTTTGTAATAAAAACATTGCCTAATGCCAACGACTTTCGTGAAAATGGGTGCAATTAGAATGAATCAAATGTTAACATGAACATCCAAATAGAACATTCTAGGACCGACATTAAGAAGTTTTCAATTTGACCTTCTATGGTTTTTTCTATGTTTCTTCCATTATTTACGTGCAACAAAATAGAATTCCATTCTAAATTAGCAGTAAACCTCGTTTTGAGCATTTGAATGTCATCCCTGGTATTTATTTGTCCTCTAATTGAAACAAATGTGAACATTAAGTTAGCACTCCTAAACTACCCGCCACCGTAGTCTAATGCCCGATTGAGAGGGAGGACACATGTCCTGACAAGTCCGAGAGTGCCAAACCACATAAATGAAAAATTCTCCGAACAAGGATTAGAAATGAATTACACTCGGCTAGCACTGTTTTGAATGGCCCGTTCGACGACCTTCCCGCCCTCTCGACGGCCTTCCCGTCTCTCGAAAGTCTTCCCGTCCTCTCGACGGCCAGTTCGCGGGCTAGACGGCTTGGCCCCCTAGACGGCTAGTCTGCGAGCTGGACGGCCTTCCTGTCCTCAGGCCAAGCAGTCCGCAGGCCAGACGGTCTCCCCCCGTGGACGGCCTTCCCGTCCTCTCGACGGCCAGTCCGCGGGCTGGACGACCTTCCCGTCCTCAGGCCAAGCAATCCACAGGCCAAACGGTCTCCCCCCGTGGACGACCTTCCCGTCCTCTCGACGGCCAGTCCGTGGGCTGGACGGCTTGGCCCCCTGGACGGCTATTCCGTGGGCTAGACGGCCTTCCCGTCCTCAAGCCAAGCAGTCCGCAGGCTGGACGGTCTCCCCCCATAGACGGCCTTCCCGTCCTCTCGACGGCCAGTTCGCGGGCTGGACGGCTTGTCCCTCTGGACGGCCTTCCCGTCCTTTGGACGCCTTGGACGGCTCTGGATGCTCTGTCCGTCCTCCCGACGGCCTGTTCGTCAACGTGAATGATTGGAGTGGATTGACCCCCTCGCTCGGCCTTACCAGGGGTGCATGTAAAGAAAAACCTTCTATTTTCGGCCGATCCAGGGTTATTATTGATGTGATTGAACTAATTAGGGGTCTATGTAAATTCATAATTTGCAAAAAAAGAATGGTGCAGAAAGCAGGGTTGGCCCGGAGGGCCGAGCGAGGGGGTCAGTTCACCCCGGTCACGTGAAATGGGTATATAAGACTATTTTTAGGGTACTTTCGCCACAGTCTCTCCTGCTCTGACGGTGCTCTCTTGTCTTGGATTGGTTGCAGTCCTTGCTTGCGAGCGCGGGTGCTGAGTAGAGGCTGGTTTGAGGAATAAGGGGGGCGGTTTTTCACTTTGTAGAAGCCGAATTCCTAATTCCTTTCATTTTGATTATTTGTTATTTGTTACTGTCACGATGGCTGGTCGCGATTTCTCGAAGAGAAAGGTTGATGATTGGTGGACAGGTGTTGGAGATGCACCAATTATGGACCTGGATGCGGAATCACCAGAGCCTGTTTCAGAGGCCGTATCTGCAGAAGGGGCCGTAGCTGCTGTGGGGGGCGGAGAATCTTCGAAGGGGAAAAAACAACAACGAAGGAGGCACAAGGCTACAAATCCAGAGAAGTGGCCAAGCAAGGGTGCAACGCGAAAATTGCATGAAGTGGCGTTGCAATTTTTTGATCAGTATTTGATTTTGCAGTTGAACTCAACATACGTCTCACGCGGATTACAGGGAGTGGATGTCATTAAACAAAAGTTCCACCACATGTTCTGGACAACAATGAGCGCGGACGAGTGGCATGAAGACCGCACGAAAGAATGCTTCGAACATTGGTTGGAGTCACAAGTGCAAACGTGTATCTTCAACCTTGCCCAAGTTGCGGAAAAAATAAAAGGCTTTGAGAAGAGTGTAGTGCCCAGACAACAAGCATTGAATTTGTTGCACAAGAAGGTGTATTGGTGGCATGAAGCAGTGCGTGGATTGTCTTCAAGCAACATCCGTTCCGCTCCATGGTTTCAACGAAGTCAGAACTTGGCCTTTGGTCAACAATCTGCAGGAGGAGTGGTTTTCCTTGAAAGAAGAGTGGTGGTGGTTCCTTTGTCTGGCCATAGCAAACAAAGGGGACATGGGAGGGTGCGCAAAGTATGTGTTCAAAATTCAAAACATATTCCCAAGAATATGGAATTAGCTAGGAAGTCAACCTTGCGCGTGGATGAATTGAAGAAGTCCATGGAGAAGTTGTCCATCAAGGCATTGGTATGTCCATGAGAGCATCCAGGGGTCATCAAATTCTTTGCTATAAATGACATGACCATGGAGTGTTATTCGCAATGGTGGAATGGCAGTACTCTCGGCGCCATGTTTACCCTTGATGAGAAGAACCGAGATCCAGATGAAATTGGGGAGTTGGCTTACGATGCAACTCCCCAATCAATGCAAGAAGCCAAACGACTCATGGCATATAGACGCAAGCGCATTGAACTTGCGTGGGCGATGATTGCATTGTGGATGCAGTGCAACAGTGCTCTGTATTGCACAACGACATCGCACCGGAGAACATTATGCTTCATTTTCCGAATGATGATGGAAGAACCGTGTGGATTGGTCTATGTGATTGGGGAATGGGTAGCCGCATCAACGAAGAAACCTCTTCTCTTTACCAATTCAATTGTCCAAGGAAGTTTCAGGCAACCCGAGCGCACCGTTGGTGGGTGGCTCCTGAGTTGATGTAATTGATTGGAGAGATAGGAACTTCATCATCTCCTACTCGCAGGGTTAAGCCACCATGTGTTAGTATACACACAGACGGATACTCCATAGGGAAATTGGCTATGAAGGTATGGAAAAAAGATCGCGGAAATGTAGATATGATTCCGGACCATACGACATTTGGTACGTTTCAAACCATGTTGGGTGAATTATGCAAGGTGGAGCCACTACAACGACGCTTAGTGACTGGAGTCGTGCAACGTCTAAGTGGTGCTCCAACGTTTTGGACACCACCCGTGGATTGCTACCGCGAGGCCTGCAAAGAACAAGACCTTCAAGAAGAGCAGGCGCGCAATGAAGATTAGATAATAGTGTATTACCATGTAGTTGCAAAATTAGTGTTTACTTAGCACATGCGGTTATTATAGTATGGGCTTGAGGACATCCATAGCAATGTAGCACACTTTGTGGCTTCAATGCATTTTGTACTCATTTTGGTTTATATAAAGTTATAAACATATTTTACCTAAATATTGAGTTGTAAAAAACTTCTTGTCTTCCCTAACTTTATCATTTAAATTGATTTTAAACAAAAATCTTATATCTTTAGTACCAAAAACTTTGAATTGTGTATCACTACAAGAAATTTCAATTACTTTTGTGCAAAATTGTAATTGTCAACATTTTTGTTGCACTTCATGCCATAAATAAGTAAGAATAGAAAAAACAATTCAAGAGATTCTAAATTTTTAGTTTTTTACAAGAGGTACAAATATCAATACAGATTTCTAGTTAGAAAAAATTTCAATTGTTTATTTAATTTTTCATGCCCAAAACTAGTAAACAACCACAAAGAAAAGCTTGAAGTCAAATTTGACTATCAAACCAAATTTATATTTTTATTGAAAATCAGCATAATATTTTAATATTTTTCAACATATGTAAGAGTTCATTTTCTATTTATGTTTTTTTTGTTCAAAAACAATAGTGCCCCAAAGGCCCAATTTTCCATAAATCACACTCAGTGAAAGTTAATCTGAAATTGCAAAGCTAGCACTCAAAATACTAGTTTTTCCAAGTTTGAATGCTAATATCTTTCAATCTATTCGGTCAAACTTCATGAAATTTTTACCACGTGATAAAAAACATGTGAAAAATAAGATCTTACGGTTAGATGTTGTAAAAAACATTTTTTCCGTATGTTGAAGCAAATGCAAGAGAAAAGACAGTTTTGCGTTGTTTTTTGTGTAATGACTTTAGGACTTTAGGGGTAAACAATTCCATGAGAATGAAAGGAACAAAAGTCATATTTCATATTAATGCTGATTTCAATATGCAAGGTATTGAGCCTCTAAAACCATTGCATTTGAAAACATGAAGACCCTATTGTCTTTTCAAAAACATTCAACGTCTTCCATGCCTAAGAATGCGCATAGAAGTATTTGCATTTGCTTCTTGTACTATTGGTTCATTACCACCAATTTCTTCGAATGGACCTTGTCGAGGCATCGGCCCCCTGTAATCACTATCTCCTGGAACCTCACCATCTTCACCTATAGTACCACCAATGGATTCACCATCATCATTGGATGGTGCACTACCACTTTCGCTGGAGGCCTCAGAATTGCGGTTTTGTTGTGGTCGAGCTATAGAAGACAACGTCCAAAGAGGTCGTTGGCCCATTGCGTCCATAATGCCATCTGTATTGGGTCCTCCTGTTTGAACTTCTCTTAAAAATGGTTGGGAAGCCGCTTCTTCCCTCCTCAGCCTTCTACGCGTTCTACTACTCACACGTTCACTAGTAGTACCTTGTGGTCGTGGACGCTTCCCTTGATTATTGGCATGTATAGGTGGCCGCAATGAAGCCGTATTTCTAGTCGCACGCTGTGACACCATACCAGCCAATCGTGTACCTATCGACGAAGTTGGTTTGTGTGGACGGACGTCGGAACTAGACGGCCTTGATGAACTTTGGATTTGTAGATTTTCCAGTATTGGCATTTGCCTTTGTGCAACCGAGACTCAATTTGGAGGGGCCATATGTGCTTTTCCACCTTGAGGGGGCCCTTCTCTGCGGGTGGTCCTCATGGGCAATGACGGTGGTACTACTACGTCTTCTTCACGTCCTCTTTGAACGTCAACACCATCTCTTTCTATTGTGGCATCAACCTGTACATCCATAGGGTCTGGACTTAGTGGTCTTGGTGTCACAACGTCCTCATTTGTATTGCCCCCACTTGGCCCAGCATTCCACGTTTGTGGCATTCGTGGTGAACTTCCTTGATGTCCCTCGTAGTCATTGTCGTTATTATCCCCCTCTTCAAAGTCAAATACGGATGCATCAATTAAAGGATGCACTCTTCCCGCCCCACGAAATCTATCAAACGGTGTCTCATCGTCGTCATTGGAACTATCATCTGAATCGTCATCATTGGGATCAGAGAGAACCGAACCACGGTCTAGACCATCAGATTCATCTGTCATGGAATCCTCTGACATCATGTTTTCAGTATACCACCTTGTCGGATTTGCTGCAGCCCTTTCTCTAAGAGTCTTGGAATTGGTATAAATGTAAACCAATTCCTCAGCACGCTCTGATGTCAATCTATTGCGTGATTTGTTGTGGACAAACGAATACATGCTCCAATTGCGTTCACAGGACGATGCAGAACACACTTGCGCGAGGATTTTTCTGGCAATCGGTGCAAGTGTACGAGCACCGGCTCCGAGAAGGTCCCACCATTTGTGAGGCTGCAAATTCAAGGTGTTTACATCAGGAAGTCCACTGAAAATGCCTCGCCGATCTCTAAATGCTTGGTACTCAAACAAAGCTGAAGCAAATGCTTGATCTCCAATAGCCAATTTGTGCAAAACTCTCAATACGGCTTCTCTTGCCTCATCATCATCCATTAGCAAGACTTCGTCAAGTAAAAAGGAATTCAATAGAGCCCCAGCGTAATGCAAATCTGTCCTGAGCATGTCCCAGCGCTTGTAGAAATCATCGGTGGCGGAAATTGCATACCTCCGCTCTAATGAAAATGGTGGATCCTCCAAAGATAAAATATGCTTTTCCACCTTTTTCATCACGAGCCATGCCTTGTCCAAGCACGGGTGCTTGCCATCAAACTCTCAAAGAGCAATCAACACGGGCTCCACTATGTGCACAAAGTTCAAACATTTCCTCCAAAATTCATCCGTTCGCACATATCGTCGCACATTGTTAGCTTTTCTTTGCTTTTGATTGGATGCCAATCTCCGCGTGTACTCATTCCACTGCGGATCGTGGACTGTCGATTCTACCGCTTCCTTCACCTCCACCAAACATTTGATCATGAGGAACATGGCTGCAAAGCGTGTTTGAACGGGTTTTTCAAAACGTGATTAGGAGAATGTCGTCGAATAATTGCAAGTGGCATCTGATGCGTTCGAATGTATTTCACAATTGACTTGGCTTTCTTGACCATACTTGTAATCCAATCTTGTTTTCCCCAATCTTCAAGTAGAAGGTCAAGTGCATGTGCTGAACACCCTTGAAAATATATGTGTCGAAATCTACGAAGTAATAGAGCGCCAGCGGCCAACATGTTGGCTGCATTGTCTATACAAACTTGTACCACGTTTTGTGCTCCTACCTCGTCAATGAAATCACCCATGCAATTAGCCACGTAAGTAGCATCTTTGCATTCGCCTATTGTGTCTATCGATCCAAGAAATACCTCTCCATTTGTACATGCCAACATGACATTCATCAATGGTCGATGTGTAACGTTGTCCCATCCATCAGAGCATATTGTAACGCCATACTTGTGGATTGGTGCCCTCGTCTTCTCTACTACAACTGCTGCCACTTCATCTTTTGTAGATTTTATGAGCTTTGTACGAAGTGCATGGTACGCTGGAGGTTTGTAGCCAACTCTTGATTCCGATGTTGATTTCACTGCATCCAGAAAAGCAGGATGCCTCACTACATTGAATGGTATATTGGCTTCGTAGAAAAACTTAGCCCACTTCTTGTCTAGTACTTGCTTGTTTGATGTGTTCATTCTTTCTTGTAGAGACAGTTGCCTCATCGATCGACTGTGGGTCAAACTAGGGTTGGGCGCCTCCAATGATCGTACTTGAGAGCTTTGCCCCCCAGTGTTTTCTCCTCCATCGTTTGCCGAGATTGAAGCATCATGTTGTTGCTCACCACGTACTACATTTGGTAGTATCGTTGATGGTGATGTCACTTCCACGTCGCGTCCAGTTCTACGCGAAGTGTCCGTAGGTATATATCCTCCACAATTAAAAAACATTACCTTCACGGCTGCATTGACTTTAGTGCACGCTCTCACTCCAAGGAGGGTGTCATTTCGTCTGTATTCCAAATGGAAAAGCAACCGATCCTTTTGATAGCTTAGCAAAGCTTCGCAAAACTTGCAAACAACTTTTCTATCTGGGCGTAGTGTGTACCAAGGTTCCCACTGTGATCTGCCTCCACCCATTGCTCTTATCTGTCCTCCTCTACTTGCCCCTGCACCAAAAAAAAGATTAGTATTCTGTTTGAAATGTGATGTGGAAACAACACTTGTTGCTCTCACAACAAGTGCCACCACAATACACTCTTCATGGACTTCGCTCTACCGCAATGGTTGTACTCCAACCAAGTCAGGAAAGGCAAAATTAGGAAGGGAAAGTAAACTTGAATAGGCAGAAGTCCTTAATATACACGTTGAAGCCCTCCCTAAAACCCTAAACCCAGCTAGACGGAGTGACGGCTGATGGGGTGGACCCTAAACCCGCAGCCTTGCCAACAAAACCGTCCAAGTGGCGACTGTCCCGTCCTGTGATATTCCGGTCCAGGGGACGGGACGGTTTCTCGTCCAGAGGACGGAGAGGCTATCCAAGGGACGGATTACCGTCCTGGAGACGAGAATTCCGTCCAGAGACGGGCTCTCCGTCCAGGGGAGGGCTTACTGTTTAGCGACGGACTCTCCGTCCAGAGGACAGCTTACCGTCCAGTGACGGACTCTCCGTCCAGCGGACGGCCTCTTCGTCCACAGATGGGCTCTCCGTCCAAAAGACGGATGTCCATTTGGCGACGGAATGACCGTCCAAGAGACAGCCCGTTGCCGTCGCAGAATGGACAGATTTCATCCGCGCTCCGGATGGTCCCGTCAGTATCGGCGACGGGCTGTGACGCGTCAGGATGCGTCAGGACGGACGCGTCATGACATCCGTACATGAAAAGCCCACGTCACGTCCAGATAGACAACCTTGTCTTCAAGTCCCACGGGCGGTGTAAGAATCCAATACAGCCCATGACCTCTAAATCCTCCTTCAATGTCCTATGATGATCCGGATTGAACGGAATCATCGAACTGACACTCCGGACGGTCACCGTCGGTTTCCGGACTGGAGTTTCCGTCATCCTGATAGTCTTCCGGACTCGGATTGCAGCGACCTCACTTCCACTTCCAACTGCGATTCTATCTCACCACTCTTTCACTCACTAAACGCACTTGCAAATAACCGCAAAGAAAAGAGACCGAATGAGAATGGCGGCAGGGTTTATATAGCGGCGGGAAATCCTAAGTTCCCGACCCGGTGGAGTTCCCGTAAGTTCCCTAGCCGGAACCCCCTACGATCCGGAACTTCCGGCTTTCCGGCTATTGGTTCCGGAACACTGTGTTAACCTAATTATTGCTTTACCGTTCCTCCGAAAGGAATCTTTTCTAATTTAGGTCTCTAGCGTCTAAACTTCTATACCTATGCAAGAATTTCAAAGTTCTCCTCCTATTTGCCTCTATCCTATACATTAATTTTAGTTTTCGGATGTTACGTAACGTCACACTCCGTGAGATCTGAAGCTATCAAAAGCCAATCCCCGACGTCCTCAAGATGCGGTTGACCTTTCTCCTGAAACGATCTCAATGCAGCTGTGAAGAACAGGTAAGATGGCATGCACGTTTCCTTGTTCAGGACGATAGGAGTGTACCTCACGTCCTATACACCGAACGCCATATTCTTCAAGTGCTCGGCAGTCATCGCCCCCTTCGGCCAATCCTGGTGCTCTTCTAATTTTATGTCATACGGTCGGTAGTGAGCGACAAACATTGGCGGCACGAAGTTATTCCTGCGCTTGAGGAACACCTTGAAGAATTGGGCCGTGTACGATTACATTTCCTCCACAAATTTGTTCTTGGCTCTGGGCTGCTTGGCTTCGGCCCAATAATCGTCTCCAGGTTGCTCAAGAAGGACGTTCATCGTGGCGCTCGTGAAGTTTTGATTTTTCTTGAACTGCCTCCACTTCTTCATGTTCAACTCGTCCATGGCGTTCATTAGTCCCAGTGTCGAGTCTACGAGGTGCAATGCCCGCTTCACAAGGTACTTGCGCTTCCGGCACTCAACCCACTCTTTGCATGTGTAGCAGCTTTTGAGCACACCCGTGATGAGTTTAATTGTCACCTTCGGGTACTTCTTGTTCTTCCTTCCTGGCTCCTGGTGCAGGATGTGCTTGGCTAGCTTTGTCAAGTCATACAATGAGAGATTACCAAGCCACTTGAAAAATTCGTGGGTCAAGTTCCCGCTCTCTAGCTTCCAGGTTGTTCTCGCGTTGAACTTCATGTGGGTGTCTGGGTCCATGAGCTCCCCGTGCGCTGCGCTCGAAATCACCTCACTCCAGAGGCTGAAGACTTCATTAGGAGCGGTGATAATCTTGAGCTCGTTCACAATCTTGAGCTTTTCTTTTGCGTCCTTGCCTTTTGCTGCTTTCTGAGCCTTCACAGCATCAAGCATGGCAAAGCGCTTGTACATTGCCAAGGAGAATTCCTGTAAGAGCGAGATGCATCATAGAGCAGTTAGTAAGCGAGGTTCAGGTTGAGTCGACCATAATTGTATTCTTGCTTAATGATGCAGATAGAGTATGTTCTGCAGTTCAGGTCGAGCCGATCTGAAGTGCATACCTTGAACATTGTTTTGTTCAGTTTGTTGTCCATGTTTCGCCTAGCGTTGAACTTCTTTCCAACCGATGCAGCTTCTTTGGGATTTCTGGGTCCCCCCATAATTTCCCAGACCTTCCTCGCTCCGAAGATGTTAGTGGACCACGACGGTTTCGTGGCAACAACGTGATTCACTCGATTGTAGTACACGGAGATGGCATGGAGCTTTTCACCATCTGATGACCAGACCACATAGCACTCCCACTGGCAAAAGTATTTCACAATTTCTTCGTCTAGTCCCTTTGCGACCATCAGCTTGCTCGCAGTTACACTGTGTTGGCCGTTGATAATGTAGAACTTCTTGTCCTTCAGTAGTGGCCACTATTCGGGTGTGGATTTCTCAATCTGGTCCATGGGCATGACACACAATGTTTGTTTTGTGGACTTGTCAGACATCTCCCACAGAAACGTCATGACGTCCTTGGCCAATCTTTGCTCATGGCTGCGAATGTTAAGGTATGCAGGTGCCTCACTGAGCTGGTCAATGGGTATCGTCTTTTTCTCCTACCAACCAAAGACGTATGCATTTGTGCAATTCTTCCAGTACGCTTTGTACACAGCCGTGGAAGCGTCGTAATCATGTTTCCGCTTCAAGTCGTACGCAATAGGTACATTAGTTACTGCGGAGACGAAGCTTTGTTCTCCAGCTACAGATGCGCTTGCGTCCTTGTCGTACGGGACGATCTCTGACAACAATGTCAAGTTGCTTTTCTTTCGGCTTGAGAGGGTTGCACCTACTTGCTTGCTCCTTCTTGTCCCGCGGCTCTATTGCGTTCCTGGAGTTTCCATTGACCCCTGCCCTTCTATTGCGCTCGGACTTTTAATGGAGACCAACCGCGGGGTCATGTCCTTCTGCTTTGCTTGGAGTTTTGCCTTCAGTACAGCAAAGTCGACAAAGAGAATCCTGAGCTTAGCATACAAGCTCTTCCCGACTACAGTTCTCCTACTTGCCATCTTGAAGAAGCCAAGGTCAACTTTCTTCTCCAGTTCCGGGATCTCTGTTCGGTAGTCCATTGGTTCTAGTGACTTGATGAAGTGCGAGATGTTGAACTCTACCTTTGAGGAGTCTAGAACCAGCATGAAGTGATACTAGTCTTCTTCTTGTACTCCTGTCTGTGTTGTCTTGCAGTGAATTTTTATTATTGGCTCCAGATCGTAGACAATTTCCTTGACTTCTTTGTTATAGAATATTGGGAAGTATGGCTCGGTTTCTTTATACTTCACGGCGAAGCATATGATGTTCTTGAACGGTATTAAGTTCAGACTCCAATACTATACTCTTTCTGGATTTAGGAACTCCCAGTACCCCCCTTCTTGGTCGAAGTCGTCTCTGTCATCCTCGACATTGAAGGTTTCGCATTTCTTATAGAATGCCTCCAGCTTTGATATCTGGTCTTCCATCCTGCAAAGTAATGTTGACATCCGCTTATTATATTCAGGTCGAGTTGAGCTAATTATTGCTGGTTGATGACTTTGTCACGACAACACATCAGTCATGCAGTTTCTCTCTTTGCCTCTGTCAATCGTGTTATATTATGTTGCCTTCGTGTGTGTACTGCCATGAACATGCATTTTAGCTCGACTCGACCTAATCATGATTTTGTTCTTTCAACTCAGTGTGTGATTTAATAGGTTAATCGGTTGATTTCATTCATTCGACTAGTCACGGTGTACATGTTTGGGGTGTTGAATGATCTGGTTGATTTCAACCTCTGCGTCGCAGCACAGGATAGGTAAATTCCCCATTATACTCACAAAAATCACCCTAGAGTATAACTAAGTGACTTTAAAGATCGAACCCACGAGATTCTGTGAAGTATCTAGCCTTATTAATCAACTAAGCAAAGTTAGTAGCAAAATCCTTTCTTCTAGTTCTACTTCTAAAACCAGAAACACAAACACCAAGAAAACTTATGACCGGAATCTCTCTCTCTTCCGATTTCAACTAGTCTTCTAGTGATCAAATAGAGTTCTTCCGTTTATCGCTAGGATGGCAAGACTTCACAAAAGATTGGACACTCGACCGGATTTCCCACCCAGGAGTTCTAGCGCGACTAAGGGATCCCTCCCTATCCCCCTAGCCTAACAATGGCTTTCTCACCCAAAATCTCAAACTTCTAGACGCGTTGAGGCACTGGAGTTTACTCCCAACTCTATCCTATTCGCTCACATGCACTTAGAATCAAGAAAAACATCAAGGGAAGAAATTCCTAACACATCCGCTCGTGCCTCCTTAACTCCCTCTCATACCAACCTGCCAAACTTGGGAGAAAACGTACAACAAGAGAGCAAATAGGAAACACAAAAAAATGTAGAGGAAAGACTCCTAGTCCCCAGCACAGGGACTGATTTATGTACACTTTGAAAACTTCCAAAAATACAAAAGACAAAAGTGCCTGTAAAAGTCAACCTATTTCCGGATCCTTACTTCCGGTCCGTCCTAACACTACCAAATCAGATTACAGATCCGGATCCGTTCTTATCCTATATCTACAAAAAACTAACTTATTTTACATGGCTATTTCGCGCCCCAATGAAGGACTCTTGGGCTCCGCCTCTAGTTGCTCGAAGACATCTCCCAAGTTCCTGTTCCGCTCCTCGGCTATAGGATTGGGCAGATTGGAACCAGGTGACAAATCCAAGTTGATGGGCGCGGTCTGGGAAGGCTGACTCTTCCTTGACTGCGGAGTCTGATCCTTTCCCTCCCTCGGCTCCGACATATCCGAAAACAACTCTGGCATGGAGATGTCCGACAGGTGGACCCTCATGGATCCGGTCAGCTTCTGCGCGCACTCCTCCATCCGATTTGCCACCTCCCGCGCCTTCACCATCGTCTTCTCAACCTGATCGGAGAAGTCCGTTAGGATCTGAACTATCCAGGAACCGGATAGCTTCTTGTCCTCCAAGGCCTTCTCATCAAAGAGCCTTGCTTTGACTGCCGTGCTTCCGGTCTCACCGAAAGTTGTCTTCACCGCTTTGGCGACTTTTTGCATTTCGTCCGCCATCTTCTGGGTGGCAGACATGTCTTCCTTGAAGGTCGCAGCTTCCGCCTTCAACATGTCGACTTCCTCCTGAAGTTGACGGATCTTGGCTTCTTGTTTCCGGATCTCGGCCGGATTCGTGATGCAATCCGCCACCTTTGCCGGTAACTCGCCATCCGGTGCCGCGTGCACCAACTTTCCAATCCTCGAGAGGATCCTTCTCTTTGCCTCCCAATCCCCGCGGATGTCGCAGAGGATCCTAACCAGCTTCTCGAACGGATCCCCAAGTTTCGCTTTCGAGGTACTTGCCTTCTCCGCTTCCGGTGTCTTCTCCTTACTGGATTTGTCTCCGATCGGCAATCCTCTTCCGGTCGGAGATGTCGTCTTGTGCCGCTTGGGCGGCCTCTCCGTCTCTTCCTCTTCTTCTTCTTCCTCGGTCTCGGATCTGGTTTCTTCTTCCTCGTCATCGGATTCCGACTCTCTGTACTTCAGGAGATTCTCCTAAGCCTTCCACTCCTTCTCTTCTGAGTCCAACAGGAGTTGGTGATGCTCGTAAAGGTGGAAGAGGTAGGCACAAACCGGTGTCGGCCTACTTCTTCTGACCCTTGTCGCTAGCTGGGCCACCAGATCGAACATGATCCGGGCCCAGTCCGCCTTCCGATCTCCGCTTAGAGCCCCGAAGATTGTGTTGCCCAGGGTGATCGTCACCCTCGTTGGCTTCTCCGGATGTAGGATCGGAATCAGGAACTGAAGCAGCTTCCAGTGCCGATTGTCCATGCAATCCTCCACCACATATGCATCCTTGGGATTGACGGCTCCCCGGAACTTGCCCCGGATGTACTCGTCCTTCCGGTTTGCCATCTCGTGGCCTCCTACCCGGAACTTGTACACCTCTCTCCAGATCTCTTCCGTCCACTCAGCCGGAACACATCTAAGTGTATTGTCAAACTGATTTGTCCATTTCCCCTCGATCTCTTTCACCATCCGCTCATCTTTAAACCCTTAGGGTTTGTCTAGCAGACCCTGACATCCCATTCGGGTCAGATCAATTCTAAGCATCTCCGTCTCTTTCTCTATTGCGAGGAGAACCGAAACGACCTTCCGGAGTTTAACCGGAGCCATCGTTGATGTGGATGCCCTTGGTCTATGCTTCCTAAGTTGCGGCATGGACACAAACTAGATGTAGGCAATCCCTTTCCGATTTTACCTCACCCACTTCTAGCCGCACGTCCCGTTCTCACTTTCTCTCTCCGATCTTAACCGGAAAACTGCACAGCGAATGGTACGCGACCGGAAGCCTACCCTGCAGCACACTTCTAATGCGCGAGCACTCGCAAACTCACACACACAACACTGAAAACGAGGAGCGCAAAGAAACAACTCTCACCAAACGGAGTTTGGAAAAGGAGCACGACTAAGGTGGTCCTGGCCTTTTATAGTTTTCATGACCTAAAAGTAGTCATGATGACTTTTACCAGTCCGGCCCCAACATTCCGGTCTAACCCTAATCCGATCTTCTTTCATTCCGGATACGGTTTCGATTCCATTCCGGATACGGTTTCGATTCCATTCCGGTTCCTAAGTATTACTGTGAGGACCGGATCAGATCCAACTGTTCCGTTACTTTAATGCCTTGCTTAATTTTCCGTTCTCTTCTGTTTCTAAACAGAATCCGAATACTAATTGTCAGCTTCCGTTCTCTCTTCTAGATAAACAAAGGAATTATGGTTGTGACACTCTACACTCTACATATGTTGTGCTATTTTAGATAGGGTCGACCTGATCTACTGGTCCGGGTTATTTTCTTCCTATCTTGTTTGTTCTAGATTGTTACCTGCCTTTTAGGTCAAGTCAACCTAAACGATGTGTATCTGATCTATTTGGATTTTTTGTGTTCCTGGAATTGATTTGCTACTTGATTATTCAAGTTGGGTCGACCTGGTTGCCTTATGTCTCTGTTTACTTGCTCTGTTTTTCTCATTCAGGTTGATTCAACCCAAAGTGGAAGTTGATGTGGGCTTCCGTCTTGGACACTGTGAATTTAGGTTGTTTCTTCTGTTGTGGTTTGGTTTGTGATTATCACAACTAAGGTTTGTTCAGGTTGGGTTGACCTGAATAAAATTATAATTACTTTCATTATTTTATGCATTTATTTGTTTACCTTAATAGTCGACCTGAACTGTTGTTGACCTAAACTGTAATCGATCTGACCTGCATATGATTTTTATTTTTACTAATCCCTAATCTGGATTTCTAGAGGTTCACCAAAATAAGATTCTACACTCTCACACTAAACCCTAAATCCTAAGCGATCAGCAAGACCGTAAACCCTAAGCAAGACCCTAAACCCTAAGCTAACAACTGGTGCATATCTGTAGTGAAGAAGGTTATGAAGTCCTTGATGTCCTTGATGTTGCGAACTGAAACCTGCACATTTGAAGCAATACAAGCTTTGAGTTCCCGTTATTCACAATGTGTTGTTGCACAGACAAAGAACAACTGAACTGTGTGCAGGTTCAGAGAACAATCCCTTAATAAAAACCTCTGAACAAATTCATGTATCCACGGACTATGAGCATAATCAAATTGGACGCAGGTTTAAGAAAACTAAAAACACAATGTTCAAAAGACATAACGTTCAACGTTTTTTCCATTCCACCACCTCCACCAAGAACAATCTAAATCCAAAACTTTGCACCGAGACCAATGTAAACCCAAGACTGTGCACCGAGAACATCTAAATCAAAAAGCTAAATTCAGTCCACAAGTTTTAAGAAAACACAAAAGACATTCTTCACAAGGTTTAGAGTAAGCCAAAACCCGTAAATACAAAATCAAAAACTCTAAAATCGAGCACAAGTGTATGACAACAAAAAACAATGTTACAAAAACAGAAACCTGGAAATGAAATGCAATACCTGGCTTCTTCTACGAGTTTGACGAACTCAAATTCGATGCAGTAAAACCGCAAGATCGCACGCGCAAAATTCCTCTTCCGCTGAAGTCTTGTGATCCTCTTCCGCTCATGATGAAGTCGCAAAATCGCAACGCCCGACGCATGCGCACTCTTCCGCAAAACCTGAAGGTGCACACTCTTCCGCAAAATTGAACGACCAATGCAGCACGTTGTCCCTCCGGCAATGTTCCTCCTCCGTCAAATTGCTGTAGCCGCACCACGAAGCAGAACGACGAGGAGAGGAGGGGCAAACTCGCATGAGTACGCAGCCGCAGAAACAAGGAGGAGAAGACGGGATCAATCTCGGACGAACACGCAGGGAAGAACGACGAGGAAGAAGGGATCGAAGAAACCCTACCGCATTTTTTCGCGAAACCTGTAAGCCAAAGTCTTACCCAGGAAGCCAAATCCTATACCCGAGAAGCCAAAGCCTATACCCGGAAGCCAATGCCTATACCCGGGAGCAAAAACCGTACCTGGGAGCCAAAGCCTTACCCGAGCGCTAAAACCCTTATCTTGCAGTAGAAAACCTTATCCGGGAGCAAAAACCTTATCCTAAAACCTGAACCTTACCGGGGTGCCCAAACCCTTACCGAGAGCACAAACCCTTAATACTCGGGAGCAAGAAACCCTTACCCGGGAGCACAAATCCATATGTAGGAGCACAAATCCTAAACACTTACCCATTTTAATAGAGCATGTCTTTAACCCTTACACAACAAATATAGGTGACTATAGAAATCATCCATTTTCATCACCGTCGGAATCAATCATTAGAGTAAGGAATACGAGATGCACCCCTCAGAAGTGAAATAGTTGTACCGTATTTACTCTATTCAAAACCAAATGCTTAAATCATTCAATTATTGCAGTGCGTACTGCACAACACATTCTACATTCTACATTTCACTAGGAAACTAAAGTATGAAGTAAGAATTAAAAATGTTGAAAGAACTATAAAAGAACTAATATATAAGACCATAAAAAAACTTTAAAAAAAATCTCTACATGATAACTTAAAAAAATAGTTTATGAAATCATAGTATTTGCCCCAATTTCATCTTATGCATGTTCTCTAAAACTATCCATAAGAATCCCAATAATTTTGACTAAAGATGCAAATTAGGTTACAATCTTTATTTCTAAATATGAAATATTAAGGGTCATTTGCATTTTGGGGTACCTTATGTGCAAAAGAGAAAAATAAACAAAACCAACCATATCCTGTACTTTAGGCATCCCAAATCCAAAGTCATAGGATTTTGACGTGAAACCATAGAAAAAAGAATTGTGTAAGTTGCAAATGGAGTAAGAAGTTTGTTTTTATGAAATATTCACGGTCATGCGCATTTTGGGGTATTTTATGTGCAAAAGAGAAAAATAAATAAAACCAACCATATCCTGTACTTTAGGGATTCCAAATCCAAGTTCATGGAATTTTGACGTGAAACCATGGAAGAAAGAATTGTATAAGTTGCAAATGGAGTTAAAAGTATGAGTTTATGAAATATTTACGGTCATGCGCATTTTGGAGAATTGCAAAAGAGAAAAATAAATAAAACCAACCATATCCTGTACTTTAGGGACCCCAAGTCCAAATTCATGGAAGTTTGACGTAAAACCATGGAAGAAAGAATTGTATAAGTTGCAAATGGAGTTAGGAGTTTGAGTCCATGAAATAGTTACTGTCATGCGCATTTGGAAGTTATATAATGTGCCAAAGAGAAAAATAAATAAAACCAACCATATCATGTACTTTAGGGATCCCAAGTCCAAGTTCATGGAATTTTACGTGAAACCATGGAAGAAAGAATTGTATAAGTTGCAAATAGAGTTAGGAGTTTGAGTTTTTGAAATATCTACGGTCATGCACATTTGGGGGTATTTTATGTGCAAAAGAGAAAAATAAATAAAACCAACCATATCCTGTACTTTAGGGACCCCAAGTCCAAGTTCATGGATTTTTGACGTGAAACCATGGAAGCAAGAATTGTGTAAGTTGCAAATAGAGTTAGGAGTTTGAGTTTTTGAAATATCTACGGTCGTGCGCATTTTGGGGTATTTTATGTGCAAAAGAGAAAGTAAGTAAAACCAACCATATCCTAAACTTTAAAGATTCCAAGTCCAAGTTCATGGAAGTTTGAGGTAAAACCATGCATGAAGGAATTGTGTTTGTTGCAAATGGAGATAGGAGTTTGAGTCCATGAAATAGATACGGTTGGGGGTTCTATTATGTGCAAAAGAGAAAAATAAATAAAACAAACCATATCCTGTACTTTAAAGATCCCAAGTCCAAGTTCATGGAATTCTGACGTGAAACCATGGAAAAAAGAATTGTGTTAAATGAAAATGGAGTTAGGAGTTTGAGTCCGTGAACTAGTTACGATCATGTGCATTTTGGGGTATATTATGTGCAAAAGAGAGAAACAAATAAAACCAACCATATCGTGTACTTTAGGGATCCCAAGTCCAAGTTCATGGAAGTTTGAGGTAATTCCATGGAAGAAAGAATTGAGTATGTTGCAAATGGAGTTAGGAGTTTGAGTCCATGAACTAGTTACGGTCATGCGCATTTGGGGGTTATATTATGTGCAAAAGACAAAAACAAATAAAACCAACCATATCCTGTACTTTAGGGATCCCAAGTCCAAGTTCATGGAAGTTTGAGGTAAAACCATGGAAGAAAGAATTGTGTTAAATGGAAATGGAGTCAGGAGTTTGAGTCTGTGAACTAGTTACCGTCATGCGCATTTGGGAGTTATATTATGAACAAAAGAGAGAAATAAATAAAACCAACCATATCGTGTACCTCAGGGATGCCAAGTCCAAGTTCATGGGAGTTTGAGGTAAAACCATGGAAGCAAGAATTGTTTAAGTTGCAAACGGAGGTAGAAGTTTGAGTCCATGAATTTGTTACGGTCATGCGCATTTGGGGTTTTTATTATGTGCAAACGAGAGAAATAAACAAAACCAACCACATCCTGTACTTTAGGGAGCTAAAGTCTGAGTTCATGGAAGTTTGAGGTAATACCATGGGAGAATGAATTGTGTCTGTTGCAACTGGAATTAGGAGTATGAGTCCATGAAATAATTACGGTTATGCGCATTTGAGGGTTATATTATGTGCAAAAGAGAAAAAATAAATAAAACCAACCATATCCTTTACCTCAGGGATCCCAAGTCCAAGTTCATGGAAGTTTGAGGTAAAACCATGGAAGAAAGAATTGTATAAGTTGCAAATGGAGTTAGGAATTTGAGTCCATAAATTAGTTACGGTCATTTGCATTTGAGGGCTATATTATCTGCAAAAGAGAAAAATAAATAAAATCAACCATATCCTGTACTTTAGAGATCCCATGTCCAACAACATGGTAGTTTGAGGTAAAACCATTGAAGAAAGAATTGTGTAAGTTGCAAATGGAGGTAGGAGTTTGAGTCCATGAAGTTGTTACAATCATTTATATTTTGGGGCTATATTATGGGCAAAAGAAAAAACTAAATAAAACCAACTATATCCTGTACTTTAGGAATCCCAAGTCCAACTTCATGGAAGTTTGAGGTTAAACTATGGAAGAAAGAATTGTGTAAGTTGCAAATGGAGTTAGGAGTTTAAGTGTATGAAATAGTTACGGTTATGCGCATTTGAGGGTTATATTATGTGCAAAAGAGAAAAATAAATAAAACCAACCATATCCTTTACTTTAGAGATCCCAAGTCCAAATTCTTGGAACTTTGAGGGAAAACCATGGAAGAAACAGTTGTGTAAGTTGCAAATGGAGTTAGGAATTTGTGTACATGAAATAGTTACGGTCATGCGCATTTCGGGGTCATATTTTGTGCAAAAGAGAAAAATAAATAAAACCAACCATATCCTGTACTTTAGGGACCCCAAATCCAGATTCATGGTAGTTTGGAGTAAAACCGTGGAAGAAAGAGTTGTGTAAGTTGGAAATAGTGTTAAATGTTTGAGTCAATGAAGTAGTTACGGTCTTGCACATTTGGGGGTTATGTTGTATGCAAAAAAGAAAAAGAAATAAAACCAACCAAGTCTAGTACTTTAGGGATCGCAAGTCCAAGTTCATGGAAGTTTGAGGTAATACCATGGAAAAAAGAATTGTGTTTGTTGCAAATGGGGTTAGGAATTTGAGTCCATGAACTAGTTACGGTCATGCGCATTTGGGGGTTATATTATGTGCAAAAGACAAAAACAAATAAAACCAACCATATCCTGTACTTTAGGGACCCCAAATCCAGATTCATGGTAGTTTGGAGTAAAACCGTGGAAGAAAGAGTTGTGTAAGTTGGAAATAGTGTTAAATGTTTGAGTCAATGAAGTAGTTACGGTCTTGCACATTTGGGGGTTATGTTGTATGCAAAAAAGAAAAAGAAATAAAACCAACCATGTCTAGTACTTTAGGGATCGCAAGTCCAAGTTCATGGAAGTTTGAGGTAATACCATGGAAAAAAGAATTGTGTTTGTTGCAAATGGGGTTAGGAATTTGAGTCCATGAACTAGTTACGGTCATGCGCATTTGGGGGTTATATTATGTGCAAAAGACAAAAACAAATAAAACCAACCATATCCTGTACTTTAGGGATCCCAAGTCCAAGTTCATGGAAGTTTGAGGTAAAACCATGGAAGAAGGAATTGTGTAAGTTGCAAATGGAGTTAGGAGTTTGAGTCCATGAATTAGTTGCGGTCATGCGCAATTGGGGGTATTTTGTGTGTAAATAGAAAAATAAATAAAACCAACCATATCCTGTACCTTTGGGATGCCAAGTTCAAGTTCATGGAAGTTTGAGGTAACCATAGAAGAAAGAATTGTGTAAGTTGCAAATGGAATTAGGAGTTTCTGTGCATGAAATAGTTACGATCATGCGCATCTGGGGATCATATTATGTGCAAAAGAAAAAAATAAATAAAACCAACCATATCTAGTACTTTAGGGATCCTAAGTCCAAATTCATGGAAATTTGAGGTAACCATGGAAGAAAGAATTGTGTAAGTTGCAAATGGAGTTAGAAGTTTGAGTCCATGAATTAGTTACCATCATGCGCATTTGGGGGTTATATTATGTGCAAAAGAGAAAAATAAATAGAACCAACCATATCTTGTACTTTAGGGACCCCAAGTCCAAATTCATGGAAGTTTGAAGTAAAACAATGGAAGAAAGTATTGTGTAAGTTGCAAATGGAGTTAGAAAATTGAACCCATGAATTGGTTACCGTCATGCGCATATGGGGGTTATATATGTGCAAAAGAAAAAAATTAATAAAACCAACCATATCTTGTACTTTGGGGATCTGAAGTTTAAGTTCATGGAAGTTTGAGGTAAAACCGTGGAAGAAAGATTTGTGTAAGTTGCAAATGGAGTTAGGAGTTTAAGTGCATGAAATAGTTACCGTCATGCGCATTTATAGGTCATATTATGTGCAAAAGAGAAAAATAAATAAAACCAACCATGTCCTGTACTTTAGGGATCCCAAATCCAGCTTCATGGTAGTTTGAGATAAAACCATGGAAGAAAGTATTGTATAAGTTGCAAATAGAGTTAGGAGTCTGAGTCAATGAACTAGTTACCGTCATTCGCATATGGTGGTTATAATATGTGCAAAAGAGAAAAATAAATAAAACCAACCATATCCTATACTTTAGGGACTCCAAGTCCAAGTTCATGGAAGTTTGAGGTAAAACCATTGAAGAAAGATTTGTGTTTGCTGCAAATGGAACTAGGAGTTTGAGTCAATGAACTAGTTACCGTCATGCGCATTTTGGGGTATTTTATGTGCAAAAGAGAAAAATAAAAAAAACCAACCATATCCTGTACTTTAGGGATTCCAAGTCCAAGTTAATGGAAGTTTGAGGTAAAACCATGGAAGAAAGAATTGTGTAAGTTGCAAATGGAGTTAGGAAATTGAGTCCATGAATTAGTTACTGTCATGCGCATATGGGGTTTTTATTATGTGCAAAAGAAATAAATAAATAAAACCAACCATGTCCTGGACTTTAGAGTTCCCAAGTCCAAGTTCATGGAAGTTTGAGGTAAAACCATTGAAGAAAGATTTGTGTAAGTTGCAAATGGAGTTAGGAGTTTGAGTCAATGAACTAGTTACTGTCATGCGCATTTTCGGGTATTTTGTGTGCAAAAGAGAAAAATAAATAAAACCAACCATATCCTGGACTTTGGGGACCCCAAGTCCAAGTTCATGGAAGTTTGAGGTAGGGTGAATGCATGGTTGACGGGCTCAAAATCATGTCACACTTTTGAAAACTGCACTTATCAAATTGTCAATTGCGGTTTGGGTATACTAGAAAAATTTAACTTGAAAAAAAAAGTTCATTTTAGGGTCTTAAACTTGATTATGAATACAACTATGTTGTTGAATTTTTTTTGTGGCAAAATATGAAAGTAAAGAGGACTTTTAAAAAAAGATGGATGTGACAAATTTGTTGTCAGCATATTTTTCAAGGACTTTTTAAAGATGATTTAGGTTCTTAAATTCATACAAAGGACTATGATTCTAGTGGATGTTTTGGTAAGTTTTTACAAAATTATAATCTTGTTGTGTAAATACGTATTGAACGTCCGCAAAGGACTTTTTAATGACTATTCAAACATTGAATTTTATGAAGTCTTTTTCTTATAGCCAATATTTTTATTTACAAAAATGATTTTTTTTAAGATATAATGATTTTCAAGGTCTAGGGGCGCTCAAAAAGCTAAGGACTTTTTGAATTTTTTTAGAATTCGTTTCTTATAGAATTCACTTCCAAGTATTTCACTCCCAAATATTTTACTCACAAGAAAGGACTTTTTGGACTTGGACTTTTTCGAAAAATGAGCCATTCAACCATGCATCCACCCGGTAAAACCATTGAGGAAAGATTTCTGTAAGTTGCAAATGGAGTTAGGAGTTTGAGTCCATGAACTAGTTACCATCATGCGCATTTGGAGGTTGTATTATGTGCAAAAGAGAAAAATTAATAAAACCAACCATATCCTGTACTTTAGGGACCTCAAGTCCAAGTTCATGGAAGTTTGAGGTAAAACCATGGAAGAAAGATTTGTGTAAGTTGCAAATGGAGTTAGGAAATTGAGTCAATGAACTAGTTACTGTCATGCTTATTTTTGGGTATTTATAGTGCAAAAGAGAAAAATAAATTAAACCAACCATATCCTGGACTTTAGGGACCCCAAGTCTTAGGTCATGGAAGTTTGAGGTAAAACCATGGAAGAAAGATTTGTGTAAGTTGCAAATGGAGTTAGGAAATTGAGTCAATGAACTAGTTACCGTCATGCGTATTTTTGGGTATTCATAGTGCAAAAGAGAAAAATAAATAAAACCAACTATATCCTGGACTTTAGGGACCCCAAGTCTTAGGTCATGGAAGTTTGAGGTAAAACCATGGAAGAAGATTTGTGTAAGTTGCAAATGGAGTTAGGAGTTTGAATCAACAAACTAATTACCGTCATGCGTATTTTTGGGTATTTGATGTGCAAAAGAGAAAAATAAATAAAACCAACCATATCCTGTACTTTAGGGACCCCAAGTCTTAGGTCATGGAAGTTTGAGGTAAATGCATGGAACAGAGAATTGTGTTAGTTGCAAATGGAGTTAGGAATTTGAGTCCATGAACTAGTTACCATCACGCGTATTTGGGGGTTATATTATGTGCAAAAGAGAAAAATTAAAAAAACCAACCATATCCTGTACTTTAGGGATCTCAAGTCCAAATTCATGGAAGTTTGAGGTAAATGCATGGAACAGAGAATTGTGTTAGTTGCAAATGGAGTTAGGAATTTGAGTACATGAACTAGTTACCGTCATGCGTATTTGGGGGTAATATTATGTGCAAAAGAGAAAAATTAATAAAACCAACCATATCCTGTACTTTAGGGATCTTAAGTCCAAGTTCATGGAAGTTTGAGGTAAATGCATGGAAAAGAGAATTGTGTTAGTTGCAAATAGAGTTTGGAGTTTGAGTCCATGAAATAGTTACCGTCATGCATATTTTTGGGTATTTGATGTGCAAAAGAGAAAAATAAATTAAACCAACCATATCCTGAACTTTAGGGACCCCAAGTCTTAGGTCATGGAAGTTTGAGGTAAAACCATGGAAGAAAGATTTGTGTAAGTTGCAAATGGAGTTAGGAAATTGAGTCAATGAACTAGTTACCGTCATGCGTATTTTTGGGTATTCATAGTGCAAAAGAGAAAAATAAATAAAACCAACTATATCCTGGACTTTAGGGACCCTAAGTCTTAGGTCATGGAAGTTTGAGGTAAAACCATGGAAGAAGATTTGTGTAAGTTGCAAATGGAGTTAGGAGTTTGAGTCAACAAACTAATTACCGTCATGCGTATTTGGGGGTATTTTATGTGCAAAAAATAAAATAAAATAAAACCAACCATATCCTGTACTTTGGGGATTCCAACACCAAGTTCATGGAAGTTTGAGGTAAAACCATGGAAGAAAGATTTGTGTAAGTTGCAACTGGAGTTAGGAAATCGAGTCAAAGAACGAGTTACAGTCATGCGTATATTTGGGTATTTGATGTACAAAAGAGAAAAATAAATAAAACCAACCATATGCTGGACTTTAGGGACCCCAAGTCCAAGTTAATGGAAGTTTGAGGTAAAACCATGGAAGAAAGAATTGTGTAAGTTGCAAATGGAGTTAGGAAATTGAGTCCATGAATTAGTTACTGTCATGCGCATATGGGGTTTTTATTATGTGCAAAAGAAAAAAATTAATAAAACCAACCATATCCTGTACTTTGGGGATCCCATGTCTAAGTTCATGGAAGTTTGAGGTAAAGATTTGTATAAGTTGCAAATGGAGTTTGGAAATTGAATCAAAGAACTAGTTACCGTCAAGCATATTTTTGGGTATTTGATGTGCAAAAGAGAAAAATAAATAAAACCAACCATATGCTGGACTTTAGGGACCCCAAGTCTTAGGTCATGGAAGTTTGAGGTAAAACCATGGAAGAAAGATTTGTGTTAGTTGCAAATGGAGTTAGGAATTTGAGTCCATGAAATAGCTACCGTCATGCGTATTTGGGGGTTATATTATGTGCAAAAGAGAAAAAATATATAAAACCAACCATATCCTGTACTTTAGGAACCTCAAGTCCAAGTTCATGGAAGTTTGAGGTAAATGCATGGAACAGAGATTTGTGTTAGTTGCAAATGGAGTTAGGAGTTTGAGTCCATGAACTAGTTACCGTCATGTGTATTTTTGGGTATTTCATGTGCTCAAGAGAAAAATAAATAAAACCAACCATGCGCTGGACTTTAGGGACCCCAAGTCTTAGGTCATGGAAGTTTGAGGTAAAACCATGGAAGAAAGATTTGTGTTAGTTGCAAATGGAGTTAGGAGTTTGAGTCCATGAACTAGTTACCATCATGCGTAATTGGGGGTTATATTATGTGCAAAAGAGAAAAATTAATAAAACCAACCATATCCTGTACTTTAGGGATCTCAAGTCCAAGTTCATGGAAGTTTGAGGTAAATGCATGGAATAGAGAATTGTGTTAGTTGCAAATGGAGTTAGGAATTTAAGTCCATGAAATAGCTACCGTCATGCGCATTTGGGGGTTATATTATGTGCAAAAGAGAAAAAATATATAAAACCAACCATATCCTGTACTTTAGGGATCTTAAGTCCAAGTTCATGGAAGTTTGAGGTAAATGCATGGAACAGAGAATTGTGTTAGCTGCAAATGGAGTTAGGAGTTTGAGTCCATGAACTAGTTACCATCATGCGTAATTGGGGGTTATATTATGTGCAAAAGAAAAAAAAATATATAAAACCAACCATATCCTGTACTTTAGGGATCTCAAGTCCAAGTTCATGGAAGTTTGAGGTAAATGCATGGAACAGAGATTTGTGTTAGTTGCAAATGGAGTTAGCAGTTGGAGTCCATGAACTAGTTACCATCATGCGTATTTGGGGGTTACATTATGTGCAGAAGCGAAAAATTAATAAAACCAACCATATCCTGTACTTTAGGGATCTGAAGTCCAAGTTCATGGAAGTTTGACGTAAAACCATGGAAGAAAGATTTGTGTAAGTTGCAAATGGAGTTTGGAGTTTGAGTCAATGAACTAGTTACCGTCATGCGCATTTTGGGGTATTTTATGTGCAAAAAATTAAATAAAATAAAACCAACGATATCCTGTACTTTGGGGATCCCATGTCCAAGTTCTTGGAAGTTTGAGGTAAAACCATTGAAGAAAGATTGGTGTTAGTTGCAAATGGAGTTAGGAGTTTGAGTCCATGAAAAAGCTACCGACATGCGCATTTGGGGGTTATATTATGTGCAGAGGACAAAAATAAATAAAACCAAACACATCCTGTACTTTAGGGACCCCAAGTCCAAGTTCATGGAAGTTTCAGGTAGAACCATGGAAGAAAGATTTGTGTTAGTTGCAAATGGAGTTAGGAGTTTGAGTCCATGAAAAAGCTACCGACATGCGCATTTGGGGGTTATATTATGTGCAGAGGACAAAAATAAATAAAACCAAACACATCCTGTACTTTAGGGACCCCAAGTCCAAATTCATGGAAGTTTGAGGTAGAACCATGGAAGAAAGATTGGTGTTAGTTGCAAATGGAGTTAGGAGTTTGAGTCCATGAAATAGCTATCGTCATGCGCATTTGGGGGTTATATTCTGTGCAAAAGAGAAAAATAAATAAAACCAACCATATCCTGTACTTTAGGGATCTCAAGTCCAAGTTCATGGAAGTTTGAGGTAAATGCATGGAATAGAGAATTGTGTTAGTTGCAAATGGAGTTAGGAGTTTGAGTCGATGAACTAGTTACCGTCATGCGCATTTTGGGGTATTTTATGTGCAAAAAATAAAATAAAACCAACGATATCCTATACTTTGGGGATCCCATGTCCAAGTTCATGGAAGTTTGAGGTAGAACCATGGATGAAAGATTTGTGTAAGTTGCAAATGGAGTTAGGAGTTTGAGTCCATGAAATAGTTACCGTCATGCGCATTTGGGGGTTATATTATGTGCAAAAGAGAAAAATAAATAAAACCAACCATATCCTGTACTTTAGGGATCTCAAGTCCAAGTTCATGGAAGTTTGATGTAAAACCATGGAAGAAAGATTTGTGTTAGTTGCAAATGGAGTTAGGAGTTTGAGTCCATGAAATAGCTACCGTCATGCGCATTTGGGGGTTATATTATGTGCAGAAAACAAAAATAAATAAAACCAAACACATTCTGTACTTTAGGGATCCCAAGTCCAAGTTCATGGAAGTTTGAGGTAGAACCATGGAAGAAAGATTTGTGCTAGTTGCAAATGGAGTTAGGACTTTGAGTCCATGAAAAAACTACCGACATGCGCATTTGGAGGTTATATTATGTGCAGAAGACAAAAATAAATAAAACCAAACACATCCCGTACTTTAGGGATCCCAAGTCCAAGTTCATGGAAGTTTGATGTAAAACCATGGAAGAAAGATTTGTGTTAGTTGCAAATGGAGTTAGGAGTTTGAGTCCATGAAATAGCTATCGTCATGCACATTTGGGGGTTATATTATGTGCAAAAGAGAAAAATAAATAAAACCAACCATATCCTGTACTTTAGGGATCTCAAGTCCAAGTTCATGGAAGTTTGACGTAAAATTATGGAAGAAAGATTTGTATAAGTTGCAAATGGAGTTAGGAGTTTGAAACCATGAAATAGTTACAGTCATGCGCAATTTGAGGTATTTTATGTGCAAAAAATAAAATAAAATAAAACCAGCGATATCCTGTACTTTGGGGATCCCATGTCCAAGTTCATGGAAGTTTGAGGTAAAACCATTGAAGAAAGATTTGTGTAAGTTGCAAATGGAGTTAGAAGTTTGAGTCTATGAACTAGTTACCGTCATGCGCATTTTGGGGTATTTTATGTGCAAAAAATAAAATAAAATAAAACCAACGATATCCTGTACTTTGGGGATTCTAAGTCCAAGTTCATGGAAGTTTGACGTAAAACCATCGAAGAAAGATTTGTGTAAGTTGCAAATGGAGTTAGGAGTTTGAGTCCATGAAATAGTTACCGTCATGCGCATTTGGGGGTTATATTATGTCCGGAAGACAAACATAAATAACACCAAACACATCCTGTACTATAGGGGTCCCAAGTCCAAGTTCATGGAAGTTTAAGGTAAAACCATGGAAGAAAGATTTGTGTTAGTTGCAAATGGAGTTCGGAGTTTGAGTCCATGAAATAGCTATCGTCATGCGCATTTGGGGGTTATATTATGTGCAAAAGAGAAAAATAAATAAATCCAACCATATCCTGTACTTTGGGGATCTCAAGTCCAAATTCATGGAAGTTTGATGTAAAACCATGGAAGAAAGATTTGTGTTTGTTGCAATTGGAGTTTGGAGTTTGAGTCTATGAACTAGTTACCGTCATGCGCATTTTGGGGTTATATTATGTGCAGAAGACAAAAATAAATAAAACCAAACACATTCTGTACTCTAGGGGTCCCAAGTCCAAGTTCATGGAAGTTTGAGGTAAGACCATGGAAGAAAGATTTGTATAAGTTGCAAATGGAGTTAGGAAATCGAGTCAAAGAACTAGTTACCGTCATGCGTATTTTTGGGTATTTGATGTGCGAAAGAGAAAAATAAATAAAACCAACCATATGCTGGACTTTAGGGATCTCAAGTCTTAGGTCATGGAAGTTTGAGGTAAAACCATGGAAGAAGATTTGTGTAAGTTGCAAATGGAGTCAGGAGTTTGAGTCTATGAAATAGCTATCGTCATGCGCATTTGGGGGTTATATTATGTGCAGAAGACAAAAATAAATAAAACCAAACACATCCTATACTTTAGGGATCCAGAGTCCAAGTTCATGGAAGTTTGAGGTAAACCCATGGAAGAAAGATTTGTGTTAGTTGCAAATGGAGTTAGGAGTTTGAGTCCATGAAGTAGCTATCGTCATGCGCATTTGGGGGTTATATTGTGTGCAAAAGAGAAAAATAAATAAAACCAATCATATCCTGTACTTTAGAGTCCCAAGTCCAAGTTCATGGAAGTTTGACGTAAAACCATGGAAGAAAGAATTGTGTTAGTTGCAAATGGAGTTAAGAGTTTGAGTCCATGAAATAGCTACCGTCATGCGTATTTGGAGGTTACATTATGTGCAGAATACAAAAATAAATAAAACCAACCATATCCTGTACTTTAGGGATCTCAAGTCCAAGTTCATGGAAGCTTGAGGTAAATGCATGGAACAGAGTATTGTGTTAATTGCAAATGGAGTTAGGAGTTTGAGTCCATGAACTAGTTACCATCATGCGTATTTGAGGGTCATGTTATGTGCTAAAGAGAAAAATAAATAAAACCAATCATATCCTGTACTTTAGGGATCCCAAGTCCAAGTTCATGGAAGTTTGAGGTAAAACCATGGAAGAAAGATTTGTATAAGTTGCAAATGGAGTTAGGAGTTTGAGTCTATGAAGTAGTTACGGTCATGTGCAATGTGCTTGATTTTGTGTGCAAAAGAGAAAAACAAATAAAACCAACCATATCCTGTACTTTGGAAGATCCCAAGTTCAAGTTCATGGAAGTTTGAGGTAAAACCATGGAAGAAAGATTTGTGTTAGTTGCAAATGGAGTTAGGAGTTTGAGTCTATGAAGTAGTTACGGTCATGCGCAATGCGCTTGATTTTGTGTGCAAAAGAGAAAAACAAATGAAACCAACCATATCCTGTACTTTGGAAGATCCCAAGTTCAAGTTCATGGAAGTTTGAGGTAAAACCATGGAAGAAAGAATTGTGATTGTTGCAAATGAAGTTAGGAGTTTGAGTCCATGAAATAGTTACTGTCATGCGCATTTGGGGGTTATATTATGCACAAAAGAGAAAATTAAGTAAAACCAACCATATCCTGTACTTTAGGGATCTCAAGTCCAAGTTCATGGAAGTTTGAGGTAAAACCATGGAAGAAAGATTTGTGTAAGTTGCAAATGGAGTTCGGAGTTTGAGTCCATGAAAAAGCTACCGTCATGCGCATTTGGGGGTTATATTATCTGCAAAAGAGAAAAACAAATAAAACCAACCATATCCTGTTTTTTAGGGATTCCAAGTCCAAGTTCATGGAAGTTTGAGGTAAATCCATGGAAAAAAGAATTGTGTTTGTTGCAAATGGAGTTAGGAGTTTGAGTCCTTGAAATAGTTACCATTTGGGGGTTATATTATGTGCAAAAGAGAAAAATTAATAGAACCAACCATATCCTGTACTTTAGGGATCCCAAGTCCAAGTTCATGGTAGTTTGAGGTAAATGCATGGAACAGAGATTTGTGTTAGTTGCAAATGGAGTTAGGAATTTGAGTCCATGAACTAGTTACCGTCATGCGCATTTGGGGGTTGTATTATGTGTTGAAGACAAAAATAAATGAAACCAACCACATCCTGTACTTTAGGGATTCCAAGTCCAAGTTCATGGAAGTTTGACGTAAAAAAATGGAAGAAAGATTTGTGTAAGTTGCAAATGGAGTTAGGAAATTGAGTCAAAGAACTAGTTACCGTCATGCGTATTTTTGGGTATTTGATGTGCAAAAGAGAAAAGTAAATAAAACCAACCATATGCTGGACTTTAGGGACCCCAAGTCTTAGGTCATAGAAGTTTGAGGTAAAACCATGGAAGAAAGAATTGTGTTTGTTGCAAATGAAGTTAAGAGTTTGAGTTCTTGAAATAAATTTGGCCATGCACATTTGGGCGTATTTTATATGCCAATGAGAAAAATAAATAAAACCAACCAAATCCTGTACTTTAGGGATTCCAAGTCCAGGTTCATGGAAGTTTGAGGTAAAGCCGTAGAAGAAAGAATATTTTAAGTTGCAAATGGAATTAGGAATTTGAGTCCATGAAGTAGTAACGGTCATGTGCATTTGGGGGCTATATTATGGGCAAAAGAGAAAAACAAATAAAACCAACCATATCCTGTACTTTGGAAGATCCCAAGTTCAAGTTCATGGAAGTTTGAGGTAAAACCATGGAAGAAAGATTTGTGTTAGTTGCAAATGGAGTTAGGAGTTTGAGTCTATGAAGTAGTTACGGTCATGCGCAATGCGCTTGATTTTGTGTGCAAAAGAGAAAAACAAATAAAACCAACCATATCCTGTACTTTGGAAGATCCCAAGTTCAAGTTCATGGAAGTTTGAGGTAAAACCATGGAAGAAAGAATTGTGATTGTTGCAAATGAAGTTAGGAGTTTGAGTCCATGAAATAGTTACTGTCATGCGCATTTGGGGGTTATATTATGCACAAAAGAGAAAATTAAGTAAAACCAACCATATCCTGTACTTTAGGGATCTCAAGTCCAAGTTCATGGAAGTTTGAGGTAAATGCATGGATCAGAGAATTGTGTTAGTTGCAAATGGAGTTAGGAATTTGAGTCCATGAATTAGTTACCGGCATGCGCATTTGGAGGTTCTATTATTCGCAAAAGAGACAAACAAATGAAACCAACCATATCCTTTACTTTTGGGATCCCAAGTCCAAGTTCATGGAAGTCTGTGGTAAAACCATGGAAGAAAGAATTGTGTAAGTTGCAAATGGAGTTAGGAGTTTGTGTGCATGAAATAGTAACGGTCATGCGCATTTCGGGGTCACATTATATACAAAAGAGAAAAGTAAATAAAACCAACTATATTCTGTACTTTAGGGACCCCAAGTCCAAGTTCATGGAAGTTTGAGGTAAAACCATAGAAGAATGACTTGTATATGATGCAAATGGAGTTAAAAGTTTCAGTCCATGAACTACTTACGGTCATGCACACTTGAAGGTTATATTATGTGCAAATGAGAAAAATAAAGAAAACCAACCATATCTTGTACTTTATAGATCCCAAGTCCAAATTCATGAAAATTTGAGGTAAAACCATGGAAGAATGATTTTTGTAAGTCGCAAATGGAGTTAGGAGTTTGAGTCCATGAACTATTTACGGTCATCCGCATTTGGGGGTTATGTTAAGTGCAAAAGAGACAAACAAATAAAACCAACCATATCTTGTACTTTAAGGATCCTAAATCCAACTTCATGGAAGTTTGAGGTAAAACTATGGTAAAAGGATTTGTGTATGTTGCAAATGGAGTTAGGAGTTTGAGTCCATGATAAAGTTACTGTCATGCGCATTTCAGGGTTATATTATGTGCAAAAGAGAAAAATAAATAAAACCAACCATATCCTGTACTTTAGGGACCCCAAGTCCAAATTCATGGAAGTTTGAGGTAAAACCATGGAAGAGAGAATTTTGTATGTTGCAAATGGAGTTAGAAGTTTGAGTCCATTATAAAGTTATGGTCATGCGCATTTGGGGTTTACATTATGTGCAAAAGAGAAAAACAAATAAAACAAACCATATCTTGTACTTTAAGGATCCTAAGTCCAACTTCATGGAAGTTTGAGGCAAAACCATGGAAAAAGGATTTGTGTATGTTGCAAATGGAGTTAGAAGTTTGAGTCCATGATAAAGTTACGATCCTACGCATTTGAGGGTTATATTATGTGCAAAAGAGAAAAACAAATAAAACAAACCATATCTTGTACTTTACGATTCTCAGGTCCATGTTCAAAGAAATTAGACATGAAACCTTGGAAAAAAGAATTGTGTAAGTTGCAAATGCAATTAGGATTTTGAGTCCATGATAAAGTTCCGATCATGCGCATTTGAGGGTTTTATTATGTGCAAAAGAGAAAAACAAATAATACAAACCATATCCTGTACTTTTGGGATCCCAAGTCCAAGTTCATGGGCTTTTGAGATAAAACCATGGAAGAAAAAGCTGTGTAAGTTGCAAATGGAGTTAGGAGTTTGAGTCCATGATAAAGTTACGATCATGGGCACTTGAAGGTTATATAATGTGCAAAAGAGAAAAATAAATAAAACCAAATATATCCTGTACTTTAGAAACCCCAAGTTCAAGTTCATGGAAGTTTGAGGTAAAGCCATGGATGAATGAGTTGTATAAGTTGCAAATGGAGTTAGGAGTCTGAGTCCATGATCTACCTACTGTCATGCGCATTTGAGAGTTATATTATGTGCAAAAGAGACAAACAACTAAAACCAACCATATCCTGTACTTTAGGGACCCCAACTCCAAGTTCATAGAAGTTTGAGTCCATGAAATAGTTACCGTCATGCGCATTTGGGGGTTATTTTATGTGCAAAAGAAAAAATTAAATAAAACCAACTATATCCTATATTTTAGGGACCTCAAGTCCAAGTTCATGGGCGTTTGAGGTAAAACCATGGAAGAAAGAATTGTGTAAGTTGCAAATGGAGTGAGGAGTTTGAGTCCATGATAAAGTTACGGTCTTGCGCATTTGCGGGTTCTATTATGTGCAAAAGAGAAAAATAAATAAAACCAACCATATCTTGTACTTTAAGGACCCTAAGTCCAAGTTCATGGAAGTTTGAGGTAAAACCATGGAAAAAGGATTTGTGTATGTTGCAAATGGAGTTAGGAGTTTGAGTCCATGATAAAGTTACTATCATGCGCATTTGGAGGTTATACTATGTGCAAAAGAGAAATATAAATAAAACCAACCATATCCTGTACTTTACGATTCTCAGGTCCATGTTCGAAGAAATTTGACATGCAACCTTGGAAGAAAAAATTGTCTAAGTTGCAAATGCAGTTAGGAGTTTGAGTCTATGATCAAGTGCCGATCATGCGCATTTGAGGGTTCTCTTATGTGCAAAAGAGAAAAATGAGTAAAACAAACCATATCCTGTACTTTAGGGACCCCAAGTCCAAGTTCATGGAAGTTTGAGGTAAAACCATGGAAGAAAAATTTGTAATTGTTGCAAATGGAGTTAGGAGTTTGAGTCCATGAAATAGTTACCGTCATGCGCGTTTGGGGGTTATATTATGTGCAAAAGAGAAAAATAAATAAAACCAACCATATCCTGTACTTTGGGAATCCCAAGACCAAGTTCATGGGCGTTTGAAGTAAAGCCATGGAAGAAAGAATTGTGTAAGTTGCAAATAGAGTTACGAGTTTGAGTCCATGAAATAGTTACGGTTTTGCGCATTTGGGGGTTATAATATGTGTAAAAGAGAAAAATAAATAAAACCAACCATATCTTGTACTTTAAGGATCCTAAATCCAAGTTCATGGAAGTTTGAGGTAAAACCATGGAAAAAGGATTCGTGTATGTTGCAAATGGAGTAAGGAGTTTAAGTCCATGATAAAGTTACTATCATGCGCATTTCGGGGTTATAATATGTGCAAAAGAGAAAATTAAATAAAACCAGCCATATCCTGTTCTTAACGATTCTTAGATCCATGTTCAATGAAATTTGACATTAAACCTTGGAAGAAAGAATTGTGTGAGTTGCAAATGCAGTTTGGAGTTTGAGTCCATGATAAAGTGCCGATCATGCGCATTTGAGGGTTATATTATGTGCAAAAGAGACAAACAAATAAATCCAACCTTACCCTGTACTTTAGGGACCCCAAATCCAAGTTCATGGAAATTTGAAGTATAATCATGGAAGAAAGATTTGTGTATGTTGGAAATGGAGTTAGGAATTTGAGTCCATGATAAAGTTACGGTCATGCGCATTTGGGGTTTACATTATGTGCAAAAGAGAAAAATAAATAAAACCAGCCATATCCTGTACTTTAGGGACCCCAAGTCCAAGTTCATGGAAGTTTGAGGTAAAACCATGGAAGAAAAATTTGTGTAAGTTGCAAATGCAGTTAGGAGTTTGAGTCCATGAAATAGTTACCGTCATGCGCATTTGGGGGTTATATTATGTGCAAAAGAGAAAATTAAATAAATCCAACTATATCCTGTATTTTAGGAACCTCAAGTCCAAGTTCATAGGCGTTTGAGGTAAAACCATGGAAGAAAGAATTGTGTGAGTTACAAATGGAGTGAGGAGTTTGAGTCCATGAACTAGTTACGGTCATGCGCATTTTGGGGTATTTTATGTGCAGAAGAGAAAAATAAATAAATTCAACCATATCCTGTACTTTAGGGATCCCAAGTCCAAGTTTGTGGAAGTTCAAAGTAAAACCATAGAAGAAAGAATTATGTAAGTTGCAAATGGAGGTAGGAGTTTGAGTCTATGAAGTAGTTACGGTCATGCGCATTTGCGGTTTATATTATGTGCCAGAGAGAAAAATAAATAAAACCAACCAAATCTTGCACTTTAGGGATCCCAAGTCCAAGTTTGTGGAAGTTCAAGGTAAAACCATAGAAGAAAGAATTATGTAAGTTGCAAATGGAGGTAGGAGTTTGAGTCTATGAAGTAGTTACGGTCATGCGCATTTGCGGTTTATATTATGTGCCAGAGAGAAAAATAAATAAAACCAACCAAATCTTGCACTTTAGGGATCCCAAGTCCAAGTTCATGGAAGTTTGAGGTAAAACCATGGATGAAAGATTTGTGTAAGTTGCAAATGGAGTGAGGAGTTTGAGTTTATGAACTAGTTACGGTCATGCACATTTGAGGGTTATATTATGTGCACAAGTGAAAAATAACCAAAACCAACCATATCCTGTACTTTAGGGATCTCAAGTCCAAATTCATGGAAGTTTGAGGTAAAACCATGGATGAAAGATTTGTATAAGTTGCAAATGGAGTTAGGAGTTTGAGTCCATGAAATAGTTACCGTCATGCGCATTTGGGGTATATTTTATGTGCAAAAAAAGAGGGGAATAACCAAAACCAACCATATCCTGTACCTTATGGATTCCAAGTCTAGGTTCATGGAAGATTGAGGTAAAACCATGGAAGAAAGCATTGTATAAGTTGCAAATGGAGTTAGGAGTTTGAGTCCATGAAGTAGTTACAACCTCATATTCGTTATTTTGGTAGTTTTCTAGTGAAATGGGAGTCGTATTCCAATGACATGGGAATCTTTGGATTCATATAATTGAGAAACAATCGTGAATTTCAAGAATTCAGCACATGAAATGGAACGCAATTACATGTAAAACGAGTTTGTGAACGGAAAATATGGAAATGTCATCTACAACTTGCCATACGTAATACTACTCCTTCACAAATGTCATGACATGTACACGTAAATGATGGATGATTGCATTGCCCAACGAAATCCAAAAGAAACATAGCCTACCGTTACACTCCTGGTATCTAAATATGACATCATCATTGCATGTGCAAGACACTACAAATAGATTACTTAGAAAGACAAATGCATGGTGAATTTAGAACGAAGTGGATGCTGAACTTTAACTTGGATCAGGGAACAAATAGTGAGGAAACAAATCATACGAACGCCACCTTAGGACTTTCAGAAATCACTCTCTAGACGTTGCAATTCGGAGCGTCATTTATGAATGTCCTTAGAGCAACGTTTGGACGGTTTTATTTTTTCATCATTTGTTCCCAGATCTAGGTCAAAGTTGAGCATCCACTTCATTCTTTAGTCACCATATCATCATCTGTTTAAGCTTCTAGTTGCATGACTACCACAAGCAATGAAGATATCATATTTTGACTACCTGGTTTGTAGAATTCTAACAGTGTACATAGCTCACATCTAGAGGATACCCAGGAAAGGATTCTGTAATATCCAGTAATGGACCTCACCACAATGTATATACTACCCCTTTGCTAGATATTTGGAAACATTTAGTTCTATAAAAAATCTATTCACATGTTTCTATATCTACAACATTAACTACTACTAAATCTACACTATTCAGTCATTTACTAAACTAAGCTTTCAAGTACGAGGCGTACTCCTCAGCTTCTCCAACGCCTTCAAAATCTCTGGCCCACGACTATAACCTTCAGCAATTTTCCCGGCATGACGCATGTGCTCCACCCGTTGCGCCTGTAACGATCTGAGCTCCTAGGAATCCCGACTTGGAGTAGAACATTGACTCCGCGATGGCTCATCATGTTTCCTCTTTAATCCCAGTCCATATGATTGTGCACGTCGACGAGGAAGTGACGGCAGAACAACAGGAGCAAGAACAACTATATCACGTGGCTTCTCTAGGACATTGAGCTCCAATTTTGCAGCCGACATGGGATAGTTGGCGTCCCCGTATAGCCTCCTTTGCGTGCCCTTGTCCAAAGCTGTTGGAAACATTGAAGAATTTTGATTATCCCTTGAGCGCAAAGGAGATGGCGAGCACGAAACCGGCAGATGAGGCTTCCGATCTGGTGGACTGTCCACCACACCATCATCGATGGGCTTAACACAGAAATCCATACTGGAATTCAGTGTGGGTGCCGAGCAGAGAAAGTTCCCAGTGCTGAGTACTACATACTGCCCGTAGTCTAGGATAGAATCCGCAGAAGCCTGGCATGGGAGAACCTCGTTTGGCGCAGAGGGTTCTAACGCACTCCCCATCTGACACAAAAAAAGCATACATCAGAACTAGAACACACAAAACTGAGGAGTGCGCATACACCGAGAGGCAATCACACACAATTCAGAGGAGCAGATCAGCACGACTCGCGTTGATTCGCATTGGCGAGTCTTACCATGGCAGCACACGTCAACTTCCCTCCCGCGAATGCTGAGTAGACGCACATCCCCGGATTGCAGAACTTCCGGACAATCCACAGATAAAACTCCATGCGCAACTCCATGTTGTGAATCCGATATTTGAGCTCACTGTATGCGCGCGCCTTCGTATATCTGGCTGTCTCCGGACATTCAAATTCGTCCGGAATTTCCACGGGATTCACTTTTTTGGGGTTCTGGAGAAAGGTGAGCAAGACTTTCTTTGGTGTCCTGGCAGCGGCAATGTCACCAAGGCGGTCGTTCTTCCCTGGCGTGTATGTCACGAAATCCAGGGCATAGGTGTTCAAATCCTCATTCGTCTCTACAAATCTAAGAACCTGCGCTTGCTCCTTCTCGTCAGAGCAAATGAATAGCCAGGCGGGGACCTCCTCAAGTGTCGGTTTCTTCTTCTTCCGCATGGCTGCCATCGCTTCGACAAAAAAAGGGCTGTCCACAGTGGACGCATCCTTCTTCTCAATCCCGGGAAAATTTCGGATGTCCACGACACCAAGAGACAGTCGCTTCACGGTCTCATCCGTCCATGACTGCGCTGGCCACTGGTGATAATAGTTCTTAGCGAACTTGTACGATCGATAGTAGCCGAATGCAGCGGGCTTCACGAACTTCTTCTTCTGCTCAAGGAACACCTTGAAGAACTGAAAAGCTTTGACTGAGAGCTCGGAGCATGACTTGTTCTTAGCACTCACAAGCTTCGCCTTCCCAAAGTACGCCTCTCCGGGTCTGTCGAGAAGGACATCCATGGTTGCCCTCGAGAAGAATCGATCTTTCTTGAAGGCTTTCCAGTTCTCCGTGATGATCTCGTTATTAGCATTCAGAAGACCAAGTTCGAGGTTGATTTGGTGAAGCTCTTTTTTCACAAGGTGCTTCCTCTTCCATCTCTCTACCCATTCCTTCACGTTGTAGCAGTTCTCAAGCACGGACGAGATGGACTTAATTGTCACCTTGGGGTAGGAGAGGGTTCGCTTGGTACCCATTTGGTTGAGAATGTGCTTTGCCAGTTTCTCCAGCTCGTCATAGTTCAGATTGCCCAAATGTTTAAAGAACTCCCGATTAAGTGCCAGCGTATCCGAATTCCAGTCTTCCTTCACATTGAACAACTTATCCGTGTTGGGGTTGAGCATTTGACCATGTGCTGTAGCGGAGATAACCTCGCTCCAGAGTTTGTATACATGCTCAAGAGCGGTGATGAGTTTTAGTTCATTTATCACTTTTAGCTTCTCCTCTTTTCCCTTCGTCTTTGATATCTTCAAACTCTTGTTTACTTCGATCATGGAGAATCGCAACAAAATCGCCTTCTCGAACGCCTGCACCCGATTCCAGGAAATTATTGTCAATACAAGCACTTCAGCTCGACCCGCGCTAATCTGCGGTGAGAATGACTCAACAGTTACAAATCAGATGGGCACAAAGCCATTGCAGATCAGCTCGAGTCGCGCTGAATGACAAACCTGGAAAGCGTCTTTGTTCTTCCGATTTTCGACGGTTCGCTTAGTATTGGCTAGTGTACTGACCGACTGAACTTGAGCTAGATTCTTTGGTTTGCCCATGGCCTCCCAGACTGGCCGCGCTCCTAGAATATTAGTCGCCCACGATGGCTGAACGGCTATGAAGTGATTCACCCGATTATAGTACGCGGAGACAGTTCGCAGTTTCTCTCCGTCCAGATGAAACAGTTCCATTTCCTGAAATGTTCTCGTTCCTTGTGGTCAGCACCATTTTTGTCGTTGAACATAAACTTGCTTGCCTCAACGCTATGTTGTCCGTTAATGACGTAAAACTGTCCGGCTTCAATTTCTTCCCACGTCTCTGGTTTTTTCGTGAGGCCAACGGGCATAACGCAAAGTGTTTGCTTTGCACTCTTGTCGGAGATGTTCAGCAGATAGGTCACGTTGTCTTCTACTATTCTCTGCTGCTTTGACCGAATGTTGAATGTTACCGGTGCGTCAATTAGCTGGGAGATGTCCACTGCCTTCTTCTCGTCAACCGCGAAGACATACGCGTCTTTGCATGTTCTCCAGTACTTCTGATATGCCTCGTTGATGGCCTTGTAGTTCGGCTTTCTCTCTGTTGCCCAGGAGTGAGGAACATTTGCCATCTCCTCAACGAAGCTACCATCATGGACTTCAGATTGTTCCGAGGACTTCGTCTGAACTTTCTTTACAAAAGTCGAAACTGCAGGCTTCTTTTCCTTCTCATGGGGCATCTTGGGAGTTGTCTTCTGGGAGGATTTCTGGCCCCGACTGCTTCCCGAGTCCTACTTGGTGGTCTTCTTCGAGCTCTGACTGACGCCTTGGTTGGCAACGTCCATGGTGACTGACTTCGGTTTATTCAATGAGTTCTGCATTTCATACTTCCCTCTCAACGTATCAAAAT
Organism: Antitrichia curtipendula; assembly: GCA_951230915.1. Lineage (NCBI taxonomy): Eukaryota > Viridiplantae > Streptophyta > Bryopsida > Hypnales > Leucodontaceae > Antitrichia > Antitrichia curtipendula. Next base: position 19,746,660 of record OX579637.1, on the reverse strand, counting down.
CCTTGAAGAGGGCCCGGAATTTTGACACAAGTTGCCTCCAGGCCAATGGCGTCCCGTTTGCATTTTTCCATTCGTTGTTGTCGATTTTCTTCTCCAGTTCCTTGACATCTTGATGGAACGGCGTCGAATCCAGGCTACCAAGCAAGGGGGTCATGTTGAATGGAATCATTACGGAGTCCAAGCAAATGGTGAAGTGGTATTGATCATTCTTGTGGACGTCGTTCACAGCCGTGACACACTTGATTTTGATCACTGGATGGGTATCCGCCTCCACATCCTTCACTCTCTCTTCGAATGACAGGTTGAGAAAGACCTGCGCGTTCTTGAACATGTATGCGAAGCAGAACTCGTTTGAGAACGCGAGCATGATGAATCCCCAGAACTGCACTCTCTCTGGCTCCTTGAATTCCCAATATTCCCCTTCCATGAGAGATGCGTCCTCGCCAGTGTGTTTCTCTTCTAGCTGCACCTCACATTTCTTGAAGTACATGTCGAGCGCCTCCATCTGATTCTCCATTCTGCAATCTGCATGTATCCCATGATACAATTTGTTATTAGCGATTATTCCTACTTTGCTTCTGATGATTGCCCTACCAGTCACTGTATTCTCCTTGTTGCTGTGATCAGCATTTTGTTGTTCAGCGCGACTCGCGCTGAACTACTGTATTCATGTGTTGTGCTCGTTGGTTCTATTTGGATTGTTTGTTACGTCTTGTATTATTCGGGGATTGATTTATCTGTCTCCTTTTTCTACCTCTCTCCTTCAGGTCTTTCTACTTCTGGGCGCTGTCTGTGCTAAACTATTGCTTTGGGTTATATATTAGTGTTAATGGTTTTTGTTTTGGTTTCTGTGATGGAGTTGGAGGCATTCGCAGCTCTTTGCCATTCAGCGCGATTCGCGCTGAATCGCTTCAGCGGTTTATAGTCCGGTTGCTTTCTGCTTTTTTCTAGATCCCAAGAAATGAAATTGAGACTGGACTATTAGCCCAGTCCTGTTACTGGTCTTTGTTTCGGTGTTCAACATTTTTCAGCGCGAGGCGCGCTCAGTGGTTATCTCTGGATTTCGTGAAGCAGAAGATCTCTCTCTCGGTTACCGAGATTGTGGTATTTCGTTTGACATTTAGAGTTTTTTCTGTAGGTTTCCTTCGCGTCTGTTGTCATTCAGCGCGAGCCGCGCTAAATCGTCATGTATCATTTCGTGGAGAGACCCTACACTTATACATTTGTAGCGCGAGGCGCGCTGAATGAGCATATATGCTCATCTGGGTTGGAGTATATTTGTCAATTCAGCGCGGCTTGCGCTGAAATGACATGTTTGTTATTGAATTTTAAGTTCCGTATTTTAGGGTTTCGTTTTCATGGAAATAAGTACGGAGTTCGCAAATACATACCAGTTTGTCCGTGCGCAGATTTGAAGTTTGAAGATGTAATGCCTTTGCTACAAGCACCTTTTTTCCTTTGTCTTGCTGGTCTAGTTTAGATTTTTGAGTGTCAGTCCTGAGAACAAATCCCATGCACTCAATTAGAAATCGTAATGAAAATCTAAAATTGACAGAAACTAATCGGCAATAGAAAATTCGGCCAGTGACGGGGATAGATAGTAACATGCCCGTGATACAACATTCATGTTCACACATTGGATTATGCATACACATTTTCGAAGTAAGGCACATCAGGAGTGAAACTTAACAAAACACAATCTCAATTTTTGGAGTCATTGCAAAGCACTCTGATCACTCTTTCTCAAAGCAGTCACTTTTGTGAGACAGGAGCTCACATACTCATTATCTGAGGCCACTGTACTATTGTTTTACAACATTGAACTAGCAAGAGCCGACATCGTAGCTAGGTACACACATGAAACAAAATTTTATCAGAATTCATCTGCAAACTAGAGAGCCTGTTGATCTCGGTAGAATTGCAGTAGTGACAAATACTTCAATTTTCAATTTTCATATAAGGTACTCGGTAAGTACTTCGACGTCGACGAAGGTAACAGTTGGGAGTAGCATTCACACGCAGAGACGAACAAACCACACGAAGCATGTCGGAAGTAGACAAAATCATGCTTTAGAAGTTGTAAAACAATTTCAAAGCAGAACTGATACAAATACAAGCAAAACGCAAGCACTTGCAGAAGATCACAAGCAAAGAAGATCACAAGCAAACCACCAGCACAAATATGCACACAAGCAATCAAAAGCAGAACGCAAACACTAACTTGTTGTCGCCTGCTCCAACTCGCCTCCGTGCTCGCCTCTGTGCTCGCCTCCAGTCGCCTCCAACTCGTCTCCACTTGCCTCCAACCGCCTCAAACTCGCCTCTTGCAGCACGGGACCACGGCGCACAGGCCACGACCATGTCGAACGCAGGTGGGAAAAAACGGGAGCGCGCAAATCCCTATACCATCAGCGAACAGAGACCACGGAGACCACGGCGCAACATGCAATCAACGATCACGACGAAGAGGAAACCACGTCGCAACATGGAAGCAAGGAACGATCACGACGAAACGGAGCGCAGGGGGAAACGCAAGGGGAAACGAAGCGCGCCAAACCCTAAACCCTCGCCGAATGCCCAGTGCACATGCCAAGTTTTCAACCCGCCACCTCGCCATCCGCTTGGCCACGTGGCGAGTTCTAGTTGGATGGACCAAAATTCCCAGACGCTGGCGGACCTCTCCACGCACTTGCAACAAAAAACCCGCCACGCCACACCATGCCACGCCCTCACTGCTGCAAGTGAAATTTGGAAGCTGATTCTGGAAGCTGATTCTGGAAGCTGATTCTGGAAGCTGAAATTTGGAAGCTGAAATTTGGAAGCTGATTTTGGAAGCTGATTCTATAGCTTTGTTTTTTGAAAATTCTCCCACAAATCTTTCAAATTTCCTCTCACGAATTTCAATTTAGAAGAGTATTTGTTGAATGTACCATATTGATAACAATTGTACAATCACAAAATTGATAAAATAAATGTGAAGCCTTTCCACATACCACATGGTTGAATTTTAAATCTACGGAACATTTTAGTAACCAATATGTCAACATTCGTAGAAGTCGAAACTAATTTCGCAGCTATTTTAAAAATGAAAGGACTTTAGTGAAGCACTAAATTTGATTCTATATTTACTATAACTTCTTCAGATTCATTAAATCAAAATAAGGCAAATTCTATCGTGCTAATAAGTAGCATAAAGAATCATTGAATTTTAAATTTTGCTTGAAGGAAGTAAACAATCATTTTCCTAGCATCCATCCCCACATCATTTTGTTGAACCTTGAACAAAGCAGAGGATATTAGGCATGATCAGTTGTTCATGAAGAATAAACCCTAACTCTCTTTCAAAGCCTAACACCAATACTAATGCACCCTGTCACAACACGGAAACCTAATTTCCGTATAGATAGAGTAGAATAGATGGAATAGATAGAGATTTTTAATTTTTTTTCGGTTAAGAAATGATAGATGTCTTCCGGAGAAGCTTACGTTTGGAATAAGCCTTCATCTGGAAATTAGTTTCCGATCCGACCAAGATTAGGGTTTCCGGAAATGGACCGGAGCGCTGCCACCTACGGACTAGGGATCCGGCCTACAAGGCTAGGGGACGCGCCTCGGGAACGGAAACCTAATCCAGTTCCAATCCGAGAACTCGTGGCACTGTTTTGGCTATTTAAAGGCCATCACCCGCCTTTCTCTCTCCATCTTTTGAGTTTCCAAACTCGTCCGCGCGTAGCTAGTTGAGAAAAAGTCTGGTGAGAGTTCGATTACGGATAGAGAGAAGTGAGGCCAGATTAGGTTTTTCTTTGTCGGTGTAGCAATGGCGGAAACTAGTGCGGCGCGATCCGCAAAATCGTCGGTGGTTGCCCGGATGGTGAGTCCGTCTATACCGACAAACCCCACCGCTCGGCAGGAGTTGGAGCAGGATCTCCAGAGATTAGGGTGTGCCGGATTGATCAACCGGCCGTGGAATTTGAGAGGGGAAGAGTTGATTCAGGAATTGATCAACGGGACTTCGAACCAGTATGAGCTGACGGTGCGAGGGCAGCCCAAGGGGTGGACGGAGGACGTATGGGCGGAAGTCTACTCTTTCCGGAAGTTCGGAGACGGATTTGCCTCGCGGGCAGATAAGTACACGACCGGAAAGTTCCGAAACCCTCCTCACGCGAAGGAAGGGTATGCGATTAGCGACTGCGTGGACGAGCGCCACAAGAGGGTGTTGAATTTCCTCATCCCGATACTGTATCCGGAAAAACCTACCCGGGTTACGGTTACGATGGCCAACACAATTTTCGGAGCGATGGAGGAGAGAGTGGTGCACTGGGGACGTATCATAGCACAGGTGGTGTCAAAACTTGCTGACCACGTATCCAAAAGCCGGTACAGCCCGATCAGCCCCTACCTTTTCCACATCTACCACCATGGTGACGTATTGACGACGGATGAGATGTTGGTGTACAACACCGGGTTGGAATTGCTCAAATATGACCTTACGGATGAGCTGGAGAAGGACGAGCCGATGGAGGCGGAGGAAGACGATCCGGAAGAGGAAGCCTTGGAGCGGAAGAAGCCCAGGCGGAAGTCGACGGATCCGGGTTCACGGGGGAAGCAACCTGAGACGGAACAACGGGAACCAAGCCCAGTTCCGGAAGAGGAGAAGCCACCTCTAAGGGAGTTCTTCGACATCGGGTTTGACTGGATGCATCAGGCCCAGAACCTACACCACAAGGCCATCCAGTTCATGGAAGAGGTGGCGACGGAACTGAACGTGCCACCCGCGGAGATCATCGAAGAAATTCGGCGGAGGCCGAATCCGGAAGTCATCCGTCAGAAGGACGAGCAGATCCGGGTCCTGGAGAGAAGCCGGGAGGAGGCGGAAAGCCGGAGGAACTGGGCACAAGGAGAATGCGAGGCGGCACAGAAAAATGAGAAAGATGCCATGCAAATGGTCCGGAACCTCCAAGCCCTGATCGAACAACCGGCGGAGGTTGTGAACAAGGCAAGACTCTACGACGCCCAACTGGTAGCAGGGGGACACGTGGCCGGATCCAAGATCGTAATGATCCTTATGGATTTCGAGGCCCGGATGCAGAGGGTACTTCAAGAAATGCAAACTCTAGTGGCTCGAGTTGATCCGGATAGGGCAATGGACTTCTCGACCTTTCCGGAAGCGGATCTCACCACCAACCCGTATCTCCAAACTCCGCCGAAACTAGTTGTCGGGATTCCGGTACTGTCGAAACCAGGAGGACTACAGTCTCTCTTGAAGCCGTTTGTGCAGCGCGAATGGCTGGCTCAAAGGACATATTCTCCGGGACAGAGTCAAAGGGAGGGGCAGAACATTCCGGAACAAGGCGGAACCTCCACGCCGGATCAAACTCAGACACCGGAAGAAGGGATGCAGATCCGGGGTAATCTGCTCAACCGGATTGGAGCAGTGGAGAATCCGGCCAAGTCGCATCCGGCTGACTTTGTCCATATGCGGGAGGAAACACCAGCGAAGCCATCGTCCCCGGAGGCTATCAACGAGCCAATCAACTTGGATTCACCAGTCCGGGAGATGGAGATTCTCGAATCCGAGAAGGAGGACTTCGAGACGGAATCCGCGACAGAGACGGATGAGGAAGAAGACTCACCGCCGAAGAAGCGGAAGATCCAGACACGAGCGGCCGGAAAGCTCACACCACTGCCGAAGACTAGGGCGAGGACATCTCAGGTGCAGACGGGGAGCAGCTCGAAGAAGACGAAGAAAGTAGGATTTAGAAGTTAAGTTTTTTTACTTAGGGTTTTCCGGAACGGATTTTCCGTATGTGGGCCCGTTTCCGGAATTCCAGGGATAACTTACAGCAGCACTCCGGATATCTCGGATGCTTCTGTGGTTGGTTAGCTTGATTTTCGGCTGTCTTTTTCCTTTTTGTTTTTGTTTTAAATGGTGAGCAGGTATGTTGCTCATTCATTCCATCCTTATGCAATTTCAGTTTTTATTTCATTTACCTTACTTTGATCCAAGCCACTTAGTGAACTATCCATGTTTTAAAGTACTTTTTAAGGACTTGAGTGGTGTGTTTGTGTGCCTTGTAAGTTGTGAGGAACCGGGAAGGAGGAATCCGGATTCATGGTTGTTTTGATTTAGATCTTAGAAGAGGATCCTTGAAGGAGTTAGATCGGATTTGTGGGACTTGTGCATTTAGGGTCTTTAAATTACTAGAACAGTAATCCGATTGGAGTGAAGAGGGTGAGGTTCCGGAACTATTCCTAGTTCCGTGCGGAGTTAAGCGGCCGCCAAGGGGAATACCCCCACTTACCGGAAGATCCGCCAACTACAGCACCAACTACTTTTTCGTGGATTCTCTCTTGTGTCTATATCGGATGATTGTGTATCTGTCGTTGTAGTGGAGAGGGAGAACCGGATTCTGTGTGACCTGCTTTCCGGATAGGAAATCCGGAAAGCTGTGAGGAGACGGGAACCTACTTCGTAGCAACATTTAGATCTATTAAATGTCTTGGGTTGTTTTGTAGGTGTTAGAATATGTGATTAATAAGTGGTGGAGTCCCTGCCCCTTCAAAGAGTAAAAGCGGACCCCCTGAAGGTAAAACAGGGGTATTACAAACCGAAGAGTTACTTTATCCGGAATCCGGAAAAGGACGGATCCGGATTAGAAACCGGAAAGAAGTAAAGTTCCGGAAGAGGGAAAGAGAGGTTTTAGGTTCCTTTGGGGTGTTTTAGAGATAATCCGATTAAATCCAAATTCATAGCAACATAGTAGAGTCCCTGGGACGATTTTCCGTGTCATCTAACTACAATTGTGTGTTAAAGGTGCTTACCCCTAGATTACGCGTACGACATTTTGGCGCCGCTGCCGGGGACTCTGATAGCTTGCTTTGAGTTTGGAATAGTTCGGACGGTGACGGAAGAACAAGAGAGTTTTTCTTACTTCCGGATTTTTAAAATCCGGAAGCAAAAAAGAGTAGAATCGGAAAGTGTCATTAGTCGTAGACTTCATGAGTAGACCACAAGGAAGAACTCCTGCAGGTCATCGTTCTGAGCGATTAAACGAAACTGGTAGAAGAGTAGTGGTACATGGAATTCCCGCGACAGAGTCGGAAGAAGATCTGGTACACGTTCCTCATCAGGAAGTGAGACCAGAGAATCTTCCGGATCCAGTTGCCAATCCGGAACCAGCCCCTGAACCGGAACTCGTTGTAGAGGAACCGGAAAGGAGGGTAGCATCCGAATCTTCTGAGGAAGATTCCTCTGCTGAAGAAGCAGAGATCATGGTGACTACCACCCGTCTACGGTATAGTAGATTCAGAGGGGATGGTAGCAAGGATGTAGATGATTGGATGGGAGAATTCGAGGCCACTGCTGCCGCGAACTAGGAGGACCCAGCCGCCAGACAGAGGATATTCCAGGGCTTACTGAAAGGGGAAGCCCTGCGATGGTATCAAGACGTTCCGGAACTTACCCGGAACAACTGGAATCGTCTCACTGAATTGTTCCTCCGAACATTTAGGGAAGTTGGGGGAGAAGCTAGAGCATTGGGAAAACTGAGCAAAGTTACGATGCATACTAATGAGTCGGTCCGGAAGTATGGACAGAGAGTAAAAGCTCTGATTAAGAAACCGACTATAGACATAGCTCAGAGTATACAGGTGGAATGGTATGTGGCAGGATTTCCAGAAGAAATGGCGTTCCAAATCCGTCAAAGCCGGCCCACTACTTTGCTGGAGGCCATGGAGTCTGCCCAGAATTACGAGAACTCTGCCCAATCTTTACGGAGATCCGTCAAAAAGAGCGATAAGATGGAGAAAGGACGGAGCAAGAAGTACAAGAGAAGAGAGAGAAGGAGACGGAAGTTTTCTGACTCCGAGACTGCAAGTTCCGAAACCGGAACTGATGCATCAGCTACGGATACCAACAGTTCCGGAAGTGAGCCAGAAGCATCCAGCAGTAGAAGAACGACACGCGGCAAGAATGAGAGGGTTAGCCGGAAGACAGTCAAGGTGAAGGTCGAGGACGATGACTCCAAGAGGTTCATGAGGAGTATTCAAGAATCCTTGGAGGCGATCAAGGTCAACCTGGCGGAAAACCGGATGCCAAGACGGACGGTGCCAACAACTCGTGCAAATGTTTGGTGTACCAGGTGTGGAAGACCCGGCCATTACGCGAGTGAATGCAGTCAAGGACCACTGAAACAGATTCACTTTGTGGACGAGGAAGGAGTGTATTATACGCTACCGGATACAGAAGGAGAATATGAAGAATGGGTCAATCCGGTTTTTCAGATCCAGACGGGATACGGAAGAGGACGGATGCCACAACAACTGGTCCGGACAAATCCACATAACACAACAGCCGGATCTAGCCAAGGTAATTATCCCCCTTCCCGGTTTCCACCTGGGACTTGTTTTTCGTGTGGTAGTCCCCAACACTACGCCAATAGTTGTCCTCATAAGGGACATGGGCAAGGAGCACCCTTACCCCTCCCTTGCCAAAACTGCCTTGAGTATGGACACGGAAGTAATGAGTGTCCGAAACCACAGCAGGTTCGTACCATCTATAGGCAGGTAGAGGTTCCCCCGAGAGATCAGACCGCTCTTAATTACGGTTCTACTACCGGAATTGAGAATCCGGAAAAATGACAATCAAGGGTGGAACTTCCGGAAGAGCGTGAGGAACCTGTGCATAGAGTATCAACCCGGAGTTCCACCAAAAATCGGGAAGAAAAATATAGAAATAGGGAACGGAGAGGAAGAGAAAGAGCCAGATCTAGAGATACGGATCTGAGTGATTCTGATCACTCGGTCCGGATAGAACCTATCCGACCCATAGTAGAGTTAGAAAAAGGGATAGGACATTACACTATTCCCATCGACATCAGCCAGGAGATACGGAAGAATCTGAATTCTTCCGTCATAACTCCGGAACCAGTAGCACGGAAAGTCACCTTTGATGATATTCCAGTTTTTATCAATCCAAATTTAAAGGTGGATGAGTATGATATTGTACAAGACGTAAAGGATCAGAAGGCGAATGTGACCATTGGACAATTACTCCATGACAACATGAATTACCAAAGGCTGATCCGAGAAGCTTGGACAAAGAGACGGAAGAGAAGATTGAAGCTGCCTTCAGTTGCAGTCAACTTCTCAGGAATGGAAGATTACGGAGCACCGGAACTGGAAGTAGAGGTGGGAGGATGCATTGTTCCCAAAGTTCCAGTGGACGGCGGATCCGGAGTCAACCTTATGTTGGAAGATACGGCTTTTGACCTTGGGTACACAGCTTTCCAAACGACAACCCAAGTATTACGGATGGCGGATCAATCCCGAGTCCATCCGGTCGGCAAACTGTCAAAAGTTCCAACCCGGATAGGAAAGGAGACGTATCTCCTAAACTACGTAGTAATCCGGGTAACTAAGGGAAGACCCTTTCCTATGTTACTCGGAAGGCCATGGCTGTATACGGCCAGAGCCCTAGTGGATTGGGGAGCCAAGGAATTTGTGGTAGGAAAACCAGCCACCCGGATTCCTTGGAAACATATAGACTATATGGGAGAAACCAGTGAATCAGACGGATACACCACCGATTGGTCAGATCCAGAAGATTCTGATTCTGTCCCAAGTTATTTCACGTATGTGACGGAAACTGATTTTGAGTTTCCGGAACCTACCTTGGAAATCGCGACGGAAGAACCCTTGGTCGAAATTCCGAGTATACCTCCAGAAGACAGATCCATGGGAGAGATGGATGTTCCACTCTCTTTTGACTGGATCTGCCAACAGATTTTGGAGGGAAATCTTCCAGCCATTGGGATGACTAAACCAGGACAAGAGTCCTCGTGGAGTGAATTCCGGAATGATGCTGAGGAGACTGAACCGGAGCGGATCAAGAATATTGTGAATTCTTCCGACTATGAGAAAGTCCAAGTGGGATCCGGAAAAACCTTCTTCATGAGTAACTCTATGTCGGCGGAAGAAAGGAAGGAGTATGGGAAGGCTTTGGAAGAATACTCAGACGTTTTTGCATGGGTACCATCAGATCTGAGTGGAATCCCGGCTGAGCTGGGAGAACACAGGATCGATTTGGTGGAAGAAGCAGTTCCCATCCGGCAACGCCAGTACCGGCTTAATCCGCGATATTCCTTAATGGTGAAGGAAGAAATCGACGCTTTATTAGAAGCCGGATTCATTTATCCGGTGCACAACTCCGAATGGGTGTCGCCTATTGTGGTTGTCCCCAAGAAAGCTGGACCGGAAGGAAAGATCAAGATCCGGATATGTCAGGACTTCTGGAAGCTAAATACAGCAACCCGGAAAGACTACTTTCCCTTACCCTTCACGAATATCATTCTTGATCATGTCTCCGGAAATGAGTGTTATAGCTTTCTCGATGGATTTTCTGGATACAATCAAGTCTTTATCCAACTTATGGACCAGCTAAAGACAACATTCACTACGGAATGGGAAACGTTTGCTTTCACCCGGATGCCGTTTGGACTATGCAACGCCCCGGGAACTTTCCAACGATTGATGATGGATATTTTCTGGGATTTCTTACGACATTTTTTGGAAGTATTCATTGATGATTTTGCAGTATTCAGTTCAAGGGAAACACACCTTGAGTACTTAAAAATGACCTTCCAGAGGTGTAGGGAAACTAATCTGAAGTTGCATCCAGGAAAATGCTTCTTCGGAATGGTTTCCGGAATCCTGTTGGGACATGTCGTCAGTCAAAAGGGATTACAAGTGGATACGGACAAAGTCAAAGCCATGCTAGCGCTTGTAGCTCCGACTTGTGTCCGGGAGATCCGGGGATTCCTTGGATGTGTAGGATACTACCGACGGTTTATTAAGGGGTACGCGTTGAAGGCCACCCCTCTTACCCAATTGTTGAAGAAAGAGACGGAATTCATCTGGAATCCGGAAAGGCAACATGCCTTTGAAAGTTTGAAGGCGCCACTGGTGAAGGCCCCCATCTTGTCTTCACTGGATTGGCAGAAGGAATTTCATGTCACTCTCGATGCTTCCGGATGGTGTTTGGAAGCTATCCTTTGGCAGTATGATGACAGCCAAAGGGAATGCCCGATTTACTATTCCAGCAGACAGATGAGTCTTCCGGAAAGAAAATATAGCACCACGGAACGGGAGGCCCTGGCTGTCATTTACGCCTGCAAGAAGTTCCGGCATTACCTTCTTGGATATCCAATTGTGTTTCACACAGATCATGACTCGCTCAAATATCTGGTAAACAAACCGGATCTATCCGGACGGATAGCCAGATGGGTATTGTTACTCCAGGAATTTGATTACAAAGTAATCGTAAAATCTGGAAAGTCCAACGGAAATGCAGATTTCCTTTCAAGGTATCGAGGGAAGACAGCACTGCAAGATGTTTCCGCGGATTTTCCTGATGAATTTCCGGAAAGGTAGGAAGTTCCGGTATTTCATCTCGAGGGAGATAAGGAGTCAGATTTCCACGACATCGTGACCTACCTTACCAGTGAGACATATCCGGAAGGATTGAACCGTGAAGAGAAGATCATTTTTCAGAGGAAGATAGCCCCTTATTCATTGATTAAAGGAACACTATTTAAGATGGGGGCGGATGATCAACTCCGGAGGTGCTTGGAGGCCAAGGACCGGAAGCAAGTCATGACAGCAATGCATTCCGGACCGTCAGGAGGGCATTTTGCAGCCATCACTACCGTTAACCGGATTCGAACTGCCGGGTACTGGTGGCCATACCTTATCCGGGATGTCAAGACATACGTGGGCAGTTGTGATCAATGTCAACGGATGGGTGCCCCATCCATCCGGAACCACTGGCCACTTAATCCCATTATACCACTTGCACCCTTCGCGAAATGGGGGATTGATTTTATTGGGCCCATTGCTCCTATTAGTTCCGGAAGGAAGAGGTACATAATTCTGGCAACGGATTATGCAACCAAATGGGTGGAAGCACGAGCAACGCGGAAGAATACGGCTCAAGTTGCGGCCACTTTCCTGTTTACGGAAATCTTGATGAGGTTTGGTCATCTACTGGAGTTGGTGAGCGATCAAGGGCTACACTTCCTCAACGATGTTATTCAGAACATCACGACCAAGTACTACATCAAACACCGGAAGACTACTCCGTATAATCCAAGGGCGAATGGATTAACGGAAAGGGCAAATGGAATTGTGGAGAAATCAATCAACAAAATGATTTCGGAACACAAGACGGATTGGGATTTGAAACTCCCATCTGCCATACATGCCTACAACACATCCGAGAAGACCACAACGGGAAGGACTCCCTTCTACTTAGTATTCGGACAGGAGGCAGTTCATGGGATTGAATTGGAGATGGAGACGTATCGGGTGATGGCAACCCGGAACGCAGTGTCAGCCAGTGACCCGGAAATCCGGCTACTCGCAATTGAAGACTTGGAGGAGGCTCGTCTGGTAGCGTTGGACCAAACAAAAGAAATGCAAGCAAAACGGAAAATGGTTCACGATAACAAGCTTCCGGCCGAGCATGGGATCAAGGAGGGCGGATTAGTACTACTGTACGACAGCCGATTCCGGATTTTCCCAGGCAAATTACACACAAGGTGGATGGGACCCTACAAGGTAAAGTACGTCTTCCCCAATGGATCTATACAATTGGAAGATTTGCAGGGAGTATTGCTTGATACCCGAGTCAACAAAGCTAGAGTTAAAAGGTACGAACCGGATCTTGAATCAGAAGATGAGAGAGAGGATGTTCGCGGGGACTCTCACAGTTGAAAAAGGGGTCATGTCACAACACGGAAACCTAATTTCCGTATAGATAGAGTAGAATAGATGGAATAGATAGAGATTTTTAATTTTTTTTCGGTTAAGAAATGATAGATGTCTTCCGGAGAAGCTTACGTTTGGAATAAGCCTTCATCCGAAAATTAGTTTCCGATCCGACCAAGATTAGGGTTTCCGGAAATGGACCGGAGCGCTGCCACCTACGGACTAGGGATCCGGCCTACGAGGCTAGGGGACGCGCCTCGGGAACGGAAACCTAATCCAGTTCCAATCCGAGAACTCGTGGCACTGTTTTGGCTATTTAAAGGCCATCACCCGCCTTTCTCTCTCCATCTTTTGAGTTTCCAAACTCGTCCGCGCGTAGCTAGTTGAGAAAAATTCTGGTGAGAGTTCGATTACGGATAGAGAGAAGTGAGGCCAGATTAGGTTTTTCTTTGTCGGTGTAGCGATGGCGGAAACTAGTGCGGCGCGATCCGCAAAATCGTCGGTGGTTGCCCGGATGGTGAGTCCGTCTATACCGACAAACCCCACCGCTCGGCAGGAGTTGGAGCAGGATCTCCAGAGATTAGGGTGTGCCGGATTGATCGACCGGCCGTGGAATTTGAGAGGGGAAGAGTTGATTCAGGAATTGATCAACGGGACTTCGAACCAGTATGAGCTGACGGTGCGAGGGCAGCCCAAGGGGTGGACGGAGGACGTATGGGCGGAAGTCTACTCTTTCCGGAAGTTCGGAGACGGATTCGCCTCGCGGGCAGATAAGTACGCGACCGGAAAGTTCCGAAACCCTCCTCACGCGAAGGAAGGGTATGCGATTAGCGACTGCGTGGACGAGCGCCACAAGAGGGTGTTGAATTTCCTCATCCCGATACTGTATCCGGAAAAACCTACCCGGGTTACGGTTACGATGGCCAACACAATTTTCGGAGCGATGGAGGAGAGAGTGGTGCACTGGGGACCCCTAGATTACGCGTACGACATACCCTAAACCGGAATCCTAACCACAAGCAATCTCCCAAACTAAAAAACAGTACGGCAAACTTCTGGAAACCAAAAAATAATGGCCTAGTGCGCGAGCAGACAAGGTGAGGAAGACGAAGTAGCACCTGAAGAAGGTGAGGTGACACCTCCGAGGGAATTGCACGAGTTGAAGGTGAAAAGTAACTTGCTGTCCCCACCACGAGATAAGATTTTTGTAAAAACTTACTCAGCGTTGGTGCTTGCGGGGCAAAATTCCGCCAAGGCCAGATCCGCCACGCAACTCCTGAAGACCACCTAAAACCGTCGGCACCCGTCACCCTTTTCCAGGCATGTGCGCGGCCTCGAAATCACCGTAGCCTTCCCGAAATCACCTTAGCCTCGCCGAAATCACCGTAGCTTCACCGAAAGAGCGGACCCTGCACCGACCTCCTTACCCGGTACCCGACCTCTATACCCGGACCCATAGTACCCCGAACTCTATACCCGGACCCATAGTACCCCGAATTCTATACCCGGACCCCTATAAATCCTAAACCCTAATACCCGGTACTATGTACCCTTAAATACTCTAATCTTCCAGACAATGCCCTCCATATCACACCCCTCGCTTCTCACACTCAAAACCAAGGTTCTTAAATGAAATGTCGTAGTATCCAAATTGCCTTCACCTCTAAATGCTCAAGGTTGGTTTTGGGATTTATCAAATTTGTTTTAGAATGAACAAAATGCCAACATTTTGATAAGTTGTATCAACTTTCTTTTAACTTTTATTGCATATTTTCATTCCACCATGTGCGATACCAGCATAAATTTTCTTTTGCAGATGTCAATATCAAAAGTGAAAGTTTCCTACAATTGTTTGACTTCGCTACCATTTACGTCTTTTAGGTTCTCCTCAATCAAATTGAATATTGATATGGTGGGTTTAAAGGATTTGGTAATAATCAATAACATAATTTAAAAATAAATCTTTGAAAAAAAAAGGATAATAACTGCTACTACTTTAAAAAATAGACTTTCTAAAAAACAAGTCATTCATATTTCAATTCAGTAAACAAAATACATATTTATAGTACAGACTTTCACGTAAGAATTTCATGATTCTGGATATTTGTAATGATTAAAGTATAAGGTATAATTTAGGCGTATGTATTTTCATTTAAGATTTGTACATATTTAAGTCATTAAAGTGCAGCGGCCTTTTCACTCCCAATTTTTTTTCTAATTCAAATATGATGCATTTCAAAAGGCAACAATTTAAAAATTCTTGTGGAATCTAAATCATAAATGTAATTCCAACTTCTATAAAATGAAACTCAAGCATTCAGTCATTCAAATGCAGCGGCCATTTCATTACCAATTTTTTTGAAGTCATATAAAAAACATGGATTTTAAATGGGAATAATTTGAAAATTCTTGTGGAATTTAAATTGTAATTGTAATTCCAACTTCTTTAAGAAAGTTTTAAACACTTACAAATGAAGATGCATTAAATTTTTGTATTTGGGCCATAAAGAGGCCAAAGGCGATTTCATTCTCAATTTTATTTATTTCAAATATGATGCACTTCGAATGGGAATGATCTCAAAATTCTTTTGGAATCTTAACCATAGGTGTAATTCCAACTTCTATGAAATGAAATTTAAACATTTACGTATGAAAATGCATGACATTTTCAAATTTGGACCATAAAGGGCCAGAAACCATTTCATTAACGATTTTTTCTAATTCAAAAAAAGATGGCGTTCAAATGGTAATAAATTAAAATTTCTTATAGAATGTTGATCCTAAGTGTAATTCCAACTTCTCTAAAAAGAATTTAAACATTCAATAAGAGTGCATAACATTTTGAAATTTTGGCCATGAAGAAGTCATAGGCCATTTCAATCCCAAATTTTTTTAATTCACAAAAAATACACTTCAAGTAAGAATAAATTAAAAACACCTGTGGAATCTACATTCTAGGTGTAATTCAACATTTCATAGAACTTTTTTTAACATTCACATACACAAATGCATGACATTTCAAACTTGGCCATTAAAGTGCAACGGCCAAGTCATTTCCAATTTTCACTTATTTGAAAGAAGATGGACTTTAAATAAAAATAAATTAGAAAATCTTGTATAATATAAATCGTACATGTAATATAGAATTTCCGAAAAATAATTTAAATACTTACATTCGAAAATAAAGGACATTTTCAAATTAGGTTCCACAAAAAAGTTGGGATCCATTTCATTTCACAAAAAATGCGCATGCATTAAATTTCATCAAAGATTCGCCATCTCCATGATATTTGCAACTTCTACATTTTTTATCACTACGCCTTTAACATGTAAATTTCATGACTTTGGATATTGGTCATTTATTAAAATACAAGGCCAAGTTCATTCGCATTTTTTATATGCACGTCGGAAATCATAAAAAGGCGCATGAAATAAATTTCATCAAAGATTATTCATCTCCATGATATTTGCAACGTCTACAGTTTTTTTCACTACGCCTTTAACGTGTAAATTTCATGACTTTGGATATTGGTCATTTACTAAAATACAGGGCCAAGTTCATTTGCATTTTTTATATGCACGTCGGGAATCATAAAAACAGCGCATGAATTAAATTTCATCATGGAGATTATTCATCTCCATGATATTTGCAACGTCTACAGTTTTTTTCACTACGCCTTTAACGTGTAAATTTCATGACTTTGGATATTGGTCATTTACTAAAATACAGGGCCAAGTTCATTTGCATTTTTTATATGCACGTCGGGAATCATAAAAATAGCGCATGAATTAAAGTTCATCATGGAGATTATTCATCTCCATGATATTTGCAATTTCCACATTTTTTTTCACTACGCCTTTAACGTGTAAATTTCATGACTTTGGATATTGGTCATTTACTAAAATACAGGGCCAAGTTCATTTGCATTTGTTATATGCACGTCGGGAATCATAAAAATAGCGCATGAATTAAAGTTCATCATGGAGATTATTCATCTCCATGATATTTGCAACTTCCACATTCTTTTTCACTACGCCTTTAGCGTGTAAATTTCATGACTTTAGATATTGGTCCTTTATTAAAATACAGGGCCGAGTTCATTTTCATTTTTTATATGCACGTCGGGAATCATAAAAAGAGCGCATGAATTAAAGTTCATCATGGAGATTATTCATCTCCATGATATTTGCAACTTCTACAGTTTTTTTCACTACGCCTTTAACGTGTAAATTTCATGACTTTGGATATTGGTCATTTACTAAAATACAGGGCCAAGTTCATTTGCATTTTTTATATGCACGTCGGGAATCATAAAAAATGCGCATGAATTAAATTTCATCATGGAGATTATTCATCTCCATGATATTTGCAACTTCCACGTTCTTTTTCACTACGCCTTTAACGCGTAAATTTCATGACTTTAGATATTGGTCCTTTATTAAAATACAGGGCCAAGTTCATTTGCATTTTTTCTATGCACGTCGGGAATCATAAATAGAGCGCATGAATTAAATTTCATCATGGAGATTATTCATCTCCATGATATTTGCAACTTCTACAGTTTTTTTCACTACGCCTTTAACGTGTAAATTTCATGACTTTGGATATTGGTCATTTACTAAAATACAGGGCCAAGTTCATTTGCATTTTTTATATGCACGTCGGGAATCATAAAAAGAGCGCATGAATTAAATTTCATCATGGAGATTATTCATCTCCATGATATTTGCAACTTCTACAGTTTTTTTCACTACGCCTTTAACGTGTAAATTTCATGACTTTGGATATTGGTCATTTACTAAAATACAGGGCCAAGTTCATTTGCATTTTTTATATGCACGTCGGGAATCATAAATAGAGCGCATGAATTAAATTTCATCATGGAGATTATTCATCTCCATGATATTTGCAACTTCCACGTTCTTTTTCACTACGCCTTTAACGTGTAAATTTCATGACTTTCGATATTGGTCCTTTCTTAAAATACAGGGCCGAGTTCATTTTCATTTTTTATATGCACGTCGGGAATCATAAAAACAGCGCATGAATTAAATTTCATCATGGAGATTATTCATCTCCATGATATTTGCAACTTTTACATTTTCTTTCACTACGCCTTTGACGTGTAAATTTCATGACTTTGGATATTGGACATTTACTAAAATACAGGGCCAAGTTCATTTGCATTTTTTATATGCACGTCGGGAATCATAAAAATAGCGCATGAATTAAAGTTCATCATGGAGATTATTCATCTCCATGATATTTGCAACTTCTACAGTTTTTTTCACTACGCCTTTAACGTGTAAATTTCATGACTTTGGATATTGGACATTTACTAAAATACAGGGCCAAGTTCATTTGCATTTTTTATATGCACGTCGGGAATCATAAAAAATGCGCATGAATTAAATTTCATCATGGAGATTATTCATCTCCATGATATTTGCAACTCCCACGTTCTTTTTCACTACGCCTTTAACGCGTAAATTTCATGACTTTAGATATTGGTCCTTTATTAAAATACAGGGCCAAGTTCATTTGCATTTTTTCTATGCACGTCGGGAATCATAAAAAGAGCGCATGAATTAAATTTCATCATGGAGATTATTCATCTCCATGATATTTGCAACTTCTACAGTTTTTTTCACTACGCCTTTAACGTGTAAATTTCATGACTTTGGATATTGGTCATTTACTAAAATACAGGGCCAAGTTCATTTGCATTTTTTATATGCACGTCGGGAATCATAAATAGAGCGCATGAATTAAATTTCATCATGGAGATTATTCATCTCCATGATATTTGCAACTTCTACAGTTTTTTTCACTACGCCTTTAACGTGTAAATTTCATGACTTTGGATATTGGTCATTTACTAAAATACAGGGCCAAGTTCATTTGCATTTTTTATATGCACGTCGGGAATCATAAAAACAGCGCATGAATTAAATTTCATCATGGAGATTATTCATCTCCATGATATTTGCAACTTCTACAGTTTTTTTCACTACGCCTTTAACGTGTAAATTTCATGACTTTGGATATTGGTCATTTACTAAAATACAGGGCCAAGTTCATTTGCATTTTTTATATGCACGTCGGGAATCATAAATAGAGCGCATGAATTAAATTTCATCATGGAGATTATTCATCTCCATGATATTTGCAACTTCTACATTTTTTTTCACTACGCCTTTAACGTGTAAATTTCATGACTTTGGATATTGGTCATTTACTAAAATACAGGGCCAAGTTCATTTGCATTTTTTATATGCACGTCGGGAATCATAAAAACAGCGCATGAATTAAATTTCATCATGGAGATTATTCATCTCCATGATATTTGCAACTTCTACAGTTTTTTTCACTACGCCTTTAACGTGTAAATTTCATGACTTTGGATATTGGTCATTTACTAAAATACAGGGCCAAGTTCATTTGCATTTTTTATATGCACGTCGGGAATCATAAAAAGAGCGCATGAATTAAATTTCATCATGGAGATTATTCATCTCCATGATATTTGCAACTTCTACAGTTTTTTTCACTACGCCTTTAACGTGTAAATTTCATGACTTTGGATATTGGTCATTTACTAAAATACAGGGCCAAGTTCATTTGCATTTTTTATATGCACGTCGGGAATCATAAATAGAGCGCATGAATTAAATTTCATCATGGAGATTATTCATCTCCATGATATTTGCAACTTCCACGTTCTTTTTCACTACGCCTTTAACGTGTAAATTTCATGACTTTCGATATTGGTCCTTTCTTAAAATACAGGGCCGAGTTCATTTTCATTTTTTATATGCACGTCGGGAATCATAAAAACAGCGCATGAATTAAATTTCATCATGGAGATTATTCATCTCCATGATATTTGCAACTTTTACATTTTCTTTCACTACGCCTTTGACGTGTAAATTTCATGACTTTGGATATTGGACATTTACTAAAATACAGGGCCAAGTTCATTTGCATTTTTTATATGCACGTCGGGAATCATAAAAATAGCGCATGAATTAAAGTTCATCATGGAGATTATTCATCTCCATGATATTTGCAACTTCTACAGTTTTTTTCACTACGCCTTTAACGTGTAAATTTCATGACTTTGGATATTGGACATTTACTAAAATACAGGGCCAAGTTCATTTGCATTTTTTATATGCACGTCGGGAATCATAAAAAATGCGCATGAATTAAATTTCATCATGGAGATTATTCATCTCCATGATATTTGCAACTTCCACGTTCTTTTTCACTACGCCTTTAACGCGTAAATTTCATGACTTTAGATATTGGTCCTTTATTAAAATACAGGGCCAAGTTCATTTGCATTTTTTCTATGCACGTCGGGAATCATAAAAAGAGCGCATGAATTAAATTTCATCATGGAGATTATTCATCTCCATGATATTTGCAACTTCTACAGTTTTATTCACTACGCCTTTAACGTGTAAATTTCATGACTTTGGATATTGGTCATTTACTAAAATACAGGGCCAAGTTCATTTGCATTTTTTATATGCACGTCGGGAATCATAAATAGAGCGCATGAATTAAATTTCATCATGGAGATTATTCATCTCCATGATATTTGCAACTTCTACAGTTTTTTTCACTACGCCTTTAACGTGTAAATTTCATGACTTTGGATATTGGTCATTTACTAAAATACAGGGCCAAGTTCATTTGCATTTTTTATATGCACGTCGGGAATCATAAAAAGAGCGCATGAATTAAATTTCATCATGGAGATTATTCATCTCCATGATATTTGCAACTTCTACAGTTTTTTTCACTACGCCTTTAACGTGTAAATTTCATGACTTTGGATATTGGTCATTTACTAAAATACAGGGCCAAGTTCATTTGCATTTTTTATATGCACGTCGGGAATCATAAATAGAGCGCATGAATTAAATTTCATCATGGAGATTATTCATCTCCATGATATTTGCAACTTCTACATTTTTTTTCACTACGCCTTTAACGTGTAAATTTCATGACTTTGGATATTGGTCATTTACTAAAATACAGGGCCAAGTTCATTTGCATTTTTTATATGCACGTCGGGAATCATAAAAACAGCGCATGAATTAAATTTCATCATGGAGATTATTCATCTCCATGATATTTGCAACTTTTACATTTTCTTTCACTACGCCTTTGACGTGTAAATTTCATGACTTTGGATATTGGACATTTACTAAAATACAGGGCCAAGTTCATTTGCATTTTTTATATGCACGTCGGGAATCATAAAAATAGCGCATGAATTAAAGTTCATCATGGAGATTATTCACCTCCATGATATTTGCAACTTCCACATTCTTTTTCACTACGCCTTTAACGTGTAAATTTCATGACTTTAGATATTGGTCCTTTATTAAAATACAGGGCCAAGTTCATTTGCATTTTTTATATGCACGTCGGGAATCATAAAAAATGCGCATGAATTAAATTTCATCATGGAGATTATTCATCTCCATGATATTTGCAACTTCCACGTTCTTTTTCACTACGCCTTTAACGCGTAAATTTCATGACTTTAGATATTGGTCCTTTATTAAAATACAGGGCCAAGTTCATTTGCATTTTTTCTATGCACGTCGGGAATCATAAAAAGAGCGCATGAATTAAATTTCATCATGGAGATTATTCATCTCCATGATATTTGCAACTTCTACAGTTTTTTTCACTACGCCTTTTACGTGTAAATTTCATGACTTTGGATATTGGTCATTTACTAAAATACAGGGCCAAGTTCATTTGCATTTTTTATATGCACGTCGGGAATCATAAATAGAGCGCATGAATTAAATTTCATCATGGAGATTATTCATCTCCATGATATTTGCAACTTCTACAGTTTTTTTCACTACGCCTTTAACGTGTAAATTTCATGACTTTGGATATTGGTCATTTACTAAAATACAGGGCCAAGTTCATTTGCATTTTTTCTATGCACGTCGGGAATCATAAAAAGAGCGCATGAATTAAATTTCATCATGGAGATTATTCATCTCCATGATATTTGCAACTTCTACAGTTTTTTTCACTACGCCTTTAACGTGTAAATTTCATGACTTTGGATATTGGTCATTTACTAAAATACAGGGCCAAGTTCATTTGCATTTTTTATATGCACGTCGGGAATCATAAATAGAGCGCATGAATTAAATTTCATCATGGAGATTATTCATCTCCATGATATTTGCAACTTCCACGTTCTTTTTCACTACGCCTTTAACGTGTAAATTTCATGACTTTCGATATTGGTCCTTTCTTAAAATACAGGGCCGAGTTCATTTTCATTTTTTATATGCACGTCGGGAATCATAAAAATAGCGCATGAATTAAATTTCATCATGGAGATTATTCATCTCCATGATATTTGCAACTTTTACATTTTCTTTCACTACGCCTTTGACGTGTAAATTTCATGACTTTGGATATTGGACATTTACTAAAATACAAGGCCAAGTTCATTTGCATTTTTTATATGCACGTCGGGAATCATAAAAAATGCGCATGAATTAAATTTCATCATGGAGATTATTCATCTCCATGATATTTGCAACTTTTACATTTTCTTTCACTACGCCTTTAACGTGTAAATTTCATGACTTTCGATATTGGTCCTTTATTAAAATACAGGGCCGAGTTCATTTTCATTTTTTATATGCACGTCGGGAATCATAAAAATAGCGCATGAATTAAATTTCATCATGGAGATTATTCATCTCCATGATATTTGCAACTTCTACAGTTTTTTTCACTACGCCTTTAACGTGTAAATTTCATGACTTCGGATATTGGTCATTTACTAAAATACAGGGCCAAGTTCATTTGCATTTTTTATATGCACGTCGGGAATCATAAAAAGAGCGCATGAATTAAATTTCATCATGGAGATTATTCATCTCCATGATATTTGCAACTTCTACAGTTTTTTTCACTACGCCTTTAACGTGTAAATTTCATGACTTTGGATATTGGTCATTTACTAAAATACAGGGCCAAGTTCATTTGCATTTTTTATATGCACGTCGGGAATCATAAATAGAGCGCATGAATTAAATTTCATCATGGAGATTATTCATCTCCATGATATTTGCAACTTCCACGTTCTTTTTCACTACGCCTTTAACGTGTAAATTTCATGACTTTCGATATTGGTCCTTTCTTAAAATACAGGGCCGAGTTCATTTTCATTTTTTATATGCACGTCGGGAATCATAAAAAGAACGCATGAATTAAATTTCATCATGGAGATTATTCATCTCCATGATATTTGCAACTTTTACATTTTCTTTCACTACGCCTTTGACGTGTAAATTTCATGACTTTGGATATTGGTCATTTACTAAAATACAGGGCCAAGTTCATTTGCATTTTTTATATGCACGTCGGGAATCATAAAAAATGCGCATGAATTAAATTTCATCATGGAGATTATTCATCTCCATGATATTTGCAACTTTTACATTTTCTTTCGCTACGCCTTTAACGTGTAAATTTCATGACTTTCGATATTGGTCCTTTATTAAAATACAGGGCCGAGTTCATTTTCATTTTTTATATGCACATCGGGAATCATAAATAGAGCGCATGAATTAAATTTCATCATGGAGATTATTCATCTCCATGATATTTCCAACTTTTCATTTTCTTTCACTACGCCTTTGACGTGTAAATTTCATGGCTTTGGATATTGGTTATTTACTAAAATACAGGGCCAAGTTCATTTGCATTTTTTATGTGCACGTCGGGAATCATAAAAACAGCGCATGAATTAAATTTCATCATGGAGATTATTCATCTCCATGATATTTGCAACTTCTACAGTTTTTTTCACTACGCCTTTAACGTGTAAATTTCATGACTTTGGATATTGGTCATTTACTAAAATACAGGGCCAAGTTCATTTGCATTTTTTATATGCACGTCGGGAATCATAAAAATAGCGCATGAATTAAATTTCATCATGGAGATTATTCATCTCCATGATATTTGCAACTTCTACAGTTTTTTTCACTACGCCTTTAACGTGTAAATTTCATGACTTTGGATATTGGTCATTTACTAAAATACAGGGCCAAGTTCATTTGCATTTTTTATATGCACGTCGGGAATCATAAATAGAGCGCATGAATTAAATTTCATCATGGAGATTATTCATCTCCATGATATTTGCAACTTCTACAGTTTTTTTCACTACGCCTTTAACGTGTAAATTTCATGACTTTGGATATTGGTCATTTACTAAAATACAGGGCCAGGTTCATTTGCATTTTTTATATGCACGTCGGGAATCATAAAAATAGCGCATGAATTAAAGTTCATCATGGAGATTATTCATCTCCATGATATTTGCAACTTCCACATTCTTTTTCACTACGCCTTTAACGTGTAAATTTCATGACTTTCGATATTGGTCCTTTATTAAAATACAGGGCCGAGTTCATTTTCATTTTTTATATGCACGTCGGGAATCATAAATAG
This sequence comes from Antitrichia curtipendula, assembly GCA_951230915.1. Lineage (NCBI taxonomy): Eukaryota > Viridiplantae > Streptophyta > Bryopsida > Hypnales > Leucodontaceae > Antitrichia > Antitrichia curtipendula. Next base: position 19,722,377 of record OX579637.1, on the reverse strand, counting down.
AGCGCATGAATTAAATTTCATCATGGAGATTATTCATCTCCATGATATTTCCAACTTTTCATTTTCTTTCACTACGCCTTTGACGTGTAAATTTCATGGCTTTGGATATTGGTTATTTACTAAAATACAGGGCCAAGTTCATTTGCATTTTTTATATGCACGTCGGGAATCATAAAAACAGCGCATGAATTAAATGTCATCATGGAGATTATTCATCTCCATGATATTTGCAACTTCTACAGTTTTTTTCACTACGCCTTTAACGTGTAAATTTCATGACTTCGGATATTGGTCATTTACTAAAATACAGGGCCAAGTTCATTTGCATTTTTTATATGCACGTCGGGAATCATAAAAAGAGCGCATGAATTAAATTTCATCATGGAGATTATTCATCTCCATGATATTTGCAACTTCTACAGTTTTTTTCACTACGCCTTTAACGTGTAAATTTCATGACTTTGGATATTGGTCATTTACTAAAATACAGGGCCAGGTTCATTTGCATTTTTTATATGCACGTCGGGAATCATAAATAGAGCGCATGAATTAAATTTCATCATGGAGATTATTCATCTCCATGATATTTGCAACTTCCACGTTCTTTTTCACTACGCCTTTAACGTGTAAATTTCATGACTTTCGATATTGGTCCTTTCTTAAAATACAGGGCCGAGTTCATTTTCATTTTTTATATGCACGTCGGGAATCATAAAAAGAACGCATGAATTAAATTTCATCATGGAGATTATTCATCTCCATGATATTTGCAACTTTTACATTTTCTTTCACTACGCCTTTGACGTGTAAATTTCATGACTTTGGATATTGGTCATTTACTAAAATACAGGGCCAAGTTCATTTGCATTTTTTATATGCACGTCGGGAATCATAAAAAATGCGCATGAATTAAATTTCATCATGGAGATTATTCATCTCCATGATATTTGCAACTTTTACATTTTCTTTCGCTACGCCTTTAACGTGTAAATTTCATGACTTTCGATATTGGTCCTTTATTAAAATACAGGGCCGAGTTCATTTTCATTTTTTATATGCACATCGGGAATCATAAATAGAGCGCATGAATTAAATTTCATCATGGAGATTATTCATCTCCATGATATTTCCAACTTTTCATTTTCTTTCACTACGCCTTTGACGTGTAAATTTCATGGCTTTGGATATTGGTTATTTACTAAAATACAGGGCCAAGTTCATTTGCATTTTTTATGTGCACGTCGGGAATCATAAAAACAGCGCATGAATTAAATTTCATCATGGAGATTATTCATCTCCATGATATTTGCAACTTCTACAGTTTTTTTCACTACGCCTTTAACGTGTAAATTTCATGACTTTGGATATTGGTCATTTACTAAAATACAGGGCCAAGTTCATTTGCATTTTTTATATGCACGTCGGGAATCATAAAAATAGCGCATGAATTAAATTTCATCATGGAGATTATTCATCTCCATGATATTTGCAACTTCTACAGTTTTTTTCACTACGCCTTTAACGTGTAAATTTCATGACTTTGGATATTGGTCATTTACTAAAATACAGGGCCAAGTTCATTTGCATTTTTTATATGCACGTCGGGAATCATAAATAGAGCGCATGAATTAAATTTCATCATGGAGATTATTCATCTCCATGATATTTGCAACTTCTACAGTTTTTTTCACTACGCCTTTAACGTGTAAATTTCATGACTTTGGATATTGGTCATTTACTAAAATACAGGGCCAGGTTCATTTGCATTTTTTATATGCACGTCGGGAATCATAAAAATAGCGCATGAATTAAAGTTCATCATGGAGATTATTCATCTCCATGATATTTGCAACTTCCACATTCTTTTTCACTACGCCTTTAACGTGTAAATTTCATGACTTTCGATATTGGTCCTTTATTAAAATACAGGGCCGAGTTCATTTTCATTTTTTATATGCACGTCGGGAATCATAAATAGAGCGCATGAATTAAATTTCATCATGGAGATTATTCATCTCCATGATATTTGCAACTTTTCATTTTCTTTCACTACGCCTTTGACGTGTAAATTTCATGGCTTTGGATATTGGTTATTTACTAAAATACAGGGCCAAGTTCATTTGCATTTTTTATATGCACGTCGGGAATCATAAAAACAGCGCATGAATTAAATGTCATCATGGAGATTATTCATCTCCATGATATTTGCAACTTCTACAGTTTTTTTCACTACGCCTTTAACGTGTAAATTTCATGACTTTCGATATTGGTCCTTTATTAAAATACAGGGCCGAGTTCATTTTCATTTTTTATATGCACGTCGGGAATCATAAAAAGAGCGCATGAATTAAATTTCATCATGGAGATTATTCATCTCCATGATATTTGCAACTTCTACAGTTTTTTTCACTACGCCTTTAACGTGTAAATTTCATGACTTTGGATATTGGTCATTTACTAAAATACAGGGCCAAGTTCATTTGCATTTTTTCTATGCACGTCGGGAATCATAAATAGAGCGCATGAATTAAATTTCATCATGGAGATTATTCATCTCCATGATATTTGCAACTTCTACAGTTTTTTTCACTACGCCTTTAACGTGTAAATTTCATGACTTTGGATATTGGTCATTTACTAAAATACAGGGCCAAGTTCATTTGCATTTTTTATATGCACGTCGGGAATCATAAAAAGAGCGCATGAATTAAATTTCATCATGGAGATTATTCATCTCCATGATATTTGCAACTTCTACAGTTTTTTTCACTACGCCTTTAACGTGTAAATTTCATGACTTTGGATATTGGTCATTTACTAAAATACAGGGCCAAGTTCATTTGCATTTTTTATATGCACGTCGGGAATCATAAATAGAGCGCATGAATTAAATTTCATCATGGAGATTATTCATCTCCATGATATTTGCAACTTCTACAGTTTTTTTCACTACGCCTTTAACGTGTAAATTTCATGACTTTGGATATTGGTCATTTACTAAAATACAGGGCCAGGTTCATTTGCATTTTTTATATGCACGTCGGGAATCATAAAAATAGCGCATGAATTAAAGTTCATCATGGAGATTATTCATCTCCATGATATTTGCAACTTCCACATTCTTTTTCACTACGCCTTTAACGTGTAAATTTCATGACTTTCGATATTGGTCCTTTATTAAAATACAGGGCCGAGTTCATTTTCATTTTTTATATGCACGTCGGGAATCATAAATAGAGCGCATGAATTAAATTTCATCATGGAGATTATTCATCTCCATGATATTTGCAACTTTTCATTTTCTTTCACTACGCCTTTGACGTGTAAATTTCATGGCTTTGGATATTGGTTATTTACTAAAATACAGGGCCAAGTTCATTTGCATTTTTTATATGCACGTCGGGAATCATAAAAACAGCGCATGAATTAAATGTCATCATGGAGATTATTCATCTCCATGATATTTGCAACTTCTACAGTTTTTTTCACTACGCCTTTAACGTGTAAATTTCATGACTTTCGATATTGGTCCTTTATTAAAATACAGGGCCGAGTTCATTTTCATTTTTTATATGCACGTCGGGAATCATAAAAAGAGCGCATGAATTAAATTTCATCATGGAGATTATTCATCTCCATGATATTTGCAACTTCTACAGTTTTTTTCACTACGCCTTTTACGTGTAAATTTCATGACTTCGGATATTGGTCATTTACTAAAATACAGGGCCAAGTTCATTTGCATTTTTTATATGCACGTCGGGAATCATAAATAGAGCGCATGAATTAAATTTCATCATGGAGATTATTCATCTCCATGATATTTGCAACTTCTACAGTTTTTTTCACTACGCCTTTAACGTGTAAATTTCATGACTTTGGATATTGGTCATTTACTAAAATACAGGGCCAAGTTCATTTGCATTTTTTATATGCACGTCGGGAATCATAAAAAGAGCGCATGAATTAAATTTCATCATGGAGATTATTCATCTCCATGATATTTCCAACTTTTCATTTTCTTTCACTACGCCTTTAACGTGTAAATTTCATGACTTTGGATATTGGTCATTTACTAAAATACAGGGCCAAGTTCATTTGCATTTTTTATATGCACGTCGGGAATCATAAAAAGAGCGCATGAATTAAATTTCATCATGGAGATTATTCATCTCCATGATATTTGCAACTTCTACAGTTTTTTTCACTACGCCTTTAACGTGTAAATTTCATGACTTTCGATACTGGTCCTTTCTTAAAATACAGGGCCGAGTTCATTTTCATTTTTTATATGCACGTCGGGAATCATAAAAAGAGCGCATGAATTAAATTTCATCATGGAGATTATTCATCTCCATGATATTTGCAACTTTTACATTTTCTTTCACTACGCCTTTGACGTGTAAATTTCATGACTTTGGATATTGGTCATTTACTAAAATACAGGGCCAAGTTCATTTGCATTTTTTATATGCACGTCGGGAATCATAAAAAATGCGCATGAATTAAATTTCATCATGGAGATTATTCATCTCCATGATATTTGCAACTTCCACATTTTTTTTCACTACGCCTTTAACGTGTAAATTTCATGACTTTCGATATTGGTCCTTTATTAAAATACAGGGCCGAGTTCATTTTCATTTTTTATATGCACATCGGGAATCATAAATAGAGCGCATGAATTAAATTTCATCATGGAGATTATTCATCTCCATGATATTTCCAACTTTTCATTTTCTTTCACTACGCCTTTGACGTGTAAATTTCATGGCTTTGGATATTGGTTATTTACTAAAATACAGGGCCAAGTTCATTTGCATTTTTTATGTGCACGTCGGGAATCATAAAAACAGCGCATGAATTAAATTTCATCATGGAGATTATTCATCTCCATGATATTTGCAACTTCTACAGTTTTTTTCACTACGCCTTTAACGTGTAAATTTCATGACCGGTTATTGGTCATTTATTAAAATACAGGGCCAAGTTCATTTGCATTTTCTATATGCACGTCGGGAATCATAAAAAATGCGCATGAATTAAATTTCATCATGGAGATTATTCATCTCCATGATATTTGCAACTTCTTCATTTTTTTTCAGTACGCCTTTGACGTGTAAATTTCATGACTTTGGATATTGGTCATTTACCAAAATACAGGGCCAAGTTCAACTGCATTTTTTATATGCACGTCGGGAATCATAAAAAATGCGCATGAGTTAAATTTCATCATGGAGATTATTCATCTCCATGATATTTGCAACTTCCACGTTCTTTTTCACTACGCCTTTAACGTGTAAATTTCATGACTTTCGATATTGGTCCTTTCTTAAAATACAGGGCCGAGTTCATTTTCATTTTTTATATGCACGTCGGGAATCATAAAAAGAGCGCATGAATTAAATTTCATCATGGAGATTATTCATCTCCATGATATTTGCAACTTCTACAGTTTTTTTCACTACGCCTTTAACGTATAAATTTCATGACTTTGGATATTGGTAATTTACTAAAATACAGGGCCAAGTTCATTTGCATTTTTTATATGCACGTCGGGAATCATAAATAGAGCGCATGAATTAAATTTCATCATGGAGATTATTCATCTCCATGATATTTGCAACTTCCACATTCTTTTTCACTACGCCTTTAACGTGTAAATTTCATGACTTTGGATATAGGTCCTTTATTAAAATACAGGGCCGAGTTCATTTGCATTTTTTATATGCACGTCGGGAATCATAAAAAGAGCGCATGAATTAAATTTCATCATGGAGATTATTCATCTCCATGATATTTGCAACTTCTACATTTTTTTTCACTACGCCTTTAACGTGTAAATTTCATGACTTTGGATATTGGTCATTTACTAAAATACAGGGCCAAGTTCATTTGCATTTTTTATATGCACGCCGGGAATCATAGAAAAAGAGCATGAAATAAATTTCATCATGGAGATTATTCATCTCCATGATATTTGCAACTTCCACATTTTTTTTCACTACGCCTTTCACATGTAAATTTCATGACTTTGGATATTAGTCCTTTATTAAAATACAAACCCAAGTTCATTTGCATTTTTTATATGCACGTTGGGAATCATAAAAAATGCGCATGAATTAAATTTCATCATGGAGATTATTCATCTCCATGATATTTGCAACTTCTACATTTTTTTTCACTACGCCTTTAATGTGTAAATTTCATGACTTTGGATATTGGTCATTTACTAAAATACAGGGCTAAGTTCATTTGCATTTTTTATATGCACGCCGGGAATCATAGAAAAAGAACATGAAATAAATTTCATCATGGAGATTATTCATCTCCATGATATTTGCAACTTCCACATTTTTTTTCACTACGCCTTTCACATGTAAATTTCATGACTTTGGATATTAGTCCTTTATTAAAATACAAACCCAAGTTCATTTGCATTTTTTATATGCACGCCGGGAATCATAAAAAATGAGCATGAAATAAATTTCATCAAAGATTATTCATCTCCATGATATTTGCAACTTCCACATTTTTTTTCACTACGCCTTTCACATGTAAATTTCATGACTTTGGATATTAGTCCTTTATTAAAATACAAACCCAAGTTCATTGGCATTTTTTATATGGACGTCGGGAATCATAAAAAATGCGCATGAAATAAATTTCATCATGGAGATTATTCATCTCCATGATATTTGCAACTTCTACAGTTCTTTTCACTACGCCTTTAACGTGTAAATTTCATGACCGGTTATTCGTCATTTATTAAAATACAGGGCAAAGTTCATTTGCATTTTCTATATGCACGTCGGAAATCATAAGAAATGCACATGAATTAAATTTTATCATGGAGATTATTCATCTCCATGATATTTGCAACTTCTACATTTTTATTCACTACGCCTTTAACGTGTAAATTTCATGACTTTGGATATTGGTCATTTACTAAAATACAGGGCCAAGTTCATTCGCATTTTCTATATGCACGTTGGGAATCATAAGAAATGCGCATGAATTAAATTTTATCATGGAGATTATTCATCTCCATGATATTTGCAACTTCTACATTTTTTTTCACTACGCCTTTCACGTGTAAATTTCATGACTTTGGATATTAGTCATTTATTAAAATATAAGGCCAAGTTCATTTGCATTTTTTATATGCACGCCGGGAATCATAAAAAATGAGCATGAAATAAATTTCAGCAAAGATTATTCATCTCCATGATATTTGCAACTTCCACATTTTTTTTCACTACGCCTTTCACGTGTAAATTTCATGACTTTGGATATTAGTCATTTACTAAAGTACAGGGCCAAGTTCAATCGCATTTTTTAAATGCACGTCGGGAATCATAAAATACTGGCATGAATTAAATTTCATCAAAGATTATTCATCTCCATGATATTTGCAACTTCCACATTTTTTTTTAGTACGCCTTTAACGTGTAAATTTCATGACTTTGGATATTGGTCATTTACTAAAATACAAGGCCAAGTTCATTTGCATTTTCTATATGCACGTCGGAAATCATAAAAAATGCGCATGAATTAAATTTCATCATGGAGATTATTCATCTCCATGATATTTGCAACTTCTACATTTTTTTTCAGTACGCCTTTGACATGTAAATTTCATGACTTTGGATATTGGTCATTTACTAAAATACAAGGCCAAATTCATTTGCATTTAATATATGCACGTCGGAAATCATAAAAAATGCGCATGAATTAAATTTCATCATGGAGATTATTCATCTCCATGATATTTGCAACTTCTACAGTTTTTTTCACTACGCCTTTAACGTGTAAATTTCATGACTTTGGATATTGGTCATTTACTAAAATACAGGGCCAAGTTCATTTGCATTTTTTATATGCACGCCGGGAATCATAGAAAAAGAGCATGAAATAAATTTCATCATGGAGATTATTCATCTCCATGATATTTGCAACTTCCACATTTTTTTTCACTACGCCTTTCACATGTAAATTTCATGACTTTGGATATTAGTCCTTTATTAAAATACAAACCCAAGTTCATTTGCATTTTTTATATGCACGTTGGGAATCATAAAAAATGCGCATGAATTAAATTTCATCATGGAGATTATTCATCTCCATGATATTTGCAACTTCCACATTTTTTTTCACTACGCCTTTAACGTGTAAATTTCATGACTTTGGATATTGGTCATTTACTACAATACAGGGCCAAGTTCATTTGCATTTTTTATATGCACGCCGGGAATCATAGAAAAAGAGCATGAAATAAATTTCATCATGGAGATTATTCATCTCCATGATATTTGCAACTTCTACAGTTTTTTTCACTACGCCTTTAACGTGTAAATTTCATGACTTTGGATATTGGTCATTTACTAAAATACAGGGCCAAGTTCATTTGCATTTTTTATATGCACGTCGGGAATCATAAATAGAGCGCATGAATTAAATTTCATCATGGAGATTATTCATCTCCATGATATTTGCAACTTCCACGTTCTTTTTCACTACGCCTTTAACGTGTAAATTTCATGACTTTGGATATTAGTCATTTACTAAAGTACAGGGCCAAGTTCAATCGCATTTTTTAAATGCACGTCGGGAATCATAAAATACTGGCATGAATTAAATTTCATCAAAGATTATTCATCTCCATGATATTTGCAACTTCCACATTTTTTTTCACTACGCCTTTAACGTGTAAACTTCATGACTTTGGATATTAGTCATTTATTAAAATACAAAGCCAAGTTCATTTGCATTTTTTATATGCACGCCGGGAATCATAAGAAATGAGCATGAAATAAATTTCATCATGGAGATTATTCATCTCCATGATATTTGCAACTTCTACAGTTTTTTTCACTACGCCTTTAACGTGTAAATTTCATGACTTTGGATATTGGTCATTTACTAAAATACAGGGCCAAGTTCATTTGCATTTTCTATATGCACGTCGGAAATCATAAAAAATGCGCATGAATTAAATTTCATCATGGAGATTATTCATCTCCATGATATTTGCAACTTCTACAGTTTTTTTCACTACGCCTTTAACGTGTAAATTTCATGACTTTGGATATTGGTCATTTACTAAAATACAAGGCCAAGTTCATTTGCATTTTCTATATGCACGTCGGAAATCATAAAAAATGCGCATGAATTAAATTTCATCATGGAGATTATTCATCTCCATGATATTTGCAACTTCTACAGTTTTTTTCACTACGCCTTTAACGTGTAAATTTCATGACTTTGGATATTAGTCATTTACTAAAGTACAAGGCCAAGTTCAATCGCATTTTTTAAATGCACGTCGGGTATCATAAAATATTCGCGTGAATTAAATTTCATCATGGAGATTATTCATCTCCATGATATTTGCTACTTCTACATTTTTTTTCACTACGCCTTTCACGTGTAAATTTCATGACTTTGGATATTAGTCCTTTATTAAAATACAAACCCAAGTTCATTTGCATTTTTTATATGCACGCAGGGAATCATAAAAAATGAGCATGAAATATATTTCAGCAAAGATAATTCAACTCCATGATATTTGCAACTTCTACATTTTTTTTCAGTACGCCTTTAACGTGTAAATTTCATGACTTTGGATATTGGTCATTTACTAAAATACAAGGCCAAGTTCATTTGCATTTTCTATATGCACGTCGGAAATCATAAAAAATGCGCATGAATTAAATTTCATCATGGAGATTATTCATCTCCATGATATTTGCAACTTCTACAGTTTTTTTCACTACGCCTTTAACGTGTAAATTTCATGACTTTGGATATTAGTCATTTACTAAAGTACAGGGCCAAGTTCAATCGCATTTTTTAAATGCACGTCGGGAATCATAAAATATTCGCGTGAATTAAATTTCATCATGGAGATTATTCATCTCCATGATATTTGCTACTTCTACATTTTTTTTCACTACGCCTTTCACGTGTAAATTTCATGACTTTGGATATTAGTCCTTTATTAAAATACAAACCCAAGTTCATTTGCATTTTTTATATGCACGCCGGGAATCATAAAAAATGAGCATGAAATAAAATTCATCAAAGATTATTTATCTCCATGATTTTTGCAACTTCTACATTTTTTTTCAGTACGCCTTTAACGTGTAAATTTCATGACTTTGGATATTGGACATTTACTAAAATACAAGGCCAAGTTCAATCGCATTTTTTATATGCACGTTGGGAATTGTAAAAAATGCGCATGAATTAAATTTCATCATGGAGATTATTCATCTCCATGATATTTGCAACTTCTACATTTTTTTTCACTACGCCTTTGACGTGTAAATTTCATGACTTTGGATATTGGTCATTTACTAAAATACAAGGCCAAGTTCAATCGCATTTTTTATATGCACGTTGGGAATTGTAAAAAATGCGCATGAATTAAATTTCATCATGGAGATTATTCATCTCCATGATATTTGCAACTTCTACATTTTTTTTCACTACGCCTTTGACGTGTAAATTTCATGACTTTGGATCTTGGTCATTTACTAAAATATGGGCCAAGTTCATTTTCATTTTTTATATGCACGTCGGGAATCATAAAAAATGCGCATGAATTAAATTTCTTCATGGAGATTATTCATCTCCATGATATTTGCAACTTCTACATTTTTTTTCACTACGCCTTTAACGTGTAAATTTCATGACTTTGGATATTGGTCATTTACTAAAATACAGGGCCAAGTTCATTCGCATTTTTTATATGCACGTTGGGAATCATAAAAAATGCGCATGAGTTAAATTTCATCATGGAGATTATTCATCTCCATGATATTTGCAACTTCTACATTTTTTTTCAGTACGCCTTTAACGTGTAAATTTCATGACTTTGGATATTGGTCATTTACTAAAATACAAGGCCAAGTTCATTTGCATTTTTTATATGCACGTCGGAAATCATAAAAAATGCGCATGAATTAAATTTCATCATGGAGATTATTCATCTCCATGATATTTGCAACTTCCACATTTTTTTTCACTACGCCTTTCACATGTAAATTTCATGACTTTGGATATTGGTCATTTACTAAAGTACAGGGCCAAGTTCAATCGCATTTTTTAAATGCACGTCGGGAATCATAAAATACTGGCATGAATTAAATTTCATCAAAGATTATTCATCTCCATGATATTTGCAACTTCCACATTTTTTTTCACTATGCCTTTAACGTGTAAATTTCATGACTTTGGATATTAGTCATTTACTAAAATACAGGGCCAAGTTCATTTGCATTTTTTATATGCACGCCGGGAATCATAAGAAATGAGCATGAATTAAATTTCAGCAAAGATTATTCATCTCCATGATATTTGCAACTTCCACATTTCTTTTCACTACGCCTTTCACGTGTAAATTTCATGACTTTGGATATTGGTCATTTACTAAAATACAAGGCCAAGTTCATTTGCATTTTCTATATGCACGTCGGAAATCATAAAAAATGCGCATGAATTAAATTTCATCATGGAGATTATTCATCTCCATGATATTTGCAACTTCTACAGTTTTTTTCACTACGCCTTTAACGTGTAAATTTCATGACTTTGGATATTAGTCATTTACTAAAGTACAGGGCCAAGTTCAATCGCATTTTTTAAATGCACGTCGGGAATCATAAAATATTCGCGTGAATTAAATTTCATCATGGAGATTATTCATCTCCATGATATTTGCTACTTCTACATTTTTTTTCACTACGCCTTTCACGTGTAAATTTCATGACTTTGGATATTAGTCCTTTATTAAAATACAAACCCAAGTTCATTTGCATTTTTTATATGCACGCCGGGAATCATAAAAAATGAGCATGAAATAAAATTCATCAAAGATTATTTATCTCCATGATTTTTGCAACTTCTACATTTTTTTTCAGTACGCCTTTAACGTGTAAATTTCATGACTTTGGATATTGGACATTTACTAAAATACAAGGCCAAGTTCAATCGCATTTTTTATATGCACGTTGGGAATTGTAAAAAATGCGCATGAATTAAATTTCATCATGGAGATTATTCATCTCCATGATATTTGCAACTTCTACATTTTTTTTCACTACGCCTTTGACGTGTAAATTTCATGACTTTGGATATTGGTCATTTACTAAAATACAAGGCCAAGTTCATTTGCATTTTCTATATGCACGTCGGAAATCATAAAAAATGCGCATGAATTAAATTTCATCATGGAGATTATTCATCTCCATGATATTTGCAACTTCTACAGTTTTTTTCACTACGCCTTTAACGTGTAAATTTCATGACTTTGGATATTGGTCATTTATTAAAATACAGGGCCAAGTTCATTTGCATTTTTTATATGCACGTCGGGAATCATAATAAATGCGCATGAAATAAATTTCATCAAAGATTATTTATCTCCATGATATTTGCAACTTCTACATTTTTTTTCACTACGCCTTTCACGTGTAAATTTCATGACTTTGGATATTGGTCATTTACTAAAATATGGGCCAAGTTCATTTTCATTTTTTATATGCACGTCGGGAATCATAAAAAATGCGCATGAATTAAATTTCTTCATGGAGATTATTCATCTCCATGATATTTGCAACTTCTACATTTTTTTTCACTACGCCTTTAACGTGTAAATTTCATGACTTTGGATATTGGTCATTTACTAAAATACAGGGCCAAGTTCATTCGCATTTTTTATATGCACGTTGGGAATCATAAAAAATGCGCATGAGTTAAATTTCATCATGGAGATTATTCATCTCCATGATATTTGCAACTTCTACATTTTTTTTCAGTACGCCTTTAACGTGTAAATTTCATGACTTTGGATATTGGTCATTTACTAAAATACAAGGCCAAGTTCATTTGCATTTTTTATATGCACGTCGGAAATCATAAAAAATGCGCATGAATTAAATTTCATCATGGAGATTATTCATCTCCATGATATTTGCAACTTCCACATTTTTTTTCACTACGCCTTTCACATGTAAATTTCATGACTTTGGATATTGGTCATTTACTAAAGTACAGGGCCAAGTTCAATCGCATTTTTTAAATGCACGTCGGGAATCATAAAATACTGGCATGAATTAAATTTCATCAAAGATTATTCATCTCCATGATATTTGCAACTTCCACATTTTTTTTCACTACGCCTTTAACGTGTAAATTTCATGACTTTGGATATTAGTCATTTACTAAAATACAGGGCCAAGTTCATTTGCATTTTTTATATGCACGCCGGGAATCATAAGAAATGAGCATGAATTAAATTTCAGCAAAGATTATTCATCTCCATGATATTTGCAATTTCCACATTTCTTTTCACTACGCCTTTCACGTGTAAATTTCATGACTTTGGATATTGGTCATTTATTAAAATACAGGGCCAAGTTCATTTGCATTTTTTATATGCACGTCGGGAATCATAAAAAATGCGCATGAAATAAATTTCATCAAAGATCATTTATCTCCATGATATTTGCAACTTCTACATTTTTTTTCACTACGCCTTTCACGTGTAAATTTCATGACTTTGGATATTGGTCATTTACTAAAGTACAGGGCCAAGTTCAATCGCATTTTTTAAATGCACGTCGGGAATCATAAAATACTGGCATGAATTGAATTTCATCAAAGAATATTCATCTCCATGATATTTGCAACTTCCACATTTTTTTTCACTACGCCTTTAACGTGTAAATTTCATGACTTTGGATATTAGTCATTTATTAAAATACAAAGCCAAGTTCATTTGCATTTTTTATATGCACGCCGGGAATCATAAGAAATGAGCATGAATTAAATTTCATCAAAGATTATTCATCTCCATGATATTTGCAACTTCCACATTTTTTTTCACTACGCCTTTCACGTGTAAATTTCATGACTTTGGATATTAGTCATTTACTAAAGTACAGGGCCAAGTTCAATCGCATTTTTTAAATGCACGTCGGGAATCATAAAATACTGGCATGAATTAAATTTCATCAAAGAATATTCATCTCCATGATATTTGCAACTTCCACATTTTTTTTCACTACGCCTTTAACGTGTAAATTTCATGACTTTGGATATTAGTCATTTATTAAAATACAAAGCCAAGTTCATTTGCATTTTTTATATGCACGCCGGGAATCATAAGAAATGAGCATGAATTAAATTTTAGCAAAGATTATTCATCTCCATGATATTTGCAACTTCCACATTTCTTTTCACTACGCCTTTCACGTGTAAATTTCATGACTTTGGATATTGGTCATTTATTAAAATACAGGGCCAAGTTCATTTGCATTTTTTATATGCACGTCGGGAATCATAAAAAATGCGCATGAAATAAATTTCATCAAAGATTATTTATCTCCATGATATTTGCAACTTCTACATTTTTTTTCACTACGCCTTTCACGTGTAAATTTCATGACTTTGGATATTGGTCATTTATTAAAATACAGGGCCAAGTTCATTTGCATTTTTTATATGGACGTCGGGAATCATAATAAATGCGCATGAAATAAATTTCATCAAAGATTATTTATCTCCATGATATTTGCAACTTCCACATTTCTTTTCACTACGCCTTTTACGTGTAAATTTCATGACTTTGGATATTAGTCATTTACTAAAGTACAGGGCCAAGTTCATTTGCATTTTCTATATGCACGTCGGAAATCATAAAAAATACGCCTGAATTAAATTTCATCATGGAGATTATTCATCTCCATGATATTTGCAACTTCTTCATTTTTTTTCAGTACGCCTTTGACGTGTAAATTTCATGACTTTGGATATTGGTCATTTACTAAAATACAAGGCCAAGTTCATTTCCATTTTTTATATGCACGCCGGGAATCATAGAAAAAGAGCATGAAATAAATTTCATCATGGAGATTATTCATCTCCATGATATTTGCAACTTCCACATTTTTTTTCAGTACGCCTTTCACATGTAAATTTCATGACTTTGGATATTAGTCCTTTATTAAAATACAAACCCAAGTTCATTTGCATTTTTTATATGCACGCCGGGAATCATAAAAAATGAGCATGAAATAAATTTCAGCAAAGATTATTCATCTCCATGATATTTGCAACTTCCACATTTTTTTTCACTACGCCTTTCACGTGTAAATTTCATGACTTTGGATATTAGTCATTTACTAAAGTACAGGGCCAAGTTCAATCGCATTTTTTAAATGCACGTCGGGAATCATAAAATACTGGCATGAATTAAATTTCATCAAAGATTATTCATCTCCATGATATTTGCAACTTCCACATTTTTTTTCACTACGCCTTTAACGTGTAAATTTCATGACTTTGGATATTAGTCATTTATTAAAATACAAAGCCATGTTCATTTGCATTTTTTATATGCACGCCGGGAATCATAAGAAATGAGCATGAATTAAATTTCAGCAAAGATTATTCATCTCCATGATATTTGCAACTTCCACATTTCTTTTCACTACGCCTTTCACGTGTAAATTTCATGACTCTGGATATTGGTCATTTATTAAAATACAGGGCCAAGTACATTTGCATTTTTTATATGCACGTCGGGAATCATAAAAAATGCGCATGAAATAAATTTCATCAAAGATTATTTATCTCCAGGATATTTGCAACTTCTACATTTTTTTTCACTACGCCTTTCACGTGTAAATTTCATGACTTTGGATATTGGTCATTTACTAAAATACAAGGCCAAGTTCATTTGCATTTTCTATATGCACGTCGGAAATCATAAAAAATGCGCATGAATTAAATTTCATCCTGGAGATTATTCATCTCCATGATATTTGCAACTTCTACAGTTTTTTTCACTACGCCTTTCACGTGTAAATTTCATGACTTTGGATATTAGTCCTTTTTTAAAATACAAACCCAAGTTCATTTGCATTTTTTATATGCACGCCGGGAATCATAAAAAATGAGCATGAAATAAATTTCAGCATGGAGATTATTCATCTCCATGATATTTGCAACTTCCACATTTTTTTTCACTACGCCTTTCACATGTAAATTTCATGACTTTGGATATTGGTCATTTACTAAAGTACAGGGCCAAGTTCAATCGTATTTTTTAAATGCACGTCGGGAATCTTAAAATACTGGCATGAATTAAATTTCATCAAAGATTATTCATCTCCATGATATTTGCAACTTCCACATTTTTTTTCACTACGCCTTTAACGTGTAAATTTCATGACTTTGGATATTAGTCATTTACTAAAATACAGGGCCAAGTTCATTTGCATTTTTTATATGCACGCCGGGAATCATAAGAAATGAGCATGAATTAAATTTCATCAAAGATTATTCATCTCCATGATATTTGCAATTTCCACATTTCTTTTCACTACGCCTTTCACGTGTAAATTTCATGACTTTGGATATTGGTCATTTATTAAAATACAGGGCCAAGTTCATTTGCATTTTTTATATGCACGTCGGGAATCATAAAAAATGCGCATGAAATAAATTTCATCAAAGATTATTTATCTCCATGATATTTGCAACTTCTACATTTTTTTTCACTACGCCTTTCACGTGTAAATTTCATGACTTTGGATATTGGTCATTTACTAAAGTACAGGGCCAAGTTCAATCGCATTTTTTAAATGCACGTCGGGAATCATAAAATACTGGCATGAATTGAATTTCATCAAAGAATATTCATCTCCATGATATTTGCAACTTCCACATTTTTTTTCACTACGCCTTTAACGTGTAAATTTCATGACTTTGGATATTAGTCATTTATTAAAATACAAAGCCAAGTTCATTTGCATTTTTTATATGCACGCCGGGAATCATAAGAAATGAGCATGAATTAAATTTCATCAAAGATTATTCATCTCCATGATATTTGCAACTTCCACATTTTTTTTCACTACGCCTTTCACGTGTAAATTTCATGACTTTGGATATTAGTCATTTACTAAAGTACAGGGCCAAGTTCAATCGCATTTTTTAAATGCACGTCGGGAATCATAAAATACTGGCATGAATTAAATTTCATCAAAGAATATTCATCTCCATGATATTTGCAACTTCCACATTTTTTTTCACTACGCCTTTAACGTGTAAATTTCATGACTTTGGATATTAGTCATTTATTAAAATACAAAGCCAAGTTCATTTGCATTTTTTATATGCACGCCGGGAATCATAAGAAATGAGCATGAATTAAATTTTAGCAAAGATTATTCATCTCCATGATATTTGCAACTTCCACATTTCTTTTCACTACGCCTTTCACGTGTAAATTTCATGACTTTGGATATTGGTCATTTATTAAAATACAGGGCCAAGTTCATTTGCATTTTTTATATGCACGTCGGGAATCATAAAAAATGCGCATGAAATAAATTTCATCAAAGATTATTTATCTCCATGATATTTGCAACTTCTACATTTTTTTTCACTACCGCTTTCACGTGTAAATTTCATGACTTTGGATATTGGTCATTTATTAAAATACAGGGCCAAGTTCATTTGCATTTTTTGTATGGACGTCGGGAATCATAATAAATGCGCATGAAATAAATTTCATCAAAGATTATTTATCTCCATGATATTTGCAACTTCCACATTTCTTTTCACTACGCCTTTTACGTGTAAATTTCATGACTTTGGATATTAGTCATTTACTAAAGTACAGGGCCAAGTTCATTTGCATTTTCTATATGCACGTCGGAAATCATAAAAAATACGCCTGAATTAAATTTCATCATGGAGATTATTCATCTCCATGATATTTGCAACTTCTTCATTTTTTTTCAGTACGCCTTTGACGTGTAAATTTCATGACTTTGGATATTGGTCATTTACTAAAATACAAGGCCAAGTTCATTTCCTTTTTTTATATGCACGCCGGGAATCATAGAAAAAGAGCATGAAATAAATTTCATCATGGAGATTATTCATCTCCATGATATTTGCAACTTCTACATTTTTTTTCAGTACGCCTTTCACATGTAAATTTCATGACTTTGGATATTAGTCCTTTATTAAAATACAAACCCAAGTTCATTTGCATTTTTTATATGCACGCCGGGAATCATAAAAAATGAGCATGAAATAAATTTCAGCAAAGATTATTCATCTCCATGATATTTGCAACTTCCACATTTTTTTTCACTACGCCTTTCACGTGTAAATTTCATGACTTTGGATATTAGTCATTTACTAAAGTACAGGGCCAAGTTCAATCGCATTTTTTAAATGCACGTCGGGAATCATAAAATACTGGCATGAATTAAATTTCATCAAAGATTATTCATCTCCATGATATTTGCAACTTCCACATTTTTTTTCACTACGCCTTTAACGTGTAAATTTCATGACTTTGGATATTAGTCATTTATTAAAATACAAAGCCATGTTCATTTGCATTTTTTATATGCACGCCGGGAATCATAAGAAATGAGCATGAATTAAATTTCAGCAAAGATTATTCATCTCCATGATATTTGCAACTTCCACATTTCTTTTCACAACGCCTTTCACGTGTAAATTTCATGACTCTGGATATTGGTCATTTATTAAAATACAGGGCCAAGTTCATTTGCATTTTTTATATGCACGTCGGGAATCATAAAAAATGCGCATGAAATAAATTTCATCAAAGATTATTTATCTCCATGATATTTGCAACTTCTACAGTTTTTTTCACTACGCCTTTAACGTGTAAATTTCATGACTTTGGATATTAGTCATTTACTAAAGTACAGGGCCAAGTTCAATCGCATTTTTTAAATGCACGTCGGGAATCATAAAAAATGCGCCTGAATAAAATTTCATCATGGAGATTATTCATCTCCATGATATTTGCAACTTCTACATTTTTTTTCACTACGCCTTTCACGTGTAAATTTCATGACTTTGGATATTGGTCATTTACTAAAATACAAGGCCAAGTTCATTTGCATTTTTTATATGCACGCCGGGAATCATAAGAAATGAGCATGAATTAAATTTCATCAAAGATTATTCATCTCCATGATATTTGCAACTTCCACATTTCTTTTCACTACGCCTTTAACGTGTAAATTTCATGACTTTGGATATTAGTCATTTACTAAAGTACAGGGCCAAGTTCAATCGCATTTTTTAAATGCACGTCGGGAATCATAAAAAATGCGCCTGAATAAAATTTCATCATGGAGATTATTCATCTCCATGATATTTGCAACTTCTACATTTTTTTTCACTACGCCTTTCACGTGTAAATTTCATGACTTTGGATATTGGTCATTTATTAAAATACAAGGCCAAGTTCATTTGCATTTTTTATATGCACGCCGGGAATCATAAGAAATGAGCATGAATTAAATTTCATCAAAGATTATTCATCTCCATGATATTTGCAACTTCCACATTTCTTTTCACTACGCCTTTAACGTGTAAATTTCATGACTTTGGATATTAGTCATTTACTAAAGTACAGGGCCAAGTTCAATCGCATTTTTTAAATGCACGTTGGGAATCATAAAATACTGGCATGAATTAAATTTCATCAAAGAATATTCATCTCCATGATATTTGCAACTTCTACATTTTTTTTCACTACGCCTTTTACGTGTAAATTTCATGACTTTGGATATTAGTCATTTATTAAAATACAAGGCCAAGTTCATTTGCATTTTTTATATGCACGCCGGGAATCATAAAAAATGAGCATGAAATAAATTTCAGCAAAGATTATTCATCTCCATGATATTTGCAACTTCCACATTTTCTTTCACTACGCCTTTCACGTGTAAATTTCATGACTTTGGATATTAGTCATTTACTAAAGTACAGGGCCAAGTTCAATCGCATTTTTTAAATGCACGCCGGGAATCATAAAATACTGGCATGAATTAAATTTCATCAAAGATTATTCATCTCCAAGATATTTGCAACTTCCACATTTTTCTTCACTACGCCTTTAACGTGTAAATTTCATGACTTTGGATATTAGTCATTTATTAAAATACAAAGCCAAGTTCATTTGCATTTTTTATATGCACGCCGGGAATCATAAGAAATGCGCATGAAATAAATGTCATCAAAGATTATTTATCTCCATGATATTTGCAACTTCTACATATTTTTTCACTACGCCTTTCACGTGTAAATTTCATGACTTTGGATATTGGTCATTTACTGAAATACAAGGCCAAGTTCATTTGCATTTTCTATATGCACGTCGGAAATCATAAAAAATGCACATGAATTAAATTTCATCATGGAGATTATTCATCTCCATGATATTTGCAACTTCTACAGTTTTTTTCACTACGCCTTTAACGTGTAAATTTCATGACTTTGGATAATGGTCATTTATTAAAATACAGGGCCAAGTTCAATCGCATTTTTTCAATGCACGTCGGGAATCATAAAAAATGCGCCTGAATAAAATTTCATCATGGAGATTATTCATCTCCATGATATTTGCAACTTCTACAGTTTTTTTCACTACGCCTTTCACGTGTAAATTTCATGACTTTGGATATTAGTCATTTATTAAAATACAAGGCCAAGTTCATTTGCATTTTTTATATGCACGCCGGGAATCATAAGAAATGAGCATGAATTAAATTTCATCAAAGATTATTCATCTCCATGATATTTGCAACTTCCACATTTCTTTTCACTACGCCTTTAACGTGTAAATTTCATGACTTTGGATATTAGTCATTTACTAAAGTACAGGGCCAAGTTCAATCGCATTTTTTAAATGCACGTCGGGAATCATAAAATACTGGCATGAATTAAATTTCATCAAAGAATATTCATCTCCATGATATTTGCAACTTCTACATTTTTTTTCACTACGACTTTTACGTGTAAATTTCATGACTTTGGATATTAGTCATTTATTAAAATACAAGGCCAAGTTCATTTGCATTTTTTATATGCACGCCGGGAATCATAAAAAATGAGCATGAAATAAATTTCAGCAAAGATTATTCATCTCCATGATATTTGCAACTTCCACATTTTCTTTCACTACGCCTTTCACGTGTAAATTTCATGACTTTGGATATTAGTCATTTACTAAAGTACAGGGCCAAGTTCAATCGCATTTTTTAAATGCACGCCGGGAATCATAAAATACTGGCATGAATTAAATTTCATCAAAGATTATTCATCTCCAAGATATTTGCAACTTCCACATTTTTCTTCACTACGCCTTTAACGTGTAAATTTCATGACTTTGGATATTAGTCATTTATTAAGATACAAAGCCAAGTTCATTTGCATTTTTTATATGCACGCCGGGAATCATAAGAAATGCGCATGAATTAAATTTCCGCAAAGATTATTCATCTCCATGATATTTGCAACTTCCACATTTCGTTTCACTACGCCTTTCACGTGTAAATTTCATGACTTTGGATATTGGTCATTTATTAAAATACAGGGCCAAGTTCATTTGCATTTTCTATATGCACGTTGGGAATCATAAAAAATGCGCATGAAATAAATTTCATCAAAGATTATTCATCTCCATGATATTTGCAACATCCACATTTCTTTTCACTACGCCTTTTACGTGTAAATTTCATGACTTTGGATATTGGTCATTTACTAAAGTACAGGGCCAAGTTCATTTGCATTTTTTATATGCACGCCGGGAATCATAAGAAATGAGCATGAATTAAATTTCAGCAAAGATTATTCATCTCCATGATATTTGCAACTTCTACATTTTTTTTCACTACGCCTTTAACGTGTAAATTTCATGACTTTGGATATTAGTCATTTACTAAAGTACAGGGCCAAGTTCATTTGCATTTTTTATATGCACGCCGGGAATCATAAGAAATGAGCATGAATTAAATTTCATCAAAGATTATTCATCTCCATGATATTTGCAACTTCCACATTTCGTTTCACTACGCCTTTCACGTGTAAATTTCATGACTTTGGATATTGGTCATTTATTAAAATACAGGGCCAAGTTCATTTGCATTTTCTATATGCACGTCGGGAATCATAAAAAATGCGCATGAAATAAATTTCATCAAAGATTATTCATCTCCATGATATTTGCAACTTCCACATTTCTTTTCACAACGCCTTTCACGTGTAAATTTCATGACTTTGGATATTGGTCATTTATTAAAATACAGGGCCAAGTTCATTTGCATTTTTTATATGCACGTCGGGAATCATAAAAAATGCGCATGAAATAAATTTCATCAAAGATTATTTATCTCCATGATATTTGCAACTTCTACATTTTTTTTCACTACGCCTTTCACGTGTAAATTTCATGACTTTGGATATTGGTCATTTATTAAAATACAGGGCCAAGTTCATTTGCATTTTCTATATGCACGTTGGGAATCATAAAAAATGCGCATGAAATAAATTTCATCAAAGATTATTTATCTCCATGATATTTGCAACTTCCACATTTCTTTTCACTACGCCTTTTACGTGTAAATTTCATGACTTTGGATATTGGTCATTTACTAAAGTACAGGGCCAAGTTCATTTGCATTTTTTATATGCACGTCGGGAATCATAAAAAATGCGCATGAAATAAATTTCATCAAAGATTATTTATCTCCATGATATTTGCAACTTCTACATTTTTTTTCACAACGCCTTTCACGTGTAAATTTCATGACTTTGGATAATGGTCATTTATTAAAATACAGGGCCAAGTTCAATTGCATTTTCTATATGCACGTCGGGAATCATAAAAAATGCGCATGAGTTAAATTTCATCATGGAGGTTATTCATCTCCATGATATTTGCAACTTCTACATTTTTTTTCACTACGCCTTTCACGTGTAAATTTCATGACTTTGGATATTGGTCATTTATTAAAATACAGGGCCAAGTTCATTTGCATTTTCTATATGCACGTCGGGAATCATAAAAAATGCGCATGAAATAAATTTCATCAAAGATTATTTATCTCCATGATATTTGCAACTTCTACATTTTTTTTCACTACGCCTTTTACGTGTAAATTTCATGACTTTGGATATTAGTCATTTACTAAAGTACAGGGCCAAGTTCATTTGCATTTTTTATATGCACGTCGGGAATCATAAAAAATGCGCATGAAATAAATTTCATCAAAGATTTTTTATCTCCATGATATTTGCAACTTCTACATTTTTTTTCACTACGCCTTTCACGTGTAAATTTCATGACTTTGGATATTGGTCATTTACTAAAATACAAGGCCAAGTTCATTTGCATTTTCTATATGCACGTCGGAAATCATAAAAAATGCGCATGAATTAAATTTCATCATGGAGATTATTCATCTCCATGATATTTGCAACTTCTACAGTTTTTTTCACTACGCCTTTAACGTGTAAATTTCATGACTTTGGATATTAGTCATTTACTAAAGTACAGGGCCAAGTTCAATCGCATTTTTTAAATGCACGTCGGGAATCATAAAAAATGCGCCTGAATTAAATTTCATCATGGAGATTATTCATCTCCATGATATTTGCAACTTCTGCATATTTCTTTCACTACGCCTTTTACGTGTAAATTTCATGGCTTTGGATATTAGTCATTTACTATAGTACAGGGCCAAGTTCATTTGCATTTTCTATATGCACGTTGGGAATCATAAAAAATGCGCATGAAATAAATTTCATCAAAGATTTTTCATCTCCATGATATTTGCAACTTCTACATTTTTTTTCACTACGCCTTTTACGTGTAAATTTCATGACTTTGGATATTAGTCATTTACTAAAGTACAGGGCCAAGTTCATTTGCATTTTCTATATGCACGTTGGGAATCATAAAAAATGCGCATGAAATAAATTTCATCAAAGATTTTTCATCTCCATGATATTTGCAACTTCTACATTTTTTTTCACTACGCCTTTCACGTGTAAATTTCATGACTTTGGATATTGGTCATTTACTAAAATACAAGGCCAAGTTCATTTGCATTTTTTATATGCACGTCGGGAATCATAAAAAATGCGCATGAGTTAAATTTCATCATGGAGGTTATTCATCTCCATGATATTTGCAACTTCTACATTTTTTTTCACTACGCCTTTAACGTGTAAATTTCATGACTTTGGATATTAGTCATTTACTAAAATACAGGGCCAAGTTCATTTGCATTTTTTATATGCACGCCGGGAATCATAAAAAATGAGCATGAAATAAATTTCAGCAAAGATTATTCATCTCCATGATATTTGCAACTTCCACATTTTTTTTCACTACGCCTTTCACGTGTAAATTTCATGACTTTGGATATTAGTCATTTACTAAAGTACAGGGCCAAGTTCAATCGCATTTTTTAAATGCACGTCGGGAATCATAAAATACTGGCATGAATTAAATTTCATCAAAGATTATTCATCTCCATGATATTTGCAACTTCCACATTTTTTTTCACTACGCCTTTAACGTGTAAATTTCATGACTTTGGATATTAGTCATTTATTAAAATACAAAGCCAAGTTCATTTGCATTTTTTATATGCACACCGGGAATCATAAGAAATGAGCATGAATTAAATTTCAGCAAAGATTATTCATCTCCATGATATTTGCAACTTCCACATTTCGTTTCACTACGCCTTTCACGTGTAAATTTCATGACTTTGGATATTGGTCATTTATTAAAATACAGGGCCAAGTTCATTTGCATTTTCTATATGCACGTCGGGAATCATAAAAAATGCGCATGAAATAAATTTCATCAAAGATTTTTCATCTCCATGATATTTGCAACTTCCACATTTCTTTTCACTACGCCTTTCACGTGTAAATTTCATGACTTTGGATATTGGTCATTTACTAAAATACAAGGCCAAGTTCATTTGCATTTTCTATATGCACGTCGGAAATCATAAAAAATGCGCATGAATTAAATTTCATCATGGAGATTATTCATCTCCATGATATTTGCAACTTCTACAGTTTTTTTCACTACGCCTTTAACGTGTAAATTTCATGACTTTGGATATTAGTCATTTACTAAAGTACAGGGCCAAGTTCAATCGCATTTTTTAAATGCACGTCGGGAATCATAAAAAATGCGCCTGCATTAAATTTCATCATGGAGATTATTCATCTCCATGATATTTGCAACTTCTGCATATTTCTTTCACTACGCCTTTTACGTGTAAATTTCATGACTTTGGATATTAGTCATTTATTAAAATACAAAGCCAAGTTCATTTGCATTTTCTATATGCACGTTGGGAATCATAAAAAATGCGCATGAAATAAATTTCATCAAAGATTTTTCATCTCCATGATATTTGCAACTTCTACATTTTTTTTCACTACGCCTTTTACGTGTAAATTTCATGACTTTGGATATTAGTCATTTACTAAAGTACAGGGCCAAGTTCATTTGCATTTTCTATATGCACGTTGGGAATCATAAAAAATGCGCATGAAATAAATTTCATCAAAGATTTTTCATCTCCATGATATTTGCAACTTCTACATTTTTTTTCACTACGCCTTTCACGTGTAAATTTCATGACTTTGGATATTGGTCATTTACTAAAATACAGGGCCAAGTTCATTTGCATTTTTTATATGCACGTCGGGAATCATAAAAAATGCGCATGAGTTAAATTTCATCATGGAGGTTATTCATCTCCATGATATTTGCAACTTCTACATTTTTTTTCACTACGCCTTTAACGTGTAAATTTCATGACTTTGGATATTGGTCATTTACTAAAATACAGGGCCAAGTTCATTTGCATTTTTTATATGCACGCCGGGAATCATAAAAAATGAGCATGAAATAAATTTCAGCAAAGATTATTCATCTCCATGATATTTGCAACTTCCACATTTTTTTTCACTACGCCTTTCACGTGTAAATTTCATGACTTTGGATATTAGTCATTTACTAAAGTACAGGGCCAAGTTCAATCGCATTTTTTAAATGCACGTCGGGAATCATAAAATACTGGCATGAATTAAATTTCATCAAAGATTATTCATCTCCATGATATTTGCAACTTCCACATTTTTTTTCACTACGCCTTTAACGTGTAAATTTCATGACTTTGGATATTAGTCATTTATTAAAATACAAAGCCAAGTTCATTTGCATTTTTTATATGCACACCGGGAATCATAAGAAATGAGCATGAATTAAATTTCAGCAAAGATTATTCATCTCCATGATATTTGCAACTTCCACATTTCGTTTCACTACGCCTTTCACGTGTAAATTTCATGACTTTGGATATTGGTCATTTATTAAAATACAGGGCCAAGTTCATTTGCATTTTCTATATGCACGTCGGGAATCATAAAAAATGCGCATGAAATAAATTTCATCAAAGATTTTTCATCTCCAT
This sequence comes from Antitrichia curtipendula, assembly GCA_951230915.1. Lineage (NCBI taxonomy): Eukaryota > Viridiplantae > Streptophyta > Bryopsida > Hypnales > Leucodontaceae > Antitrichia > Antitrichia curtipendula. Next base: position 19,696,020 of record OX579637.1, on the reverse strand, counting down.
GATATTTGCAACTTCTACATTTTTTTTCACTACGCCTTTCACGTGTAAATTTCATGACTTTGGATATTAGTCATTTATTAAAATACAAGGCCAAGTTCATTTGCATTTTTTATATGCACGTCGGAAATCATAAAAAATGAGCATGAAATAAACTTCAGCAAAGATTATTCATCTCCATGATATTTGCAACTTCCACATTTCTTTTCACTACGCTTTTCACGTGTAAATTCCATGACTTTGGATATTAGTCATTTACTAAAGTACAGGGCCAAGTTCAATCGCATTTTTTAAATGCACGTCGGGAATCATAAAATACTGGCATGAATTAAATTTCATCAAAGAATATTCATCTCCATGATATTTGCAACTTCTACATTTTTTTTCACTACGCCTTTAACGTGTAAATTTCATGACTTTGGATATTAGTCATTTATTAAAATACAAAGCCAAGTTCATTTGCATTTTTTATATGCACGCCGGGAATCATAAGAAATGAGCATGAATTAAATTTCAGCAAAGATTATTCATCTCCATGATATTTGCAACTTCCACATTTCTTTTCACTACGCCTTTCACGTGTAAATTTCATGACTTTGGATATTGGTCATTTATTAAAATACAAAGCCAAGTTCATTTGCATTTTTTATATGCACGTCGGGAATCATAAAAAATGCGCATGAAATAAATTTCATCAAAGATTATTTATCTCCATGATATTTGCAACTTCCACATTTCTTTTCACTACGCCTTTAACGTGTAAATTTCATGACTTTGGATATTAGTCATTTATTAAAATACAAAGCCAAGTTCATTTGCATTTTTTATATGCACGCCGGGAATCATAAGAAATGAGCATGAATTAAATTTCAGCAAAGATTATTTATCTCCATGATATTTGCAACTTCTACATTTTTTTTCACTACGCCTTTCACGTGTAAATTTCATGACTTTGGATATTGGTCATTTATTAAAATACAGGGCCAAGTTCATTTGCATTTTTTGTATGGACGTCGGGAATCATAATAAATGCGCATGAAATAAATTTCATCAAAGATTATTTATCTCCATGATATTTGCAACTTCCACATTTCTTTTCACTACGCCTTTAACGTGTAAATTTCATGACTTTGGATATTAGTCATTTACTAAAGTACAGGGCCAAGTTCATTTGCATTTTCTATATGCACGTTGGGAATCATAAAAAATGCGCATGAAATAAATTTCATCAAAGATTTTTCATCTCCATGATATTTGCAACTTCTACATTTTTTTTCACTACGCCTTTCACGTGTAAATTTCATGACTTTGGATATTGGTCATTTACTAAAATACAGGGCCAAGTTCATTTGCATTTTTTATATGCACGTCGGGAATCATAAAAAATGCGCATGAGTTAAATTTCATCATGGAGGTTATTCATCTCCATGATATTTGCAACTTCTACATTTTTTTTCACTACGCCTTTAACGTGTAAATTTCATGACTTTGGATATTGGTCATTTACTAAAATACAGGGCCAAGTTCATTTGCATTTTTTATATGCACGCCGGGAATCATAAAAAATGAGCATGAAATAAATTTCAGCAAAGATTATTCATCTCCATGATATTTGCAACTTCCACATTTTTTTTCACTACGCCTTTCACGTGTAAATTTCATGACTTTGGATATTAGTCATTTACTAAAGTACAGGGCCAAGTTCAATCGCATTTTTTAAATGCACGTCGGGAATCATAAAATACTGGCATGAATTAAATTTCATCAAAGATTATTCATCTCCATGATATTTGCAACTTCCACATTTTTTTTCACTACGCCTTTAACGTGTAAATTTCATGACTTTGGATATTAGTCATTTATTAAAATACAAAGCCAAGTTCATTTGCATTTTTTATATGCACACCGGGAATCATAAGAAATGAGCATGAATTAAATTTCAGCAAAGATTATTCATCTCCATGATATTTGCAACTTCCACATTTCGTTTCACTACGCCTTTCACGTGTAAATTTCATGACTTTGGATATTGGTCATTTATTAAAATACAGGGCCAAGTTCATTTGCATTTTCTATATGCACGTCGGGAATCATAAAAAATGCGCATGAAATAAATTTCATCAAAGATTTTTCATCTCCATGATATTTGCAACTTCTACATTTTTTTTCACTACGCCTTTCACGTGTAAATTTCATGACTTTGGATATTAGTCATTTATTAAAATACAAGGCCAAGTTCATTTGCATTTTTTATATGCACGTCGGAAATCATAAAAAATGAGCATGAAATAAACTTCAGCAAAGATTATTCATCTCCATGATATTTGCAACTTCCACATTTCTTTTCACTACGCTTTTCACGTGTAAATTCCATGACTTTGGATATTAGTCATTTACTAAAGTACAGGGCCAAGTTCAATCGCATTTTTTAAATGCACGTCGGGAATCATAAAATACTGGCATGAATTAAATTTCATCAAAGAATATTCATCTCCATGATATTTGCAACTTCTACATTTTTTTTCACTACGCCTTTAACGTGTAAATTTCATGACTTTGGATATTAGTCATTTATTAAAATACAAAGCCAAGTTCATTTGCATTTTTTATATGCACGCCGGGAATCATAAGAAATGAGCATGAAATAAATTTCAGCAAAGATTATTCATCTCCATGATATTTGCAACTTCCACATTTCTTTTCACTACGCCTTTCACGTGTAAATTTCATGACTTTGGATATTGGTCATTTATTAAAATACAAAGCCAAGTTCATTTGCATTTTTTATATGCACGTCGGGAATCATAAAAAATGCGCATGAAATAAATTCCATCAAAAATTATTTATCTCCATGATATTTGCAACTTCTACATTTTTTTTCACTACGCCTTTCACGTGTAAATTTCATGACTTTGGATATTGGTCATTTATTAAAATACAGGGCCAAGTTCATTTGCATTTTCTATATGCACGTCGGGAATCATAAAAAATGCGCATGAAATAAATTTCATCAAAGATTATTTATCTCCATGATATTTGCAACTTCTACATTTTTTTTCACTACGCCTTTTACGTGTAAATTTCATGACTTTGGATATTAGTCATTTACTAAAGTACAGGGCCAAGTTCATTTGCATTTTTTATATGCACGTCGGGAATCATAAAAAATGCGCATGAAATAAATTTCATCAAAGATTTTTCATCTCCATGATATTTGCAACTTCTACATTTTTTTTCACTACGCCTTTCACGTGTAAATTTCATGACTTTGGATATTGGTCATTTACTAAAATACAAGGCCAAGTTCATTTGCATTTTCTATATGCACGTCGGAAATCATAAAAAATGCGCATGAATTAAATTTCATCATGGAGATTATTCATCTCCATGATATTTGCAACTTCTACAGTTTTTTTCACTACGCCTTTAACGTGTAAATTTCATGACTTTGGATATTAGTCATTTACTAAAGTACAGGGCCAAGTTCAATCGCATTTTTTAAATGCACGTCGGGAATCATAAAAAATGCGCCTGAATTAAATTTCATCATGGAGATTATTCATCTCCATGATATTTGCAACTTCTGCATATTTCTTTCACTACGCCTTTTACGTGTAAATTTCATGACTTTGGATATTAGTCATTTACTATAGTACAGGGCCAAGTTCATTTGCATTTTCTATATGCACGTTGGGAATCATAAAAAATGCGCATGAAATAAATTTCATCAAAGATTTTTCATCTCCATGATATTTGCAACTTCTACATTTTTTTTCACTACGCCTTTTACGTGTAAATTTCATGACTTTGGATATTAGTCATTTACTAAAGTACAGGGCCAAGTTCATTTGCATTTTCTATATGCACGTTGGGAATCATAAAAAATGCGCATGAAATAAATTTCATCAAAGATTTTTCATCTCCATGATATTTGCAACTTCTACATTTTTTTTCACTACGCCTTTCACGTGTAAATTTCATGACTTTGGATATTGGTCATTTACTAAAATACAGGGCCAAGTTCATTTGCATTTTTTATATGCACGTCGGGAATCATAAAAAATGCGCATGAGTTAAATTTCATCATGGAGGTTATTCATCTCCATGATATTTGCAACTTCTACATTTTTTTTCACTACGCCTTTAACGTGTAAATTTCATGACTTTGGATATTGGTCATTTACTAAAATACAGGGCCAAGTTCATTCGCATTTTTTATATGCACGTTGGGAATCATAAAAAATGCGCCTGAATTAAATTTCATCATGGAGGTTATTCATCTCCATGATATTTGCAACTTCTACATTTTTTTTCACTACGCCTTTAACGTGTAAATTTCATGACTTTGGATATTGGTCATTTACTAAAATACAGGGCCAAGTTCATTCGCATTTTTTATATGCACGTTGGGAATCATAAAAAATGCGCATGAATTAAATTTCATCATGGAGATTATTCATCTCCATGATATTTGCATTTTTTACATTTTTTTTCACTACGCCTTTAACATGTAAATTTCATGACTTTGGATATTGGTCATTTACTAAAATACAAGGCCAAGTTCATTTGCATTTTCTATATGCACGTCGGAAATCATAAAAAATGCGCATGAATTAAATTTCATCATGGAGATTATTCATCTCCATGATATTTGCAACTTCTACAGTTTTTTTCACTACGCCTTTAACGTGTAAATTTCATGACTTTGGATATTAGTCATTTACTAAAGTACAGGGCCAAGTTCAATCGCATTTTTTAAATGCACGTTGGGAATCATAAAAAATGCGCCTGAATTAAATTTCATCATGGAGATTATTCATCTCCATGATATTTGCAACTTCTGCATATTTCTTTCACTACGCCTTTTACGTGTAAATTTCATGACTTTGGATATTAGTCATTTACTATAGTACAGGGCCAAGTTCATTTGCATTTTCTATATGCACGTTGGGAATCATAAAAAATGCGCATGAAATAAATTTCATCAAAGATTTTTCATCTCCATGATATTTGCAACTTCTACATTTTTTTTCACTACGCCTTTTACGTGTAAATTTCATGACTTTGGATATTAGTCATTTACTAAAGTACAGGGCCAAGTTCATTTGCATTTTCTATATGCACGTTGGGAATCATAAAAAATGCGCATGAAATAAATTTCATCAAAGATTTTTCATCTCCATGATATTTGCAACTTCTACATTTTTTTTCACTACGCCTTTCACGTGTAAATTTCATGACTTTGGATATTGGTCATTTACTAAAATACAGGGCCAAGTTCATTTGCATTTTTTATATGCACGTCGGGAATCATAAAAAATGCGCATGAGTTAAATTTCATCATGGAGGTTATTCATCTCCATGATATTTGCAACTTCTACATTTTTTTTCACTACGCCTTTAACGTGTAAATTTCATGACTTTGGATATTGGTCATTTACTAAAATACAGGGCCAAGTTCATTCGCATTTTTTATATGCACGTTGGGAATCATAAAAAATGCGCCTGAATTAAATTTCATCATGGAGGTTATTCATCTCCATGATATTTGCAACTTCTACATTTTTTTTCACTACGCCTTTAACGTGTAAATTTCATGACTTTGGATATTGGTCATTTACTAAAATACAGGGCCAAGTTCATTCGCATTTTTTATATGCACGTTGGGAATCATAAAAAATGCGCATGAATTAAATTTCATCATGGAGATTATTCATCTCCATGATATTTGCATTTTTTACATTTTTTTTCACTACGCCTTTAACATGTAAATTTCATGACTTTGGATATTGGTCATTTACTAAAATACAGGGCCAAGTTCATTTGCATTTTCTATATGCACGTCGGAAATCATAAAAAATGCGCATGAATTAAATTTCATCATGGAGATTATTCATCTCCATGATATTTGCAACTTCTACATTTTTTTTCACTACGCCTTTAACGTGTAAATTTCATGACTTTGGATATTGGTCATTTATTAAAATACAGGGCCAAGTTCATTCGCATTTTTTATATGCACGTCGGGAATCATAAAAAATGCGCATGAAATAAATTTCATCAAAGATTATTTATCTTCATGATATTTGCAACTTTTACCTTTTCTTGATGAAGTTTATAATTTAACAATTCCATGAATTTTGATTTTGAATGTGTATTAAATTGTTGGGCTACATTTATTGCCGTTTCTTTAATTCATGTCGGGATTGGTAAAAAGGCTTTGAGTTAAACTTCTTCAAAGTTCTTAATGTTATTGATGTTTAGAACTTCTACATATTTTTACACTAAACCTACTACTTACAAATTCCATGACTTCTGGTATTGGTTGTGTATTGGGGAACAATGCCGACTTCATTCCCATTTTTTCAATTCCCTTTAAAATTCATGGAAATTGCTTATGAATCAAATTTTTGTAAATATTTATAATCTTTTAGATATTTAGAAGTCCTTCATTTTGTTAATTGTATGCTTCATATACCAATGCCATGGCATTTGGTATCATGGAACAAGAGGTGTATTAAAACACAATGAGGCCAGAATTTATTCCAAATCATTTATTTCATATGCTTGTTCATTACAAATGTGCTCAAATTAAATATTTTATGAGATTCTTAATCTTTATGATATCTGAAATTTCAATATTTTTTGGTTTGAGCCCTATATGTATCAATCCATGACTTCTGGTATTAATAATGGTGTATTAAGTTTAGGGCCAAATTCTTTCCCTTTTTTTTTATTCACATTGAAATTCATTGAACGTTCACACAATTTTAATAACTTCATCATGTTCACAACTTCTACATTTCTAGATTAAGCACTTTACGTACAAATTCATTAGCTTTTTATGTTGTATTATAATACAAAGCCTCGTTGATTCTTATTTTTTTACTATTCATGATGTAAAGATTAATTAACAATGAAGAACAATTGAAAATTTTAATAGATGTTGAATCTAGGAAATATTAACAACTTCTACGTGTTCTTTTGTAATTTCTTCACAAACGCATTTCATGACTTCTGCTGTTTGCAATGAATAAAGTTCAAGGCACAATTTAGACGCACATTATTGATTCCTCTACATACATTATGTTTCATTCAAATTTGTGTGCACTAAAAGATTGTTATGAATGTACGGCAACATTTCTTTTGTCACCGCCTTCAACAATTTTGATGGCTTAGAAGTCGAAGGTCTGAGTTCTAAATCCTAAACCTTAAACCTTAAACCCTAAACCCTAAATCCTAAACCCTGAACCCTAAACCCTAGACCCCCAAACCTAGAATTTTGAGAATCTGAATCCTTAATTCTCTCCTATGAAAGTGGAATTCAGCGGGCATTTAATTTGTTCATTAATATATACTAATTTTTACAACACAGAACTTATTCACAATTAAAGATAAAGGAAATTCCCGCACATAAATACCGAAATAGGCATTGTAGGACAGCTATTTTTCTTTGAGAATCAACTCAAAATTGCAGCTTTGTGATAATTAAGTATTGTATAAGCGACAACAGCAGGTGCCGGCAGTTTCCTTGTAGTACTATAATAGTATTTCAGATTCTAATATGAAGCTATCACCATTAATGGCGTAGCAGGCAATGCGAATTGGATGGAGATAAAGGAATGATTTGCAACTATCTCGAGGTAAGGATGACAGCTTTCCAATAGGAGAGAGACACCTTAGTCTAATAAAGTCAACGAGCATTTATGAAGGAAACCCTCATCAGAATTTTGTCCATAACTTCAGTGGGACCACTGAATAAATCACGCTGTGGAGGATGCTTTCTTGGTGTAAAGCTGCAAAGGCCACATTGATTCTCTGGACATCAGGAATTAGGAGGGAAGTTTTGAAAACATTCTCGCTCGTTTGTTCCCGCTAGGAAATCGAGCGAGCGCCATCACCCTACTCGCGGACTTGCCATTTCCCCTTCTCTTCACCTGCATCGACTTCGTCGTACGCTGCTCTCTTCATTTGCGCAGTTGACTTGTATTGTTAGATTTCTATGAAGAGTTCAGAGTAGTATCGTTTTGTGATCGACTTGAAGTTGGGTTGTTATTGTCTTTCGCGTTGTTAGAGGAGGCACTTCACCGCAGATTGTTACTTGTAAGCTATCATCGACTCATTATTGGAAGCTTGTCACTCACCAGGATAGACATTATTCATTCATTGTTTGGCAGTGACGTTGTTTGATGAACTCTGTATTGCACCGCCCGCATTGCAGACCAATTCGTAGACCGCTTCAGAACCGCGTTCAATTGATGTAAGACAGTCACCGAAATGGGCGCCGTGAATCCCGGAGACAGTAACCAATAAAAATGACATTGAAGTTCTCTTATTTTACGGAATTGTAATTCAGCGCTAACCGTGCTGAATTGCAGCAGAGAATCGTCCATGATTTCAATACCTTTGAATTGCATTTCAGCGCGCATAGCGCTGAATTGCAATAGAGGACCGACGACGCTAACATGGTTAACATATACCATACTACTGCATTTCAGCGCGCTCAGCGCTGAATTGCAATTGCGACCGGTCATGAATTGACGTTGAACATACACATTATTGCATTTTAACGCACATAGTGCTGAATGGCATTTGACACCAAGTACGAGTAAGATAATTATTATACAGCATAGTATTGCATTTCAGCGTGCTTAGCGCTGAATTGCATTTGGGAATCGAGCATGAATATCTGATTCATGTACATCATGATAATGGGTTTCAGTGCGTTTAGCGCTGAACTGCAGGCCTTGCGTAGATGGTCTGTACGAATCTTAGTATTGTGCATCAGCGCGCTTAGCTCTAACTGTAGTTCATTGCGTGTCTGCAGTGCATTGATCCAGTGTTACATAATATAGCATGTCCCTTCCCTAATTACAATGACGTATACCATAGTACTGCAATTCAGCGCGCTCAGCGCTAAATTGCATTTGCGAACGGTAATGAAAAGACGTAGATTATACATAGTATTGTATGTGAATACACTTAGTGCTGAATGACATTTGAAACCGACTACGCATAGATAATTAGTGTGCATCATAGTGTTGCATTTCAGCGTGCTTAGCGCTGAATTGCATTTGCGAACGGTCATGAATAGACGTAGATTATACATAGTATTGCATGTGAACACACTTAGTGCTGAATGGCATTTGAAACCAACTACGCATAGATAATTAGTGTGCATCATAGTGTTGCATTTCAGCGCGCTTAGCGCTGAATTGCAAGAGTGGGCCGACCTTGCATAGATGTACAGTATATATCCTAATATTATACTTCAGCGCGCATATCTCTAAACTGCTGTTCATTGCGTGTGTGCAGTGCATTGTTCCATTGTTTCAGAATATAGCATGGCCCTTTCTTAATTTTAATGACGTGGTGCCATGATTGTTCTATTGACATGTTGTTTACAAATAGTTTTTTGGATACTGCAGATCATTAGTCTTCGACGTATCACACTACTAACTTGGTATTAGGCGCTAGATCGCGCCGGGAGGAATGACATATCTACTGATATTGTGTTGATTTATGATACCTGAACATCTTTGACTCTGGACTTTGAATGCGATTCAGCGCGGTTCGAGCTGATTTGCACTATATGGTTGCTGTCATTACTGGACTCTTGACAACGTAGAATTGGGATTCTGATTCAGTGGTGTTCGTAATACATTCTGCTCGACCCGGGCATAATTGTGACTCATAGGTATTCAATGTTTTTTACACGTTAATTGGAACAACTTTCTTGTCAGGTGCCATGGCCTCAGAAGTCGACCCTGACGATGTAATGGAGGACTCGGACGAGGAACTCCAGATTCCTGAGGAATCGATTCAAGACATCTCTGATTGCGAAGGTATTCCGCGTAAGCATTGGAATACAAAGTGCGTAACCTTGTACAATGAGGGTGGAGTACTTATTAGGGAAGGTACTTGCCATAGTATAAACTCGGACTTGGTTCTTGGTGCTCATGGTCCTCTGGGCGACACTCATGTTGCAGTATTCATTTCGAGGACACATTCAGAAGATGACATATCCCATGAGCAAATTTACTCTTTGATTGCTTGGCCTATTGAGCTTGTCCACTGCCGTGGGGCAAGCCTTCATAATCATGAAGCCAGGGATAGATTCAATTGTCGCCAAGTGAATCTTCTCAACCCACCGTTGTTGACTCCTAGCAGACCCTATTCAAGTATCCTCAGAAACCCTCATCGCGAGACTTCCCTGAAGTCGAAAAGTCTTCTTACACAAGTGTCCATCAACGCAGTTTCTAGCAAGGTTTGTTGTGTCCGAAATTGTGTTCAGCCGTTTCCGAGGGAGAAGATTCGGGCCTTCCGTGAGCGCATGTACCAAAATTCGACGTTTAAGCAGAGAGTCTTCATGAAGATGGACGTCCACAGACATAGTCATTGCGACTCTCGTGGAAAGCACATGGTGACGGTTGAAGAGGTCCCGGTTTGCATGCAGGCTTGGAGACATATTGTTGGTGTCTCCGATGCTACATTCTTTCGGTATCTGAAGGACATGAAGGGTCGCCGGGAAGCAAAGGACCATGGCAATACGGGATTGGTGAAGCCAAGGAAACACACTGAACAAGCTACTGCTACCTTGAAGTGTCTCCTTGAGAAGGAGGCCGACCACATGCCACATCGTACTCGAACTATGAAGTCGGGGGAGAAGGTCGTGTCCATGTGTCTACCGCCTACGTTTCAGTGGAAGGGGAAGATGAAAGAAATCAATGATACCAATGCAGCTTTTGGATTGCCTGAAGTTTCAATTTCAAATTTAAGCAAGATCAGATCCTCCAAATTCTCGGAGTATGAGGTGAAGAAGCCAGGGGACAATTTTGCTCGGTGCGCTACTTGTGACAAACTAAAAGAGCTGAGGAAGGGTGCTCTTGCTGGTTCTAAGACCGCTTTGATGTGGTTGCTGAAGTTGGACAAGCATCTTGCTATTGTGCGCGCTCACAGGGAGTTGTACTATGCGAACCGTTATCGATCGCATACTTTTCCGCACGAGTGCCTCACTATCATGCACGACAAGATGGATCATTCCAAAACCGCTTGCCCAGTCTTTTCCCACAAGAGTAAAGACACTGATGGTCTCATGAAGTTGCCCGTGTCTGTCACTGGTATGATTGCGCATGGGCATGCTGATGTGCGCTATGCGCATTATGGTTTGGATTTGTTTCCTCACGATTCAAACTATACCATTGGCTCTATGGCAAAGTTGTTGCGAGATCTTGAGTTGACACCAAAGTTTTCTTCTCGGCAATTGTTTGCGAGATCGCCTTCAACAAATTTGTTCAAAGCAGTTATGAAGGGTGCGGAGATGTGCGAAGCCTTGCTTGCCCCACCACCAATTAACTTGGTTCCGGCATCACCGTTGCCACCTATTCTCATTGTGCAGATGGACAATGCCATTGGGGACAACAAGAATAGATATGTTTTTTGTTTCTGGTCTCTACTTGTTGCAAACAAGATCTTCTGTGAAGTATACGTGAACTTCATGATTGTGGGTCACACGCACGACGACATTGATGCACTGTTCGGAAGATGGAGTATGCAACTGAAGAAAGAGAACTTCCCTACAGTTCCTGCACTTATGAAGTCGTTCATGGATGTGGAATCCATTCCCACTATCCCTCACCTTGTGGAAGAGGTGCGTGATTTCAAGGATTTCATTGCAGGTTCATTTGTGGACGGTGGTGACATCCTCGTTGGACACACTCGACCACAACAAGTGAAGTTCTACCTAGATTCCACGGGATGTCCTGTCATGAAGTACAAACTATTGTGTACTAATGTCGACTGGTTAGGGGAAAATGGCACAGGCATTAAGTTGTGGAAAGAAGATGCTGAAGGAAAACGTTTGTGGCCGGAAGGGGTACCATTGGCAGTTCTTCAGAAGGCAATGAAGGGCTTAGATGACATTGTGAAGGGTGTACATGGATTTGTGAAGTACTGGGAGGACTTGTGCAATGCAGACGTCACTTGGGAATGCAGGAGGCGCTATGAGCATGTGGTGCACTATTGGCGTGATGTGAAGGTTGCGCTGCAAGACCCACTACCTGCATCTACTATTTTGAAGGATGGTTTCTGGCTAGCTACTCGAGTTCAAGCGACTCAAGAAGATGAGTTAGACGAAGACGGCGAAGACCATGAAGAATTTGGAGAAGATGAGGCCTACGTTGGACCTTCACGGGGGCGCCCACAACCGTCTTTCAGGGTGATTCGAGATGTTTTTGATGGCCAACAGATGGTGACAGTCATCCAGTTTGGATTGCAAGGGCATTGTCTGATCCACATTGTAACCCTCGGGAACCAAATTGCGTGCGCATTCAGTATTTCCGTCCAACATCAAGAGATGAGGATGTTCAGAACTTCTACACTGGATGGGACAATGAAAGAGGTCTGCGTTGGAAGGTTGATGAAACCGAACCACCACGTTGGCAGCATATAGACGCATTGATGACCGCGTGGAAGTCTAGAATTCAAAAAGATACCACAGAGTGCATGATCAAGATTCCTGCTGCTCAAATTGAAGTCATCAAGCAAAGTTTGGCTTCAATTCCGTCGTCTTAAACGCGGCGGTGGATCGTTGATTTTATGAGATTCTGAGTACATGTTAGTAATATGTTATTGAGTGTTATTTGGTTTCTAGATGTTTATAGTAATTATGCTTTCACATGTTTGTGGGATATAGATAATACTATTATATTTTATCCCAGGTGTGAGTTAGGAGTTTCATAGGTGTTTCTGTGTTGATTTCCATGCGTGTAACTAGAGTTATGGATTTGTAGTAGTGAATATATGTTTTAGTAATGTATTTGCGATCTTTATATCGCAAACACAATATATATATTGTATTAATATATTTTGTATTTACATTATTATGTTTACATGGTTGTGAATTGAATGTAGTTTATGACATGAAACAATGCAATGTTTATTAAAGGACATGTATTGCTTGCAAGACTCCCATTTTAATGGAAATTACTAGTTTGAACTAATAAAATGAGTGATTATGGAGCAAAAGTGTAGGCCATTTTCATTCATTCATTGTGCCTTCAAAAGCCTAATATTATTTTGGGAGTGCCCCATAATCCCAAAATAACGAATATGATGTTGTATACATATTGTAGATCGGGATGACCTTCTCTAAGACATTCTAGGTCGAGTCGACCTCTTCTATATTGTTTCTTGGTTAACTCAAATGCTTGTAAGTTTCTGCAGAGAGCTCTAGACAAGTTCTTCTGATTGTGCTTCTTTTGACATGAGTTTTGCATTTGGCTTTCCGTTTCAGGTCGTACGCAAATTGCCATCTCCAATTCAAAATAGAAGTCTGACTTGTGCAGCATCGGCTGATTCCTTCCTGGAGTACGGCCAAAACGCAATCTTGAGCACAGGGAACTTCTTGTGTTCCGCTGCAACAGCAAATTCCACGATGGACTTCTCACTAAAACTTGTGGAGGACGGTGTCGTGGATAGTCCGCCAAGTGGAACTCCGCGTCTGCCCAAATCATGCTCGCCTTCTCTTTTACGACCCACTCTGGCGGGGGGGTCAAGAATTTCGCCATCTGCCTCCGACAGAGTGCCACAGAGAAAGCTCTATGACAACGGTGATGAGAAAACGACCTTGCCTGTCATAGAGGCAGGGGCGTTCGAGGAAGTGCGCAATAAAATACTTCCTGGACGTTCTCATCCACCACCCCTGCCAACACAACGTCTGATATCTCTCGGTGTGCGAAAGACAAAGACGCACGACGGATTACCCCTGAGTCGACGCGAACTGCCGATTGTGGATGTATGGGATCGGAAGTTTATACAACTGCAAAGGAGACAAGTATTACAAGATTACAAGAAGTGTGACAATGGTTATAGTCGAGGACCTGAAATTCGGAAGGCCTTGGAGATGTTGAAGAGTAAATCACACATGTAGTATCTGTTCATATTGTAGATTCCAAAACTATACGTACAAAATAGCATTGTGTAGTTACTTTGAAAAACTCAATGCTGGAGTGAATCACGCTCACGGCAGCTACATACATTTTTAGTATACATTTTTAGTATACCTTTTGGGGATGCAGAAATTTTAAAAATGGAAGAGAGATATATAACAACGAGAAGAGAGGTTCACTATCATTTGAAAATGTTTATGAAGGAAATGTATTAAGGACCTCCTAATTTTGGATTATAGACACCATTTCAGTATATCAGGGAGCCAAGAATACATTTCATATTCTAAACTATTATGTCGCAAAGGCTCATATTTAGATTGAGAACAATGCAAACCCGTTCAAATATTACAAACCGGATAGACAAAGTATTGAATCTTCATAGTCTGTGCTAGTCTTGCAAATAGAAGCAGCGGAAGAGGACGCCATGGTAATGGAAGAAGGAAGTGGATGTCGAGCTTTGACATGAATGTGGACAAGGAAATTATGGAGACAAACTAACCTAGGTTCCACTATAAGCACTCCTATAGGGAGCACTAGAAAACAGCTATGTCTCAAGTGCCATTAGGAAGAGTGCTGAATCAGATGGTGGGGTAGTTGTTTCTATCATTTTTGTGCCTAGATCTAGGTCACAAGCTTAATATCCACTTCATTGTTCTAACACCATGGAGTCATCTTCCAAAGCAATTTATTTGCAGTGTCTAACACAGACTATGGAAATGAAATACTTTGCTTCTAGAAGTGTAATGGTAGGAAATACTTCTTCAAATGTCCAATTTGCAGTGTATTAGTCCAATACATCATTATTCAGTGAGTACTTGTCATCAATTGTGTGGCATATTGCAAGTATTGCATGATGTTTCATAATATTTCAATGGAAAATCTAATTTTAATGACATTCAATTGTTTTTCTTAGCTTTACAAATAAGTCATTTCTCTTTGTTTCTGCCCACAGTTCCCTCTTGTTGTTCTCATATTGAGGAAAAAAGACTCTCATTTCATTGGAAAACTCTCATTTTAATGAATATAGTGTTGGTGAAGTTGTTAACAAGGCCTTCAAAACCAAGTAATCAACAAAATAATTTGGTGCAATACAGTATTCGAGCACAATTGTTCATACACCAAAACAAAAGGGGCGCGCAGAGCCACACAAAGGCACTGGATCACCTACTCCGCAAAGGAAACGATTGTGAAGAATAAGCCATCCGCCGCTCTATTTATGGCGTTTGAAGGTGGACCAAGCAATGTGGACGCCTACGTGTGAATCGGACGCCCTAGAATCGGATGGGTAGATTGTACGAACAGAAACAGGCATCCGCTAGATCGCACGGCCATTGTCGAAGGCGGTCGCACCGACGGATGGAGGTAGCGGACGGGAGCACAGACGGTTGATTGGACCATCGGACGGGCAAGCAGATGCCCTGACCGCCAGACCCTGTCCGCTTGATAGTCTGCCCGTGGGACAGGCCGCGAGATAGTCCAAGAGCCCGACAGGCCGTCCGACCGTCCACTGAACGGTCGACCTTAAAAACCATGTATGTCAAAAGACGTCCAGGGGTCAACGCCCATGTCTAAGCGGACATCCGGACGTCTGGACGTCCTATCAACCCTGATGTTGGCTTCATAAAAGAGGGAAGCCCACATATTTTCTAACTTCTGTCTGAGGGCCAATTGTAATGCCTCATCCATACATCTTTGATGGGAAATGGAAGGCACATTCCTCCTTTTCTCCACTGTCGGTGGAGTAGAATCTATTGAACCTGGATTAGGATTCAATGGTTCATTCGTACGACTAGGGTCCTCGGACCCTTCAATATCCACCGCCACTTCAGGCTCAACAAGGGGCACAACAACACCATCATCTGCATTGAGTGCAATCGGCGCATCGTACATTTCTTCGTAGCTCATGAATTTCGGAACTACCCCCATACAGTTCCTAAATTTTTCCAATACGTTTGCAGGAATACGTTGACAACGATCCTGTCTGCGCATGTTGCCATATCCTAAGTGAGTCAATGCCCTCTTCCATACAAATACTGTGCGCCACCCAGAAAATCTGCATTTCTTTGGATACAAGGAGGCATCACCTTTAGTACATGTTATGAGCCAAGGGTCCCATTCCTTTATGGCCCTACGTGTATTATTAGCAGGCGTTGTCCTCCCACCACCTCGGCTAGCCATCTTGTCAATCCTTAATGGGTCCCACAGAAAAATTACTTTATAAAAAAAACCTGATCAATCAAAAGAAGTAATGACAAAGCCACCCACCAAGAGTGGTCCTATGAACCTCTCAAAGCTAGGTTGTTGCCCTCCGAAGAACCAAAACGACCGCATGAAGCCTCTATTGAAGATTCAAGACAAGAGTTTTTTCACCGAAACAAGGTGAGAAGCAACTGGCGCCTTTCAGGCTTTATAGTGCAAGAAAGGTTGTAGGTGAAGGGCGACCTTACAGGCAAAATGCCAACGTCGGTTTAAGAAGGGCGATTGCAAGTCGCAGGTCAAGGGCGACCTCGGGTACAGGGGCGACCGCGGATTTCAGGTACATGGGCGACCGCGAGTACAGGGTCAGGGGCGACCTCGGGTATAGTAGAGCGACCACAAGTCCCATGCAGGGCGACTTCGGGTGCCCGTCAAGGCGACTACAGGTCCTTGTATGGGGCGACCGCAGCTCCAGTAGAATGCGACCATGGGTAAGCATGTGTGCAAATTTATTTTCTTTCTAGGGCCGCTTGTGGACGTTAGGTGTCCACTGGATGACTTCACCTATCAATGTAGGATGGAAAAAATGTTTTTTGATCTAATTCATTTTTTTGGAGGCCACTTTAGTACATTTGTGGTAAATAGTACTGCAACTTACCACATTATGGTACTATTGACCTTTCTAGAAAAGAAGATGCTTAATCCACACATCACCTTTAAAGTGAATTTTAGGCATTTCTTGTGGTTTAATATTGATGTGAATTTCATGACTTCAAATGACATTTCTTGATCTTGAATCTACCTAATGCTTGGTACGCTTATTAGATACATTTTCTATTCCAATTGGAATACTTGAAAAAATGCTAATTTTTACTATTTTATAGCAATATGAACTTTGGGCCTATAAGTATGGTTTGTTATGTCTCTAATTTTAGCATGGCATGCCAACTTTGGTATACATAATGATGTTATTAATCATAATATACATCTATGGTGAAAATTTAAGATATTTTGAGTATATTCTGTATTGAATATAGAATTTCTTCATTATTTCCAAAAAAATGCATAGTAATTTCAAATTCTAAAAAGAAAGACACATGCTCTACGTGTAAGGGCAAAACAAAACATAACAACATCACTTATGAGTTGGAAGATTACAATGTTTGATCATAACCATGTTCAAATTTTAAACCAATTTGATATCTTTTAATTTTTTTTTCCCGTGTTCTACTTGAAGAAGTGGCCTCTTTAAAGATGGTCAATTTTAAATGGCATAACATGTTGAGCTACAATCAATTTATGTGTAATGAAATTGTAGTCCACAAGTTTTGTAATTTAAATTCTGATGTGACATTTCTCCAACCTCTAATGTACGAGAGCCCTATATCCTAGAGCCTTATATCCAAGAGCCCTCAACAATAGAAAATCAAGATTTGAAATGGACAAACTTGCATTAAATCCTGAATATCAAATACATAATCTGCAGGTATATATACATGTTTACAAAAGCATATAGTCCTACAACAACCTTGCTTCCAAGCTTTTCTCCACGATTTTGAGAAATCAATGTGTTGATTCAGCTGACGCATGCTTTGTTGCAAATTCTCTTCCAACGTGAGACAAGTAGCTAACTTCTTCTTCAAGTTGGCTACATCCGCTTGCGGTGTCTTATATAGCTTATCTACATCTTGGCATCAAATTCGAAGACTCGATCAAGAGGGGCCCGATCCACGATTTTGGTCAGGTGAATTATCCTTGACTGTCCTTCCCCCACACCTCTCTTTGCATTGATGTACCCATCTCTTCCATCTTGCAATCTTCTATAATTTTGGCAAGCTGAGCTTCGGCTTCCTCACTGTCGACAGCACTAGGCTCTCCATCTAGACCACCGAAAAATTCCCAATATAATGCCTCCAGGTTTACTATCTCTCTAGCTTGCACGTCCAAACGGATTTGCCCACTTTCAATTTTTGCTTGGAAGGTGGACACATATTTACCATCAAAAGTTTCCACAGTCTACTTTTTGTAATTCTGACATGCTTGCTCTATCCTTGCCAAATCTTGAAGAAGCTCATGAAGTTTCTCTTTGTAAAACTGTTTTTTGGCTTCAGTGGTATCTTGACGATACGAACCTTCAACGTGTTCTTTCATTGCCGATACTTCTTCCACCTAAGGCAATGCCAACAAAGGCTATACCACCTCCTCTTCTGTTTCGATCTCTCCATCTAGTCTATCAAGTGCTTCTATTTGGATGCATGCAAACACATGTTGCAATACTTTATTATTTTTGGAACGATGAATTTGAAGTGGCGTAACATCCAATGAAATTACTTCCATTGCATCCATGGGGGCGCCTGAGGTAAGTTCTTCATCCAAGCTTCCTTCGCTAGCTGAACTCGAGTGAGTCACCACATGTATTCTTCATTCGCCACCCTGTTTGGATCAACTTCTTCTTTCTAGCCCGCCCGACGGATTAGCGGAGGGATCCACCTTCGGAATCTTTTTGGCTCTTGGAATGGTGATAAGCTTCGATGCCTTGATGGTGGTCCAATCTACCGTTTGCGCCAAGACTAGCTCTGCATATACCATTTGACAAATGAACAACGGGACTTCGCTCATGACCACTGTTCGTGTGTTGTACAAATGATGATGCACTTGATTCAGCGTTGCACAAATGCGCCATCCTTGCGGTAATGTAGATTTGCAGCATTCATCTATAGATGCAGCTTGTGCCGATAAAGAGGGAATAGCTTGTCAATATGGCACCACCCTACAAACTTCTTGCAAATCACCAACGTCCAGTCTCTTGTGATTTGATTCCAACCTTGAAATGCCATAGCCCCTGGATTAAGAAGGATGCGGCGGTTCCTTGGTTGGCTTTCTCCTTTCTTCTTAATCTTTTTCATTTTAGCGTCCATCGCAGATGATTTTAACCTTAAAACTCCACCAAAAAAAGTATAGTTTGGTAACGCATATTTTGTAGTGTGGATACAAGCCCCAGAATTCCAGAACACGAGCACGCATTCAACCGCTCTAAAATGGATGAAAGACAGTGCACAGCGTTGGAAAAATGAGTCGAGAATGGAAAGGGGCGACCTCTTAAGTACCCGAAGTTGCCTCGGGGTATGCACGGATCAGGGCGACCGCAGGTTCAAGGCAACTGTGGTTGTAGCACCCAGCTAGGGGACTTCGGCTTAGGGACAACCACGAATCTAGGAGAGAAGGAGAAATTGAAGTTTCAAATTTTTGGAATCCAAAGCAGGGGCGACTGTGGGTGGGGTGACTGCGGATCTGGGAAGGAGGGGAAATTCAAGTTCCAAATTCCCAGAATCCAAGGCAAGGGTGACCGTGGGTATAGGAAAGAGGAAAATTCAAGTTTGAAATTCATGGAATCCAAGGCAGGGTGACCGCCGGTAGAGAGATCAAAATCTTTCACTTCCTAAATTTGATTTTGGACACTTATGGTACACTTTGAAATGAATTTTGAGAAAAGCATATAAACTACCACAATTAATAATTTAGTATAAACACTATATTCATTATTTTAAGAGGTTTGGACCCTCTCATTATAATATTTCCCGTTTAGTCTCTAAAAATTGAATGTTAGTTTTAGCTAATTTAGATTGCTTATCCCTAAATTTATTAATTCTGAAGCACAATTTTCATTAAAATGAGTTGTTGTTTTTAATTAGGGAGTCCTGCAGTATATCTTGCTATTTGTAGCAGTAGTCTTTTGACTCTTATAACTGAAGATCATGTTATATTTGAATACCAAGTCATGACCTCCGCGGTTGGTTGTAAGGAGTTGTTTATCTCATCGGGGCGGTCCGGGTTCCATTCCTTTGAATTCGTATGAGTGCATGAAAGAAACACATGACTTGGTGAGGCTAAGTGAGCTTCGCAGGTAGGAAATTTGTAACAACCAATCGACCCTCCTACCCAAAATGTGAAAGTGCTTAACATGTTAACAAAATATGCATAGTGGATATACCCACTATTCTTTTGTTTCAAGTTGAAGTAGAATTTCAAAAAACATAAAGACAAAAATAAAAACAAAAGACATTGATTGAATAATAGAGAAAAGAAAATTATTTTATTTTATTTTCATATATTTATACTATATGTAAGTACAACTTCTCAGTAAATAAAGCACATATTACTAGAAATAGATATGCAAAAACAAACAATAATATAAAATCAATCAACTGAAACGTAATTCATCTACTCTAACATTAAAATACCATTTGTTGTAGGAAACATGACAATGTGCTACAACATTATTAAAAAACGTGCTTCACATATGCTACAAGTCTTTAGATATCAGTTGTATGATGCAAGACTCTGGTTGATGACTTCAATTTGAACACACGGGATCTTGATCATACAATGGACGGTGTCATTTCTTATGGAAGAACTCCACGTTGTCATTATGGCGTTTGTATGCTCCCAAATTGGTGGCTCAGTTTCTTCAACCTTCCAACGCAAACCTCTATCACTGTCCCATCAAGTGTAGTTGTCTTGAACATCCTGATTTCTTGATGTTGGACGGAAATATTGAATGAGAATGCAATTCGGTTATTCAGGGTTACAGTTCGGATCAGACAATGCCCTCGCAATCCAAATTGGTCAACTGTCACCGTCTGCAGGTCAAATTGCAACAAAGTATCCATTGTAGAGATCGCGTCCCACCCTAAAAGATGGTACTGGGCAACCAGACAATGGCCCAACGTAGGCGTCATCCTTTGCAAACTCTTCACGGTCCTCGCCGTCATCCTCCAATTGATCCACTCGTGTTGCTCGAACACATGTTGTTGGCCAAAAACCATCTCACAAAATTGTAGTGCTCGACATCGGTTCTTGCATTGCTACCCTTACATCACGCCAATAGTGAACCAACTGCTTGTAGCGTCTTTGATATTCTCCAGTAACATCTGCGTTGCACAAATTCTCCCAATACTTCTCAAATCTAGATATACCTTTCATTATATCCTCCACACCTTTCATTGCCTTCAATTCCATTGGTAGTGGTACTCCACAAGGCCACAGACTTTGTCCTTCTGCATCTTCTTTCCACAATTTAATGGGTCTACCATTTTTTCCTTGCCAGTCCACATGAGTGCACAACAATTTGTACTTCATTACAGGAATTCCATTAGAATCTAGGTAAAACTTCACTTGTTGTGGCCTCGTGTGACCAACAAGAATATCACCACCGTCAATAAATGAACCTGCAATGAATTCCTTGAAATCAGGCACTTCTTTGATTAGATGAGGGATAGTGGGTATGGATTCTGCATCCATGAACGACTTCATGAGTGCAGGAACTGTAGGGAAGCTCTCCTTCTTCAAGAGCATGCTCCATCTCCCAAACAACGCATCAATGTCATCATGCGTGTGACCAACGATCATGAAGTTCACATGCACTTCATGAAAGATCTTGTTTGCAACAAGTAGAGACCAAAAACAATACACGTATCGATTTTTGTTGTCCCTGGTGGCATTATCCATTTGCACATTCAAAATGGATGGCAACGGTGTTGCCGGAACTAAGCTTATCGGTGGCAGAGGAAGCGCTGCTTCACACATCTCTTTTCCCTTCAGTATTGCTTCAAACAGAGGTGTCAATGCTGCATTGACAAACAACGCCCTTGAAGAAGACTTTGCTGGTAGTTCAAGGTCACGCAACAACTTTGCCATTGAACCAATGGTGTAATTTGAATCATGTTTAAGCAGACCCAAACCATAATGTGCATAACGGACATCAGCATGCCCATGCGCAATCATGCCCGTGACGGACACAGGCAACTTCATTAGGCCATCAAGCTCTTTGCTTTTGTGTAAAAAGACAGGAGAAGCGGTTTTTGCATGATCCATCTTGTCGTGCATGATTGTGATACATTCATGCGGAGAACTTTGCGACCAATATCGGTTTGCATAATAAATTTCCCTACGAGTACGAGCAATGGCAAGATGTTTATTTAATCTCCTTGACCATAACATAGCAGTTTGAGATCCTACAAGAGCACTCTTTATGAGCTCCCGCAACTTGTCACAAACAGCACATTGAGCAAAATTATCTCCGGGCTGCTTCACATCGTACTCTGAAAACCTAGTGGACCTGATCTTGCCCAAGTTTGATGTAGATACGTCTTGCAATCCGAAAGCAACATTAATCTAGTTGATTTTTGCCATTTGACCCTTCCATTGAAACGTAGCCGGCAAAATCTTAGAGACCATCTTCTGCCTACACTTCATAGTTTGGGTACAATGTGGCATGTGATCCGCTTCTTTCTCCAAGATGCATTTCAAAGTAACTGCCGCTTGTTCCGTGTGTTGCCTTGGCTTAAGAAATCCCAAATTGCCATGTTCTCTTGCTTCTCGACCATCCTTTAATGCATATTTTTGGTAGCAATAGCGATGAAGATTCCGGAACCCCGGCAATATGCATCCATGCTCACACGCACACAACAATTTTGTCAATAGTCACCATCCTTCTTCCTCGTGAATTACGATGCATCTGTCTATGAACTTCAGTCTTCATGAAGGCTCTGTGCTTGAACATAGAATTTTGATACATTCGTTCACGGAAAGCTCAAATCTTTTCTCTTGGAAACGGTTGAACGCAATTCTTACTACAACAATTTTAGCTAGACATCAAGTTGATGGAGCCCTGACTGAGAAGGTCCTTCATTTGGATGCAAGACTCACAAGGGGGATTTCAAACACTACTTGTATACGGCCGACTGGACTTCGAAGTCAGAGGGTTCTCACGGCTAGTTTGTAGTCGATTGAAATTATCCCTCACGTCATGGTCTGTAGGCTTGCCCCACGACAGTGGACCAATTTAATTGGCCATACTACCAATGCGCGCACTCGCTCTTGAGGGATGTCCTTTTCAGAATGAGTTTTGAAAATGTGCACCGCCACATGAGTATCTCCAAGAGGACCATTGGCACCAAGCACAAGATCCAATTTTGCACTGTGGCATATACCTTCACCAACAAGAATACCTGCATTATTATAGAGGATAATAACACTTGTATTCCACAGTCGCCTAGGAATTCCTTCACACTCGGGAATGTCAACATCCATTTCAACATGGTCTTCAATATCATCGTCACTCCAATCTATATTCTCGAGAGGGTCGTCTGGGAGGCTCATTTCACCTGCACACGTGAGAATATGGTAAATTAAAAGAACTATAAGCATTGAATGTGCAAACTGCGTACAAAGTACTACATGTCAACATTTTAGGTCGAATCGACCTAACCATCAACACCATTCAATGTGCAGATTCTAAAGGATACTAAAAAATCCAAACCTAGAAATTCCTCTACAAGATGATATTGATATCACGGCTAAATAGAAATCCTGCCAGATTATCTACAATGTAGACTGTCTGATGTACGGTCTGGACAAGCAGGATTCAATACACCAAAGCAAGAGAAGTAACTACATTGACCCAGTATAGGTAGGATCAACCAAAATGCCAAGGCTATTGAACAAATAGTACTGGTTAAGTTGTTTACATAACTGGCCCCCTAAGTCATCCAGTTAGATAAACTCCAACAACCTTAAAGAGAAAGAGTTTATTAACCAAACGGATCTACAAAGTTTAGGTCGAGTCGACCTAATTCAGATTTCCCAATCCCAGTACAAATATCTGGAAAGCAGACATCCACGTTGAGTTTATTACAATAAGAAATTCTAGAAATTCTTCTCGTAGAAAGCGTTCACATGAGAGGATTCCAGGACACATGTCGGCTTTGCTTTTAGGTCGAGTCGACCTAAAAGTGTGACATTGTTCACTTCACTTGGTATCGTACTTGATTACCATTTCCTCAAGACTAGCAATGCAATAGAGTCTGATACTTCAAATGACACAAGGGAACTGGTAGATTGCATTTGTTCCAGGTTAGGTCGAGTCGACCTAAAGCAAGCTTCGGAAGAGAATGTCTTCACAACATACAGTGCCGATCCCAATAGTATTCAATTCATACCTAATCGTCCAGTGATACAATCCCACGTATTGTATCCAAGTTTTAGGTCGAGTTGACCTAAATTATGTAACATAACTAGTGTATTACAATGTTGGTCGAGTTAATTTTCTCCGTTATTTCAGGAATCTTAGGAAGAGCCAAATGTGTATTCTTTTTTTCGGAAATTATGGCGACATAATCGGGTATTTCAGGTCAGCACTATAGAATTCATAAGCGTCACAGGGGTCTGAACAATCTCGCGTACGATTCACATCATTAATTAACACCACAACATCTGATCAATTTGGAATAAGACTGATGAAAATATAAATGGGAGTGGTAGCTGAAAGGACTTGTGCATCTTCTTCGTAAACCTTGCACTGAAACTGAATGTGATTTTTCCGTAGGCAACAGGATTTCTGCATATCATACCTAGAGCTCGAAGCACCTCAACGAACTACAAAACTTAAGTCGCCGACATTCTCTACTAAGCAATTTGCAACAAGCTCCAATAAATCCTTAACAAGGTAAAAAGTTAACCAAACATGCAACGTCTAGATACAATGAAAGGAGCAATGCCTACACAGAGTTGCAATTGCATTTCCGAAAGTACGAAAAGAGGAGTCATTGAAGCAAACGTCAATAGAAGTCGAGCACTTCCTGGCAGGAAATGAGATGGCGGGAAGTACAAAGCTTGCATTCAAATTTGAAAATGTCAACCCGGAAAGCAAGGCTGTTCATCGGAATTCCCTGAGATGTCTCTACTGTTCATGGAGAATAAGACAAGGGTGATATGTGGCCTTCATTCTCCCACCACCTTATTTAGGGCCAGAAGATCACTAGAACTCTACATTCTATTGGATTCTTTTTTTTTTGGATTTGGAGAATGTTTCCAGAATTCTTTTTTTAACTGCGATATGCAATCTTCACTACCATTGCGCTTTTTCAAATGATGGCTTTAGGAACTACTATCAATAATTTTTTCATTTTTTAAATGTCAACAACATCATTAACCCCCATACATGATGGACCCATGAACACTGATTTTGAGCCTCATTGTTTGTCACTCAATTTACATGTCTACTTTACTTTAGGTAGAAAATTTGATTCTTATGTGGAAATTGATTTTCTTGAGAATTTTTGAAGAAAAAGTTAAAGAAAATCACACCAGTAGGAAGTTATTTCAAAAATATTGAATATTTCAGTATGTGTATATTAAAATGAGAAACATTATGGTGTAAACTCAAGTTACGTGCCATTCTATAATTTAAAAAAATACACATTGAAAGTACATACTAAAA
Organism: Antitrichia curtipendula; assembly: GCA_951230915.1. Lineage (NCBI taxonomy): Eukaryota > Viridiplantae > Streptophyta > Bryopsida > Hypnales > Leucodontaceae > Antitrichia > Antitrichia curtipendula. Next base: position 19,670,598 of record OX579637.1, on the reverse strand, counting down.
TCAAACATCGCAATAAAACATCCAATATTAGGAATTTTTTCAGAGTTCAAGATGGAGTTGGAACTACAATACATGGCTTTCATTTTGTTAGTTAGGCCCAAAGTCATAAAATATCATGCTTGTGGAGAAATTTCAGATTTAAGGCAAGGAGAAACAACTTCTTCACATACATTAAAGTAGCATATTCTATGATCTGGTAGAAAAAATATACACACAAGTCGGAAATACATCCCTCGTTTAGAGTCCATGGCCATTTTGTTCCAATGCTACTTGTTTGCACTTTAAAAGTCAATTTAAAAATTATACAAGTAATAAACACCTCGTAGTAATTCACAAAATCCAAGAACAATGAACACAATCAACCACTTATTAGAAAAATTAAAAAGGTGTGGGAAAAAATGCATGTAAGTTGGAAATACTTCCAAGTGAACACTCACTATTGCAGAGTCCATGGCCATTTCATTTCAATGCTATTCTCTTATTATACCCAAGAAATGAGTCCAAAAATTATTGGACCCCTCTGACGTACTATTTCACCTCAAAATCTAAGTACTAGTCTCTACACTTGTCCAAATAAGGCTAAGTGCTTGGAAGAAAAATATACACACGTGATGGAAATACATCCCTTGTTTAGGATCTACAGCCATTTTGTTCCAACCAAATGAATACTACTTCTTCGCACTGTCTACAAAATTCAATTCAACAATCAATCATAGAAATAATAGAACCCTCATACTAAATAATTCACAAACTCCAAGAACAATACTCCACAATCAATCAATCATCACAAAAATACTAAACTAAAATCCTAAATGTCACAATATACGACTTTCTTGAAGTTTTTGGTATATAAAATTATTAATATACTTAGTCCTTCAAGATAAATAATTTTTGCAATTCTTTGTCACTTTTAAAACTACTTGAATATAATACATGTCAAAAAAATATAGAAAGAAGTTGCATAATACTTTTGGAAAGAAGTTGAACTTCTTAATCACTTATCTTGAATATTAATGGTATTATTCTAGAGTGATTATGATTGGATCTCTCAGGAGGCTATTACATGATTAATTTGATGTAAAACCGGATATGTAGTTTGGTGGCTCCCTACATCAATTGTCATGAAATTTGATTTGGGAAGGCACTTGAACCAAATTGTGGAAGTTGCAAATACCCTCAAGTCTTTGAATGCTCAAAAATATTTCATTTGTGCGTAATTTAAATTCACCCTCACGTGAATTAAAAGAATTTGGAACAAAACCGGATCTGTAGTTTAATGGCTCCCTACATCAAATGTCATGGAATTTGATTTGGGAAGCCCTTTACAAAAAGTTGGATATTCAAAATTCCTTGAAATATTTGAATTCACAATAATGTGCAATTCATACCTAATTTTAGTCTGTCTTTGCGTCTAATATAAAATATTTGGTATACAACTTATTGCCGTTATTGGGCATTTACAATAAATAGTATCCATTACCATGAGAAGTCATCATATTTAATTGTGAAAGAGTTAAATCTGAATGCGGAATTTGTAACTACTTTGAATTTTTTTCTTAAATTGCATTGACATTTAACAGAAAACTAGCACAAACATGAGTCATCTTTTAATCTTGTTTGTTGAAGACATTTTCCAACTTCAATTTTTTTTTGCTACTTTGCATTTTTTGAACAAAAGCATAGGACTTCAAAATAATTAAGGTACATACTTTTGAGTTTTCATCATGGATCGTAAAATTCCCTAATTATCCATGAAAATTAGAGTATAAAAATATAACATGCGGTAAATAATGTACTATTTCTATAGAATATGTGGATGAATGTTGAAATTCAGAGCATGAGTGAAACATGTAACCTTTTTCTTATGTCGACAGTACTAGTATGTTTAATAAAATCTAATGAAGTTCTTGTTTTGAGTGGTTCATGTTTTAGAAAATAATTGCATTGTCCCATCAAAGGATAAATGTAAAAATTGTCCCTTATTTTGTGCCGCATAAATTTGGTATTTCTTCATGTCCGCTATCAAATATGGGGCCTTTGATTGCAAATATGAATTTGAAATTTGAAATTTTTATCATATGCGGCAAATAAAAAACATCATTGTTTTTTGTAGGGATAAAACACAGGGCAATACAAGGGTCAGTCTTTCCTAGCCTAAGGCAGGGCAGGTGCTTGACCCACCTGTTGTTTGGTTTTTTGTTGTGTTTAGGTTGAAGACATTTTGTTTCAAATACATTCATTTTTTTGAAAGAGTTTGAAAGGTGAATTTTTTTGAAGAATTTTTATATAATTTGAACCTAGATTAATTCAGTTTTGTCACAACCAAAGTGCACATGAGATATTTTGTAATCAACAAAAATAGAACTAATAAATAACTAAAAGACAATTGAGGATCCTAAAAACAAAACAAAAACTTTAAAATTAAAGAACACCAAGAAGGTGTGATATGAATGCTTTAATCCTAAAATGCAGTTAGATTTAAAAAGCCGAGTGAAATGGCCCCCTTGTTTGTCCTCCTAAAGTCCATCCAAAGGTGCATATATTAAAAAGCACCCTATTCTGTGCTGTGTAAGATCTGTTTTCTATAGCCGTAATAACTAATTTGGGACGTCTTATTGCAAATATGAATTTAGAATTTGCAGAAATGTTAATTTGTGGGAAATAAAAAATTTCTGGATTTTCCCGGGGGGACAAGAAGGGGGTCAATTCACCCCAGCGTGGATTTCACCTTTGCAAACCCTAAATCCCTGGTGCAAATTTCAGTCCCCCGTTGCGCGAAAAACCCGCCGGTGTGGATTTCACCTGCTCCAGTCCCCCATTGCACAAACGACCCTCCGGTGCGGATTCACCTACTCGAGTCCTTTGTCGCGCGAAAGAATCCCAAGTGCAGATTCACTTACTCCAGTCCCTTGTTGCACGAAAGAACCCCGGTGCGGATTTCATCTATTCCAGTCCCTCGAGCATGGGAGAGTGAGGCGTGATGGTATTGTGTGGGATGATGGCAATGTGAGCATTAGAGCACAGGATTGCACAAAGCTTTTGGACATTCAAGTTTTGGTCAAAGGTGATGGGTGTATTGTATGGGGTGAGGGCGAGTAGTTAATTAGGGCACATCATTGCGCAAATTCTGTTTGAAGTACACCAACCCTCTGTTGCAGCACTTCAGCCCGTTGCGCGCCGACTTCTTCGGCCTTGTGCTCGTTGTCGGTGTTTTTTTATGCGCCCCGTGCTGTCTGCGTCCCCGTCGGTGTCTCCAAACTTCCTCGAACTTCTTCGCCCCCGTACTCGTCATCAGGATTTTCTTCTGGGCCCCCGTGCTATCTGCGTCCTCGGACTTCCTCAGGCTTCTTTGCCCTTGTGCTCGTCGTCGTCATGCTTCCTGCGCCCTTTGCTTTCTTCGCAGCAAGTGCTGCTGTGCTTCCTCGGACAACGGAGTTGGAGCGTAAGTTTTGCGGCGAGAGGTTGCTGTGTGCTTGTTTGCGGGAAGCAGGTAATTCATTTTTTTATTTTTTATTTGGACGTTTGTACATAAAGTCTTTTGTGCTCAATATGAAATTGATTGGCTCGTGTGCTTGTGTGCCCAGGTGCTCACAATTTCATTTTGAGCTTTAACGATGAGCTGTGTGGGTGAGTTTTATCTCTGCGTTGTGTGTGCCCGGTTGCTCACAATTTAGTGTTGAGCTTTAACGCTCACCTTAATCGGTGAGTTTTATCTGTGCGTTGGGTGGAAACTCTTGATTGCGCACTTGGGATGGAAATTGTTCTGTAATCCATGAACTAGGAGATGCGTGAACTACTTACGTGGTGCAGGAAAAGTGAATTTCATTTTCTAGCGATTTTGGGGTTGTTTCATTGAATGTTGTGGTTTAGGTTTCTTGCTGTCTTTGAGTTGCAACGAAGTTTCCTCAATTGTCATGATATGCTGAAGGAGGGCATGGACACTTCCTCGATTGGTCAAGAGAAGTTTAGATTTTTCAGTTGTGCATACGAGATGGTCCGGTTCAGGTTGCTATTCAGGAGTTAGAATTTTTAGGTTTTAGGTTCGACAACAAAGGATTTAGGTTCACTGTACAAAGAATTCAAACATAAAAGAACCACTTAGGTCAACTTGAGCTAAATGATAAAATCCAATTTGAAGAACACTAAACTGTACCCATAAGCAAAATAAGTTTGCGACCAAAAATTGAAGGCCCCATTAAGGTTAGGTCAAATCGACCTAAATCGTCAACCACAACTAGGCAGAAGGCACACAAAATGATTGAGGCGTTCAAAATACCAATACCAAATCACCTTCTAGTTAGGTCGACTCGAGCTAAATGATCACGCATCCACAGCAGAAGGACACAGAACAAAACAAATCCAAAACCAAGGATACCCCTTGAATTAAGTTGACTCGACTTAAATCGTGACACCAAACTACGAATAAAGAATACAGACGTGAATCTCTCGTGCAAGATCAGAGATAAAAGCTTGAAGCATACAGTCCAATACCATTACAATCGGCTCAAACTAAATGTACAGTAAAACCAGAGCATAACATATCCAATTTGTAAACTACGGGTCGCATCGACCTAAATACAATGACCGATATCCTCACTCATTCAATAAGATCAAAAGTACACCTGGTCTCCGACTTAGGTCGACTCGAGCTAAACCAAGAACTTATTGATACGTTCTCCTGCATTGACAGGATGGAGGAACAAATACCAAGACTGGAGTCGTTCTTCAAGCAATGTGAAGTCGCTCGAGATGAGGAAGATGGAGACGACATTGACAACGATGGAGACTACTGGGAGTTTCTCAACCCCGAGAAGTTGGACAACTGGAGCTTTAGGATGATACCATTCAAAAACCTGATATGCTTCTTGTACAAGGACAAGGACAACAACACGTACTACTCCGTCTCCTTCGACGAGAAAATCAAAGAGATCACCTACGACAAGGGTAGCATAATCAAAATACACTACGTAATAGCGCAGACAGGAAGGAAAGAGGAAGAACAATGCCATTTCACTCTAGTGCTGGACTCCTTGAAAATCCCATTCAACATCACACTGTTCCTAGAGACACTCAAACCCACCGAGTACAGGACCAAAATTCCAGAGTTGGAGAAGAAGATTGACAACAACTTCTTCCGCACTCCAGCCAGAAGCACAATCATCGGCAAGATGCTGTGCAATCGACTGAGGTCCCTATTCGTGACCTTTGAGGTTCTAAAGGCAAAGCTGGAATCCACAAAGAGGGACATGGTCGCGCGAACTGTGTCTTAAGAGATGCCGGCTCAAGGAGGGGAGGGACAAGCTTCCATGAAGACTCCAGGTACACAGAACAGTCTTGGTGCCAGGATAAACCAGCAATCCAGGACACCACCTCCGCCACCAGCAAGAGGTAACCTTGCTTCAAATTCTGGGAGGAAATCAAAGACTCAGAAGCCTGAAGAAGCAGTGCTGGGAGAGACTAGTTTTGCGTTGGTGGTTACTAACATTCCAGAGGCTTACGACCCTCAGCGTAACCACAATTATAAATTATCTGCGGAGGCCTACAAGAACTACTGGGCCACTTGCACTGACGCCTACGTATTTGCAATCGACGAGAAGAAGTCAATCCCGATTGAGCAACTTATCTCATCACCGGCGGATATGAACATCCGAAGCCATGAAGATCGACTCACTTCGGACATCATGCATTTCTATGTGCATATGCCAAACAAGTCCACCAAGCAGACTCTGTGCGTCATGCCTGTGAACCAACCTGAGAAACCCAAACCTGAGTCGTGGGATGAAATCAAAGGAGGGCAATTCTACTTGATTAAAGGCCAACACAGTGTGACGGCCAGCAAGATGATGGTGCAAATGAGATTGGACGAGTCCAGTCTCAAGCATTTTAGGGAGTGGGATTGCTACTTTGTTTCTGTCAAATGACAACGAAAAATTGAGGTCCATATCCGCCTACTACAACAGGGTGAACCGTTTTGTCACCATGAAGCCTTTGTGGTCAACTAACATCCTCGGTGCACGAAGTGTTTGGGAGAAAATGGGAAGGCCAAGGAACCCAAAGGATCCCTCCCCGGCGGGTACGATGTCGAATACAAGGCATAAAGCCGAGGACAAGGCCAATCTGGTCAAATTCATTGTATCACTCTATCAAGTGAATATTCAAGATTTCATGTGCATTTCCTGAAGTCCATTATCAGTCCAGTTGTACCAGCTAGTTCTATTAAGGTCGAGTCGACCTAAATAGGATTATGCAATGTGGTAATGCTAAGTCTCTAAATTCCGTAGTTAGGTCGGGTCGACCTAATCGTATGCTCATGTCTGCTCTCCTACGCATGGATTTTGACGGAGTTCGTGAAGGCAATGAACGCTCGCTTTGCAATGCTTGACGTTATGAAATCCCAAAAAGCCTCACGGGGTAAGGGCGCCAAAGAGAAGCTCAAGATAACTAATGAGTTGAAGATCATTACCGCACCTGATGATGTCTTCAACTTGTGGAGCGAAGCGATATTGAGCAATGCTCATAGTGAGCTCATTGACCCAAAGACCCTCCAACCATTTAACAAGAAGACCGGGTGGAAGTCAGAGTCCGGAAACTTGACCCACAAATTCTTCCTATGGATGGAGAACCTCTCCTACGGCGACATGAAGAAGCTCGCGATGCACATCCTAAAGCAAACACAAACAAGCGACGGGGAGAAGCGAACACTGAAGCATTCGAAGGTGACGATCAAGCAACTGGCTTCAGTGCTTGAGAGTTGCTACACCCACAAGGAGTGGGTCGAGCAGCGCAAGAGGAAGTATCTGGTGAAGAAGGAGCTCAACCATCTTGACTCGAACCTAGGCCTCATCAATGCATTCAACGAAGTGAATGTGGATAAATGGAGGGAGTTCAAGAGGAGCCGTTGCATCACTAGTGCGACGATGAATGTCCTCCTCGAGCAACCAAAAGAGGACTATTTCAGAGAGGCAAAGCAGACCAAGGCCAAGAACAAGGAGGCTAAAGAAATTTCACCCTACGCGGCAGAGTTCTTCCAAGTCTTCCTTGAGCGCCACTCGAATTTCATGAAGCACATTGCGATTGCACACTACAAGCCATACAATATTGCAGCCGACAAGAACTCACCATGGCTGTCTGGAGCGTGGACCGAGAGGACGGCAACGGAATTAAAGTTTGCAATCCTGGACTTCCGATATGCTCCGGTGGTTCTCAACAAGGGCAACTGTACGCCACTGATGCCGTATTTCTTCTCGGCTATGAAGTCCTTCCAAGAGTTGAAGCAACCTCGACTGGAAGAGATCCCGGCGTGGCTCTTTATCTGCTCCGATTTAGTGAAGCAGAACCAGACTCTACACTACGTGCAGACAAACAAAGTCCTCAAGGACTTCAAGATGGAGTTCGCGGACTACTGGCCCACAAAGGTTGAGCGGATGGAAGACTAATCCTCCAACAACAGCAAGGCAACTGAGAAGGTCTATCTCACGTTCTTGCAGAACCCGAACAACGTTGTCATCTTGACTCCAAAGCCTGCATATTGAGCCCCTGACACAGAGGTCTTCAGGAAGCCTGCGGCTTACAATGAGCTGAAGTACCAGATTCACAACAAGGAGCTCAGAATGGAGTTCTACCTGAATATACTCAGAAGATTTGCTTTTGGCAGGAGGAGCGTAATGTCAGTATTCGCGGGCTCAAAGTTTACATGTGCTACGATGGTGAGTTCTTTTTCAGGTCGAATCGACCTAAACATGGACTCTCTGGATTCAACATGTAATGTACAATGTGTAGAACATACAATGATGAATAGGTCGAGCCGACCTAAGTCAGCAATTTTCAATCCTTCAAATATCAATCCTTCAAGTGCGTAGAGATTGCATTGTAGTCCTAAATTGCTCCATCTTCAAGTTTCAGGTCGACTCGAGCTAAAATGTCAGTGAACATGCCTGTCTGTGTACCTAACTGTCTCTCTATGTGCTGCAAATGTTGGGACTAAATGTCTTTGCTGTTGGTACCTCCAACAAGTCCGATACCTGGACAGCTATTGCTGAATTAGGGAAATCACTAGACAAGAGTGATTTCCTTCTGAAGGGGTACTTTGTGGATGAAGAAGTGCACCGTTGGAAGGCTGGAGGTTCTGCGATACTCACAACTTCGAAGAGGAAGAGGAAGTGGGCATGGAATTTTGCCAATTGCTCAGCGTTCCCAAGGTGAACCATCTTCTCAAGCTGGTCAGTCTCATGGGGATCCAGAAGATTTGTTGTCGGATGAAGACAAGGAAGAATACGACCACGGACTCAAGGATCTCCAAGACGAGTAGTTGATTCCCGTTCAGCTCTCTCATAGTATCAGGGGATCCTCAGCATCATCTAGGCAACCGAAGGAGTTGCATCCCATTGAGATGCAGTTGTCCAACACGCCGCCGCTCTCTACGACTTGGAGGGCAATGGGAAAGAGGAGGAGACATGATGACGAGCTTGCTGCTATGAGCGCAGAGATCGACGAGCTCAGAATGGAGAGGCTGCAAGATTGGGCAACAAACATGAAGATTCACGCCCAGTAGAGTCACACAAGGAAGCAGCTGTCGAACTGTATTTTGGCGCTTATGTCGAAGATTGACAACACATACGACACTATTGTGAATAGCAATAGAGGTGCTCTACCACTCGCGGCGGTTTTGCCAGTCCAGGTAGCTCCCTAGTTGTTGCTGCAGGGTCAAGCCTCGGGTTCGTTGAATACCAGGGAGTTGAGTTTGGTAGAGCCGATTCGGTCTGGTTTCGTCGTGCCTCCTCCTCCGTCTGCGATTGCCGTCGGTCTTCCTTCTCCACCAATTGTTGGCGTGTCTCCTGCTGCTCCTTTTGTAGTCGTGCCTCTACCTCTTCCTTCTAGAGACCAACTGCCGGACATTCCCCCGCCACCTCCAGAGGTCAACGTCGCGATCGCTGGTGCTCCGCAGGTGGCCATTCATGTTGATGTGCTCGCAACTGAGGCTCATGCAGCAGATGTTGGCATGGTCAAGGCTCATGCAGCAGATGCCCTCAGAAGTTGATCACTCAATGTTATTTATATAATTTAGGTCGACTTGAGCTGACTTGAATGGTCAATCGGACTTACTTGTACATATTCATGAAGTAAAAACATTTTTCTGAATGTGAACTTACGGTGGACAGAACCACAGAGTTCAAAATTTTCAAAATTATGTACTCTAGTGCCTACCACTGGAGAATTTAATATATCAGATTCTTACGGATTATTTTCTTGTGAATTCATGAGTTGCAGGCATTGTTAATGTTGATGTTGTTCCTTCTTCATCCAAACATCAGTTGTCACACAGTCAGCTCCCTGTGTCTCCCGATGACGTTCCCGTGGATGAAATTTTGCCTACTACGCAAACAGACACTATGACTCCAGAGCTTGAGATTGCTCCTATTGTACAAGAAGACGTCGTGGATGATGACTTATCGTTTTCGGACGACGATGTCATGGTGGTCAAAGTTGCAGAACCCATCGTCGAGGTGCAGAAAGACGTTAGAGCTGCAACTGAATTCGATTGCGAGAAGAAGGTATGTCATACATGCACTGTCTTTGTTGCCCTGTTTTTAGTATTTACTATATCATTTAGCGCTAGTTCAAAAATGTGTCAGTTCAGAATAGTAACTGGCTGCACATTTACCCGTTTGAAAACAGGAATCGAATTCTCCTTGTCCTCGTGGAGGGACATCGGAGGAGGTCAAACGTCCATTGAGGTCCAGGGTGGCCGTGAGGTGGCTCAACGTTGTCCTGAACCTGAATGGTATTTTTATGTGTGTCTGAAGAAATCAGAACCAAGGGATGATACAGTCACGTAGGCGAATCCTCACACGGACACTTTGCCACAGTTCCCGTTGTCGTGGGAAAGAAAAAAATTTACGTCGTGCCCAATTGCTCGCAGTTCTTGAGTGAGTTAGCAAAGATTGCTGTCATCTAAGTGTGGAGTTCCATGAAAATGTTCAACACTGAAGGTATTTGTAAACATCTTTTCGATGGTATAGAAATGCCCTATCTCATACTTGGGCAAGAGTCCTGTACAACATTGAAGTGCAGGGATGGTTTTGGAAAGATCACGACTTTCAAAGAGCCCAATACAAACAAAGACATGTTCCTTAAGAACCTGAGTACTTTGTTCAATGGCTCACAAGGGAATTTCACGTTAGAGAATACCATCATAGTGGACGATAGCGCTTGTAAGCACATTATGAACAAGACGGAGAATGTCATTCTCCTTGACACTTGGACGAACAGGGAAAATGGTTTGAAGGACACGTTTCTCTTGGACATCCTCCTTCCATGGTTTAGGCGCCTTCATGCTGCTCAAGATGAAGGATTGAAGTCGTTCAAGGAGAATAGCTCATGGAAGATGGGATGGCGGATGCTCTACGACAAACAAAGTCGTCGAGAGTATAACCGGCTAATGGAAGCAGCTCGACTGTCGTTGAGTCTGAGATAGGTCAACGAGTTTTCTTCTTTATTAGTTTAGATTAGCTATACTAGATCCACGCTAGGGATCAGACTTCATCATTGGCAACACAATTTAGCTTGTGTCAACCTGAATTGTATATAGTTTATGAATTTTGTGCTCTTCAATTTTGTATAATATATTGTTCATGGGAATAAAACAGAAATGCTTCTTCATCATAATTTCATTTGTGTTTTTGTACTTCACCTCTTGGTTTGTGAGGTTTAGGTCGGATCAACCTCATTTGTGGGTCTTGTATGTTGAGTTCACGGCTTGTATGTTTATTGTGGGTCAAGTCGACCTTTTCTAAGACATTTTAGGTCGGGTTGACCTCTTTCATGTTGTGTCTTGTTTGAGTCAAACGCTTCTAGGTTGTTGTCGGTCAAGTTGATCTCTTCAATCTATGTTATTTCAACTCTACGCATCCTTAAAATGATGGGTCTTCTCTTTGCCAAGAGTTTTGGACATGTTCTCCTATTTGCGCTTCTGTTGACACAAGTTTTGCATTTGGTTTTCCGTTTCAGACTGTTTGCAAGTCGCCGTATCCAATTCAAAATAGAAGTCTAACCTGTGCAGCATCGACTGATTCCTTCCTGGAGTATGGCCAAAACGCAATCTTGAGCACGGGGAACTTCTTGTGTTTGGCTGCAACAACAAATTCCACAATGGACTTCTCACTAAAACTTGTGGAGGACGGTGTGGTAGACAGTCTGCCAAGTGGAACTCCGCGTTGCCCAAGTCATGCTCGCCTTCTCTACTACGGCCCACTACGGCGGGGGGGGTCACGAATGTCGCTGTCTGCCTCCGACAGGGTGCCGTAGAAAAAGCTCTATGACGACAGTGGTATGGGAACGACCTTGCCTGTCATAGAGGCAGTGGCGTTGGAAGGGTTGCGCAATAAAATACAACCTGGCCGTTCTCATCCACTGCCCCTACCAGCACAACGTCTGAGGTCTCTCAATGTGCAGAAGACAAAGACGCACGACGGATTATCCATGAGCCGACGCGAACTATTGGTTGTGGATGTATGGGATTGGAAGTTTATACAACTGCAGAGAAGACAAGCATTACAAGATTACAAGAAGTGTGACAATGGTTACAGTCGAGGACCTAAAATTTGAAAGGCCTTGGAGATGTTGAAGTGTAAATCACACATGTAGTATCTGTTCATATTGTAGATTCCAAAACTATACGTACAAAATAGCATTGTACAGTTACTTTGAAAAACTCAATGTTGGAGTGAATCACGCTCACGGCAGCTACATACATTTTTAGTATACATTTTTAGTATACCTTTTGGGGATGCAGAAATTTTAAAAACGGAAGAGAGATATATAATAATCAAAAGAGAGGTTCACTATCATTTGAAAATGTTTATGAAGGAGATGCATTAAGTACCTCCTAATTTTGGATTATAGACACTATTTCAACATATCAGGGAGCCAAGAATAGATTTTATATTCTAAACTATTATGCCGCAAAGGCTCATATTTAGATTGAGAACAATGCAAACCCGTTCAAATATTACAAACCGGATAGACAAAGTATTGAATCTTTATAGTCTGTGCTAGTCCTGCAAATAGAAGCTTCGGAAGAGGACGCCATGGTAATGGAAGAAGGAAGTGGATGTCGAGGTTTGACATGAATGTGAACAAGGAAATTATGGAGACAAACTAATCTAGGTTCCACTATAAGCACTCTTGTAGGCAGCACTCAAAACCACCTACGTCTCGAGTGCCATTTGGAAGAGTGCTGGAATGGATTGTGAGGTAGTTGTTTCTATGATTTTTTGTGCTTAGATCTAGATCACAAGCTTAGCATCCAATTCATTCTTATATCACCATGGTGTCGTCTTCTGAAGCAATCTATTTGCAGTGTCTAGCACAGACTATGGAGATGAGATATTTTGCTTTCAGGAGTAGGCAGTGCCTCTTCAAATGTCCAATTTGCAATGTATTAGTCCAATACATCATTATTTAATGAATATTTGTCATTCATTGTCTTGCATATTCCAATTCCTACAAGATATTTCAAAATATTTCATTAGAAAATCTATTGTATATGATATTGCATTGCATTTCTTATAGTTAATCCTTTTTGTTATGATACAATTGCCTCTTGCTATTCTCATATTGTGGGAAAAAGACTCTCATTTTGTTGGAAAACTCTCATTTTAATGAATATAGTGTTTAAGGTTCTACTGGACTTTTAAGCTTTTTCTTTACCAAGATGTAGAAGATAGGCCATGTAGGTCTAATGGATGGACGTTTAGTAAAGCCATTCCTCATTTTTTTACTTTCTCTTCCACCATTTATTTTAGTCATGTACCATTTACTTCATTTTATTCAAAATTACATATAAGGAGAAAGGCCGTTGAATTGAAAAAAATTCACAATGAAAAATAAAACATGGATGCCACTTTTATATATTTAGGTGACTTCTTCATAAAAAAACAAAAGAAGTGGAATTACATAACTCTAGGCTTGGCATACAAAATTAATAAACTTGGTATTAGGGTTTAGGATTTAGGGTTTGGAAAGACCTTTTACATTGCACCAAATTATAATTCACTATTGACATTGTATTCCTTCGCTATTCACTTGTACGTGCCTTAGGCCTTTTCAGAGCTTCTTTGAATTTGCTCTAAATTTATCCTAAAACCAATGTTAGGAAATGTTTTTATCAAATTTAATTAAATTATAGCCTTACAAATCCCAAATTGGACATGTGAGAGATCACGTGGAAAAAAGAAATACACAATATCACTTATGGATTGAAGCATTATAAAGTTTGATGAAGAGGTTGTCACTTCTCACCTACATAAAATTAATTTGAAGCCTTCTAATCTTGTTATCACATTTCAAAACTAAAATCCTAGTCACCCAAAAAATATGAGTTTAAAGGGCATAGCCTGCATAACCCCAATCAATTAACGTCTTCTTAAAACAAATTCTCCTCATTTATTTCCAAGTACATTCTAATGTGGTGTTTTCTCCAAGTTTTTTTGTCTATAAGGCTCAATTTCAAGGGTTTCTCTTTTAGTTCAAGAAAGAAATGGGAAACCATTGCTAAAAATAAAAATAAAAAAAAGAAGCATTTACCAGAGCCCTGAATACTGGAAGATAAAGATTTGCAATAAAGCCGTTGCCACAAAAACATGAATATGAAGATCAAAATCTTTCACTTCCTAAATCTGATTTTGGATGCTCATGATACACTTTGAAATGAATTTAGTAAGGTTCTATTGGACTTTTAAGCTTTTTCTTCACCAAAATTTGGAAGATAGACCATGTGGGGTCTAATGGGTGGAGGTTTAGTAAATCCATTCCTCATTTTATTACTTTCTCCTCCACCATTCATTTTAGTCATATACCATTTACTTCATTTTATTCAAAAGTACATATAAGGGGAAAGGCCGTTGAATTGAAAAAAATTCACAATGAAAAATAAAACATGGATGTCACTTCAATATATTTAGGTAAAAATTAAAAAAAAATTTGATAACAAAATGAAGATAAGTTTTATAGATATGATGTAATCCTTGAAGGACCATTGAGCCTAGTTTGTTTTTTCTGATAATTCTTTCATGCTACATTGATAAAATAATTTGAAATTTTGGCATGAATATTATAGGAATGATGGCACCCCTCATATTGTTTCATGTCTCCATAAATATTACAAACGTTAGAGCAGATTTTCAAGGATTTGTTGTGAAATTGGAGAGCGAATAAATAAATTAACAAAAAATATTAATTATTTTTTTTAGATTGTTTACATTGAGAGCTTGGTACGGATTGAAGAAAATTTGAACTGCGGAATTCCAAATGACACCGATGAAAGTTAATATAAGGAGTTTTATTGTGCAGACCTTGAAGGAAGGAAAAGCTTATGAATTTCTCTAACTTGTCTTTTGCTTTATTTGACAATTTCCAAATTAAAAAATAAAGAATGATAACCCATAAAAGAACGTTAGTTTCTTGATGGATAAAAAGGATTATGTGCAAAACTCCAAATACATGTGCTTTCAATTTTGTAAATATATCTTGGAACTTTCTTGAAGAATATCTAAACATATCATCTTTTTAGGAATATATTTTTTTAATTTGAATAAGTCCTAAAGAAGTAAGACTTATGCCAAAGAATTTAAAAACAAATGAGACTGGAGGGTAATAGATATTGACCTAAATTTTCTTTCTTGTTTCAAATAGATTTTCTCATACATTACATTCTTTGCTACATGAAAAGTTTTGATTAATTCTATTTTGATATTAAATGATGTGAAAGATATGGAGGATCTTGGTTTTTGGACAATCATTTTTTTGCTTGCTACCTTAGGAATTAGTGAGTTTTAAATCATCTTGCTGATATAAGTATTAAAAAAAAATTCCATGCTCGTATGTACTTCAACTTAAGAAAAATTTGAGCATAATAAAAAAATTGTAAAAATTAATTTTTTTTCTCCTACACGCTGCTCTAAATTCAATTCTTTATTATTTGGATTCAAACCTTATAACTTAGTATTGTTAGAAAACGTAAGTTAACCGCTGAAGTCCGAAGGCCTTATTTTCAAAAAGACCACTCAAAACTACCATTTCTATTGCAAGGTGGCAAAGGTGTTGACAACTTTAATTTTTTTTTTTTGGCATATCTAAGTGATCTAACCGTAGGATCTTTTACTAGACTAGTATATAAATGTGTAGAAGAAATTGAAAAATGTTTTACCATGTTCATTGTGAGATATTTACATTTAAAGTGAAGTAAACAAGTTTTTTTATACCTTGCTTGAATAGATTTTTTGGCTTTGAATCCTCATGACCCCTAAAGTCCCAAGGCCATTTTCTAGCTAGAAACCACTGAAAACTGTCATTTCTGCTGCGTTCATCCAATAAAACAAAAAAAAACTTTTTTCTTAAACTTAACCGTAGGATCTTGTACTTCACTTGTCTTAGATCATGTGATAAAAGTTTCATCAGATTTGACCGTACGGATTGGAAGATATCAGCATTCAAAGTTGGAAAGTAGTGTTCTTGAATGCTTTTTTTCCAATTTCAGCTGGCTTGGGCCGCCATTTGGAAAAAAAATTTACACTACAGACTTTGAATTTAAAATATTTTGTATTGAAGAATTGTGTCGAGAACTTAGGAAAAAAAATTCAAAAAACAAACACTCGATTTTCATTCTTAAAAAATTGTTAAGTAGATGTAGGTCCATGATTGAATAAAAAACTAAATCATTAATAGCGCCAAGGTGGTATTGAAACACAATAATTCCAACGGTGAGATTGTTCTAGCAAGAAATAACAACCTTGTCTAATATTTTTTTCAAAATTTTGAAAATTGCATTCAAAAATGAATCCTGTAAGTTATTTTTCCAAGAAAATGCTTAGATTGCCCGAAAAACAGGATTGTCCATAAGTTTTTCATTACTTGTCCAAATAGAATGAATTGAAGCTTCACACATATATAGAAATCTAATATTTTAGGAAATGTTTTTTTTTAATTTATTTTGACTTTCTGTGATTTTTTTGGTGCTGCCCGCCGAGTTTGGTTGGGGGCTTTTTGTGGTATAACTTTTGCTCCCGGGCACCAATTGAAATAAAAATTATATTCCCACGAAGATAATCAATTTTTCTTTCTTCAAAAAAAGTTTCAAAAAAAACAGAACAAAAATTTAGCCCGTAGGTACCTGCCCAAAATCCCATTTGTTCCCCGAGGGGACAAATGGGACTTTAGGGATTAACTTAAAATTTGGGCAGTACTGATTTTGAATCTACTAATTTTAAATGTTGAAGAATTGAGTTCAGAGTTTAGTAAATTAAAACAAAAAAACAAAACTTCATTTTCACTCGTTAAGAAGCTGTTAAGTAGAAGTAAGTTCAAGATTAAAGGAAGAACTAATGTATTAAAAGCTCTAAGATGGAATTGAAATATACTAATTTCATTGGTGAGATTGTTCTAGCAAGAGATTTGTGGTTCAATTTTTTTATATGTATTGTGAACCCATTTTCCTACTTATTCATTGAATTGCAGAAGTTATAAGACTTTCATGTTTTTTTCTAGAAATGTTGGACGATATTACTTCACCTTCAATACAAGGTAGAGAAGTCTACAATTTCAATTTTAGGCACATTGAACTAGCAATTGGCCAGGATGATGAATCTAAAATTTTTGAACAATGTACTTGAATAAGTGAAGCAGAAAATAGTTTGGGTTGGATTTGTTTAGAATTAAATATTGATGAAGATTTCCAAATTTTGTAAAGATGGCCTCATTTTTAAACAAAAAAGGGAAGGTAGTATATATTGAAAATCAAAGCAATATAAAATTGCTAGTACATAAGTATAAAACAAAGCCACAAAAGTGGAATTGAAGAAGAAAAACAAAACTACTAAATATTGCTCGCCATTGCTAATGTAGATATAGTATGACCATATGCTAGGGGCCTTACAGCACGTATACTATTACGCAAAAAGATGTTGACCTAAACGAAGAAAAAAAAATGTTTAGATGATAACATCTGTGTCATTTTGAGAACCACTTTCTTTGCCACATTTGTAGGTGGATGACTCCCCAACACCAAGCTTACGCTTGGTACGAGTTTGTGAAGCTGGTCCGTCCGCCTTCAAAATGGATTCCGAGACATTGGAGTTCTTTAGAGCTTCAAGGGTCTTTGTGGTCTTTGGAGAGTGTTCCTCCAACAGATAGTCGAGGGCTTGAGTTTGGTAATAAGGCCCGTATACAAAGTCTAAGTAAGACATGCTGTCCAATTCATCCATGGAGGCCGTTGCATCTTGATTGGCCACCCTCAATCCTTGAAAATCCCAACGGTGTCGTTGTGGATGAAGACCACAATTGAAGGTTCCGGAGTTCTTATTGAAATATCCACCAAGGCACTGGTAGAAGAATGGCCTCCTCCCTTTGCCTTGTAGCCCTTTTTCCATCAGCTTGACTCCAACTCTGACAATTTCTTCCGGATTTGTTTCCCAATTCAATTGGAAACTAGCAACTCCCTTTTCCAAATCATAGTTTCCTTGTCTCCAGCTCCAAAGCAAGTCTTGGCCCCACGTTCTGGTGTCTTTTGTCGTAATATTGCTATGCTCACAAGAAGGAGGCATGTAAGTCGTCAAGTTAAACATGGTGTACAAATGATCATGGAATGGTGCTGAACTCAGAATGCAACGACGTCTAATCAAATATTGCACAATGAGACTGAGGATGGTATATATGTGCACATGATCCAAGTGCCCAGCCACCTTCGGGGCCAAATTGCTCTAGACATATGGGACATTTGGTGTGGTCCAAAACATAGGGTGCAGGATGTGGCCATAGTAGCTTTTTTTTCCTCCACTTTGATGTGGCTGGACATTTGTTTTTTGTGGTCCCAACCATTTTCTGTCCAATCAATGTCGGTCTTGTCCGCCAAGTCCACGTTAACGGGGAACATGTCCTCCATCAATGCCTAGGACGTAAGACCGCACTCTTGTTTAGACTCTTATGCAACGAAGTTTCTCGAATTTTTTTCCAATTCCTTTGCAACTTGTAGTGCTCTGTCCACTGAGAGGATGCACGCGACATTCCAATGATAGTATGTAGCCGCCAACTGTGACAACCGCTCTCGAAGCATTTTGTTTTCTTTTTCGAGGTCTAGTCCTTTCTGCGACTGTACGGAATGAAGAATCGCAGGAAACAAGAGTGAATCTTGGGTCTCCTGGAGATCATTTGTGGTAGTATCTTCCATGATTGCTGTAAGAAGCACATTTGGAGTAATTGAAGAAGGCTTGGCAGGCTTGGCAAGAGGAGAATGATGAAGCAAATCATTGGTGAGGTCGCCTACAACCTTGTCCAAATGATGTGAATCAGGCTCATAAAAGGCGTCATCCATGTCTGACAAAGTAAAAGTGTCTTGCACTTTGTCTCTGAGGCGTTGCAGTTCTATAGATTGTTGAGAGAGGAGACCATTTTTGTGTTCACACTCAGATTGCAACTTCTTGATATTGCTTTGCAGCAAAGCAATGTTCATGTCCTTGGTCTTTAGGAGGTCGAGACCCTTAGCTAAAGTCATAGTGTTGTCAGTTTGACTCACTAAAGATTGAGGGATGGAAGCACAGACAACTGCTTCTATGGGCATGTCATCGTTCGGACTGAATTCAAAGACGTTGTTGGCATCTTGTGCTGGCAACGATGGGTCCAGAACCACTACTGAAGTTGATGCTGACCCAATTCGCATAATTGACCGTCGCACCTTTGGGATTTTTTTCGCTCTCCGATCTTGTGACGCTGAACGGTCCTTATCATTTTCAATCTGAACTTTGATGGGGCCCACAGTGTCTTTTTTGTCTTGTGATATCTTTTGCAGCCGCGTACCGTCAGAATCAGCATCTTCTTTGGAATCATCAGTATGAACTTCAGTAGCTACTTTGTTCTTATTGCACTTTGAATAGGCCCAAGTCCCCCGTCTAGAAAAGCCATAACACCTCTTGGTATTAATTCGCTTGTTGGACGTGCCAAGTACGTAGTTTCCTTGATTGTGCTCCAGTCGACCTCCTTTTTTAGGGCCACCTCAACATATGCTCCTCTAGCGATGAAGATAGGTACTTCATTCCTGTCCACGTTGGAGGTTTTATAAAGAGCTTGCCATAATTCTATACACCTTTGAGTGAAGTTTACAATTTTACAATGCTTCAGATTTGCCTTGTTAGTGTAATGGTTGTGATAATGGCGCCACGCTGGAAACATCTTGCTGATGTGACACCATTTGATGTAGTCTTTGCAGTTCTGCATTGTCTATGGCTCTGGCTCCTCATTCCACCCTCTAAAAGCAAGGTGGTTTTCACTATGCAATACATGCAACCGCTTTCGATGAATGGTGCCCCTGCGCTTCCGAGTCCTGTCTTTGGCAGCCTTCCTGAGGCAACCAGGAGTGCGCGTTGTCTGAGGGAGAGGAAGTGACCCATCACTGCTACCTCCGGTAGCCATGGGATCTCTGTGTGTTGAGAGCTTGCGATAATACAAGCTTGGATAAATGAAGTAAGAAGTAAATATTCAACACAAGGTTCACGTATGTAGCTACTAAAGGATACAAGGAAGAGAGCCAAAATAGAGAATGAAGGTGAAGAAAACCGCACGGACGCATGGATATATAGGTGGGCGAGCATGGGTGCACTTTTTTCAAGGGTGTGTACGCATGCGTGCTGGGCGACTTCGGGTCCAAATGGGGCGACTGTGGGTCCAAGAGTAGTCGACTGCGGGCCCAAGAGGGGGCGACTGCAAGTCACCTCCCCACCCAAAGTCGCCTCAGTCACGGTTGCCCATTACCTGTGGTCTCTCTTACCCGTGGTCTTCTACCCGCGGTCGCCTCCACCAGTGGTCTCCTATCCGCGGTTGCCTCCACCCGTGGTCTCCTATCCGCGCTTGCCCCAACCCGCGGTCGCCCTTGCACAAAGTTGCCCCTACCCGCGGTTGCTTTGTACGCGCAATCGCCCGTCCTCATCACACCTACATTCGCCCCTAAATGTGCCACGCGGACGCCAAATGGCATCCACGTGGCTTAGATAAAAGGGGGGTAATTTTTTGAAAAGTCCAAGGTAAATTTGACTCTATTGGACGTTGCGGAGGGTCTACTAGACGCCCCGTGACGTTTGTCTTGATGTCGCTAGGTTCGGCAGAACAACCCTGCCTTTGCGTCGTTACAGATGAAACTAACAACCCTCTTACGTTTTTTTATCCCTTTGTGCAAGCTAATGGCAATGTTGATGGTTTGACCAACACTGTCTTGTGATGTAAAAAAATTAGAGCCAGAGTTTTGCCACGGGCACCTTCACGGAGCTGTTGCCTTCTATGTTTCAACCACAAATGAAGCAGGTGAAAGCATGGAGCTTACAAATGAAGAGATGGCCAGTTGGGGCCTGCTTTAGAAGAAGGTAAACAATGAGTTTGTAGAGCACATCAATTCACATGAGGAGCTTTGATTTCTAAAGAATGCCAAGTTCTTTGTGTGTGACGGAAATCACCGTTTACAAGCATGGATGAGCCACATTTGTAGACTTCATCAGACAAAGGAAATTTGGCACATTGCAGTGGATTGTATAGTACTGGACATCAAAGGAAAAGTGGAGTTGGTCATATAGGTCATGCATGACATAAACAAGTAAGCAAATTTTTACCAGAATTACCTACTTGTATATTATACTAGGTTTGTGTTTGCTTTACACTTCTCTGGTGTTACTTATTTTTGAAAAAAAGATTCTAATTTTTGACCAATTTGAAATACAGATCAACTGAGGACTCGCATGTCAAGACGAACTTAGTCCACACGTTGTATAGGGTGCAAAAATATGGTTTGTTACCATTGCAAAAGTTTGTGGAAATGTTGAGGCCGTCAAAATGAAAGAAGTGTATGGCACCAAGTACTAGGAAAACCTGGTACTCAATGCCTGTTGATGTTTTTACAGCTTTCATGTTTCGGGTAAGATGTTTGATTTTTTTAAGTTGTTTTGGGGAAATTTTTTTGACGTTCGCTATAATTTCACTAGTTATTTAAGAATATTATTCACAAATCTTAGTTGATTGCAGCAAGAGATTTCAAGTGCAGCGGATGCTGTGAGACAAAAATACACCAAGCCAACTCTAGCAGATGAGAGAAGCAAACCAAGCATTGCAAATGCCATGAGAATGGGGGCTAAAGAGAAGGCGAATAAATTGTATATAAAGATGATGAAGCTAATTGCAGTAGCTAACCTCGCAAATGGTCCGGAATTCTTGGAAGAAGTGAGTCTTTTTCAATAACAAATGTATAACATCCTTGTATTTTAAAGTTCATATTTGTTATTTCATATAAAATATAAACATTTTAAATCAACAAGTCAAGAGGCATTGGAATAATAATAAAGCTCCTAAAATGACATTGGAGAAGTTGCAATTGGTAGCTACGTGCAGCACCACTCTTTATCACAAGACAAAGTTTTTGAAGTAGTGGAATTCATTAGTGTATTGAATTGTTTTCATTGTTGTCCAGGTTTTTCAAGTTGGAGCTTCTATCGAAAGGTGCAATTTCTCAGAGGGATCTTCCTCCTTTTTAGTCTATATGGCTTGATTGTACTTCGGTGGATTGCATGTATACTACAAACCAACTTTCAACATTTACGATGGCCCACCTTAGTAGAAGAGGGTGGTATTTGAAATGCCACATCACTTTCACGCCACCATCGAAAGTGGAGTACTAAAAGTCATTTGGCGGACTTGGTGCCATTGACTTGGACATGGATGAAGTTGTAGGGCTCATTGACAGGCAAAAGAGGAGGGCTATGACGAGGAGGGAACAAAATGATAGAAAGAAAGAAGCTTGTGAGAAAGTAATATTTAACACAAGGGAGAAAAAAGAATCTAACCGCATTACAAAGTTGGTAGAGAAGGAGCAAGAGAGGATGGAGAAGGCAAAGGCCAAAGGCAAGAAGAAGGTTCCAGTTCCAGCATCTTCTATAGTGGACCAAGGCTCGCATATGCAAGGCGTGTCTCATATTGAAGTGAAGAGAAAGGCCCTCTCACAATTGACTGAGGACGTCATCACTCAAGGGGCACAAGCTCTTGTCCTCCAAGAAGATGAAGGGGACAATACAAAAGATTTGATCTTGAACATCTCTATTGAGGACCTCATGGATGACATACAATCAGACAAATCAGCTTGGTATCCGGAGGTTATGGATTTCTTGAAGAAGGTAATATTTTGTATTATATATTTTTTAATTCATTGTTTGAATTAAATGACATTACAAGCATGTGTGTTCATGATCTTTTTTTTGGAATGCGGTATGATTGCAAGTTTTGACAAGAAAGTCTTGTTTTTTCAACGGTGCAGTTAATCGAAGGCCGAGGGTTGATGTTATCCTCTTTGATTATCCAAAGAATCTGCCTATCTTGGGGGTTTTAAGTGCAGAGAATGAGGTTCCAATATGGAACAATGGCACGGAGTATGAGGCTATGCATTCAGTATTTGTCTTTGCAGAGAAGCATCTACAAGACCATAGCTATTTGATTATTATTCATTCATTTTCCATGGACTCAAAGAGTGCTATTTTAGGATTCTGTGCGGTCTATCCAATGTTAATGAAGAAAAAGGAGTGGTTGGGCATGAATCGATTGCATTTGACTTTAGCATTAGATAACACAACCACGGTAAGTGTAATACAATATCCTCCAAAAAAAGATGCCATTTCATCATTGTTTTTGTAGTAAAGTTCTTACAACTTTTTTTTTTGGATGCTTACAGACGCAGAAGTTTTCAATCACCCTTTTGGTGAAGGATCTGGGTCTAAAAGAGAAATCTAATTTTTCTTTTAGACTAACAGAAACAATGAAGAATGCGGGTCTTGACATTGGACGGGACCACATTTTGATGAAATTCACTAAAGAAAGCGATTTGGCTATGGATGGCCCTAAACCATGGCGTGGGGCTCGAGAAAAAGACCCTCGATTTTGCAACTTCTACTTGAAGCAACAACCAACGAAGGAGATGTAGTTCTAGACTGCACCACAGCTATAGGTGAAAATTGACTTTAATTACTGTATATTCAATTTGTCATTTGCAGAGTGAGACATTCAACTAATGTAGTTGGTGTTGTTAATTTTAGGTGCATCTATTCCTGCTTGTCGTGGCACGAGCCGCCACATTGTGGCGTTGGAAGAGGATGGGGCAATTTTCAAAGTCATCCTTGAACCCATGAAGAAGTATATTTTGGACTCGAAGACAACACATCCGCCACCACTAGTTGAGGCATCTGAAGATCTGGATGGTATGACCATTGTGGCTCGCAAGTTTTCTCAGAAGACACCATTCAATAAGTAAGTTTACAATTTTTTGTATTCCTCATTTTTATATCAAGTTCTAGGTTTTGCAAGTCTAACATTGTTTAGCATTTGTTTGCAGTCATGGACGATTGACATTAGCAGATGGGATAATTTTGACACAAAGTCATTTCTTTAGTCCTAACAAGCCTTTTCATCTTCCCGTATATGTCGAGCAGATGGCATCGAGTTTGGTTGCCCTAAACCAAAATACCGCAAAGATACATATGCATTGAATGTACTAGAGTTTATAGATGGTAGTGCATCAGAGGGTAGGGAGACATCGGAGTCATTACCATCTACGATTGCAGGTTCCGCTACCGAGTCCACTGCTACTTAGACTCTTGAGATTGACACATCTCATGAGTCGAACTATTGTATTTGGTATTTTATTTTGATTGGATTTGTGTGTTTTATGGCTATATCTTGAACTTTTATTATTTCCGTTTGGATTTTACATATCCTAATGTCTATTGAGTGTTGCTAAATTCTTTTGCTACCAAAACATCTTCAAAATATGTTTACAAGTTCCTCAAATTTCATTCTAGTGACTCCGCATTTTCTAAAATCTAAATATCCTAAACCCACAGTCATAGGCCCTTCACTGATTTTTCTTTCAAAAAACATTTCCACTCACAGACTCATAGGCTCACAAGCTCACAAGCTCACATGCTAGCAATCCTACAAAAATATGCAATGAGCATGGGGAAAGTCCACATTCTATTGGGAAACTAGGGAACATGGTAATTTGGATTAATTGAAGCCAGGAAGCACACAAAACAAGTGGTTGTTACGTTGACGTGCATCTTCAAAACCGCACTTGTCTGGTCAAGGAAGCTAGACAAACACCTCGCCATTGCTCATGCTCACAAGAAATTATATAATGCAAACCGATATTGGTCGTATAATTCTCTACATGAATGTCTCATTACCATGCACAACAAGAAGGATCATGCGAAAAACACTTTTGTTGTATATTCCTACAAAAGTAAGTGATGGCCTATTGAAGTTTTCTGTGATCATCATGAGAATGATTGCATACGGTCATGCTCTCGGGGAGAGCACTTAGTGTATCTATAACAAACCACATGTATTCAAGTCATTTGTTGGCCCTCTATTATATTTTAATAAACTATAATTTCAACCTATAATTTTGAGCTTTGTTTAATAATGATTATAGGCTTCTATTGCCTAAAATTCCCAACTCAAACAACATATGAAATAATTTCTAGAATAGATTAAAAATAAACTTAAATGGCATGTCTCTCAACTCAAATATTAATGGAGAACGCATTTAGATGACCAATGCAACCTTTTTCAAGAAAAATGAACTTTCAAAAAGAAAAAAATTTGAGCAATTTTTTGTTCATTTTTTAGACAAATTTTTCTTATATAAAATAGGGGCGTGAAAGTTATTTTCAACTCTACAATGTATTTCTTAGCTTCAAAAATTTGTAACTAATTATAAATAACAAATAAAAATATCAATAAGTCAAGACATAAACTTTCAAATTAGGAAAATCTACTCATATTTTTTCTTTTTCTTTTTCTTTTTCTTTAAGGTTTAGAAAATAATATAGGCGATCTAAAATCTTAACACACGTAGTTTCTGATGGACACTCTAATTCATATCCCCAAGATCATGTTGATGTTTTCTATGCTCATTATGGTCTAGATCTCTTTCCTAATGATTCAAACTACAACATTGGTTCAATGACAAAGTTGTAAATGTAGGACCTCAAACAACCATCAAAGTCTTTTTCTTGGCAATTGTTTATAAATTCAAGGTCCACCACTTTGTTTAATGAAGTTTTCAAGGACATAGAGATATGCAAAGCGTTGATACCCCCCACTAGACACTTTAATTGTAGGGACGTTCTTGCCATCCATTCTCAATGTGCAAATGGACAACAAAAAAAAACAAAAAAAAAATATATATATATATATATATATATATATATATATATATATATATATATAAATATATTTATTTGGTCTCTCCTAGTTGCAAATAAGATCTTTTGTGAAGTGTCTATGAACTTCATGTTTGTGGATCATACACATGACAACATTGACGTGTTTTCTGGAAGATGAAGAATGCTTTTGAAGAAGGAGAATTTCCTAACAATCACTGTATTCATAAAATCTTTCATGGATATAGACTTGATTCCCACTATCCCTCATTTAACCCTTGAAGGACTATTTGTTTCCTTGGAAGACAATTTGGGTATGGGTAGGTTCCTAGGGCCTCAATTTTTAGTGAAATTTTTTGAATTTTTTTAAAGATGCATGGTTGCAAAAGCTTTGTGGATATATAATATTGAATGCAATTAGTGCTTGGGAGAAAGTGTTATGGCACAATAAACCAAAAATGGAGGTTGGCGGGCAACACAAAAAAATCACAAAAGTCAATAAGTTTTTTACATTTTTTTCTTGAAACTATATATTTTTTACTACATTTGAAGCTTTGATTCATTCTATTTGGACTAATGATGAAAAAACTATGGACAATCTTAGTTTTTTGGACAATTTTAGCATCTTTTTGTGAAAATAGCTCATAGAATTCATTTGTGAATGCAATTATTACAATTAAAAAAAAAATTGTTGAAAAAGGTTGTATTTACTTGCTAAAACAATCTTACCATTGGAATTATTATATTTTAATTTCATCTTAGAGCTATTAACAATTTAGTTTTTCCTTCAATCTTGAACTTACTTTTACTTAATCATTTTTAATGACTACAAATAAAGTATTTTTTTCTTGAATTTTTTTTCTAAATTCTCAATTTAACTAGCCAACGTATAACTTTATAAAATCAAAATTAGTAGTACAAAAAAATTAAGTTAAGAAGATTCAAAGCCAAAAATTCTAATCAAACAAGGTGCAAAAATTTTTTTTTTTTTAAAATTGGATGCAAATATCTTGCAATCTATGTGGTCAAAGTTTCTGAAATTTCTTGCATACATTTTAATACTAGTCTTATATAAGATCCTATAGTTAATATGCAAAAAAACAAATTTATAGTTTTTTGCTTTTTGCAATTGAAGTGGCATTTTTGAGTGTTTTTTGATGGAGAAAAGGCCTTGATCCTATAGGGATTGATTGAAGAGGTGCTCGATTTCAAGGAATCCATTATAAATTCATTGTTGACAGTGGTAAATTCCATGTTGGACATACAAGGCCACAACAAGTGAAGTTCTACCTAGATTCAAATAGAATTCCGTTCATAAAATACAAGTTGAAGTACATTGATGTGCACTGGCAAGGGATAAACGATAGAGCCATTAAGTTGTAGAAAAAAGATTCTGAAGGACAAAGTTTGTAGCCCCTTGGAGAATTGTTGCTAGTTCAACAAAAGGGAATGAGAGGCACAGAGGACATTAGAAAAGGTATATCTGGATTTGAAATGTAATTGAAGAATTTAGACATTGTAGACGTTATTAGAAAATACAAAAGGTGCTTTAAGCACTTGGTGCACTACTAGCATGATGTAAGGGTAGCAATGATGGAACCACTACCTACTACTATAGATGGGATAGTGAAAGAGGTTTGTGATGGAAAGTTGATGAAACGGAATGGTTGTTTTGGAAGAATACAAATGCTATAATGATAGCCTAAAGGTCTAGGATAAAGAATGATATTTCCACTGTATGATTAGGATCCCGGTTGTTCAAATTGAAGTCATCAACTAGAGTCTTGCATTATACACTTAATATCTGAAATTATATGTGCATATTAAATGTTGTAAATGTTATAATTATATTTTTTTCATCGTCATATTTTGCATAACAGATAGTATAGGTTTGAGTGGATTGATTTTATTTTATTATTTGCTATTGCATAAATGTATATTTTGTAATTATAAAACAATTGAATTTATATATAATATCAATATACATTCTGTTATATTTTTATTTTTTATTTATTTTATTATTCACTTGATTTTTTTATATATTAACCATAGATTGTGTAATTTTATTTGAAATTATACTTTGATTTGAAAAAAATGGGTAGTGGATATATCCATTTTTTAGGTGGAGGATTGGTTGGTTATTACAACTTTCTTGCCTACAAAATTCACTTAGCAGCACCAAGTCATATATTTTTCTCACAAGCTCCTACTAATTCAATGGGAATCAAATCCAAACTGCCTAAATAAAAGTAAAAAACCTTACAACCAACTACAGGGGTCATGACTTGGTACTTAGGGTATGACATGATCTTTACTTATAGAAATGGAAACATTACTATTACAAAGAACAAAATGTATTGCAAGACTCTTTAACTCACAAAACTTTCATTTTAATAAAAATTATACATTATAATTAACAAAATTAGTATTTATCAACCTAAATTGGCTAGAAATAAATTTAATTTTTAGCATTTAAATGGTCGATATTATGTTGAGAGGGTCCCATTCTCTCAAAAGAATGAATATAGTATTTTGAGGAGGAATTATAAAGAATAGAAGTTTTTTGATTAGTCTGCAAAAGCCATTTGAATCATCAATGTATGTAGAGCAAATGGCATCAACATTTTTGGATTTGAGTTGTTCTAAACCAAAATCCATTATATAGACTTATACATTTAATGTTTTATAGTCTATAAATGGATCAACATCATGAAAATGGAGAATCATTGGATTTTGTCTAGTAGCAATGATTTGTCCACTAAGTCTACTAGGGCGTAGACATCCTTTTGTTAGATTGAAAAATCTCATTAGTCTTACTATTAGAGCTTTTGTTTTCTTTGGTATTTATGAAGTGCTAAAGTAACAATATAAAATATTATAGTAGTGAGCACTCCAAATTTCAACATTTCTCTAAGTATCAGACAAAAAATATCACATTACTACAAATCAAATATCTATAATTATGTTTTCATCCTCAGTCTGGTGATTATATCTATGATTTTTTTAATTTGAATTTTTTTGGCAAAAAGCTTTATAACTTGTTGTCATTATTTAGCCAATTCGTTTTTTTTCTAGTGCAAATTGGCACTATTTTGTTCCAATCCCCCATGCTTATTATTATGTACTGAAATTTTTTTAAAGATTGGATTTGTATGCTTTATAATTTTTTATTATGTATTTTTATTTATTTCAGCTACTCTTTCATTGATTCATTGGAATTAGATTATAGGAAGGTGTTGCATCTAAGACTCTACATAAAAAATTTCATTATTTATACTTCAAGAAAATAATTGTCTTCTTCTTTCTTTAATTCTTAAATACCTGAATCTATGGTCATAGGTTATTCACCCTAGAAAATTGATAAAATAAATTTACTTTCATTGATTTGCTTGCTAGCAACCTTAATACTAGACTAATTATATTTTTAGATCCCCAATTGGAACACAGTTAGATAATAAAAGACCAAAAGAAAGATTCTGACATCCACATTTCAAAGCATTTAGACAAATTTATCTCTTATTAGCTATGCATTGTTCTTTGTTTCTTCTTTGACAATTTTTGGAATCCAATTGCTGGACTAAGTTGGCATTAGCTTTAAATATATAGAAAGGGAGAATTCTTTAAAGAAATCAACTCTATATAGCACATATAGATCTCTATAAAGGAAATTCACATAAACGCTTTTTTATATTGGTTTGTTGAGATTCAAATGTCAATTGCATATGGACAACTGTCAAACAAAATACAACTACAAAAGGCAACATAGAATGTTGTAGCATAATTCAATTATTGTTAAAAATAAAGTGAAATTTATTTTTTTAATGAATTTTGTTAAAAAAATAGTTAATTTCTAAGTGATTTAAATTAAATTAAAATAAATTTCTAAAATACTATATTAATTTTTTTTAAATATCTCTATTACATATTATTATATATACATTATTATTTCAAATGGTATAGCATTTAATTTGCTTGGATGCTTTTGAAGTATTTCTCTTCATATATATATATATATATATATATATATATATATATATATATATATATATATATATGTTATTGGTCAATTGGATAATTCACACATATTTTATAAATCAAATATTGTAAAGTTTATAAGATTTTTGAAAGATTTTACAATAAATATTTAAACTCATATTCAATAATCTATTTCTAATACATTATTGAAGTTTCATTTAAATTCATTCAATGATACATTTATAGAATTTCTTTGTTCCATTAGAAGATTATACAACATTGTAGTTTGTAATGTTCATATTCTTAAAAAATTATTTATTATTATTTTTTTGTGAGGTCTAGGTTGGTAATTATTAACCTTTAAAGGACCAATGCCTTTTTTTGGTCAAAGAACACTCAAAATTGTCACTTCTATATTAAGGCCCAAAACTCTTAAAATTTATTTTTTGCATATTTAATCGTTGGATGTATTAGAAAAGTATAAGAATATAATATAAATTTCAAAACTTTGGCCACATAGATTGCAAGATATTTGTATTCAACTCCTAAGGAATTGAGGTCTTAACCCATCAAAAAACATTCAAAACTACCATTTCTACTGCAAAGAGCAAAAAAGTTTTAAAAATGCTTTCTTTGCATATCTAACTATAGGATCTTATATTAGACTAATATAAAAATGTAAAAAAGAAATTTTAAGAACTTTGATTGCATAGATTGCTAAATATTTGCATTCAAAGTGAAGAAAACAAGTTTATTTGCAACTTGCTTCATTAGATGTTTTGTCTTTGAATCATCTAAATTTAAAAAATTTATATTGATTGTGAATTTTAAAGTTTTGATGTTGACTAGTTGAATTGAAAATCTAAAAAAAATTTCAAGAAAAAAACACTTTATTTTTTTTCATTAAAAAATTGTTAAGCAGAAGTAGGTTCAAACTTGAAAGAAAAACTAAGTTGTTAATAGCTCTAAAATGGAATTTGAAATATAATAATTCCAATACTGAGATTATTCTAGCAAACAATTCTAACTTTGTCTAATAAATTTTTTTGGAAAATTGTAAAAATTGCATTCACAAATGAATTCTATAAGTTATTTTCCTAGGAAGATACTTAAATTGCCCAAAAAACTAAGATTGTCCATAACTTTCTCATCACTAGTCCAATTACAATGAACCAAAGCTTCAAATGTAGAAAAATAAAAAAATTTAAAATTTAAAAAAAAAAAATATTGACTTATAGGAATTACTTTGATTTTTTATTGTGCTTCCTGTTGGCCTCTATTTTTGGCTTTTTGTGCCATAATTTTTGTCCTAGGCACCAATTGAAATGAAAATTATATATCAACTAAGCTCTTGCAAGACCATACATTCTCAAAAAGTTTCAAAAATATTTACTACAAAATTATTGAGACAATAGGAACCTATTTGTACTCAATTTGTCCCTTGAAGGGACAAATGGTCCTGTAGAGGTTAAATTGAAGAAAACATCACCTTCTATGATTAGATTTATTGAAGTTGAATCTTCTCAATATAAAAATTTTTCACTATAAATTTTGAAACAAAAAAAATTTGATTGAAGAATTTAGTTGAGAATATAGGAAAAATATTAAAAATTGTTAAATAAAAATAGGCATGAAGTAGAAAGGAAATAATTAATCTTTAATAGTTTTAATATGGAATTGAAATACACTAATATTAGATTGACGAAAAAACACGGTTCTCTTTAATTTTCTCATGTCCAATCCAATTTCAATGAATCAAAGATTTTCATAAAGACAATTAATATTTTCTTTGAAAATTGTTTTTAGAAAAATTTGTTTTGGGTTTCTGATTTTTTCACTTATAGAATAGACAATCCTAAATTCATAATCAACAATGTTAAGCTGATTTGAACATCTTGGTTTGGCAATTTTGAACTAAATTGTCTTGATTAAAACATTTTTTGTTGGTTAGAACATTTTATTTGGGTAGGACATTCTTATAGTGTTTTGAACTTCTCACCAAACTATTTTTTGGGCTTAGTATGGCATAGCTTTTGCTCCCAAGTAATAACTGAAACAAAACTATATTTTCAAAAAGCAAATCTATTTTTTTATCTTCAAAAAAAGATTTAGAAAACTATAGCAAAGGAATCTACTTGAACTTTGCAGTATTTTTTTAGAAGATACTTGGTCCTTTAGGGCTTAATTGGAAATCTTAAAGATGTTAAGGAAAAATGATCTTTGCAAGTGATAGTAGAGATTTTAAATAAAGAAGTTGATGATTTTTCTTAGTAGAAATACCAAATACTATAAATTTTAAAAAAAATTAGTATAAATCTAATACTATAGAAACAATTAACATCAACAATACAAAGTTCAAAAGTATTAAACGACATAGAACAATTTTTTTAATTAAAAAAAACTCAACCATCATAATAAAGCATAAAACATTATAATCAAAATTAAGTGTAAACACTGAATAAGCTCATATGGTATAATATCAAGAATGTGTGATTTATTTGTGTATTTTTTAAATTATAAATTGAACATTAAGTGCTCTTCTATATTAATGCGCAACATTTAAAGCCTTATATTTTATAAATTAATATAATTAATATATATGAATGCAATAAATAAGACTAAATTACATTTTTATTTTCACATTTACTTAGTTTACAATAGATTTACCAGCTTTAGCTAAAATTCATTTGATCTATGTGAGGGTTTGACAAAGATTCATTTCAAAGCCTTTTAAATTGATATTTGACAAAGTATTACTTTGAAAATATTGATATATTTTAATTAAAATATAGATCACATGATGTAGTTCAAATTCTAGATATTTAAGTTTCATATTTGTTTCTAAAATATTTTTGTTTTACAAAGTCAAGTTCTTTGGCATATGTACCAATATCAATCTTGTATGCATCCGCTTCAGTCTAATATAGGTAAAACAAATATTAATGAAATAATAAGGCATAATGCTATATCAAATACATGGCTATATTAATATATAAATAGTATTTGAATATTTGTAATAAAAGACTTGAATTTTTTCAATAACTTATAGATAAAATATATTTTATTTAAAGACTTTATTATCTTAAAAAAATGATAAAATATTATTATTTTTTATATTTATATATATATATAAATAGAATATTAATTTTTCCAATATATATTTATAAATTATAAATTTTTTATTTAAAACACATTAGTTTTAAAAATAATTTATAATTTATTAGAAATAACAATTTAAAATAATCAAAGTAATTTTGCTTCAACAACAAATAATATAGTCAATCGTTTATGGAGTAAGGAATTAAATTAATTTTTTCATTTATTTATAATAAAATCTAAATATATATTATTGAATACTTATCAAACAATTAGATTGAAATTTGAAGATTTGAGGATGCATACAATATTTTTCACTTTTTTTTTCTTAAATGTGCAATTTATACAATATGTGAATTGAAAAAATTCTTCAAATTTGGAATTAAGATCATAAAATGGTTGTGGAAACATGAAATATGTTTTCTTGTGCAAATTTGGATTCAAAGATGTATCACTTGGAATAAAAATTGTACAAACTGAGTGTTTTATGCACATAATGGTGTATGTTGGAATTTAGTTCCTTGTAGCATATAATTATTGTTATATAAATAAAAGATGATTTATTTTTTTAATACTTTTTGCAAAATTAAATATAGATGTTCATTCGATTAACAAATTTTTATAAATAAATTCAAATTTTCCATTAATATTTCGATATAACCTAAAAAAAACTATGTTTTTTTCTTAAAGAATTTTTTTTGATAATATTTGGTTTTAAATTATCCAACATTAAGATTTGATTGCCATATTTAATTCATTTTTTTTAATAAAAATAATAATCTAGACTTTATGAGGGGTCTATTAATACATATTTTGATGCTATTTATATTTAATGTTGTAAGGGTTTCAAATTTCAAATTATATAAAATCTCTCAAATAAAAAATTGTAATTGATGTCTATAGTTTATTAAGTAAGTACAACATATGGACATCTCAAGCATTGCAAGTGAACTGAATATTGTACTTCTAAGTCTAATGCACTTCAAAAATTCTTTGTGGTTGCCTTTATTATGCAATAATTAATTTAAGTTGATAATCTCAACTATGAATCTTGTTAAAAATAATAATTGTTGAAAATACAAACATTTGAAATATAAGTACCATATAGACCACTATGGACTTAAGACCATTGAGTGATATTTTTATCACTTGTAAATAATGAATGCTTTTCTAAAAGCGAGACAATATGTGTTAAATTCAAATCTAAAAGAAATTGATTGAATAGACAAGTGTGCTAAGGAATGAAAGTATTGTATTCTACATTACTTGTATTTGAGGACAAACATTAAGAAGGTGGAGCCTAAAAATGGGAAGCAATTCAATTTCAACATTCAAAGCCCAATTTCAACATTTATTATATACTACATCATTGTTTATAATAGAAAAGCTAAGAACAAATAGAAGAGAGATAAGGATATGCAAGAGCAAGTGGTATGGTGTCACAAACAACTGGCATCAAGAATTGTCGTGTAGAAGAGAAGAAAGCATTATACTCTTGAATGGAAGAAAAAAAACATTCATATAGATAACAATGATGTAGAGCTCAACATTAGAACAAACTTGATTATGACTAAGGTAAAAAAAAAAATTCTGCGAATTGCATGTTAAACATTTTGAACAATAGACTGAAGTAGAATATTATAGCTTGAGAGTGCCATCACCACAATTGTAGACTACCTCATTGTTGAAATAGGAGACAATTGTGGATTTCAAAAAATAGTGAGGGACATAATCATCAAGGCCTACAATACATTGACAATGAGGACTACTACAAGGCCTTGGTCCTAGGTGGAGGAATTGATACATTATAGGGAGTAGTTTTTATAATGTACATAGCAAGAGCACTTGATGTTTTTGCATTGTTGTAAACATCAATCACCTTGCAACTCATTTGTCTATGTCTTAGTATGGTTGGAAAACAAAAATAGTTGAGGCTAGTTGTCCTTCTAATATTATCAATACAAAAAGCTATAGTAATGTGGTTGTATGGCATGTTTGAATTTTGTCAAGGAATTGTTGTAATGTTGCCTTTACTCACCCAACCTTGAGTTAATTTACAAGATTACATAGGTTCTTGCAGTCTGCAGTGCTTCATGGTATATTTCTTTCTTTTTGTACCCATTCCAAATACAAGCCCATGTCAAAGTCACTAGCGGGTGTCCTGTAGGGTTGGTCATTTGCCATTGCCATTGTACATTACACTGCTACACATAGTATTTTGGTTTGCAATACAAGGCAAAGGCTAGAGTAAAAATGTTAGTTGGTACAAAATGGGAAGAGTAGCAGAGAAAAATGGATCCAATGATATGTGTGAGTATTACATGTGTACTATTGTTTTGGAGGCAAAGTAGGGAGATGTTTGTATTCAGTATTTTACAAGGTGGTGATTAAAAAAGTAGATGGCAAAAAGGAGTCATTGGATCTCCATTATAGACTAGTGCAGTGATAGTCAACCTTGAAGGAGAAATCAAGCCAAGATCTTTACATATGATCAAATCAATTGTATTGAAAAGAAGTTGAATCCAATAGAAATATCATGAGTGGAAGGGTGTATTGCAGATTCGGTTCTCACTTGTGAATCTTAATTGTAGCATTAAAGGACATATTGAATTTGGTGGCCAAGTCTAACTGGCAAGAGAAGAGGGACCACTACTATAGGGCCCTAGACCGTAGGACTCGATGATATTGAATCTTGCGGCCTCTTTGCTATACATAGAATGTATGCAAAATGGCATAGATTTGACACCACTTCACTGGAAAATAACTAGTCTTCAATATCTAGAGACTTTAGGTCAAATTCATTTTTGGATCACTTTCTTCGGCGTGAACTTGACTTTCTTTCCTATGCATTTTTTAGGTCCTGCAGATATGCCACGTTGCATTCCAGATTATCCAGATGCTTATGCTGGATGGAATGCCTTTAGTAGTTTTGGCTCGTATGTTTCTGTAGTAGGAATTTTGGAAGCCCAACAAGCAATTCTTGAAGCTCTTTAGGCCCAAAGACTACACCTTTTGAACTCTAATCATCAAGGAATACTCCACTTGCATTGAATATCACATAGTGTTCCCCCTTGGTGGAATTGCATTATAGAATAGCATAATCACAAGTATTGTTTTGTTCAACATCTGCTATAGGTTTGTCTTCTTTGTCTCCATCTTCTATAGCATTTGAGTGAATACAATCCTTTATAATGCATGCCAACGTTCGGGAAGATTTTGGAGCTCTACCAATAGATATCCTCTTTCTACAAAAATGGTTCGGTTTTTTTCCATAGGTTACCGGTTTCATTCTTTTCATTCTGAAATTTCTCGGTATTTTTCCCCCCACATCAGTTTGTGACCAATCTGTTTCTTTCAAATTGAAAATTTTGGAAGTTATAATCCTCTAATGTGAAAAATTGCCAGTTTACAATCTAAAATAAAAATTATATGCTTGACAGAAATTGAACCTAGCATAGCCTTTCACCAACCAAAAAGCAAAGAATCCTTCCAACCCATGCAATATGGAGTTAAGGATGGTCATAAAAAGGTTGCAAAAAGCAAAGTTTGAGGTTCAAAATTTTCACCTTCTTCAAAAGAATTGTCTACTGCCCCTATTAAATAATTCTCAAGATTAGTAAATAAATATCTAAATTTTTTAGACCTTAAATCCCAAAAGATCCAATGGGCGAGCTGGATTGGCTTGCTATGGCCTGGCCCAATGGGCAAGCTAGACTGCCATTGGCCTAGCTCAACCCGGTGGCTAGGAGCCGTTGAGAGGCCCTAACTGCCTGGGCGTTGGATACTTGGGCGGGAGTTGCATTTTTCATCGGTATGCACTTTGTACCAACTGCCCTTCTTTACCCAAATATTTGCCCTTCACAACCTAATTTGATATCCGCCCCTCACTGCCCATGTATGTGTCACATAGAAAATATGTATAGCAGCTGAAATCCTCCCTTTTGCAAAGGAAATCGGTTAAAATCCGCCCTCTTATAAATTGAGGCGGGTAAATTTTTCCCTAAATTTTTACTTGGACCGGTTGGTTTCCTATCTTATAATTTTTTCCTCAGATTTTTGATCCTTCACTTTCAAAATCCAATTGGTTATTTGGCCATTTTCACCGACTAACTTTGTATTAGCTGCCGGTTCTTCCCGGACATTGATGCATGCAACTTCAACTGGAATTTGATTCCTCTCTCACTACTTGAAACTTTTGTAGCACAACGGTACCAAAAGAAGCGTAGATTTTGGATTGACAAAAAATTTCCCTCTCGGTAATTAGATGATGACTTTGTCTAATAAATTACAATATAAGGGGCAAAAATCCCCACCAAATGAGTTGTGTTAGCGGCTAATGCTCCAACTCCAACGGCTTACTATTGAATCAAAATCTATTTTTTGTGAAAGAATAGTAAGAGGCTTTTGGAGAGGTGACAGCATTGATAAAACTACAATGGTGACCAACAAAAAAATTTAGATATTGATTCATGGCATGGAGGAGCTATTGGAAATGCAATTAGATATACAAGGCGAAATTACTTTCATAATTCATGCACACACATGTATTCCAATTTGCTACCTGAGAGTTTGTCTTTTATTACATAATTAAATAATATATACAAGATTTATTTTTTCCAGAAGAACTCAAACTCAAGTATTGACTATTTTGGCGTTGAAATTACTAACCAACTCATCATCAAGGCTAATGATCTTGCCCCCTAATGTTCATGTGGTGATTTTCTACAATTATATTCTCCATCATACTTTTGTCAACATACTCTATTTTTTCAACACCCTTTGTTACACTACTAGTTCCTAATGCTAGCAGATTGTAGCACTAGAGAACAAGGAGGGAACATGTAAATCTAAAGAATAGGCAATAATTATAGTGATTGTTGTAGTAGACAGAACCAATTGGCAAGTAGGGCTTTTGTGAAAATATTAATACGCTCATCAACTATAGAATTACACATCAATGTAATCCTATTGCTAGTGCTCCTAAAGAAAATGATATATAATAACAAGGAGTTTAGTGCGGCAATAGAATTTTGAATTTTGCATTAGATAGAAGGCAGTTCAAAAACAATGGAGTGAGAATCTTAGGGTGAACCTAAGATTGACAAGTTATCTTTTGAGCCAAATCATGTCTTTTGTAATAGAACATGCACCTATATATTTTGAATCATTTGTGGAGGTTGCAATACAAACCTCCTTGTGGAGTTGTGACTACGTTATAAATAGATGATTGCTTGAACAACAAGAGACTTTTGGCTCTTTTGATCATTGACATGGCTAGCATAATTGACATCAATAAAAGCTTGTAGCCAATTTGGCCTCCATTTCCATTGTAACACAAGGATAAATTAAGTGTGCCTATTGAATAGCAAAAAATACAATTCATTGCTTGTAGATGGGGCGCTCAATGTTGGAGGCAAATTGAGCAACTTTGCTAATAACAAAACTAATGTTACAAAAATTCTAGGCAAATAGTAGGCCCCTTGCAATGGCTAAATAATAATATTCAATGGCTTTATGGGGCTCATGTGTATCATCAAGTTGTTGATTGGATTTTGTTGGAGAATATTTTGCTAGAATTTGTCTTGACTTGAAAAATTCACTTGCACCTCACTACTTTTTGTCCTTCTATTAGTGGCACTAATTTTCTTATGCTAGCTTTCATAATTGAATTTCCCTTACTTCTTCTTCTTTCTATTCAAAGACTTTCCAAAGCCTAGACGAACGACTTCATCTACAACCAATGACTTTGACACGCAATTTGTTGTTTCAGGTGATAGTTTTGACTTAGAGTTGGCACGGTTGTCTAACCATGCAACCACCTTTTTCTTGTATGATACACCTCTAGACATTGTCGAAAAAATCCAACTGCTTGGTCCACTGGCACCATAAAGAGTTTATTATTTGGGGTGCCCAAAATACACCCTTCTCTTAAATTAAGCAAGCAAGTGAGCTCCAAAAAAAATGACTATCTCCAATCTAAAACAAGAGAGAATTGTCAACACAAGAGAGACCTGTGGTGAATGTTTGGTTCCATTTATATTCATTGAACAGGGACCTACTAGCTAGTGACGCAAGTGAACGGCCATCCATTGGACAAGAAGGATGTCCAAATGACAAGCATACCATCTAAAGGGCCGTGAATTTGGTGGGAATTGAATGCAATCAACAAAAAGTCTATTACAATGTAGGAAAGTCTAAAGGGAGGTTTGTTCATTTGACTAGATGACTGTCCAGACAACAAGGAGGCTAGAGTAAAAGTCGTCCAAGCAAAATGATGATGCACATGCATTACCTATAATAATGACAGACATGTCGTGGATGGAATGATGGATCTTAGGCTAGGCCATCCAATATTTAAAGAACAAAAGTTTTAATCCTTACAATCCCAAGGCATTTTTTCTATTCAAAACCATTCAAAAATGCCATTGGGTCATTGCACGAAACACTTGTACTATTTTCCGTCACATGTTGCAAGTAAAAGTGATTTTGTGCCATAAGTTTTTGAAAAATGAACCAATGAATACAGAATTCAAGGCGAAAGTTGTACTGGGGATTTTCAACATGCTCAAATTTTTTCAAATTTTTTCAAATTAGTTTAGCATTTAAGACTGATTTTGTTAATTTGTCACACTTTCCATTTTGGGGGTTTTTAGTACTATTGAGAGCCCAGAATAGGGAATTTTGACTAGAGCTTTGGTGAGCCTCTTCCTATAAGCAACATACACCTTCTGCCGAGAGGGATTCAAAAATCCTTGCTTCTATTGTCTTTTGGTTTGCCCTAAAGTGTGCTTCAATGAGCATGCATTTTCGGAGAGTAGAATTTCATAATTCATAATTTTCTTGAAGATTACCTTTCTCTTCTAAGTTCTCCAAAATGGCCATTTTTTACCTTATTTTTTTAAGCCTTTTTTGTAATTTAAAAAAATATAAATGTCAACAGCCTATTTTCTAGGGGAAATTGAAGTCTCTGCCAAAAAATAGTACTGTAAGGTTCCCTGTGGTACTCAATAGTACTGGTGGGGGCCCACTTTGGATGATAGTCTCTGACATGGATGGCAGTTGGCGTGAATTTCTCAATCACTGCTACCTGGATTGCATCCAACCCCCCCCCCTCGGACGAACAGACCTCACCATCCGTCCCTATCATCCAATCACGGACGTACACGTGGTAGCGGCGCAGAAGATCATCAGAAAGATTAACGGCCCAGATTTCTTCTTCCACACCGCTATAGTACTCACAATACTAATAGTACCTATAGTATTGACTGACCAAAAAGGCAAAACGCAACAAATAGTACAAGTGTTTCGTGCAATGACCCCATTTCTATTGCACAAATGAATAAATTTTGATTTTGATTTTTCATATACACAACCACAAGATTTTACATTAGACTAGTATAAAAAAGTATGGAAGAAATTTTAGAAATTCTAAGCACGTAGATTGCAAGATATTTGTATTTCAAGTAACGAAAAAATCAATTTTATACCTTACACGACTAGATTTTTTGGCTTTAAATCTAATAATAATTTAAAAATTTTGCCATAAAAAAAGGTTAGAAACATCAAACTAGGTTTCTTTGGTAAACAAGCAAGAATATTGTTTAATCTCTATGGTTTTGATGATGTTCTTGATGTACTTGTAGAGTTTCTATTGGAAATGTTTATGGTTGAGGTGGATCATAAACATTCCTCTTCAAAACTTGAAATCATCCCTTACAAATATACCAAGACCATTTCCTGTACCTTGAAATGCAAATGATGCTCTTTGGTCTATACAAGAGAGAATTGGCTTGACAATTTATTTATTTATTTTTAATTTATGATTGGCTACCAAAATCAAGCCACAATTAGATAGTAGGATATTGAACCATAGACTTCTTGGAACCCAATTGAGTCTTCAAAAGCGAGTGGCCATACTTAGCAACACCTCCGGTGCTATATTTGCTATGATTTTTCCTTTGGTTGGCCATTTAATTCTATAATTTGCCCATATCCAACCACAACCTTGTTAATACTCTAAAGTGCCCTTTGCAATGCAAAAAAAATAGAAGAAAAAGGGATTTGTTTTCTCCTCCATCGACGGTTGTCTAAGAGGGTAGGCTGTTTAAGTAGTTGAAATACTTGCAAGGGAATACTTGAACGTTCACTCCCCGTTGATGTGATGGCCAAGCTATCAAAGGGACAAGAAGTGGACAGTCATGAGAAGAATTAGTTGAGGCATAAATGATCCAAAAGACTTGAACACTTGGATGTTAAAAACATTGAGGGGTGTCAATAGGGCTTGCATCACGTCCACGAAGCTGTTTGGACAACTGTCTCCATAGCTTGTCCATTTTGTTCATTTGCATGCCCCTTGTCTTCACGTGCTTTCTTGTTCAAAGAATTGCTCATTTATCCTAACAAAGATCCACAAAAGTTGTTAGGAACATATTATTAAATGCTATTTTGCTGTTCAACAAAATTAGCTAGCAATAACTTATAATCCTAAGGCTCCAAATCATGTTAGAATGTGATCAATTTAGACTTTCCATAAATTCCCCTTGTTTGCATGTTATATGAATTATTTCTCTTTAAATGACAAGATGAATAGAGAAATTCAAGTTAACCTCCATAGAAATTAGCTTTACTAATAAAAGATGGAACTCAAAATATAGAATAAAATCTTTAATCTGTAAAATTTAGCCTATTTGTTGCCTTCATAGGAATAATTTAAATCATATGATCCTTTTATAATTCTTACTATGCAAGTGGCATAGTCACATAATTCCATTGTTATATAAGGTTTAGGATCACCTTTCATCTTATTCTTATAAAAAACATTGTGAATGATAATAAAAAAAGATCAAGCATTTTGATTCTTACAAATGAAAGATTTAATGATATTGAAAAAATTAACAAGTGCTCTAAATCTTATAAAAGAAAGAATCAACATAGAAGAAAAAAATTCAAGTGCTCCAAGGCTTATAAAGGAGAGATTTAAGAAGTTGATTAAAATAATAATATATACTCCTAGTCTTACAAAAGACATATTCATAAAGTTGATTTTATAAAAGTAGTAGATGATATATATTTATAAAGTTTTTTTATGATCTAGGAAGTATTTTTTTCATGTTCATTTCAAAATTCAAAGATGTATATGGGTTGATGCCTTGTTTTATATTATTCAAATCATATGATCTTTTTACTATCTCAGTGATTTAATCAAATAGGAATATAGTCACAAATTTGTTTAGTTTAGGAACTCCAGATAGATGGGAGGAACATCCCTATACAAGGCCTTTCATTTTATTTTATAAAAATCATACACTTTATAGAACATATAATTCCATTAATTTGATTAGCAAGACACATGCCTTTTATATTAGGCCATTACAAAAAGCACCAAATCAAATCAACATTTTAAACTAACCATGGAAAGAAATTTCCAGTAAACACCAATATATCACATCCAAATCATTATATGGTAAAATACTTCCAATAGATTTAAATGTCATATGTGACAAGTCAAGTATTTAAAATCTATAGTACTAAAATGGAAAATGAAGCTGATGTAATTGAAATTTTGTGCTCTATTTCTACAATAGGGAGAATTGTGCCTACCAAAGCAAATCTAAAATTACATTATTTTAAGACATCCATATTTGTACAAATAGGGATCCCTTGCACGCTCACTTTATAATATTGAAGATGGTTTCAACTTCCATTTTTTGGTGAAGTGTAATCATTATCAAGTCTTTACAAATGGCCAATTTTTACGGATTCTTTTGTCATGATTTTCTAATTATGATCAATTTTCACACAATTGTATCCATTTCAGTGGCAAATTTTTTTTTTTCAAATAATACTTTTTTAGTACTTACAAGTAGTCAGCAATATCAATAGCTGTTGATTTTTTAGATCACGTCTGAGATTGTTCTATATCATAGTACTTATAGTATTAAATATAGAAACTACAGTTTTGGCAAAATGCTACCAAAATTGTTTGGTCTTTCTTGAAACCACCCACCAAGGCAACATATTTTGAATCCCAAGAAATTGTATTGTAGATCCTAAGAAATTAAGGATAAAAATTAGTTAAGTCAAATAAATCTATTCTAGAAAGCACCCCAGATTAGGAGACTTCAAACTTTCACAAGTCATGTATTATTTAGGACCTCCCATAGAAACTAATAGCCAACAATTAGTGCTTTAGCATCGTACAACTTACAATGTGCTAGATAAGACCATAATGACAACTAACAAGGAAAATGAGACTAATTAAATCAAATTACTTAGTAAAGGTATTCTATCATGCATAGAAGATCTTAATTTTTTTATCATCATGCTAGGTTAAGTTAATACAACTCATATGAATTTTTTTTTAAATTGAATTAGTATGGTATAGGTCTAAGCCAAGTGATGTAATATCATTTTCTATAGCTTGGGAAGGTATCAAAAATAGGATTAAGATCAAAATTTATAATTTATAATTTAGTGCAATGATATAAAGAAAAATCTATAGCTATAAAGTTTTTACAAGCACTAGAAGAAAAGTTTATTAGTCTATATTATGTGTTTTTGTTAAATCTAATAGAACTGTGATTAATATAATACAATTTCAGCATTATTTTAGTCACAGGTTTTTTTAATTTTGCATTATTTTCAATACAACTGTGTTAATTTATAAAACCCACATCAACACAATTAACGCAGATTTCTCTTAGTGAAGAAACTACTACAAAGAAAATTAGACATACGGTTGGATGGGAGGGGCTTATAGATTAAAAAAATAGTAGGTGTTTGAACAAAATCCTACCAAGGATGTCAAAATTACAAGTAAATTAAACAAGGTTAAATAAAAGTAAGGCACTAAAATGCTATATTTAGAAGGGGCTTTTCCTTTCATAAACAACATATTTAGACCAAAGGGGGTATAACTACCATTTTCTTTGTCAAACCTAGGTGTAAGAAGTACATAATGTAACTAAGGGTTTAGGGGTACTAGGGACTATAGAGTCCATCTCATCATCGTTTGGTTCAATATGAACAACCTTCCATCCATACCATCATGTTTTCTCGTGCACTTGATGGACTTTCATCAAGTCAATGTAGAGGACGTCTTAGAAATATACAAACCGTCCAATGCCATCATCTCTAGGACGGTCAAACCTCATAAGCAAAGGCTTTTTTGTATAGTTGATGTACAAGCCATCAAGTAGACGTCTATGCCATCAAAAGGTGTTCATTTAAGGGTGTTGCACGTAGAAATGTCAGGAGTGACAACTTAAGAATTTAAAGAAGGAAACTACATTTAATTTGCGTTCTTTCCAACCAACAACCTTTGTAGATGGCCAACAGGCTAGTGGAGAGGCAATTTATGTAATATTGAATTGTATTCCTGCTTACACAGTGTTGCACATTTTAAAGGTTGTTTTGCATTATTTGTTGCAATTATTGATTTTCTTATTTTCCACTTGATTTATCATGTGCCAAAGAATGACAAGGTTTCATTGGCAACCAATAGGGCATCCTATGGACCGCCAACTATTCATCCAATGGATGCTAAATTGATCAAAATTTATGCCACAAGCTTCAAGTTTTTGGAATCTATTGTTGTAAAGACTCATGCAAGAAAAAAAAATCACTAAATAGGAGCAAGACAAAGAAGCGGATTATATTTGCGTGGCTATAATTATACAAAGGCTAGTGCTTTAGCACTTGGTGGCAAGAGCGGAAAGTACAACAAAACGTGTGGTGTTGGTGTTGATGGATTTGGTCTTCCATCTGTCATTGGGTACAGTTTTGAAGAATATGAGCATATACAGACTAGCTTAATCTAAGTGAATGTAGGCAATGGATTTACATTTCTACGTGTAGTTTGTCTTGTTCAATTCATGTTGGAGATTAAGCAGTCCATTCGGTAAGGTATGGATATATGCCATATTTAATTACTTTTGGACTTTAAAGAGAAATACGGGCTATGTGAAGTTACTAGTGATTGGGAGATCTTCTAATGTTATGATTTTAGAGACTATAAAACTTTGGAAACTAGAAAGAAAAATAGGGCATTCATAGCATGTTCATGTATGAAGATGCC
The DNA here is from genome assembly GCA_951230915.1 of Antitrichia curtipendula. Classification (NCBI taxonomy): domain Eukaryota; kingdom Viridiplantae; phylum Streptophyta; class Bryopsida; order Hypnales; family Leucodontaceae; genus Antitrichia; species Antitrichia curtipendula. The sequence goes on along the minus strand of OX579637.1, from coordinate 19,626,216 downwards.
AGAAAAACATTAAAAGTTCAAATGGTAGTAGTACACCCAATTACTATGTGTTCATTTCAGATGAATCATTCATCGAGAGACCTTTCGGTGTGGGTAAGACCATAGATTTGGAATTTGACGTTGTTGCAAGAAAAAATTGATGCATTCAAAATGATTGTTTTAAATTTAAATTATTCTAAGTACTGTGATCATTCCAATTGAATTAGTGCCTGAAATTAGGGATCTGGAGATCTTTAGATGTAATATCTATAGTATTACATCAAGGTGTACTAAATGACAAGGTATAAAAATGAAACTCCAAACATTTGGTACACTAAACATCAATTTTTATATAGTATCTGAGTTGAATTATCCGTGTATTCTTGAAGTAGGAGAATACCACTAATTTTGGATTTTGAGTGTCGCAAAGAATGCATGATTTTAGCATTATTTCAACTCAAATTATTCTAGGCAATATTTTTGTCCCACCCAAGTGAAAGTAACATTGGAAGATCTCTTGATATGATGTCCCCAACATTATTTACAAGAGCCTGTTCAAAACAAGAAGGCAAGTGCAACTTTAAAAATTTGGGACATCAATCAAATTTCACCGTATGATGAAGGTGAGTCCATCACATCTTACTCCCCTCGATACTAAACACTACAAGAAAACAGTGTCCGAATTGATACGTCTGAATTGACAGATAGTATCCAAATTGATAGAAAAAGTGGCCGAATTGTCAGAAAATGACAGAGTCCCATTGTAGTGAAAAAAAATAGGTTCCTTTCAAGTGAAACGAAGGCATTCCCTACAAAATCCAAACTAGTTCACATCACGAAAGGATCCGTCCTAACATTTAATTCTTTAACTACATACTAGGGACGTTGCAGTTTTAGAGGATCTATATCATCCCGCACGTAAATTGGGGGCCCTATTACTTGCGGATGCTGCCAGTTTAGAGGATCTAACTGAGGCATTAGAACATTTTGATTCCAAAAAAGCCTGGGTACTAAAGGTCTATCTAAGAGATGTTGTAGAATCTCACCACAATTTAGATACGGTCTTTTTTTTTCAGGTTTGCCATGATCGGCCAAATAAAGAAACTCTTGTCAAATGTTTAGTGGAAAAATACGTTGGAGAAGTTGACACAATGTCGGAACATATATGCTTGACTACAATTCAGTGAATGTTTCAAATAAGATACTGGAAAAAATCATGGAAGCCATCCGACGTGTTGATACTTTGAGGGAGATCCTCCACCCCACCCTCAACACATAGAGCACCGGTCAGTATGACCACCACCGCCTTCTGCACAGACCAGCATCAGCACTTAGTCAAATCAAAAAGAAAAGAAGAACTCCAATCATCGAGAGATCTCCCAATCCTTAAGGATGGAGACAATCATGTAATGCAACATACAATATCATTCCAAACTGAAGAAGCCTTTCTCATTTGCAAAGTGGCAACCGTAAATATATAAAAGCTTAGTACTAATCTGTTAGCAAGAATCTACATCCAAAATGTCAAACCCGGTCTAGACAATGGAACCTTTGGTATCTAAACCAAGATGAAGTGGATTCTTTTTTAAATAAGCCGGCGCAACTTCCTGTAACGTAAAAAGATCGGAGAGCCAAAGACATAGTAATCCTTGCAGGAATTGGTCTCTCATTTCACTAGCCCACTTGCAGGGGAAAATGGCGATATGACAATTGTTCATGAGGTTCTTAAGTGCATCGTCATCAACAAGAAGAAGATTTTCCTGTGCCCGCGAGTCCAACAGAACGGCAAAATATTTCAAATCCATAAGGAAGTAGGGCCTCTAAGGACACCTAGTGTCTTTGTAGCTCAATTTTGTGCAATTGTCTTGCGTAAGAATACGCATGTCTTTCTCCTTAAAAGATGTCAAAAATAGTAGCTGGTTTGATATAAACGTCACCTTCCTTAGTGTCATACTACTCCAGAAAGCAACTTTAGCATTCCTATGCAACTAGTTAAGAATTAGACCGACATCCGGTCTTAGTGTTACTTTTTGTTTACCAAGCTCATTTGTTGTCCTGTGAACAAGAAGTCCATTTAGGTCAAGGATCACAAAATACCACCGCTATTCTACCTTATTCAACAATTTTGCCACCGGTTCATGAAGCACTCAACAACCTGCAACACATAGGAGAACTAATGAGTTAGAGACCACTTCACTATATGTTCCTCTAAAAAACCATCGATAAGAAGCCATGCATGTTACCTGAAGGACTTGGGATGTTTCTGTGTGTGACCTCTTCCCCCCTCTTATTGCCGCTCATTGTCCCTTTGCCCCTCTCATCAATGTATATTGGCCGTTTTTCCTTCTCATTAACACTCATTGGCTTCATCAGCCTGTCCTTGTCGCTCTCTAAATCAGGTGGAACCTCTCTTTTGAGTCTTGTATGCGGGCCATCCTAAAATATCAAATTAAAGACAAATTTGTAAAGGAAACGGTTCACTCATCTTACGGCTTATATATGGGTTTTTTTTACAGTATTGAGAGGTCTCCTTGCATCATGATTTAGACTTGATAATTTGCTAAATTCTCTAAGCGTATCCACAAGACATAGCTTCATTATCTCGGTAGCCTCATAGAGTAAAGCCTCCAACACTTCCTTGAAATTTCTCTCACCGTATCTAAGAGCCACTTCTCTGGCAACTACCATTGGAACACTGGAGGCGATTGAATAGATGTCTACAAGCCTCCATCCTCTAGCTGAAATGGAATTTATGGGGCCAAGTCAGGGAGGGTGTCTTCATGTATATCAATCGTCATGCCCGTCAGTGTAAGCTCTCGCAAGGGGACCATCGGGGAATCCCTTGATCCAGCCAATGCCTCCTCTCTTCCTAGTTGTCAATCCCTTTGCTAGGTTTGAGACTGTCATGCTTTGTAAGGATTACAGATTCGTGGATCATTGGGAGGTTACCAGGTCTCTTTATGCCTGCAATCCTTTCTTTGTGATCTTTGCTCGGAATCAATGTAGGGACAATTTCCCCCGTGCCGACCAATGACTCATCGACCGTTGTAGGATCCCCTAATGTAGGTCAGCCAACGTCTACCTCCAGGCATCCCTTATTTGAGATAGTGTTAGGAACATCTTCACCCGTATTGACCACTGAGTCATGGGTCACTGTGAAATCACTTGATGCATGTTGCCATGGCTCCCCTCCATCATTTCCATCTTTTGGCTAGGCGCTACTACATCCCGCACTTGAATAACAAAATTTGAAGCACAAAGTGTCTATAGCAGGGTCAATTTGGCAGTCTTCAAAGGTAAGGGTCCCGAAGCACAAGGCAAAAGTATGTTTGTTGCATCTATTGCTTCGGGAGTCAAAATGTCAAGCAACTTTGACGTGGAGTGTTTGCACCCTACCAACGTCCTGTACGGCTTTTACTTTGAGTTCCCCTCTTTACGCTTCTATCCTGTTGCTACCTCTGACTTCTATCGTTGCTTCGCTATTTTTGAGTTCCCTGTATTTGTTACAAGGTCTTATTCTTTGGCCATTCTTTTATCCATCTTCAAATGGTTATCCTTTTGTCTTCAAGAAGAATCAAATCATCATTGTCCTCCAATGTCCTATCGGATAGGAGAACCAGATTTTTAAACAGTGCTCTTGGTTCTAGAAGTCTGCATTGCTGCTCTAGTAGTTGTCTTGGATCCACCTTTGCCAATAAGATAGCAGATTCTTCATTGTTGACTTGTGCTATACTTGTCGTCAAAATATTCAGCTATTGTTGTCGTTGAGAGGAAGTGTGTCACAACACGGAAACTTGATTTCCGCATGGATAGAGTAGAATAGATGGAATAGATAGAAAATTTTAAGTCTTTGTGTTTAAGAAACGGTAGTTGTCTTCCGGAGAAGCTCAAGTTTGGAATACGCCTTCATCCAGAAACTGGTTTCCGATCCAACTATGATAGGATATCTGGAAATGGACCGGAACGCTGCCACCTACGGACTAGGGAACGGAACCCTAATCGAGAACAGAACCCTAATCCTGTTCTAATCTGGGAACTGGGGGTGGCACGTTGGCTACTTAAGGGCCACCACTGACCCATCTCTCCTCACTTTTTGAGTTTTCCAAACTCCTCCACTCATAGATAGTTGAGAGAAAGTATGGTGAGAGTGCTTTTACGGATAGAGAGAGGTGAGTTCGGATTAAGGTTTTAGTCTGTCAATGCAGACATGGCGGAAAGTAGCGGGCTGAAATCCACTAAAGCGTCGATTGTCGCCCAAATGGTGAGTTCGATCATACCGACTGACCCTACCGCTTGCGAGAAGTTGGAGCAAGACCTAAAACGATTAGGGTGTGCCGGATTATTGGAGAGGCCGTAGAACCTGAGAGGGGAAGATCTGATTCAGGAGTTGATAGACGGGACTTCAAATCAGTACGACCTAATGGTGCGAGGATAGTCCAAGAGGTGGACGGAAGACATATGGGCGGAAGTCTACTTGTTCCAGAAATTTGGAGAGGGATTAGCTTCTCGGGCAGATAAGTACGCCACCGAGAAGTTCCAGAACCCACCTCACACAAAGGAAGGGTATGCAATTAGCGACTGCGTAGACGAGTGCCATAGGAGGGTGTTAGAATTTCTAATCCTCATACTATATCCGGAAAAGCCTCGCCGGATCACAGTTACGGTTGCCAACACAATTTTTGGGGCGATGGAAGAGAGGGTTGTGCATTGGGGGTGGGTCATGGCGCAGGTGGTCACAAAGCTTGCAGATCATGTATCCAAGAGCAGATACAGTCCTATTAGCCCCTACATGTTTCACCTCTACCACCATGGGGACGTATTGACACCGGACAAGATGTTGGTGTACAAAACCGGAATGGCGCTGGTCAAGTATGAGCTCACGGATGAACTGGAGCAAGATGATCCGGTTTTTGAAGAGGAGGAGAATCCGGAGGAAGGAACTTTGGAGCGGAAGAAGCCCGGGTGCAAGTCAACGGACCCAGCTTTACGGGGAAAACAACTTGAGACGGAACCGAGTGAACCCAACCCAGTTCCGGAAGAAGAGAAGCCAGCGCTCAAAGAGTTCTTCGACATAAGATTTGACTGGATGCATCAAGCCCGGAATTTATACCAAAAGGCCATCCGGTTTATGAAAGAAGTGGCGACCAAATTGAACATGCCTCCTGGAGAAATCATGGAGGAGATTAGGCGGAGGCCAAATCCGGAAGCGGTCCGGCAAAAGGAAGAGCAGATCCAGGCTTTGGAGAAAAGCCGGGAAGAGGCGGAAAGCCGGATGAACTGGGCGCAAGGGGAGTGTGAAGCGGAAATGAAGAACGAGAGGGACGCCATGCAACAAGTCCGGAATCTCCAAGCCCTAATTGACCAGCCGGCGGATGTTGTGAACAAGGCAAGGCTCTACAACGCACACCTGGTGTAGGATGGACACGTGGTCAGATTGAGGGTAGTCATGATCCTGATGGAGAAGCCAGATGGAGAAGGTGCTCAAGGAAATGTAGACCTTGGTAGCACGGGTCGATTTGGATAGGGCAATGGACTTCTCGTCCTTTCCGGAAGCGGACCTTACCACTAATCCGTATCTCTAGACTCATCCAGAAGATTTTGAGCACATGTAGGAGGAGACTCCGCTAAAGCCTCCATCGCCGAAACCAGTAGACGAGCCAATCGACTTGGACTCGCCGGTAAGGCCCATGGAGATTCTCGAATCCGAGAAGGAGGACTTTGAGGTGGAATCCGCCACGGAGACGGATGAGGAGGAAGACTCTCCACCGAAGAAGAGGAAGATACAGACTCGCGCGGCCGGAAAGCTCACACCTCCACCAAAGACCAAGACGAGGACATCCATGGCGCAAATGGGGAGCAACTCATAGAAGACGAAGAAAGTAGGATTTAGATAGTTAAAATTTAGACTTTAGGTTTTCCGGAACGGATTTTCTATATGTGGGCCCGTTTCCGGATTTTTAGGGATAAATTGGCATTGGCATTTCGGATATCTCGAATGCGTTAGTAGATTGGTTACCTTGATTTTCGGATGCGCTTTTTCTTTTTTCTTTTAGTTTTAAATGGTGGGCAGGTTTGTTGCCCATTCATTCCATCCTTATGCATTTTCAAAGTTGTATTTCATTTTCTTTACTTTAATCTGAGCCACCAAGTGGACTTTCCATGCTCTAAGTGTTGTACGGAGGGTTTGGGTTGTGTGTTTGTGTGTTTGTGAGGTGTGAGAAATCGGGAAGGAGGAATCCAGATTCATGTTGTTCGGATTTAGATAGTAAGGGAGGATCTGTGACGGAGCTAGGTTGGATCTGGAGGACTTGCACATTAGAGTCTTTAAACTACTGGAATGGTAATCCAATTGGAGTGGTGAGGGTGAAGTTCCGGGACTGAGATTGGTCTCGTGCGGAGTTAAGCGGCCGCCAGGGGGAAAAACCCCACTTACCGAAAGATCTGCCAATTGCAGTGTTAGACTAATTTCTAGTAGATTTCCCCTTGTGTTGAATCCGGATAGTGTGTATCTATCATTGTAGTAGAGAAGAGTGACTGGATTCTGTGTGACCTGCTTCCCGGATGTCATTGCAAGCTAGTCCTTCATATATATTCAATAGGGTGCTGATCTTCAGATACAGCATATGTTGTCATTGCCAGTAAGGGTAGTCATCCGCCATATCTTTTGCTTTGTACACCTTGTTGCAGGCCTTCTAATCCAGGGAAGAAGCTTCCAAAGCAAACCCGCGTGTTGTAGTCCTTGTTATGCACGAAAATAAATATAACAAACACATTGAACTTGTCTCTTGCAGCAAGCATATGGAAAATGTCCTTGGACCCTACCATGTAGTTTTCAACATAGCAATTCCACAACTTAGCTTTGATGTCCAAGTGCCATCTTTCCAGGTGAGCAACAATCATGTGGAATCCTTCAACATCTGTTAAGAGATCAACGCCAAATTGGTTTAAGACAGTCTTGTCTTTTGCGTTGTAGTACTTTAGAGCGTCAAACAACCTTTTCAATTTACGGTCTTCAAGTATCTTGGCACGAGGCTTGTAGTATGCTTCCTCAAACATAAACCAAATATGCAAGTGTATCTACCTAAAATCAAATAATGTAGAATTTACAACCCTAAACTGTGAATCCTATACCCTAAAAATATTAATCTGAAGCCCTACCACTTGAATTTCTGAATCCTAACACCATAAACTATATACCCTGAAATCAAGAACCATGACCCATAGAATCATAAACCTTCAACTTTACAACCATGTAACTTCATTCCTAAAATTGTGGACAATAGACCCTACAAACATGGGCCTTAGATTTCAAGATTGAATTAATTGGAATATGAAATATTGAATATGAACAACGTTGAATTTAAAATTATAATTAATTCTCTTTGCAGTTGAGGAGGTTTATATGTATTTAGATGGTTAGCTTTCTAGGTTCAAAAGATTTTTTGTGGTCCAAGGTTTAGGATATTTATGATCATTGATCAAGCCTTGAAGGGGAAGAACATCGAGTATTGATTGAGAAAGCATGTGAAATTTGAAGAAATGTTGGATTATGCACAATGATTGTTCTAAACAGTATACTTGTTGGTCTTTGCCGCTATTGCTTATAGAGTAAGACCTGGAACTTTAACTTTGAATTTTGGATCTCTAGGAGCTACATTTGGGTTCGGAGACAAGCGCAATATTTAGCTTCCAAGTGGTTATGTTTAATGTTTCTATGCCTTTTTCAATTTATAATTATTTAGGCACGGATAGTTCCTCTTGTGACAGTTTACATGATACAAATTTGAGTGTGATCTCCGTTGTCAAAACTGTAGAAGGATACATTATTTTTCATTCTGTAGAATGATGTTGCTATAGTAGTGAGGACCAAACAATGAGATTTTACTGTAATTTTCTCTATGTAATTTTCTTTGTAGATTGACTGATGTGAGTAATGTGATGCATTTTTATGAAGCAACTTACAACAACTTTAGAAATAAAATTTTGCAAAATACAAACAAGTTTAAAGGTACGCATGGCAATGGTGATATCTTGTTGCTTTGAAAGTTTTGAGTTCTTAAACTGACAGGTATTTGGAAACCTTTTCACAAAGCTATGGCCTTCATTGTTACTATCAGAACAAAGTGCCAATGAAATTACTTTTTCAACTTACAACCAATATCTGATCCTAGAAAGCAAGGTGGCTAGTTTTTAATTAATAGAATTCAACCATTACATCTTCAAGATCATTATATGATTGTTCTACCTTCATCAAAAATATGCTAAAGCTCCATAAGTATCTAAGATTTTGGCTTAGTGATTTACTATTGCACTTCAAAATTTACAATGAGTTTGAACACATTATTTATTGGGCACTTGCTTAAAGTTGTAATTGGGTTGCTGAACAAGTTTTTTGGATACCACAATCTTAAATGTGGTCCACTAAAGCCATATTCATTAAAATGAGAGAAAAGGGAGTCTCTTTTTAGTTATATGCCTAAATTTAGTATGCAAAAGGGTTCATTAATTCGAGACAATGCAATAAATTGAGACTTTAATATACCAAAAGAACTACAATTTTTTGTAAATATACAAATTAAGAATGTAATATACCAAGAGAATTCCAAGTTTCTTGTACATATAAAAAGCAATAGCTACACATGTCACTTTGTTCATTACACATTCCATATCTCCTATTGGTATGCGGATCTATTATAGTACATTTAGCCTTAGAAACATCCAAGCATGACAATGGAAAACAATTAAGAAGCAATAAAATGCATGATTTAGTACAAAAAATAAAAATAAAAATATATTATAGTTTACCAAATCAAAAACATCCAATTCTGAAATAACAAAACAAATCAACACAATGAACTAAAACAATTTGCAAGTTTTTTAGGCATCTAAAAAAAACTATCAATTTCTACAACACTTCACACACTTTTTGTAACCTTTTCTTTCTTTTGCTATTTTGTTTTTTCTTAAGACTTTATTTTTCTAACTAATCTACAAACTCTTAAATTCCTAATCAATTGCTACGCTAGTATGCCAACAATCTATTCATCCTCACGTCAAGGATGCATTGCTTCATTCTGCAACAATACTAGCATCCACAGATTCTTTAATGATGCTAATTTGCCTCTTGGAAATTTTGATTCAGGGATCTGAAGTTCCAGCCCTCACGCATGGCTTCCAAGCCGTCATAATACAATCCATATGATTTCAATTTGGAGAGATAGCCGTGTCTTCACACCATGAATTTGCTTGATTGGTGTCCCACCCAGAATATGTAACCTCGTCAATGTGCTGAAATGATGTAGGCGTCCAATATTGCAATTGAATGTAATTGACATGTCCTGGATCTGGACTAGGATTTGTAAGTGCCCTTGCAAGCCAAAATGGACGAGGGTCATGCTCAGGACAAACTGCAACAAAGTAACCTGCAAACACGTCACGAGCAACACGGAAAGAAGCACGTGGACGGTCACGCCTACGTCCAACAAATGGTGCATCTTCCGCAAACTCCTCACGTACTGTGCCATCGTCTTGGTATTGGTCTTCCTCCTCATTAATGACTATAGAGTTCAGCCAAAATCCATCCCACAATGCTCCACGAGATGCAAGTGGTTCTTGCAGAGCGCTTTTCACACCTCCCCAATATTTCATCACTGTCTCATTCTTCCTTCGAAACTCTCCAGACAAGTCTTGGTTAGCCATTGTTCCCCACTATTCAATGTATCCATCTAAACCCTTGCAAACCTCATCAAAGCAACGCATTACTTGTGGTGCCAAAGGTAATGGATTGCCCCGAGGAACTTTGAGACGCCCATTCACTGTCTCCTTCCACAAATGAATTCCCCCGCCTTCTTTTGGCAACCAATCCACGTCTGTACAAAGAATTTTGTATTGCATTAAGGGCCACCCATTTGAGTCTTTGTAGAACTTGAACTGCTGGGCTTGGAAATGGCCCTGTAGAGAATCATCGCCTGTATGCAAGCATTCTTCCACGTATCGTTTGAAATCAGGAACCTCCTCGATGAGATGAGGAATTATGGCTTGTGTTTCGCAATCCATGAAGGACTTCATCAGCCTTGGAACTGTAAGGTAGTCATTTGTCTTCAACATGGTGCTCCAACGACCAAATAGAGCACCTATGTCTTTGTGAGTGTGTCCAACAATGAGGAAATTGATGTATACCTCACAAAAAACAGCTATGTATACAAGGAGAGAACAAAAGGCAAAAATCCACTAATTCTTGTTGTCCCCGGAGGCATTGTTGAGCTGCAGAGTCAATGTTGGAGGAAGACATTGAGGTTCAATCATTTCCTCGGAACGAGGAGGGAGGGATTCCACACAAATCTCTAAGCCTTCTTATACAACTTTGGACAATTTTGGAGTCAAATCATTCACAACAAGCAACTGACGTGACGAAAACCTTGGTTCAGACTCAAGATCTCGCAACAATTTTGCAAGAGAGCCTACAGTGTGGTTGAAGTCCATCGGAAAGATGTCCAAACCATAGTGCACATATCTTACATCTCCATGACGGTGCGCAATCATGCCCGTAATAACAACATTCAACTTCATGAAAGAATCGGTCCCCTTGTTTTTATGGGAGTAATGGGGAGAAGCCATCTTGGAGTGATCCATTTTGTCATGAATTATGGTTAAAACCTTTTCCGGATACTTCTCAGACATCAGATAGTTTGCATAATACAGCTCCCTGTGTGCCTGTTGTTTCGCTAGTTGGGTCTTCAATTTCTTAGTCCACACTTCTTGAGCCCGTGAACGTGGAGTGCAAGCGCTCCTTAGTTGCTTGAATTTATCACAAATCCCACAACGAGCAAAATTGTCACCACAAGCCTTTGGAGCGAATTCTGGAAAAGATCGACGCCGAATGTTGCTCAAGCCATTTGCTGAAATATTTTGCAATTGAAACATCAAACTGACGTTGTTGATCTCTGGCAAGGCATCTCTCCACCGAAATGATGAAGGCAGGACCATGGATGGAACTTTCTCTCCAGACTACAATGTCTTTGATTTGTGAGGCATTTGATCTGCATTCCTCTTGAGATGCAATCGAAGTGTGGCCGTTGCTTGTACAGTATGTGTCCGTGGTTTCTTCAACCCAAGATTACCATGGTGCTCCAGCTGCACATCTTTTTTTGACATATCCTTGTATCTGTAGAAGGTTGCTCTCGATACTCCATGGATGATGGACCAAGCATTCGGGCAAACTTCATGATGAGACAAAGTGATCATATCTTTTCCATTGGCATCAGGGTGGATTTGTTTGTGCACGTCAAGTAGACGCGATTTACGTAATTTCACTTCACCGTCCACATGAATTAGAGACCAAATAGCTTGAATCTGTCTACGCGGAAATGGTTGCAAGCAGTTCTTTGGGCAACAAATCTTTGAAGACACCTCAGCGATTGCTTGCGGGGTGAGGAGAGTTTCTTTCTTTGGAGGCTTGTTTGGTTCATTCCTCTCCCGAGAGGTCTCGTATGAACGAACTCCAGCCCGAACGCGGGAGTTAGATGCATGGACTGCGGCCTTAAAGATATAGGTTTGATCATGGTCATACAAGCTGGCACCGTTGAGATAGACTCTTGAAATCGGCCAGGAGTGCATTGACCACATCCACGCTGATGGAACTTTGGCCTCACACAAAGATTCTGCAATCTGAATTGTGACCCAATCATCGCCGAGCGGTCTCCCGTCCATGTCAATGACGAGGTCCACATCCACGCTATGGCAAATTCCCTTAGCGACCTCCACTCCATCTTCATTTGTAAGTGTAATGCCCTTAGTGTACCAAGAAGTACGAGGGACACCCTCACAGGGTGCCACACCCGGAGGCAAGGCTAGAACCGGAACCGAATAATCGTTCGTAATAGGATCATCCATTCTACAACATTAAGAACATACATCAGTTATACCCAAAGAAAACATAATCCATTTGTTCCCACCAAACATTCCATATAAATGATATCCTTGAGTCGAGGATAAACTACTGAAAATAATTCATACACATGTAACCGACTTTACGAATGTGGTTTATAACCTTGGAAATTAAGTAAATGATCTCTACAAACAGACCAAAAACTTAATACCATACTGATAATGATTCAAATTAAATTCTACATCTCTAAGAGCATTAGAAAAATGAATTTAGAGACTAACTAGAATTTCGTTACCGTTTAATGATTATTCAACTACTCAAAGATAAATAAGGTAGGAAGTAAGCGTTTCTATTGTATTAACCTAACAGAGTCCATGTAAAAAATAAAAACTTAAATTTGTAACTCCTGCGACATCAAGGACTTTCACGAAATTAGCCTCGAGTCGAGGATAATACTATTGATCCAATTTTGTAAAGATCAGGAAAACGATACAGTCCAGAACAATCACCTATTAGTGACAAAATAATTTTGCAATCTCCGAAATTTGTCATACTACTATTGTGTACAAAATCAACACAATTGAATATTTGACAATGATGCCATATTGAAGATATTTATCATACCAGTGACTGAACCTGGATATCGTTTACCTTGAGACAAGGATAAAAGGGACAACAAGATTCACAAGACAAATTACCAAATAATAAGGTTCTTCAGTTCTAGCATATCCAATTTAATATACTCATTCAGAAACAATCATGCCGAAATGTACTGAGAGTGTATTATTGAGTTAGGAGTAATTGTTCGTTAAGGTGTAAGATTCTACATGTACCACTACGAAAAACAACCAACCTAATTAACCTCGGATCGAGCATAATGTAATACATAATTCATAATATAGTTATATCCATAATATAATATAATATAATTTATCCTCGTATCGAGGATAATGTAACTACGATAGAATCAATGCGCTATGACCATTCCGATAAGTTTACTTAGTTGTGCTTATCCCATTGTAAATATTTCGTTGTAATTATTCTAATGTAGATAGTCCGTGGAGATATAACTATTTCAATATGTAATTATCCTCGAGTCGATAAATGGTGTCCGTCCCTGTCCATTACTGAGTTAAATAAAATAATACATATACCCCTATGCAAGGATGATAAATGTACACAGAAGAACACTATAAGGAAAAACATATATTATCCTCGACCCAAGGATAACCAGAGACAGTAGTCACATATCCTATTCCGTGTCTGATAACTGATACGCCATAAATTAATTCAATATTGCTTCAGTATCCTCGACCCGAGGGTAATCGATTCACATGATGAATGCAATAGCCCCGTAATAAGCAGCGGCATTATCGGCGAGCACAGATCCGTGTAATCCACTGACTGACACGAGACTAAATAAATTTCAGTACTGAATAACATCAATCATGGAGAAAAAACGGAATGAGACAGAGAAGTTCATGTCAACAAATACATTAAATAAACTGTGGAAGAAACTAGATCCTATCCAGTAAGTACCAAAGAAAAGAACAAAGGTGAGTAGAATGTGAGAGAAATGAATGATCACAAAGAATGGAGAAAAAGAGAATAATGTCAATACCTTACATGGCAACAACGATCACGAAACTGCACGTCCTCACAGAGACCCAGAATGCAGAGTGCAAGCAAAAACGAAATAACTATCACTCCACAAGTACTCTTTGTAGTTCGGACCGTAAGAATGCAATCCTTCTAAACAGTCCTACGCTTCCGTTTGTTCTCGACCAGGCTCGCCATGAAATCGCAACACATGAAATTGCAACACCTCTAACGCAAGAAACTAAAACCAAGTCTGGCTTGTCCAAGAACAGTACAAAAAATAATGAACAACTTGACGGAATGTGAGAGAGAGAGAGATGGAAGGTGGGAAGAATGAGCGGGAAGGAAAAAATCGCGTGACGACAATTTTTTTTTTTAGAGTCTCAGGCACTTTTGCCTTTTCCGTGTTGCAGAAATTGTCAAGAAGATGTAAACATTCCTATGGCTATTAAAAGTCATCAACGACTCTTCACTAAAAGGCTGCTATCGCTACCGTTCCGGAATTTCCTATTCTTAATGACAGATCACGTAAATAGAATTTCTTGTTGAAGTTCAAAAATGCTCTAAGTCAATGCAGAATGTTCATCAAAAATCCCCTGACTCACCTCCGTGGCTTTGTTGTCTTGTATTGTGGATTTCTTTGAAGCAATGGCTCGCTCCATTTGCTAAAAAAATGACTCTACAGGTGCCAAAAAAATTCATGCCCCTATAGTGTGTCCAGAAAATGGGAATTGCACTAGTTAGACATTTTGCAATTCTAAAAATCATCAGTCCAACTAAACTTGTAACTGTCTGAGTCGTAATCGGACTCCGAGTCCCAATCCCAATCAAAGAAACCATGGTGAACCACATTCTCGTCTACCTCTCCATCTTCCTCCTTGTCCGCATTGTTGGTGTCACCTTCCATATCGAAATATTTCATGTTTATATCACACTCCCATGAAAGTGGGTCCTCCTCCTCGTTGGTAGCATCTTTGTTGTCGGATTTGTCTTGTTCCACTGGGACATCCAAAATTAGCACATCCTTGTCCTCGTCAGTGTCATCTTCATGGTTGGATTCCTCTAACTCTAAATTGGATTCCCATAAAAAGGAACCTTCGCTACTTGTATACAACTCATCACCCGTATTGGATGAATTCTCAGAAATGGAGGAAGAAGGAGCTGAAAATGCAGCTTCAAACTTCCTTTTCTTCTTCCTCACGTCTCTCGGGTTGGGCGCTGCTTCAGTCACATTCGAATAGCAGCTAGTATCATCACTCTCAAATCCAGCCATTACTCACACCTTGCACATACAACAAGAAGCTAGGCTAAGGCTACTCACACCTTTTTCGACAACCTTTATAGAACTCAATGGACGTTTACTCTATACGAAGACAAGTTTTGCAACTCTCTCTCTCACCAAAACGAGTTACTACAAAGTAAATGCAGATTAACTCAGAGATTAGAGGTCTTCAAGAGCTGCTTAAGTTGGTGTTTATACTCAAGTATGTTTAATTGAAATCATTGTGTACTAGTGAAATTCAAATTTCAAATAGTACTGGATATACGCAGTCATGATGATTTTGAGGTTTTAGACTCTCGCCTTTCAATTTCATTTTCTAGAACTTGAGTTTCAACACGAGTCATTATTGCCTTGTTGTCATCACCTAAACCCTAAATTGAGTTTAAAGAACGATTTTGTACACCTAATTACAAATGTGTGTTTTCTTCCTTTGCAATTTTTGTTATAAGAACTAGGTCTAGGATTTCCTTCATGGATTAATAATTTCTAGAACTTCTTCCTATTTTAATAGTAACAAAGTTATTTGAATAGTATCCAATCTTTTCAAAATGTAACATACTTCCTATAAAATAAGCGTGCAAATTTTTTTAATAAATTCTATAAGGGCAAAAAGAATTACATATTAAATAAATATACAACAAACGCGTGTCATAAAATTTCTAATCAAAAAAAAAATGCCAAGACAAAATAGATTAGGAAAAAACAACAAACACACTAGTGTATCTTCAAAGACCACATCAATAGACCATTAGTCATTATACATTATTTTGAAAAGATGGCATTGAATACGCTTACATCAAACATAAAGGAATATTTTAAAAATTTGCAACTTCTACATTTTTTTGGCTTGTACCACTTTAAAAGATTTAAAAGATTTTTTTATAAAATTAGAAATGTATCCATTTTCTTTAAGGGCTTAGCAAAACATCATGATTTCTTGCAATAATCAATTACATTTTTAAAGCATCTTAGCAAATTATAACCATTATAATAGCTCAAAGCATCATAATTACTTATTCTTACAAGAAGAAAAATTTAATCATTATAGCTCAACTTAAGCATCACAATTATTTATTCTTCTAAGAAGAGGACTAGAGCATTATGGCTCCTACAAATGAAAGCCATATATATAGCATCATTAATCTCATAAACATATTGTCTACTGGATTAATCAAAAAAACAATCTTCATTATAAACTAGGTAACCTCAATCCATAAAAAAAGCCTTCCAAACCAAAACTTCTGATTGTGTAAATAAAAATTATTTACACATTGCCCAATTATATTGTGAGTTCACTGTATATTTGTACTTCTACTAAGTAACCAATTTGATTAAATAAAAATTCAAGTTATCTGCAACTTTCAAAAAAATTAAAGTGGGAATAAAAAGGATTCAAATAAAATGAATGGTTCAATTGAAATACAATATCCCCATGTTTCATTCCCAATCATTTTGAAATCATAATGATCATAAATTTAAAACAAACAATTATTTTTTGCATTACATTCAAATCCATAACTGCATTTCATTTTCCTTAACTTCCAAAGTAATTTTAAAGATATGGGACCTCACAGGATTTTTGGGAACTCCAATTTCATGAGTCATAGAAGAAGTAGATGTGCGGGAATTACAATTAATGTAGAAGCTAAAATACTCTTTGCAATAATTTCAAATCTATGGCCACATTAAACTCATCACTTATTCTTTTTAATCTCTTCTGTAATCTTAAAAAAATGAGACCTGCCCTGTATTTTAAGGAACTCACATCTCATAAGTCATAAATAATTGCACGTCTGTGTGTTACAAAAAATTGTACAAGTTGAAAATACTCTTTCCAATAAATCGCATCCATAGTTGCATTCAATACATCACCATTCTTTCTTATTTGCAATGCAATCTTACAAAATTGAAGCCCGCCCTGTACATTAAGGAACTCCAATCCCATGTGACAGCCATAAAATAAGTACATGTGGGTGTCTTAAAAAATACGTGGAAATTGGAAGTACTCATCGATATACATTCAAATCCATGGCCGCATTCAACTTACCACCCATTTTGTTTAATTTGTAACGAAACCCAAAAATGAATGAGCCTAGCCCGTATTTTAGAGAATGACAAATGCATGAGTCAATAAAGAATTGCACGTTACAAAGTAAAAAAAATGTACAAGTTGGAAATACACTTTCCATTACTTTCAAATCTATGGCCCTATTAAACTCCCCACCCATTTTGTTTAATTTGTAACAAAACCCAAAATGAATGGGCCTGGCCCGTATTTTAGAGAATGACAAATGCATGAGTCAAAAAATAAGTGCACATTACAATATAAAAAGAATGTACAAGTTGGAAATATTATTTCCATTACTTTCAAATCCATGGCCGCATTCAACTCACCGCCCACATTATTTAATTTGTAACGGAACCCAAAAAGAATAGTCCAATCCTAAATTTTAGAGAATGACAAATGCATGAGTCAATAAATATATGCATGTTATATTATATAACTCATGCCTTTGTCATTCTCTAAAATAAACGCCAGGCCCATTCATTTTGGGTTTCGTTACAAATTTAAAAAAATGCATGGTGAATTGAATGCGGCCATGGGTTTGAAAGTAATGGAAAGAGTATTTCCAACCTGTACATTTTTTTCAATTTATATCGTGCACTTATTTATTGACTCATGCAATTGTCGTCCTCTAAAATACAGGGTTGGATCATTCTTTTTGGATTTTGATACAAATTAGACAAAATGGGTGGTGAGTTGAATGCGGCCATGGATTTGAAAGTAATGGAAAGAGTGTTTCCAACTTGTACATTTATTTAAGTTTGTAACGTGCACTAAGTTATTGACTCATACATTTGTCATTCTCTAAAATACAATCTAGGCCCATTCTTTTTGGCTTTCGTTACAAATTAAACAAAATGGGTGGTGAGTTGAATGCGGCCATAAATTTGAAAGTAATGGAAAGAATATTTCCAAATTGTACATTTTTTTAAATTTGTAACATGCACTTATTTATTGACTCATGCATTTGTCATTCTCTAAAATACAGGGCTGGATCAATCATTTTGGGTTTCGTTACAAATTAAACAAAATGGATGGTGAGTCGAATGCGGCCATGGATTTGAAAGTAATGGAAAGAGTATTTCCAACTAGTACATTTTTTTAAATTTGTAACGAACACTTAGTTATTGACTCATGCATTTATCATTCTCTAAAATACGAGCCAGGCCCATTCTTTTTGGCTATCGTTACAAATTAAACAAAATGGGTGGTGACTTGAAGGCGGCCATGGATTTGAAAGTAATGGAAAGAATATTTCCAAATTGTACCCTTTTTTTAAATTTGTAACGTGCACTTAGTTATTGACTCATGCATTTGTCATTCTCTAAAATACAAGGTTGGCCCATGCTTTTTGGGTTTCATTACAAATTAAACTAAATTGGCAGTGAGTTGAATGCGGCCATAGATTTGAAAGTAATGGAAAGAGTATTTCCAACTCCTACATTTATTTAAGTTTATAACATGCACTTAGTTATTGACTCATGCATTTGTCATTCTCTAAATTAAGGGCCAGGCCCATCCTTTTTGTGTTTCGTTTCAAATTTAGAAAAATGGGTGGTGAGTTGAATGCGACCATGGATTTGAAAGTAATGAAAAGAATATTTCCAGCTTGTACATTTAATTAAATTTGTAACGTGCACTTACTTATTGACTCATGCATTTGTCATTCTCGAAAATACGACCCAAGCCCATTCATTTTGGCTTTTGTTACAAATTAAATAAAAAAAGTGGTGAGTTGAATGCGGCCACGGATTTGAAAGTAATTGAAAGAGTAGTTCCAACTTGTTCTTTTTTTTAAATTTGTAGCGTGCACTTAGTTATTGACTCATGCATTTGTCGATCTCTAAAATACAGGCCAGGCCCATTCTTTTTGGACTTTGTTACAAGTTAAACAAAATGGGTGGTGAGTTGAATGCGGCCATGGATTTGAAATTAATGGAAAGAATACTTCCAACTTGTACATTTTTTTTAATTTGTAACGTGCACTTAGTTATTGACTCATGCATTTGACATTCTCTATAAATACGGGCCAGGCCCATTCTTTTTGGCTTTCGATACAAATTAAGCAAAATGGGCGATGAGTTGAATGCGGAAATTGGATTTGAAAGTTATCGAAAGAGTATTTCCAACTAGTACATTTTATTAAATTTGTAACGTGTACTTAGTTATTGACTCATGCATTTGTCGATCTCTAAAATACGGGCCAGGCCCATTCTTTTTGGACTTTGTTACAAGTTAAACAAAATGGGTGGTGAGTTGAATGCGGCCATGGATTTGAAATTAATGGAAAGAATACTTCCAACTTGTACATTTTTTTTAATTTGTAATGTGCACTTAGTTATTGACTCATGCATTTGACATTCTCTATAAATACGGGCCAGGCCCATTCTTTTTGGCTTTCGATACAAATTAAGCAAAATGGGCGATGAGTCGAATGCGGGCATGGATTTGAAAGTAATGGAAAGAGTATTTCCAACTAGTGCATTTTATTACATTTGTAACGTGCACTCAGTTATTGACTCATGCATTCATCCATCTCTCAGATACGGGCTCGGCCCATTCTTGTTTGGGTTTCGGTACATATTAAACCGATTGAGTAGTGACTTGAATGCAGGCATGGATTTGAAAGTAATGAAAAGAGTAATTCCAACTTGTATATTTTATTAAATTTGTAACGTGCACTCAGTTATTGACTCATGCATTTGTCATTCTCTTAAATACGGGCCAGGCCCATTCTTGTTTGGCTTTCGTTACAAATTAAACATAATGGGCGATGAGTTGAATGCGGCCTTGGATTTGAAAGTAATGGAAAGAGTAATTCCAACTTGTACATTTTATTAAATTTGTAACGTGCACTCAGTTATTGACTCATGCATTTGTCATATTCTTAAATATGGGCCAGGCCCAATCTTGTTTGGGTTTCGATACAACTTAAATAGAATGGGTGGTGACTTGAATGCGGGCATGGATTTGAAAGTAATGGAAAGAGTATTTTCAACTAGTACATTTTATTAAATTTGTAACGTGCACTCAATTGTTGACTCATGCATTTGTCATTCTCTTAAATACGGGCCAGGCCCATTCTTTTTTGGCTTTCGTTACAAATTAAACATACTGGGCGATGAGTTGAATGCGGCCTTGGATTTGAAAGTAATGGAAAGAGTAATTCCAACTTGTACATCTTTTTAAATTTCTAACGTGCACTCAGTTATTGACTCATGCATTTGTCATTCTCTAAAATACGGGGTTGGCCCATTCTTGTTTGGGTCTCGGTACATATTACACCGATTGAGTAGTGACTTGAATGCGGGCATGGATTTGAAAGTAATGGAAAGAGTATTTCCAACTAGTAGATTTTTTTAAATTTGTAACGTGCACTTAGTTATTGACTCATGCATTTGTTGATCTCTAAGAAACCGGCTAGGCCCATTCTTTTTGGCTTTCGTTACAAATTAAACAAAATAGGCGATGAGTTGAATGCGGCCTTGGATTTGAAAGTAATGGAAAGAGTAATTCCAACTTGTACATCTTTTTAAATTTCTAACGTGCACTCAGTTATTGACTCATGCATTTGTCATTCTCTAAAATACGGGGTTGGCCCATTCTTGTTTGGGTCTCGGTACATATTACACCGATTGAGTAGTGACTTGAATGCGGGCATGGATTTGAAAGTAATGGAAAGAGTATTTCCAACTAGTAGATTTTTTTAAATTTGTAACGTGCACTCAGTTATTGACTCATGCATTTGTCATTCTCTTAAATACGGGCCAGGCCCATTCTTTTTTGGCTTTTGTTACAAATTAAACATAATGGGCGATGAGTTCAATGCGGCCTTGGATTTGAAAGTAATGGAAAGAGTAATTCCAACTTGTACATCTTTTTAAATTTCTAACGTGCACTCAGTTATTGACTCATGCATTTGTCATTCTCTAAAATACGGGGTTGGCCCATTCTTGTTTGGGTTTCGGTACATATTACACCGATTGAGTAGTGACTTGAATGCGGGCATGGATTTGAAAGTAATGGAAAGAGTATTTCCAACTAGTACATTTTTTTAAATTTGTAACGTGCACTTAGTTATTGACTCATGCATTTGTTGATCTCTAAGATACGGGCTAGGCCCATTCTTTTTGGCTTTCGTTACAAATTAAACAAAATGGGCGATGAGTTGAATGCGGCCATGGGTTTGAAATTTATGGAAAGAGTAATTCCAACTTGTACACTTTATTAAATTTGTAACGTGCACTTAGTTATTGACTCATGCATTTGTCGATCTCTAAACTACGGGCTAGGCCCATTCTTTTTGGCTTTTGTTACAAACTAAACAAAATGGGCGATGATTTGAATGCGGCCATGGATTTGAAAGTAATGGAAAGAATATTTCCAATTTGTATACTTTACTAAATTTGTAATGTGCACTTAGTTATTGACTCATGCATTTGTCATTCACTAAAATACAAGCCAGGCCCATTCTTGTTTGGGCTTCGTTACAAATTAAACAAAAAGGGTAATGAGTTGAATGCGGCTATGGATTTGAAAGTAATGGAAAGAGTATTTCCATTTAGTACATTTTATTAAATTTGTAACGTGCACTCAGTTATTGACTTATGCATTTTTCATTCTCTAAAATACGGGGTTGGCCCATTCTTGTTTGGCTTTCGTTACAAATTAAACCAAATGGGCGATGAGTTGAATGCGGCCATGGATTTGAAAGTAATGGAAAGAGAATTTCCAACTTGTTTTTTTTTTTAACTTATAACGTGTAATTAGTTATTGACTAATGCATTTGTCATTCTCTAAAATACAGGGTTGGATCATTTCTTCTGGTTTCGTTACAAATTGAACAAAATGGGTGGTGAGTTGGATTCGGCCATGGATTTAAAAGTAATAGAAAGAATATTTCCAACTTGTGCATATTTTTTATTTTGTAATGTGCACTTAGTTATTGACTCATGCATTTGTCATTCTTTAAAATACGACCCAAGCCCATTCATTTTGGCTTTCGTTACAAATTAAACAAAATAAGTGGTGAGTTTGAATGGGGCCACGGATTTGAAAGTAATGGGAAGAGTATTTCCGACTTGTAGTTTATATTTAACTTGAAACGTGCAATTAGTTATTGACACAAACATTTGTCATTCTCTAAAATACAAGGTTAGATCATTCCTTTTGAGTTTTGTTACAAATTAACCAAAAAGAGTGGTGAGTTGAATGCGGCCATGGATTTGAAAGTAATGGAATGAATAATTCCAACTTGTACATTTTTTTAATTTATAATGTTAACTTAGTTATTGACTCATGCATTTGTCAATCTTTAAAATATGGGCCAGGCCCATTCTTTCTGTGTTTGGTTACAAATTAAACAAAATGGGTGGTGAGTTGAATGCGGCCATGGATTTGAAAGTAATGGAAAGAGTAATTCCAACTTGTACAGTTTATTAAATTTGTAACGTGCACTTACTTATTGACTCATGCATTTGTCGATCTCTATAATACGGGGTTGGCCCATTCTTTATGGCTTTCATTACAAATTAAACAAAATGGGCGATGAGTTGAATGCGGCCATGGATTTGAAAGTAATGGAAAGAATATTTCCAATTTGTATACTATACTAAATTTGTAATGTGCACTTACTTATTGACTCATGCATTTGTCATTCTCTAAAATACAAGCCAGGCCCATTCTTGTTTGGGCTTTGTTACAAATTAAACAAAAAGGGTAATGAGTTGAATGCGGCCATGGATTTAAAAGTAATGGAAAGAGTATTTCCATTTAGTACATTTTTTTAAATTTGTAACGTGCACTCAGCTATTGACTCATGCATTTTTCATTCTCTAAAATACGGGCCAGGCCCATTCTTGTTTGGCTTTCGTTACAAATTAAACCAAATGGGCGATGAGTTAAATGCGGGCTTGGATTTGAAAGTAATGGAAAGAGTAATTCCAACTTGAACATTTTATTAATTTTGTAACGTGCACTTAGTTATTGACTCATGCATTTGTCCATCTCTAAAAAACGGGCTAGGCCCATTCTTTTTGGCTTTTGTTACAAATTAAACAAAATGGGCGATGAGTAGAATGCGGCCATGGATTTGAAAGTAATGGAATGAATATTTCCAATTTGTATACTATACTAAATTTGTAATGTGCACTTAGTTATTGACTCATGCATTTGTCATTCTCTAAAATACAAGCCAGGCCCATTCTTGTTTGGGCTTTGTTACAAATTAAACAAAATGGGCGATGAGTCGAATGCGGGCATGGATTTGAAAGTAATGGAAAGAGTAATTCCAACTTGAACATTTTATTAATTTTGTAACGTGCATTCAGTTATTGACTCATGCATTTGTCGATCTCTAAGATACGGGCTAGGCCCAATCTTTTTGGCTTTCGTTACAAATTAAACAAAATGGGCGATGAGTTGAATGCGGCTATGGATTTGAAAGTAATGAAAAGAGTAATTCCAACTTGTATATTTTATTAAATTTGTAACGTGCACTCAGTTATTGACTCATGTATTTGTCATTCTCTAAAATACGGGGTTGGCCCATTCTTGTTTGGGTTTCGTTACAAATTAAACAAAATGGGCGATGAGTTGAATGCGGGCATGGAATTGAAAGTAATGGAAAGAGTATTTCCAACTAGTACATTTTTTTAAATTTGTAGCGTGCACTTAATTATTGACTCATGCATTTGTCATTCTCTAAAATACGGGGTTGGCCCATTCTTGTTTGGGTTTCGTTACAAATTAAACAAAATGGGCGATGAGTTGAATGCGGCCATGGATTTGAAAGTAATGGAAAGAGTAATTCCAACTAGTACATTTTATTAAATTTGTAACGTGCACTCAGTTATTGAGTCATGCATTTGTCGATCTCTAAAATACGGGCCAGGCCTATTTTTCTTGGATTTCGTTACAAATTATACAAAAGCGGTGGTGACTTGAATGCCCCCATGCATTTTAAAGTAATGGAAAGAGTAATTCCAACTTGTACATCTTTTTAAAATTGTAACGTGCAGTCAGTTTTTGACTCATGCATTTGTCGGTCTCTAAAATACGGGGTTGGCCCATTCTTTTTGGCTTTCGTTACAAATTAAATAAAAAAGGTGGTCACTTGAATGCGAACATGGATTTGAAAGTAATGGAAAGAGTATTTCCAACTAGTACATTTTACTAATTTTGTAACGTGCAATTAGTTATTGACTCATGCATTTGGCATTCTTTAAAATAAGGAGTTGGCCCATTTTTGTTTGGGTTTCGTTACAAATTAAACAAAACGGTTGGTGACTCGAATGCGGGCATGGATTTAAAAGTAATGGAAAGAGTATTTCCAACTAGTACATTTTATTAAATTTGTAACGTGCACTTAGTTATTGACTCATGCAATCGTCCATCTCTATGATACGGGTTAGGCCCATTCTTTCTGGCTTTCGTTACAAATTAAACAAAATGGGCGATGAGTTGAATGCAACCTTGGATTTGAAAGTAATAGAAAGAGTAATTCCAACTTGTACATTTTATTAAATATGTATCATGCACTTAGTTATTGACTCATGCAATTGTCCATCTCTATGATACGGGTTAGGCCCATTCTTTCTGGCTTTCGTTACAAACTAAACAAAATGGGCGATGAGTTGAATGCGGCCTTGGACTTGAAAGTAATGGAAAGAGTAATTCCAACTTGTACATTTAATTAAATTTGTAATGTGCACTTAGTTATTGACTCATGCATTTGTCGATCTCTAAAATACGGGCTTGTCCCAATTTTTTTGGCTTTCAATATAAATTAAAGAAAATGGGCACTGAGTTGAATGCGGGCATGGATTTGAACGTAATGAAAAGAGTATTTCCAACTTGTACACTTTATTAAATTTGTAAGGTGCACCCAGTTATTGACTCATGCATTTGTCAATCTCTAAAATACGGGGTTGGCCCATTCTTTTTGGCTTTCGTTACAAATTAAACAAAAAAGGTGGTGAATTGAATGCGATCATGGATTTGAAAGTAATGGACAGAGTATTTCCAACTAGTAAATTTTCTTCAATTTGTAACGTGCACTCAGTTATTGACTCATGCATTTGTCATTCTCTAAAACACGGGCTAGGCCCATTCTTGTTTGGGTTTCGTTACAAATTAAACAAAATGGGTGGTCAGTTGATTGCGGGCATGCATTTGAAAGTAATGGAAAGAGTATTTCGAACTTGTACGTTTTTTTAAATTTGTAACGTGCACTCAGTTATTGACTCATGCATTTGTCATTCTCTAAAATATGGGCCAGGCCCATTGTTGTTTGGGTTTCGTTACAAGTTAAACTGAATGGGTGGTGACAAGAATGCGGCCATGGATTTGAAAGTAATGGAAAGAGTATTTCCAACTAGTATATTCTTTTAAATTTGTAACGTGCACTTAGTTATTGACTCATGCATTTGTCGGTCTCTAAATTACCGGCTAGGCCCATTCTTGTTTGGGTTTCGTTACAAATTAAACAGAATGGGTGGTGACTTGAATGCGGCCATGGACTTGAAAGTACTAGAAAGAGTATTTCCAACTTGTACATTTTAATAGATTTGTAATATGCACTCAGTTATTGACTCATGCATTTGTCATTCTCTAAAATACGGAGTTGGCCCATTCTTGTTTGGGTTTCGTTACAAAATAAACAAAATGGGCGATGAGTTGAATGCGGCCATGGATTTGAAAGTAGTGGAAAGACTATTTCCAACTTGTACATTTTATTAAATTTGTAATATGCACTCAGTTATTGACTCATGCGTTTTTCGATCTCTAAAATACGGGCTAGGCCCATTCTTGTTTGGGTTTCGATACATATTAAACAGAATGGGTGGTGACTTGAATGCGGGCATGGATTAGAATGTAATGGAAAGAGTATTTCCAACTAGTGCATTTTATTAAATTTGTAAGGTGCACTTAGTTTTTGACTCATGCAATTGACGATCTCTAAGAGACAGGCGAGGCCCAGTCTTTTTGGCTTTCGTTACAAATTAAACAAAATGGGCAATGAATTGAATGCAGGCATGGATTTGAAAGTAATGGAAAGAGTATTTCAACCTACTACATTCTTTTAAATTTGTAACGTGCACTTGGTTACTGACTCATGCATTTGTCGATCTCTAAAATTCGGGCGAGGCCCATTCTTTTTGGCTTTCTTTACAAATTAAACAAAATGAGTGGTGACTTGAATGCGGGCATGGAATTGAAAGTAATGGAAAGAGTAATTCCAACTTGTACATCTTTTTAAATTTGTAACGTGCACTCGGTTATTGACTCATGCATTTGTCATTCTCTAAAATACGGGCCAGGCCCATTCATGTTTTGGTTTCGTTACAAATTAAACAAAATGGGTGGTGAGTTGAATGCGGCCATGGATTTGAAAGTAATGGAAAGAGTAATTCCAACTAGTACATCTTTATAAATTTGTAACGTGCACTCAGTTATTCACTCATGCATTTGTTGATCTCTAAAATACCGGCTAGGCCCATTCTTGTTTGGGTTTGGTTACAAATTTAAAAAAATGGGTGGTGACTTGAATGCGGCCATGGATTTGAAAGTAATGGAAAGAGTAATTCCAACTTGTACATTTCAATAAATTTGTAATGTGCACTCAATTATTGACTCACGTTTATGTTATTCTCTAAAATACGGGGTTGGCCCATTCTTGTTTGGGTTTCGTTACAAATTAAACAGAATGGGTGGTGACTTGAACGCGGCCATGGATTTGAAAGTAATGGAAAGAGTAATTCCAACTAGTACATCTTTTTAAATTTGTAACGTGCACTCAGATATTGACTTATACATTTGTCATTCTCTAAAATACGGGGTTGGCCCATTCTTGTTTGGGTTTCGTTACAAATTAAACAGAATGGGTGGTGACTTGAATGCGGCCATGGACTTGAAAGTAGTGGAAAGAGTATTTCCAACTTGTACAATTTAATAGATTTGTAAGATGCACTTAGTTATTGACTCATGCATTTGTCATTCTCTAAAATACGGGGTTGGCCCATTCTTGTTTGGGTTTCGTTACAAATTAAACAAAATGGGTGGTGAGTTGAATGCGGCCATGGATTTGAAAGTAATGGAAAGAGTAATTCCAACTAGTACATCTTTATAAATTTGTAATGTGCACTTAGTTATTGACTCATGCATTTGTCATTCTCTAAAACACGGGGTTGGCCCATTCTTGTTTGGGTTTCGTTACAAATTAAACAGAATGGGTGGTGACTTGAATGCGGCCATGGACTTGAAAGTAGTAGAAAGAGTATTTCCAACTTGTACATTTGAATAGATTTGTAAGATGCACTTAGTTATTGACTCATGCATTTGTCATTCTCTAAAATACGGAGTTGGCCCATTCTTGTTTGGGTTTCGTTACAAATTAAACAAAATGGTTGGTGACTTGAATGCGGCCATGGATTTGAAAGTAATGGAAAGACTGTTTCCAACTTGTACACTTTATTAAATTTGTAATGTGCACTTAGTTATTGACTTATGCCTTTGTCATTCTCTAAAATACGGGGTTGGCCCATTCTTGTTTGGGTTTCGTTACAAATTAAACAGAATGGGTGGTGACTTGAATGCGGCCATGGACTTGAAAGTAGTAGAAAGAGTATTTCCAACTTGTACATTTTAATAGATTTGTAAGATGCACTTAGTTATTGACTCATGCATTTGTCATTCTCTAAAATACGGGGTTGGCCCATTCTTGTTTGGGTTTCGTTACAAATTAAACAGAATGGGTGGTGACCTGAACGCGGCCATGGATTTGAAAGTAATAGAAAGAGTAATTCCAACTAGTACATCATTTTAAATTTGTAACGTGCACTCAGATATTGACTTATGCATTTGTCATTCTCTAAAATACGGGGTTGGCCCATTCATGTTTGGGTTTCGTTACAAATTAAACAAAATGGGTGGTGACTTGAATGCGGCCATGGATTTGAAAGTAATGGAAAGAGTAATTCCAACTAGTACATCTTTATAAATTTGTAACGTGCACTCAGTTATTCACTCATGCATTTGTTGATCTCTAAAATACCGGCTAGGCCCATTCTTGTTTGGGTTTCGTTACAAATTAAAAAGAATGGGTGGTGACTTGAATGCGGCCATGGATTTGAAAGTAATGGAAAGACTAATTCCAACTTGTACATTTCAATAAATTTGTAATGTGCACTCAATTATTGACTCACGTTTATGTTATTCTCTAAAATACGGGGTTGGCCCATTCTTGTTTGGGTTTCGTTACAAATTAAACAGAATGGGTGGTGACTTGAACGCGGCCATGGATTTGAAAGTAATGGAAAGAGTAATTCCAACTAGTACATCTTTTTAAATTTGTAACGTGCACTCAGATATTGACTTATGCATTTGTCATTCTCTAAAATACGGGGTTGGCCCATTCTTGTTTGGGTTTCGTTACAAATTAAACAGAATGGGTGGTGACTTGAATACGGCCATGGACTTGAAAGTAGTGGAAAGAGTATTTCCAACTTGTACATTTTATTAAATTTGTAATGTGCACTTAGTTATTGACTCATGCATTTGTCACTCTCTAAAATACGGGGTTGGCCCATTCTTGTTTGGATTTCGTTACAAATTAAACAGAATGGGTGGTGACTTGAAGGCGGCCATGGATTTGAAAGTAATGGAAAGACTAATTCCAACTTGTACATTTCAATAAATTTGTAATGTGCACTCAATTATTGACTCATGTTTATGTCATTCTCTAAAATACGGGGTTGGCCCATTCTTGTTTGGGTTTCCTTACAAATTAATTAGAATGAGTGGTGACTTGAATGCGGCCATGGATTTGAAAGTAATGGAAAGAGTATTTCCAACTTGTACATTTTAATAGATTTGTAAGATGCACTTAGTTATTGACTCATGCATTTGTCATTCTCTAAAATACGGGGTTGGCCCGTTCTTGTTTGGGTTTCGTTACAAATTAAACAGAATGGGTGGTGACTTGAATGCGGCCATGGACTTGAAAGTAGTGGAAAGAGTATTTCCAACTTGTACATTTTATTAAATTTGTAATGTGCACTTAGTTATTGACTCATGCATTTGTCACTCTCTAAAATACGGGGTTGGCCCATTCTTGTTTGGATTTCGTTACAAATTAAACAGAATGGGTGGTGACTTGAAGGCGGCCATGGATTTGAAAGTAATGGAAAGACTAATTCCAACTTGTACATTTCAATAAATTTGTAATGTGCACTCAATTATTGACTCATGTTTATGTCATTCTCTAAAATACGGGGTTGGCCCATTCTTGTTTGGGTTTCCTTACAAATTAATTAGAATGAGTGGTGACTTGAATGCGGCCATGGATTTGAAAGTAATGGAAAGAGTATTTCCAACTTGTACATTTTAATAGATTTGTAAGATGCACTTAGTTATTGACTCATGCATTTGTCATTCTCTAAAATACGGGGTTGGCCCATTCTTGTTTGGGTTTCGTTACAAATTAAACAAAATGGGCGATAAGTTGAATGCGGCCATGGATTTGAAAATACTGGAAAGAGTATTTCCAACTTCTACATTTTAATAGATTTGTAAGATGCACTTAGTTATTGACTCATGCATTTGTCATTCTCTAAAATACGGGGTTGGCCCATTCTTGTTTGGGTTTCGTTACAAATTAAACAGAATGGGTGGTGACTTGAATGCGGCCATGGACTTGAAAGTAGTGGAAAGAGTATTTCCAACTTGTACAATTTAATAGATTTGTAAGATGCACTTAGTTATTGACTCATGCATTTGTCATTCTCTAAAATACGGGGTTGGCCCATTCTTGTTTGGGTTTCGTTACAAATTAAACAAAATGGGCGATAAGTTGAATGCGGCCATGGATTTGAAAATACTGGAAAGAGTATTTCCAACTTGTACATTTTAATAGATTTGTAAGATGCACTTAGTTATTGACTCATGCATTTGTCATTCTCTAAAATACGGGGTTGGCCCATTCTTGTTTGGGTTTCGTTACAAATTAAACAGAATGGGTGGTGACTTGAATGCGGCCATGGATTTGAAAGTAATGGAAAGACTAATTCCAACTTGTACATTTCAATAAATTTGTAATGTGCACTCAATTATTGACTCATGTTTATGTCATTCTCTAAAATACGGGGTTGGCCCATTCTTGTTTGGGTTTCCTTACAAATTAATTAGAATGAGTGGTGACTTGAATGCGGCCATGGATTTGAAAGTAATGGAAAGAGTATTTCCAACTTGTACATTTTAATAGATTTGTAAGATGCACTTAGTTATTGACTCATGCATTTGTCATTCTCTAAAATACGGGGTTGGCCCATTCTTGTTTGGGTTTCGTTACAAATTAAACAAAATGGGCGATAAGTTGAATGCGGCCATGGATTTGAAAATACTGGAAAGAGTATTTCCAACTTGTACATTTTAATAGATTTGTAAGATGCACTTAGTTATTGACTCATGCATTTGTCATTCTCTAAAATACGGGGTTGGCCCATTCTTGTTTGGGTTTCGTTACAAATTTAACAGAATGGGTGGTGACTTGAATGCGGCCATGGATTTGAAAGTAATGGAAAGACTAATTCCAACTTGTACATTTCAATAAATTTGTAATGTGCACTCAATTATTGACTCACGTTTATGTTATTCTCTAAAATACGGGGTTGGCCCATTCTTGTTTGGGTTTCGATACAAATTAAACAGAATGGGTGGTGACTTGAACGCGGCCATGGATTTGAAAGTAATGGAAAGAGTAATTCCAACTAGTACATCTTTTTAAATTTGTAACGTGCACTCAGATATTGACTTATGCATTTGTCATTCTCTAAAATACGGGGTTGGCCCATTCTTTTTAGCATTCGTTACAAAATAAACAAAATCGGCGATGAGTTGAATGTGGCCATGGATTTGAAAGTAATGGAAAGACTGTTTCCAAATTGTACACTTTATTAAATTTGTAACGTGCACTCAGATATTGACTTATGCATTTGTCATTCTCTAAAATACGGGGTTGGCCCATTCTTGTTTGGGTTTCGTTACAAATTAAACAGAATGGGTGGTGACTTGAACGCGGCCATGGATTTGAAAGTAATGGAAAGAGTATTTCCAACTTGTACATTTTAATAGATTTGTAAGATGCACTTAGTTATTGACTCATGCATTTGTCATTCTCTAAAATACGGGGTTGGCCCATTCTTGTTTGGGTTTCGTTACAAATTAAACAAAATGGGCGATAAGTTGAATGCGGCCATGGATTTGAAAATACTGGAAAGAGTATTTCCAACTTCTACATTTTAATAGATTTGTAAGATGCACTTAGTTATTGACTCATGCATTTGTCATTCTCTAAAATACGGGGTTGGCCCATTCTTGTTTGGGTTTCGTTACAAATTAAACAGAATGGGTGGTGACTTGAATGCGGCCATGGACTTGAAAGTAGTGGAAAGAGTATTTCCAACTTGTACAATTTAATAGATTTGTAAGATGCACTTAGTTATTGACTCATGCATTTGTCATTCTCTAAAATACGGGGTTGGCCCATTCTTGTTTGGGTTTCGTTACAAATTAAACAGAATGGGTGGTGACTTGAATGCGGCCATGGACTTGAAAGTAGTGGAAAGAGTATTTCCAACTTGTACATTTTAATAGATTTGTAATATGCACTCAGTTATTGACTCATGCATTTGTCATTCTCTAAAATACGGGGTTGGCCTATTCTTGTTTGGGTTTCGTTACAAATTAAACAAAATGGGTGGTGACTTGAACGCGGCCATGGATTTGAAAGTAATGGAAAGAGTAATTCCGACTAGTACATCTTTTTAAATTTGTAACGTGCACTTAGTTATTGACTCATGCATTTCTCGATCTCTAAAATACCGGCTAGGCCCATTCTTGTTTGGGTTTCGTTACAAATTAAACAGAATAGGTGGTGACTTGAATGCGGCCATGGATTTGAAAGTAATGGAAAGACTAATTCCAACTTGTACATTTTAATAAATTTGTAATGTGCACTCATTTATTGACTCATGTTTATGTCATTCTCTAAAATACGGGGTTGGCCCATTCTTGTTTGGGTTTCGTTACAAATGAAACAGAATGGGTGCTGACTTGAACGCGGCCATAGATTTGAAAGTAATGGAAAGAGTAATTCCAACTAGTACAGCTTTGTAAATTTCTAACGTGCACTCAGTTATTGACTCATGCATTTGTCAATCTCTAAAATACGGGGTTGGCCTATTCTAGTTTGGGTTTCGTTACAAATTAAACAAAATGGGTGGTGAGTTGAATGCGGCCATGGATTTGAAAGTAATCGAAAGAGTAATTCCAACTAGTACATCTTTTTAAATTTGTAACGTGCACTTAGTTATTGACTCATGCATTTGTCGGTCTCTAAATTACCGGCTAGGCCCATTCTTGTTTGGGTTTCGTTACAAATTAAACAGAATGGGTGGTGACTTGAATGCGGCCATGGACTTGAAAGTACTAGAAAGAGTATTTCCAACTCGTACATCTTTTTAAATTTGGAATGTGCACTGAGTTATTCACTCATGCATTTGTCATTCTCTAAAATACGGGTTTGGCCCATTCTTGTTTGGGTTTCGTTACAAATTAAACAAAATGGGTGGTGACCTGAATGCGGCCATGGACTTGAAAGTGCTGGAAAGACTAATTCCAACTTGTACATTTTAATAGATTTGTAATATGCACTTAGTTATTGGCTCATGCATTTGTCACTCTCTAAAATACGGGGTTGGCCCATTCTTGTTTGGGTTTCGTTACAAATTAAATAGAATGGGTGGTGAGTTGAATGCGGCCATGGATTTGAAAGTAATGGAAAGAGTAATTCCAACTTGTACATCTTTTGGAATATTGGAATGTGCACTTAGTTATTGACTTATGCATTTGTCATTCTCTAAAATACGGGGTTGGCCCATTCTTGTTTGGGTTTCGTTACAAATTAAACAGAATGGGTGGTGACTTGAATGCGGCCATGGACTTGAAAGTAGTGGAAAGAGAATTTCCAACTTGTACATTTTAATAGATTTGTAAGATGCACTTAGTTATTGACTCATGCATTTGTCATTCTCTAAAATACGGGGTTGGCCCATTCTTGTTTGGGTTTCGTTACAAATTAAAAAGAATGGGTGGTGACTTGAATGCGGCCATGGATTTGAAAGTAATGGAAAGACTAATTCCAACTTGTACATTTCAATAAATTTGTAATGTGCACTCAATTATTGACTCACGTTTATGTTATTCTCTAAAATACGGGGTTGGCCCATTCTTGTTTGGGTTTCGATACAAATTAAACAGAATGGGTGGTGACTTGAACGCGGCCATGGATTTGAAAGTAATGGAAAGAGTAATTCCAACTAGTACATCTTTTTAAATTTGTAACGTGCACTCAGATATTGACTTATGCATTTGTCATTCTCTAAAATACGGGGTTGGCCCATTCTTTTTAGCTTTCGTTACAAAATAAACAAAATCGGCGATGAGTTGAATGTGGCCATGGATTTGAAAGTAATGGAAAGACTGTTTCCAAATTGTACACTTTATTAAATTTGTAACGTGCACTCAGATATTGACTTATGCATTTGTCATTCTCTAAAATACGGGGTTGGCCCATTCTTGTTTGGGTTTCGTTACAAATTAAACAGAATGGGTGGTGACTTGAATGCGGCCATGGACTTGAAAGTAGTGGAAAGAGAATTTCCAACTTGTACATTTTAATAGATTTGTAAGATGCACTTAGTTATTGACTCATGCATTTGTCATTCTCTAAAATACGGGGTTGGCCCATTCTTGTTTGGGTTTCGTTACAAATTAAACAAAATGGGCGATAAGTTGAATGCGGCCATGGATTTGAAAATACTGGAAAGAGTATTTCCAACTTGTACATTTTAATAGATTTGTAAGATGCACTTAGTTATTGACTCATGCATTTGTCATTCTCTAAAATACGGGGTTGGCCCATTCTTGTTTGGGTTTCGTTACAAATTAAACAGAATGGGTGGTGACTTGAATGCGGCCATGGATTTGAAAGTAATGGAAAGACTAATTCCAACTTGTACATTTCAATAAATTTGTAATGTGCACTCAATTATTGACTCACGTTTATGTTATTCTCTAAAATACGGGGTTGGCCCATTCTTGTTTGGGTTTCGATACAAATTAAACAGAATGGGTGGTGACTTGAACGCGGCCATGGATTTGAAAGTAATGGAAAGAGTAATTCCAACTAGTACATCTTTTTAAATTTGTAACGTGCACTCAGATATTGACTTATGCATTTGTCATTCTCTAAAATACGGGGTTGGCCCATTCTTTTTAGCATTCGTTACAAAATAAACAAAATCGGCGATGAGTTGAATGTGGCCATGGATTTGAAAGTAATGGAAAGACTGTTTCCAAATTGTACACTTTATTAAATTTGTAACGTGCACTCAGATATTGACTTATGCATTTGTCATTCTCTAAAATACGGGGTTGGCCCATTCTTGTTTGGGTTTCGTTACAAATTAAACAGAATGGGTGGTGACTTGAACGCGGCCATGGATTTGAAAGTAATGGAAAGAGTATTTCCAACTTGTACATTTTAATAGATTTGTAAGATGCACTTAGTTATTGACTCATGCATTTGTCATTCTCTAAAATACGGGGTTGGCCCATTCTTGTTTGGGTTTCGTTACAAATTAAACAAAATGGGCGATAAGTTGAATGCGGCCATGGATTTGAAAATACTGGAAAGAGTATTTCCAACTTCTACATTTTAATAGATTTGTAAGATGCACTTAGTTATTGACTCATGCATTTGTCATTCTCTAAAATACGGGGTTGGCCCATTCTTGTTTGGGTTTCGTTACAAATTAAACAGAATGGGTGGTGACTTGAATGCGGCCATGGACTTGAAAGTAGTGGAAAGAGTATTTCCAACTTGTACAATTTAATAGATTTGTAAGATGCACTTAGTTATTGACTCATGCATTTGTCATTCTCTAAAATACGGGGTTGGCCCATTCTTGTTTGGGTTTCGTTACAAATTAAACAGAATGGGTGGTGACTTGAATGCGGCCATGGACTTGAAAGTAGTGGAAAGAGTATTTCCAACTTGTACATTTTAATAGATTTGTAATATGCACTCAGTTATTGACTCATGCATTTGTCATTCTCTAAAATACGGGGTTGGCCTATTCTTGTTTGGGTTTCGTTACAAATTAAACAAAATGGGTGGTGACTTGAACGCGGCCATGGATTTGAAAGTAATGGAAAGAGTAATTCCGACTAGTACATCTTTTTAAATTTGTAACGTGCACTTAGTTATTGACTCATGCATTTCTCGATCTCTAAAATACCGGCTAGGCCCATTCTTGTTTGGATTTCGTTACAAATTAAACAGAATAGGTGGTGACTTGAATGCGGCCATGGATTTGAAAGTAATGGAAAGACTAATTCCAACTTGTACATTTTAATAAATTTGTAATGTGCACTCATTTATTGACTCATGTTTATGTCATTCTCTAAAATACGGGGTTGGCCCATTCTTGATTGGGTTTCGTTACAAATGAAACAGAATGGGTGCTGACTTGAACGCGGCCATAGATTTGAAAGTAATGGAAAGAGTAATTCCAACTAGTACAGCTTTGTAAATTTCTAACGTGCACTCAGTTATTGACTCATGCATTTGTCAATCTCTAAAATACGGGGTTGGCCTATTCTAGTTTGGGTTTCGTTACAAATTAAACAAAATGGGTGGTGAGTTGAATGCGGCCATGGATTTGAAAGTAATCGAAAGAGTAATTCCAACTAGTACATCTTTTTAAATTTGTAACGTGCACTTAGTTATTGACTCATGCATTTGTCGGTCTCTAAATTACCGGCTAGGCCCATTCTTGTTTGGGTTTCGTTACAAATTAAACAGAATGGGTGGTGACTTGAATGCGGCCATGGACTTGAAAGTACTAGAAAGAGTATTTCCAACTCGTACATCTTTTTAAATTTGGAATGTGCACTGAGTTATTCACTCATGCATTTGTCATTCTCTAAAATACGGGTTTGGCCCATTCTTGTTTGGGTTTCGTTACAAATTAAACAAAATGGGTGGTGACCTGAATGCGGCCATGGACTTGAAAGTACTGGAAAGACTAATTCCAACTTGTACATTTTAATAGATTTGTAATATGCACTTAGTTATTGGCTCATGCATTTGTCACTCTCTAAAATACGGGGTTGGCCCATTCTTGTTTGGGTTTCGTTACAAATTAAATAGAATGGGTGGTGAGTTGAATGCGGCCATGGATTTGAAAGTAATGGAAAGAGTAATTCCAACTTGTACATCTTTTGGAATATTGGAATGTGCACTTAGTTATTGACTTATGCATTTGTCATTCTCTAAAATACGGGGTTGGCCCATTCTTGTTTGGGTTTCGTTACAAATTAAACAGAATGGGTGGTGACTTGAATGCGGCCATGGACTTGAAAGTAGTGGAAAGAGAATTTCCAACTTGTACATTTTAATAGATTTGTAAGATGCACTTAGTTATTGACTCATGCATTTGTCATTCTCTAAAATACGGGGTTGGCCCATTCTTGTTTGGGTTTCGTTACAAATTAAAAAGAATGGGTGGTGACTTGAATGCGGCCATGGATTTGAAAGTAATGGAAAGACTAATTCCAACTTGTACATTTCAATAAATTTGTAATGTGCACTCAATTATTGACTCACGTTTATGTTATTCTCTAAAATACGGGGTTGGCCCATTCTTGTTTGGGTTTCGATACAAATTAAACAGAATGGGTGGTGACTTGAACGCGGCCATGGATTTGAAAGTAATGGAAAGAGTAATTCCAACTAGTACATCTTTTTAAATTTGTAACGTGCACTCAGATATTGACTTATGCATTTGTCATTCTCTAAAATACGGGGTTGGCCCATTCTTTTTAGCTTTCGTTACAAAATAAACAAAATCGGCGATGAGTTGAATGTGGCCATGGATTTGAAAGTAATGGAAAGACTGTTTCCAAATTGTACACTTTATTAAATTTGTAACGTGCACTCAGATATTGACTTATGCATTTGTCATTCTCTAAAATACGGGGTTGGCCCATTCTTGTTTGGGTTTCGTTACAAATTAAACAGAATGGGTGGTGACTTGAATGCGGCCATGGACTTGAAAGTAGTGGAAAGAGAATTTCCAACTTGTACATTTTAATAGATTTGTAAGATGCACTTAGTTATTGACTCATGCATTTGTCATTCTCTAAAATACGGGGTTGGCCCATTCTTGTTTGGGTTTCGTTACAAATTAAACAAAATGGGTGGTGACTTGAATGCGGCCATGGATTTGAAAGTAATGGAAAGAGTAATTCCAACTAGTACATCTTTTTAAATTTGTAACGTGCACTTAGTTATTGACTCATGCATTTGTCGGTCTCAAAAATACCGGCTAGGCCCATTCTTGTTTGGGTTTCGTTACAAATTAAACAGAATGGGTGGTGACTTGAACGCGGCCATGGATTTGAAAGTAATGGAAAGAGTAATTCCAACTAGTACATCTTTTTAAATTTGTAACGTGCACTCAGTTATTCACTCATGCATTTGTCATTCTCTAAAATACGGGGTTGGCCCATTCTTGTTTGGGTTTCGTTACAAATTAAACAGAATGGGTGGTGACTTGAATGCGGCCATGGATTTGAAAGTAATGGAAAGACTAATTCCAACTTGTACATTTCAATAAATTTGTAATGTGCACTCAATTATTGACTCACGTTTATGTTATTCTCTAAAATACGGGGTTGGCCCATTCTTGTTTGGGTTTCGATACAAATTAAACAGAATGGGTGGTGACTTGAACGCGGCCATGGATTTGAAAGTAATGGAAAGAGTAATTCCAACTAGTACATCTTTTTAAATTTGTAACGTGCACTCAGATATTGACTTATGCATTTGTCATTCTCTAAAATACGGGGTTGGCCCATTCTTTTTAGCTTTCGTTACAAAATAAACAAAATCGGCGATGAGTTGAATGTGGCCATGGATTTGAAAGTAATGGAAAGACTGTTTCCAAATTGTACACTTTATTAAGTTTGTAATGTGCACTTAGTTATTGGCTCATACATTTGTCATTCTCTAAAATACGGGGTTGGCCCATTCTTGTTTGGGTTTTGTTACAAATTAAACAAAATGGGTGGTGACTTGAATGCGGCCATGGACTTGAAAGTACTGGAAAGAGTATTTCCAACTTGTACATTTTAATAGATTTGTAATATGCACTTAGTTCTTGACTCATGCATTTGTCATTCTCTAAATTACGGGTTTGGCCCATTTATGTTTGGGTTTCGTTACAAATTAAACAAAATGGTTGGTGAGTTGAATGCGGCCATGGATTTGAAAGTAATGGAAAGAGTAATTCCAACTAGTACATCTTTATAAGTTTGTAACGTGCACTCAGTTATTCACTCATGCATTTGTTGATCTCTAAAATACCGGCTAGGCCCATTCTTGTTTGGGTTTCGTTACAAATTAAAAAGAATGGGTGGTGACTTGAATGCGGCCATGGATTTGAAAGTAATGGAAAGACTAATTCCAACTTGTACATTTCAACAAATTTGTAATGTGCACTCAATTATTGACTCACGTTTATGTTATTCTCTAAAATACGGGGTTGGCCCATTCTTGTTTGGGTTTCGTTACAAATTAAACAGAATGGGTGGTGATTTGAACGTGGCCATGGATTTGAAAGTAATGGAAAGAGTAATTCCAACTAGTATATCATTTTAAATTTGTAACGTGCACTCAGATATTGACTTATGCATTTGTCATTCTCTAAAATACGGGGTTGGCCCATTCTTGTTTGGGTTTCGTTACAAATTAAACAGAATGGGTGGTGACTTGAATGCGGCCATGGACTTGAAAGTAGTGGAAAGAGTATTTCCAACTTGTACATTTTAATAGATTTGTAAGATGCACTTAGTTATTGACTCATGCATTTGTCGGTCTCTAAATTACCGGCTAGGCCCATTCTTGTTTGGGTTTCGTTACAAATTAAACAGAATGGGTGGTGACTTAAAGGCGGCCATGGATTTGAAAGTAATGGAAAGACTAATTCCAACTTGTACATTTCAATAAATTTGTAATGTGCACTCAATTATTGACTCACGTTTATGTCATTCTCTAAAATACGGGCTTGGCCCATTCTTGTTTGGGTTTCCTTACAAATTAATTAGAATGAGTGGTGAGTTGAATGCGGTCATGGATTTGAAAGTAATGGAAAGAGTATTTCCAACTCGTACATCTTTTTAAATTTGGAATGTGCACTCAGTTATTCACTCATGCATTTGTCATTCTCTAAAATACGGGTTTGGCCCATTCTTGTTTGGCTTTGGTTACAAATTAAACAAAATGGGCGATGAGTTGAATGCGGCCATGGATTTGAAAGTAATGGAAAGAGTAATTCCAACTTGTACATTTTATTAAATTTGTAACGTGCACTCAGTTATTCACTCATGCATTTGTCATTCTCTAAAATACGGGGTTGGCCCATTCTTGATTGGGTTTCGTTACAAATTAAACAAAATGGGCGATGAGTTGAATGCGGCCATGGACTTGAAAGTAATGGAAAGAGTAATTCCAACTAGTACATCTTTTTAAAATTGTAACGTGCACTCAGTTATTGACTCATGCATTTGTCACTCTCCAAAATACGGGGTTGGCCATTCTTGATTGGTTTCGTTACAGATTAAACAAAATGGGTGGTGAGTTGAATGCGGCCATGGATTTGAAAGTAATGGAAAGAGTAATTCCAACTAATACATCTTTTTAAATTTGTAACGTGCACTCAGTTATTGACTCATGCATTTGTCATTCTCTAAAATACGGGCTAGGTCCATTCTTTTTGGCTTTGGTTACAAAGTAAACAAAATGGGCGATGAGTTGAATCCGGCCATGGATTTGAAAGTAATGGAAAGAGTAATTCCAACTTGTACATCTTTTTAAATTTGTAACGTGCACTCAGTTATTCACTCATGCATTTGTCATTCTCTAAAATACGGGCCAGGCCCATTCTTGTTTGGTTTTCTTTACAAGTTAAACTTAATGGGTGGTGAGTTGAATGCGGGCATGGATTTGAAAGTAATGGAAAGAGTAATTCCAACTAGTACAGCTTTTTAAATTTGGAATTTGCAATTAGTAATTGACTCATGCATTTGTCACTCTCTAAAATACGGGGTTGGCCCATTCTTGTTTGGGTTTCGTTACAAATTAAACAAAATGGGCGATGAGTTGAATGCGGCCATGGATTTGAAAGTAATGGAAAGAGTAATTCCAACTTGTACATTTTATTAAAGTTGTAACGTGCACTCAGTTATTCACTCATGCTTTTGTCATTCTCTAAAATACGGGGTTGGCCCATTCTTGATTGGGATTCGTTAAAAATTAAACAAAATGGGCGATGAGTTGAATGCGGCCATGGATTTGAAAGTATTGGAAAGAGTAATTCCAACTAGTACATCTTTTTAAATTTGTAACGTGCACTCAGTTATTGACTCATGCATTTGTCGATCTCTAAAATACGGGGTTGGCCCATTCTTGTTTGGGTTTCGTTACAAATTAAACATAATGGGTGGTGAGTTGAATGCGGTCATGGATTTGAAAGTAATGGAAAGAGTAATTCCAACTAGTACAGCTTTTTAAATTTGGAATGTGCAATTAGTAATTGTCTCATGCATTTGTCATTCTCTAAAATACGGGGTTGGCCCATTCTTGTTTGGGTTTCGTTACAAATTATACAAAATGGGTGGTGAGTTGAATGCGGTCATGGATTTGACAGTAATGGAAAGAATAAATCCAACTAGTACATCTTTTTAAATTTATAACGTGCACTCAGTTATTGACTCATGCATTTGTCATTCTCTAAAATACGGGGTTGGCCCATTCTTGTTTGGATTTCGTTACAAATTAAACAGAATGGGTGGTGACTTGAATGCGGCCATGGATTTGAAAGTAATGGAAAGAGTAATTCCAACTTGTACATTTTATTAAATTTGTAACGTGCACTCACTTATTGACTGATGCATTTGTCATTCTCAAAAATACGGGGTTGGCCCATTCTTGTTTGGGTTTCGTTACAAATTAAACAGAATGGGTGGTGAGTTGAATGCCGCCATGGATTTGAAAGTAATAAAAAAAGAGTAATTCCAACTAGTACATCTTTTTAAATTTGGAATGTGCAATTAGTTATTGACTCATGCATTTGTCATTCTCTAAAATACGGGGTTGGCCCATTCTTGTCTGGGTTTCG
Source organism: Antitrichia curtipendula (assembly GCA_951230915.1). NCBI lineage: Eukaryota > Viridiplantae > Streptophyta > Bryopsida > Hypnales > Leucodontaceae > Antitrichia > Antitrichia curtipendula. Next base: position 19,585,102 of record OX579637.1, on the reverse strand, counting down.
TTACAAATTAAACAAAATGGGTGCTGAGTTGAATGCGGTCATGGATTTGAAAGTACTGGAAACAGTAATTCCAACTAGTACATCTTTTTAAATTTGTAACGTGCACTTAGTTATTGACTCATGCATTAGCCGATCTCTAAAATACGGGCTAGGCCCATTCTTGTTTGGGTTTCGTTACAAATTAAACAGAATGGGTGGTGAGTTGAATGCGGCCATGGATTTGAAAGTAATGGAAAGAGTAATTTCAACTAGTACATCTTTTTAAATTTGTAACGTGCACTCAGTTATTGACTCATGCATTTGTCATTCTTTAAAATACGGGGTTGGCCCATTCTTGTTTGGTTTCGTTACAAATTAAACAAAATGGGTGGTGAGTTGAATGCGGCCATGGATTTGAAAGTAATGGAAAGACTAATTCCAACTTGTACATTTCAATAAATTTGTAATGTGCACTCAATTATTGACTCACGTTTATGTTATTCTCTAAAATACGGGGTTGGCCCATTCTTATTTGGGTTTCGTTACAAATTAAACAGAATGGGTGGTGACTTGAACGCGGCCATGGATTTGACAGTAATGGAAAGAATAAATCCAACTAGTACATCTTTTTAAATTTATAACGTGCACTTAGTTATTGACTCATGCATTTGTCATTCTCTAAAATACGGGGTTGGCCCATTCTTGATTGGGTTTCGTTACAAATTAAATAAAATGGGCGATGAGTTGAATGCGGCCATGGATTTGAATGTAATGGAAAGAGTAATTCCAACTAGTACATCTTTATAAATTTGTAACGTGCACTCAGTTATTGACTCATGCATTTGTCAATCTCTAAAATACGGGGTTGGCCCATTCTTGTTTGGGTCTCGTTACAAATTAATCAAAATGGGTGGTGAGTGGAATGCGGCCATGGATTTGAAAGTAATGGAAAGAGTAATTCCGACTTGTACATTTTATTAAATTTGTAACGTGCACTCAGTTATTGACTCATGCATTTGTCATTCTCTAAAATACGGGCCAGGCCCATTCTTGTTTGGGTCTCGTTACAAATTAAACAAAATGGGTGGTGAGTTGAATGCGGCCATGGATTTGAAAGTAATGGAAAGAGTAATTCCAACTAGTACATCTTTTTAAATTTGTAACGTGCACTCAATTATTGACTCATGCATTTGTTGATCTCTAAAATACGAAGTTGGCCCATTCTTGTTTGGGTTTCGTTACAAATTAAACAAAATGGGCGATGAATTGAATGCGGCCATGGACTTGAAAGTACTGGAAAGAGTATTTCCAACTTGTACATTTTAATAGATTTGTAATATGCACTTAGTTATTGACTCATGCACTTGTCATTCTCTAAAATACGGGGTTGGCCATTCTTGTTTGGTTTCGTTACAAATTAAACAAAATGGGTGGTGAGTTGAATGCGGTCATGGACTTGAAAGTAATGGAAAGAGTAATTCCAACTAGTACATCTTTTTCAATTTGTAACGTGCAATTAGTTATTGACTCATGCATTTGTCAATCTCTAAAATACGGGGTTGGCCCATTCTTGTTTGGGTCTCGTTACAAATTAAACAAAATGGGTGGTGAGTTGAATGCGGCCATGGATTTGAAAGTAATGGAAAGAGTAATTCCAACTAGTATATCTTTTGGAATATTGGAATGTGCACTTAGTTATTGACTCATGCATTTGTCATTCTCTAAAATACGGGGTTTTCCGATTCTTGTTTGGGTTTCGTTACAAATTAAACAAAATGGGCGATGAGTTGAATGCCGCCATGGATTTGAAAGTAATGGAAAGAGTAATTCCAACTTGTACATTTTATTAAATTTGTAACGTGCACTCAGCTATTCACTCATGCATTTGTCAATCTCTAAAATACGGGGTTGGCCCATTCTTGATTGGGATTCGTTACAAATTAAACAAAATGGGCGATGAGTTGAATGCGGCCATGGATTTGAAAGTAATGGAAAGAGTAATTCCGACTTGTACATTTTATTAAATTTGTAACGTGCACTCAGTTATTCACTCATGCTTTTGTCATTCTCTAAAATCCGGGGTTGGCCCATTCTTGATTGGGTTTCGTTACAAATTAAACAAAATGGGCGATGAGTTGAATGCGGCCATGGATTTGAAAGTAATGGAAAGAGTAATTCCAACTTGTACATTTTCTTAAATTTGTAACGTGCACTCAATTATTGACTTATGCATTTGTTGATCTCTAAAATACGAAGTTGGCCCATTCTTGTTTGGGTTTCGTTACAAATTAAACAAAATGGGTGGTGAGTTGAATGCGGCCATGGATTTGAAAGTAATGGAAAGAGTAATTCCGACTTGTACATTTTATTAAATTTGTAACGTGCACTCAGTTATTGACTCATGCATTTGTCATTCTCTAAAATACGGGGTTGGCCCATTCTTGATTGGGTTTCGTTACAAATTAAATAAAATGGGCGATGAGTTGAATGCGGCCATGGATTTGAATGTAATGGAAAGAGTAATTCCAACTAGTACATCTTTATAAATTTGTAACGTGCACTCAGTTATTGACTCATGCATTTGTCAATCTCTAAAATACGGGGTTGGCCCATTCTTGTTTGGGTCTCGTTACAAATTAATCAAAATGGGTGGTGAGTGGAATGCGGCCATGGATTTGAAAGTAATGGAAAGAGTAATTCCGACTTGTACATTTTATTAAATTTGTAACGTGCACTCAGTTATTGACTCATGCATTTGTCATTCTCTAAAATACGGGCCAGGCCCATTCTTGTTTGGGTCTCGTTACAAATTAAACAAAATGGGTGGTGAGTTGAATGCGGCCATGGATTTGAAAGTAATGGAAAGAGTAATTCCAACTAGTACATCTTTTTAAATTTGTAACGTGCACTCAATTATTGACTCATGCATTTGTTGATCTCTAAAATACGAAGTTGGCCCATTCTTGTTTGGGTTTCGTTACAAATTAAACAAAATGGGCGATGAATTGAATGCGGCCATGGACTTGAAAGTACTGGAAAGAGTATTTCCAACTTGTACATTTTAATAGATTTGTAATATGCACTTAGTTATTGACTCATGCACTTGTCATTCTCTAAAATACGGGGTTGGCCATTCTTGTTTGGTTTCGTTACAAATTAAACAAAATGGGTGGTGAGTTGAATGCGGTCATGGACTTGAAAGTAATGGAAAGAGTAATTCCAACTAGTACATCTTTTTCAATTTGTAACGTGCAATTAGTTATTGACTCATGCATTTGTCAATCTCTAAAATACGGGGTTGGCCCATTCTTGTTTGGGTCTCGTTACAAATTAAACAAAATGGGTGGTGAGTTGAATGCGGCCATGGATTTGAAAGTAATGGAAAGAGTAATTCCAACTAGTATATCTTTTGGAATATTGGAATGTGCACTTAGTTATTGACTCATGCATTTGTCATTCTCTAAAATACGGGGTTTTCCGATTCTTGTTTGGGTTTCGTTACAAATTAAACAAAATGGGCGATGAGTTGAATGCCGCCATGGATTTGAAAGTAATGGAAAGAGTAATTCCAACTTGTACATTTTATTAAATTTGTAACGTGCACTCAGCTATTCACTCATGCATTTGTCAATCTCTAAAATACGGGGTTGGCCCATTCTTGATTGGGATTCGTTACAAATTAAACAAAATGGGCGATGAGTTGAATGCGGCCATGGATTTGAAAGTAATGGAAAGAGTAATTCCGACTTGTACATTTTATTAAATTTGTAACGTGCACTCAGTTATTCACTCATGCTTTTGTCATTCTCTAAAATCCGGGGTTGGCCCATTCTTGATTGGGTTTCGTTACAAATTAAACAAAATGGGCGATGAGTTGAATGCGGCCATGGATTTGAAAGTAATGGAAAGAGTAATTCCAACTTGTACATTTTCTTAAATTTGTAACGTGCACTCAATTATTGACTTATGCATTTGTTGATCTCTAAAATACGAAGTTGGCCCATTCTTGTTTGGGTTTCGTTACAAATTAAACAAAATGGGTGGTGAGTTGAATGCGGCCATGGATTTGAAAGTAATGGAAAGAGTAATTCCGACTTGTACATTTTATTAAATTTGTAACGTGCACTCAGTTATTGACTCATGCATTTGTCATTCTCTAAAATACGGGGTTGGCCCATTCTTGATTGGGTTTCGTTACAAATTAAATAAAATGGGCGATGAGTTGAATGCGGCCATGGATTTGAATGTAATGGAAAGAGTAATTCCAACTAGTACATCTTTATAAATTTGTAACGTGCACTCAGTTATTGACTCATGCATTTGTCAATCTCTAAAATACGGGGTTGGCCCATTCTTGTTTGGGTCTCGTTACAAATTAATCAAAATGGGTGGTGAGTTGAATGCGGCCATGGATTTGAAAGTAATGGAAAGAGTAATTCCAACTAGTACATCTTTTTAAATTTGTAACGTGCACTCAATTATTGACTCATGCATTTGTTGATCTCTAAAATACGAAGTTGGCCCATTCTTGTTTGGGTTTCGTTACAAATTAAACAAAATGGGCGATGAATTGAATGCGGCCATGGACTTGAAAGTACTGGAAAGAGTATTTCCAACTTGTACATTTTAATAGATTTGTAATATGCACTTAGTTATTGACTCATGCACTTGTCATTCTCTAAAATATGGGGTTGGCCATTCTTGTTTGGTTTCGTTACAAATTAAACAAAATGGGTGGTGAGTTGAATGCGGTCATGGACTTGAAAGTAATGGAAAGAGTAATTCCAACTAGTACATCTTTTTCAATTTGTAACGTGCAATTAGTTATTGACTCATGCATTTGTCAATCTCTAAAATACGGGGTTGGCCCATTCTTGTTTGGGTCTCGTTACAAATTAAACAAAATGGGTGGTGAGTTGAATGCGGCCATGGATTTGAAAGTAATGGAAAGAGTAATTCCAACTAGTATATCTTTTGGAATATTGGAATGTGCACTTAGTTATTGACTCATGCATTTGTCATTCTCTAAAATACGGGGTTTTCCGATTCTTGTTTGGGTTTCGTTACAAATTAAACAAAATGGGCGATGAGTTGAATGCCGCCATGGATTTGAAAGTAATGGAAAGAGTAATTCCAACTTGTACATTTTATTAAATTTGTAACGTGCACTCAGCTATTCACTCATGCATTTGTCAATCTCTAAAATACGGGGTTGGCCCATTCTTGATTGGGATTCGTTACAAATTAAACAAAATGGGCGATGAGTTGAATGCGGCCATGGATTTGAAAGTAATGGAAAGAGTAATTCCGACTTGTACATTTTATTAAATTTGTAACGTGCACTCAGTTATTCACTCATGCTTTTGTCATTCTCTAAAATCCGGGGTTGGCCCATTCTTGATTGGGTTTCGTTACAAATTAAACAAAATGGGCGATGAGTTGAATGCGGCCATGGATTTGAAAGTAATGGAAAGAGTAATTCCAACTTGTACATTTTCTTAAATTTGTAACGTGCACTCAATTATTGACTTATGCATTTGTTGATCTCTAAAATACGAAATTGGCCCATTCTTGTTTGGGTTTCGTTACAAATTAAACAAAATGGGTGGTGAGTTGAATGCGGCCATGGATTTGAAAGTAATGGAAAGAGTAATTCCGACTTGTACATTTTATTAAATTTGTAACGTGCACTCAGTTATTGACTCATGCATTTGTCATTCTCTAAAATACGGGGTTGGCCCATTCTTGATTGGGTTTCGTTACAAATTAAATAAAATGGGCGATGAGTTGAATGCGGCCATGGATTTGAATGTAATGGAAAGAGTAATTCCAACTAGTACATCTTTATAAATTTGTAACGTGCACTCAGTTATTGACTCATGCATTTGTCAATCTCTAAAATACGGGGTTGGCCCATTCTTGTTTGGGTCTCGTTACAAATTAATCAAAATGGGTGGTGAGTGGAATGCGGCCATGGATTTGAAAGTAATGGAAAGAGTAATTCCGACTTGTACATTTTATTAAATTTGTAACGTGCACTCAGTTATTGACTCATGCATTTGTCATTCTCTAAAATACGGGCCAGGCCCATTCTTGTTTGGGTCTCATTACAAATTAAACAAAATGGGTGGTGAGTTGAATGCGGCCATGGATTTGAAAGTAATGGAAAGAGTAATTCCAACTAGTACATCTTTTTAAATTTGTAACGTGCACTCAATTATTGACTCATGCATTTGTTGATCTCTAAAATACGAAGTTGGCCCATTCTTGTTTGGGTCTCGTTACAAATTAAACAAAATGGGTGGTGAGTTGAATGCGGCCATGGATTTGAAAGTAATGGAAAGAGTAATTCCAACTAGTATATCTTTTGGAATATTGGAATGTGCACTTAGTTATTGACTCATGCATTTGTCATTCTCTAAAATACGGGGTTTTCCGATTCTTGTTTGGGTTTCGTTACAAATTAAACAAAATGGGCGATGAGTTGAATGCGGCCATGGATTTGAAAGTAATGGAAAGAGTAATTCCAACTTGTACATTTTCTTAAATTTGTAACGTGCACTCAATTATTGACTTATGCATTTGTTGATCTCTAAAATACGAAGTTGGCCCATTCTTGTTTGGGTTTCGTTACAAATTAAACAAAATGGGTGGTGAGTTGAATGCGGCCATGGATTTGAAAGTAATGGAAAGAGTAATTCCGACTTGTACATTTTATTAAATTTGTAACGTGCACTCAGTTATTGACTCATGCATTTGTCATTCTCTAAAATACGGGGTTGGCCCATTCTTGATTGGGTTTCGTTACAAATTAAACAAAATGGGCGATGAGTTGAATGCGGCCATGGATTTGAATGTAATGGAAAGAGTAATTCCAACTAGTACATCTTTATAAATTTGTAACGTGCACTCAGTTATTGACTCATGCATTTGTCAATCTCTAAAATACGGGGTTGGCCCATTCTTGTTTGGGTCTCGTTACAAATTAATCAAAATGGGTGGTGAGTGGAATGCGGCCATGGATTTGAAAGTAATGGAAAGAGTAATTCCGACTTGTACATTTTATTAAATTTGTAACGTGCACTCAGTTATTGACTCATGCATTTGTCATTCTCTAAAATACGGGCCAGGCCCATTCTTGTTTGGGTCTCATTACAAATTAAACAAAATGGGTGGTGAGTTGAATGCGGCCATGGATTTGAAAGTAATGGAAAGAGTAATTCCAACTAGTACATCTTTTTAAATTTGTAACGTGCACTCAATTATTGACTCATGCATTTGTTGATCTCTAAAATACGAAGTTGGCCCATTCTTGTTTGGGTTTCGTTACAAATTAAACAAAATGGGCGATGAATTGAATGCGGCCATGGACTTGAAAGTACTGGAAAGAGTATTTCCAACTTGTACATTTTAATAGATTTGTAATATGCACTTAGTTATTGACTCATGCACTTGTCATTCCCTAAAATACGGGGTTGGCCATTCTTGTTTGGTTTCGTTACAAATTAAACAAAATGGGTGGTGAGTTGAATGCGGTCATGGACTTGAAAGTAATGGAAAGAGTAATTCCAACTAGTACATCTTTTTCAATTTGTAACGTGCAATTAGTTATTGACTCATGCATTTGTCAATCTCTAAAATACGGGGTTGGCCCATTCTTGTTTGGGTCTCGTTACAAATTAAACAAAATGGGTGGTGAGTTGAATGCGGCCATGGATTTGAAAGTAATGGAAAGAGTAATTCCAACTAGTATATCTTTTGGAATACTGGAATGTGCACTTAGGTATTGACTCATGCATTTGTCATTCTCTAAAATACGGGGTTTTCCGATTCTTGTTTGGGTTTCGTTACAAATTAAACAAAATGGGCGATGAGTTGAATGCCGCCATGGATTTGAAAGTAATGGAAAGAGTAATTCCAACTTGTACATTTTATTAAATTTGTAACGTGCACTCAGCTATTCACTCATGCATTTGTCAATCTCTAAAATACGGGGTTGGCCCATTCTTGATTGGGATTCGTTACAAATTAAACAAAATGGGCGATGAGTTGAATGCGGCCATGGATTTGAAAGTAATGGAAAGAGTAATTCCGACTTGTACATTTTATTAAATTTGTAACGTGCACTCAGTTATTCACTCATGCTTTTGTCATTCTCTAAAATCCGGGGTTGGCCCATTCTTGATTGGGTTTCGTTACAAATTAAACAAAATGGGCGATGAGTTGAATGCGGCCATGGATTTGAAAGTAATGGAAAGAGTAATTCCAACTTGTACATTTTCTTAAATTTGTAACGTGCACTCAATTATTGACTTATGCATTTGTTGATCTCTAAAATACGAAGTTGGCCCATTCTTGTTTGGGTTTCGTTACAAATTAAACAAAATGGGTGGTGAGTTGAATGCGGCCATGGATTTGAAAGTAATGGAAAGAGTAATTCCGACTTGTACATTTTATTAAATTTGTAACGTGCACTCAGTTATTGACTCATGCATTTGTCATTCTCTAAAATACGGGGTTGGCCCATTCTTGATTGGGTTTCGTTACAAGTTAAACAAAATGGGCGATGAGTTGAATGCGGCCATGGATTTGAATGTAATGGAAAGAGTAATTCCAACTAGTACATCTTTATAAATTTGTAACGTGCACTCAGTTATTGACTCATGCATTTGTCAATCTCTAAAATACGGGGTTGGCCCATTCTTGTTTGGGTCTCGTTACAAATTAATCAAAATGGGTGGTGAGTTGAATGCGGCCATGGATTTGAAAGTAATGGAAAGAGTAATTCCAACTAGTATATCTTTTGGAGTATTGGAATGTGCACTTAGTTATTGACTCATGCATTTGTCATTCTCTAAAATACGGGGTTTTCCGATTCTTGTTTGGATTTCGTGACAAATTAAACAAAATGCGCGATGAGTTGAATGCCGCCATGGATTTGAAAGTAATGGAAAGAGTAATTCCGACTTGTACATTTTATTAAATTTGTAACGTGCACTCAATTATTGACTTATGCATTTGTTGATCTCTAAAATACGAAGTTGGCCCATTCTTGTTTGGGTTTCGTTACAAATTAAACAAAATGGGTGGTGAGTTGAATGCGGTCATGGATTTGAAAGTAATGGAAAGAGTAATTCCAACTAGTACATCTTTATTAAATTTGTAATCTGCACTTAGTTATTGGCTCATGCATTTGTCACTCTCTAAAATACGGGGTCGGCCCATTCTTGTTTGGGTTTCGTTACAAATTAAATAAAATGGGCGATGAGTTGAATGCGGCCATGGATTTGAAAGTAATGGAAAGAGTAATTCCAACTAGTACATCTTTTTAAATTTGTAACGTGCACTCAGTTATTGACTCATGCATTTGTCAATCTCTAAAATACGGGGTTGGCCCATTCTTGTTTGGGTTTCGTTACAAATTAAACAAAATGGGCGATGAGTTGAATGCGGCCATGGATTTGAATGTAATGGAAAGAGTAATTCCAACTAGTACATCTTTATAAATTTGTAACGTGCACTCAGTTATTGACTCATGCATTTGTCAATCTCTAAAATACGGGGTTGGCCCATTCTTGTTTGGGTCTCGTTACAAATTAATCAAAATGGGTGGTGAGTTGAATGCGGCCATGGATTTGAAAGTAATGGAAAGAGTAATTCCGACTTGTACATTTCATTAAATTTGTAACGTGCACTCAGTTATTGACTCATGCATTTGTCATTCTCTAAAATACGGGGTTGGCCCATTCTTGTTTGGGTTTCGTTACAAATTAAATAGAATGGGTGGTGAGTTGAATGCGGCCATGGATTTGAAAGTAATGGAAATAGTAATTCCAACTAGTATATCTTTTGGAGTATTGGAATGTGCACTTAGTTATTGACTCATGCATTTGTCATTCTCTAAAATATGGGGTTTTCCGATTCTTGTTTGGGTTTCGTGACAAATTAAACAAAATGGGCGATGAGTTGAATGCCGCCATGGATTTGAAAGTAATGGAAAGAGTAATTCCAACTTGTACATTTTATTAAATTTGTAACGTGCACTCAGCTATTCACTCATGCATTTGTCAATCTCTAAAATACGGGGTTGGCCCATTCTTGTTTGGGATTCGTTACAAATTAAACAAAATGGGCGATGAGTTGAATGCGGCCATGGAATTGAAAGTAATGGAAAGAGTAATTCCAACTTGTACATTTTATTAAATTTGTAACGTGCACTCAGTTATTCACTCATGCTTTTGTCATTCTCTAAAATACGGGGTTGGCCCATTCTTGATTGGGTTTCGTTACAAATTAAACAAAATGGGCGATGAGTTGAATGCGGCCATGGATTTGAAAGTAATGGAAAGAGTAATTCCAACTTGTACATCTTTATTAAATTTGTAATCTGCACTTAGTTATTGGCTCATGCATTCGTCACTCTCTAAAATACGGGGTCGGCCCATTCTTGTTTGGGTTTCGTTACAAATTAAATAAAATGGGCGATGAGTTGAATGCGGCCAGGAATTTGAAAGTAATGGAAAGAGTAATTCCAACTAGTACATCTTTTTAAATTTGTAACGTGCACTCAGTTATTGACTCATGCATTTGTCAATCTCTAAAATACGGGGTTGGCCCATTCTTGTTTGGGTTTCGTTACAAATTAAACAAAATGGGTGTTGAGTTGAATGCGGTCATGGATTTGAAAGTAATGGAAAGAGTAATTCCAACTAGTACAGCTTTTTAAATTTGGAATGTGCAATTAGTAATTGACTCATGCATTTGTCATTCTCTAAAATACGGGGTTGGCCCATTCTTGTTTGGGTTTCGTTACAAATTATACAAAATGGGTGGTGAGTTGAATGCGGCCATGGATTTGAAAGTAATGGAAAGAGTAATTCCGACTTGTACATTTTATTAAATTTGTAACGTGCACTTAGTTATTGACTCATGCATTTGTCATTCTCTAAAATACGGGCCAGGCCCATTCTTGTTTGGGTCTCGTTACAAATTAAACAAAATGGGTGGTGAGTTGAATGCGGCCATGGATTTGAAAGTAATGGAAAGAGTAATTCCGACTTGTACATTTTATTAAATTTGTAACGTGCACTTAGTTATTGACTCATGCATTTGTCATTCTCTAAAATACGGGCCAGGCCCATTCTTGTTTGGGTCTCGTTACAAATTAAACAAAATGGGTGGTGAGTTGAATGCGGCCATGGATTTGAAAGTAATGGAAAGAGTAATTCCGACTTGTACATTTCATTAAATTTGTAACGTGCACTCAGTTATTGACTCATGCATTTGTCATTCTCTAAAATACGGGGTTGGCCCATTCTTGTTTGGGTTTCGTTACAAATTAAATAGAATGGGTGGTGATTTGAATGCGGCCATGGATTTGAAAGTAATGGAAATAGTAATTCCAACTAGTATATCTTTTGGAGTATTGGAATGTGCACTTAGTTATTGACTCATGCATTTGTCATTCTCTAAAATACGGGGTTTTCCGATTCTTGTTTGGGTTTCGTGATAAATTAAACAAAATGGGCGATGAGTTGAATGCCGCCATGGATTTGAAAGTAATGGAAAGAGTAATTCCAACTTGTACATTTTATTAAATTTGTAACGTGCACTCAGCTATTCACTCATGCATTTGTCAATCTCTAAAATACGGGGTTGGCCCATTCTTGTTTGGGATTCGTTACAAATTAAACAAAATGGGCGATGAGTTGAATGCGGCCATGGAATTGAAAGTAATGGAAAGAGTAATTCCAACTTGTACATTTTATTAAATTTGTAACGTGCACTCAGTTATTCACTCATGCTTTTGTCATTCTCTAAAATACGGGGTTGGCCCATTTTTGATTGGGTTTCGTTACAAATTAAACAAAATGGGCGATGAGTTGAATGCGGCCATGGATTTGAAAGTAATGGAAAGAGTAATTCCAACTTGTACATCTTTATTAAATTTGTAATCTGCACTTAGTTATTGGCTCATGCATTTGTCACTCTCTAAAATACGGGGTCGGCCCATTCTTGTTTGGGTTTCGTTACAAATTAAATAAAATGGGCGATGAGTTGAATGCGGCCAGGAATTTGAAAGTAATGGAAAGAGTAATTCCAACTAGTACATCTTTTTAAATTTGTAACGTGCACTCAGTTATTGACTCATGCATTTGTCAATCTCTAAAATACGGGGTTGGCCCATTCTTGTTTGGGTTTCGTTACAAATTAAACAAAATGGGTGTTGAATTGAATGCGGTCATGGATTTGAAAGTAATGGAAAGAGTAATTCCAACTAGTACAGCTTTTTAAATTTGGAATGTGCAATTAGTAATTGACTCATGCATTTGTCATTCTCTAAAATACGGGGTTGGCCCATTCTTGTTTGGGTTTCGTTACAAATTATACAAAATGGGTGGTGAGTTGAATGCGGCCATGGATTTGAAAGTAATGGAAAGAGTAATTCCGACTTGTACATTTTATTAAATTTGTAACGTGCACTTAGTTATTGACTCATGCATTTGTCATTCTCTAAAATACGGGGTTGGCCCATTCTTGTTTGGGTCTCGTTACAAATTAAACAAAATGGGTGGTGAGTTGAATGCGGCCATGGATTTGAAAGTAATGGAAAGAGTAATTCCGACTTGTACATTTTATTAAATTTGTAACGTGCACTCAGTTATTGACTCATGCATTTGTCATTCTCTAAAATACGGGCCAGGCCCATTCTTGTTTGGGTCTCGTTACAAATTAAACAAAATGGGTGGTGACTTGAATGCCGTCATGGATTTGAAAGTAATGGAAAGAGTAATTCCAACTAGTACATCTTTTTAAATTTGTAACGTGCACTCACTTATCGACTGATGCATTTGTCATTCTCTAAAATACGGGGTTGGCCCATTCTTGTTTGGGTTTCGTTACAAATTAAACAAAATGGGCGATGAGTTGGATGCGGCCATGGACTTGGAAGTACTGGAAAGAGTATTTCCAACTTGTACATTTTAATAGATTTGTAATATGCACTTAGTTATTGACTCATGCACTTGTCATTCTCTAAAATACGGGGTTGGCCATTCTTGTTTGGTTTCGTTACAAATTAAACAAAATGGGTGGTGAGTTGAATGCGGTCATGGACTTGAAAGTAATGGAAAGAGTAATTCCAACTAGTACATCTTTTTCAATTTGTAACGTGCAATTAGTTATTGACTCATGCATTTGTCAATCTCTAAAATACGGGGTTGGCCCATTCTTGTTTGGGTCTCGTTACAAATTAAACAAAATGGGTGGTGTGTTGAATGCGGCCATGGATTTGAAAGTAATGGAAAGAGTAATTCCAACTAGTATATCTTTTGGAATATTGGAATGTGCACTCAGTTATTGACTCATGCATTTGTCATTCTCTAAGATACGGGGTTTTCCGATTCTTGTTTGGGTTTCGTTACAAATTAAACAAAATGGGCGATGAGTTGAATGCCGCCATGGATTTGAAAGTAATGGAAAGAGTAATTCCAACTTGTACATTTTATTAAATTTGTAACGTGCACTCAGCTATTCACTCATGCATTTGTCAATCTCTAAAATACGGGGTTGGCCCATTCTTGATTGGGATTCGTTACAAATTAAACAAAATGGGCGATGAGTTGAATGCGGCCATGGATTTGAAAGTAATGGAAAGAGTAATTCCGACTTGTACATTTTATTAAATTTGTAACGTGCACTCAGTTATTCACTCATGCTTTTGTCATTCTCTAAAATCCGGGGTTGGCCCATTCTTGATTGGGTTTCGTTACAAATTAAACAAAATGGGCGATGAGTTGAATGCGGCCATGGATTTGAAAGTAATGGAAAGAATAATTCCAACTTGTACATTTTCTTAAATTTGTAACGTGCACTCAATTATTGACTTATGCATTTGTTGATCTCTAAAATACGAAGTTGGCCCATTCTTGTTTGGGTTTCGTTACAAATTAAACAAAATGGGTGGTGAGTTGAATGCGGCCATGGATTTGAAAGTATTGGAAAGAGTAATTCCGACTTGTACATTTTATTAAATTTGTAACGTGCACTCAGTTATTCACTCATGCTTTTGTCATTCTCTAAAATACGGGGTTGGCCCATTCTTGTTTGGGTTTCGTTACAAATTAAACAAAATGGGCGATGAGTTGAATGCGGCCATGGATTTGAATGTAATGGAAAGAGTAATTCCAACTTGTACATTTTATTAAATTTGTAACGTGCACTCAGCTATTGACTCATGCATTTGTCAATCTCTAAAATACGGGGTTGGCCCATTCTTGTTTGGGTTTCGTTACAAATTAATCAAAATGGGTGGTGAGTTGAATGCGGCCATGGATTTGAATGTAATGGAAAGAGTAATTCCGACTTGTACATCTTATTAAATTTGTAACGTGCACTAAGTTATTGACTCATGCATTTGTCAATCTCTAAAATACGGGGTTGGCCCATTCTTGTTTGGGTTTCGTTACAAATTAAATAGAATGGGTGGTGAGTTGAATGCGGCCATGGATTTGAAAGTAATGGAAAGAGTAATTCCAACTAGTAAATCTTTTGGAGTATTGGAATGTGCACTTAGTTATTGACTCATGCATTTGTCATTCTCTAAAATACGGGGTTTTCCGATTCTTGTTTGGGTTTCGTGACAAATTAAACAAAATGGGCGATGAGTTGAATGCCGCCATGGATTTGAAAGTAATGGAAAGAGTAATTCCAACTTGTACATTTTATTAAATTTGTAACGTGCACTCAGCTATTCACTCATGCATTTGTCAATCTCTAAAATTCGGGGTTGCCCATTCTTGATTGGGATTCGTTACAAATTAAACAAAATGGGCGATGAGTTGAATGCGGCCATGGATTTGAAAGTAATGGAAAGAGTAATTCCGACTTGTACATTTTATTAAATTTGTAACGTGCACTCAGTTATTCACTCATGCTTTTGTCATTCTCTAAAATCCGGGGTTGGCCCATTCTTGATTGGGTTTCGTTACAAATTAAACAAAATGGGCGATGAGTTGAATGCGGCCATGGATTTGAAAGTAATGGAAAGAGTAATTCCAACTTGTACATTTTCTTAAATTTGTAACGTGCACTCAATTATTGACTTATGCATTTGTTGATCTCTAAAATACGAAGTTGGCCCATTCTTGTTTGGGTTTCGTTACAAATTAAACAAAATGGGTGGTGAGTTGAATGCGGCCATGGATTTGAAAGTAATGGAAAGAGTAATTCCGACTTGTACATTTTATTAAATTTGTAACGTGGACTCAGTTATTTACTCATGCTTTTGTCAATCTCTAAAATACGGGGTTGGCCCATTCTTGTTTGGGTCTCGTTACAAATTAATCAAAATGGGTGGTGAGTTGAATGCGGCCATGGATTTGAAAGTAATGGAAAGAGTAATTCCGACTTGTACATTTTATTAAATTTGTAACGTGCACTCAGTTATTGACTCATGCATTTGTCAATCTCTAAAATACGGGGTTGGCCCATTCTTGTTTGGGTTTCGTTACAAATTAAATAGAATGGGTGGTGAGTTGAATGCGGCCATGGATTTGAAAGTAATGGAAAGAGTAATTCCAACTAGTAAATCTTTTGGAGTATTGGAATGTGCACTTAGTTATTGACTCATGCATTTGTCATTCTCTAAAATACGGGGTTTTCCGATTCTTGTTTGGGTTTCGTGACAAATTAAACAAAATGGGCGATGAGTTGAATGCCGCCATGGATTTGAAAGTAATGGAAGGAGTAATTCCAACTTGTACATTTTATTAAATTTGTAACTTGCACTCAGCTATTCACTCATGCATTTGTCAATCTCTAAAATACGGGGTTGGCCCATTCTTGTTTGGGATTCGTTACAAATTAAACAAAATGGGCGATGAGTTGAATGCGGCCATGGAATTGAAAGTAATGGAAAGAGTAATTCCAACTTGTACATTTTATTAAATTTGTAACGTGCACTCAGTTATTCACTCATGCTTTTGTCATTCTCTAAAATCCGGGGTTGGCCCATTCTTGATTGGGTTTCGTTACAAATTAAACAAAATGGGCGATGAGTTGAATGCGGCCATGGATTTGAAAGTAATGGAAAGAGTAATTCCAACTTGTACATTTCATTAAATTTGTAACGTGCACTCAGTTAATGGCTCATGCATTTGTCATTCTCTAAAATACGGGGTTGGCCCATTCTTGTTTGGGTTTCGTTACAAATTAAACAGAATGGGTGGTGACTTGAATGCCACCATGGATTTGAAAGTAATAAAAAAAGAGTAATTCCAACTAGAACATCTTTTTAAATTTGGAATGTGCAATTAGTAATTGACTCATGCATTTGTCATTCTCTAAAATACGGGGTTGGCCCATTCTTGTTTGGGTTTCGTTACAAATTAATCAGAATGGGTGGTGACTTGAATGCGGCCATGGATTTGAAAGTAATGGAAAGAGTAATTCCAACTAGAACATCTTTTTAAATTTGTAACGTGCACTCAGTTATTGACTCGTGCATTTGTCATTCTCCAAAATACGGGGTTGGCCTATTCTTGTTTGGGTTTCGTTACAAATTAAACAAAATGGGTGGTGAGTTGAACGCGGCCATGGACTTGAAAGTACTCGAAAGAGTAATTCCAACTTGTACATCTTTTTAAATTTGGAATGTACAATTAGTTATTGACTCATGCATTTGTAATTCTCTAAAATACGCGGTTGGCCCATTTTTGTATGGCTTTCGTTACAAATTAAACAGAATGGGTGCTGACTTGAACGCGGCCATGGACTTGAAAGTAATGGAAAGAGTAATTCCAACTTGTACATCTTTTTAAATTTGTAACGTGCAATTAGTTATTGACTCATGCATTTGTCATTCTCTAAAATACGGGGTTGGCCCATTCTTGTTTGGGTTTCGTTACAAATTAAACAAAATGGGCGATGAGTTGAATGCGGCCATGGACTTGAAAGTAATGGAAAGAGTATTTCCAACTTGTACATTTTAATAGATTTGTATTATGCACTTAGTTATTGACTCATGCATTTGTCATTCTCTAAAATACGGGGTTGGCCCATTCTTGTTTGGGTTCCGTTACAAATTACACAAAATGGGCGATGAGTTGAATGCGGCCATGGACTTGAAAGTAATGGAAAGAGTATTTCCAACTTGTACATTTTAATAGATTTGTATTATGCACTTAGTTATTGACTCATGCATTTGTCATTCTCTAAAATACGGGGTTGGCCTATTCTTGTTTGGGTTTCCTTACAAATTAAACAAAATGGGTGGTGACTTAAATGCGGCCATGGATTTGGAAGTAATGGAATGATTAATTTCAACTAGTACATCTTTTTCAATTTGTAACGTGCACTTAGTTATTGACTCATGCATTTGTCGATCTCTAAAATACCGGCTAGGCCCTTTCTATTTGGCTTTCGATACAAATTAAACAAAATGGGTGGTGAGTTGAATGCGGCCATGGATTTGAAAGTAATGGAAAGAGTAATTCCGACTTGTACATTTTATTAAATTTGTAACGTGCACTCAGTTATTGACTCATGCTTTTGTCATTCTCTAAAATACGGGGTTGGCCCATTCTTGATTGGGTTTCGTTACAAATTAAACAAAATGGGCGATGAGTTGAATGCGGCCATGGATTTGACTGTAATGGAAAGAGTAATTCCAAATTGTACATTTTATTAAATTTGTAACGTGCACTCAATTATTGACTCATGCATTTGTCAATCTCTAAAATACGGGGTTGGCCCATTCTTGTTTGGGTCTCGTTACAAATTAAACAAAATGGGTGGTGAGTTGAATGCGGCCATGGATTTGAAAGTAATGGAAAGACTAATTCCGACATGTACATTTTATTAAATTTGTAACGTGCACCTAGTTATTGACTCATGCATTTGTCATTCTCTAAAATACAGGGTTGGCCCATTCTTGTTTGGGTTTCGTTACAAATTAAATAGAATGGGTGGTGAGTTGAATGCGGCCATGGATTTGAAAGTAATGGAAAGAGTAATTCCGACTTGTACATTTTATTAAATTTGTAACGTGCACTCAGTTATTCACTCATGCATTTGTCAATCTCTAAAATACGGGGTTGGTCCATTCTTGTTTGGGTTTCGTTACAAATTAAACAAAATCGGTGGTGAGTTGAATGCGGCCATGGATTTGAAAGTAATGGAAAGAGTAATTACAACTAGTATATCTTTTGGAATATTGGAATGTGCACTTAGTTATTGACTCATGCATTTGTCATTCTCTAAAATACGGGGTTTTCCGATTCTTGTTTGGATTTCGTGACAAATTAAACAAAATGGGCGATGAGTTGAATGCCGCCATGGATTTGAAAGTAATGGAAAGAGTAATTCCAACTTGTACATTTTATTAAATTTGTAACGTGCACTCAGCTATTCACTCATGCATTTGTCAATCTCTAAAATACGGGGTTGGCCCATTCTTGTTTGGGATTCGTTACAAATTAAACAAAATGGGCGATGAGTTGAATGCGGCCATGGATTTGAAAGTAATGGAAAGAGTAATTCCGACTTGTACATTTTATTAAATTTGTAACGTGCACTCAGTTATTCACTCATGCTTTTGTCATTCTCTAAAATACGGGGTTGGCCCATTCTTGATTGGGTTTCGTTACAAATTAAACAAAATGGGCGATGAGTTGAATGCGGCCATGGATTCGAAAGTAATGGAAAGAGTAATTCCAACTTGTACATTTTCTTAAATTTGTAACGTGCACTCAATTATTGACTTATGCATTTGTTGATCTCTAAAATACGAAGTTGGCCCATTCTTGTTTGGGTTTCGTTACAAATTAAACAAAATGGGTGGTGAGTTGAATGCGGTCATGGACTTGAAAGTAATGGAAAGAGTAATTCCAACTAGTACATCTTTTTCAATTTGTAATCTGCACTTAGTTATTGGCTCATGCATTTGTCACTCTCTAAAATACGGGGTCGGCCCATTCTTGTTTGGGTTTCGTTACAAATTAAATAAAATGGGCGATGAGTTGAATGCGGCCATGGATTTGAAAGTAATGGAAAGAGTAATTCCAACTAGTACATCTTCTTAAATTTGTAACGTGCACTCAGTTATTGACTCATGCATTTGTCAATCTCTAAAATACGGGGTTGGCCCATTCTTGTTTGGGTTTCGTTACAAATTAAACAAAATGGGTGGTGAGTTGAATGCGGTCATGGATTTGAAAGTAATGGAAAGAGTAATTCCAACTAGTACATCTTTTTAAATTTGTAACGTGCACTCAGTTATTGACTCATGCGTTTGTCATTCTCTAAAATACGGGGTTGGCCCATTCTTGTTTGGGTTTCGTTACAAATTATACAAAATGGGTGGTGAGTTGAATGCGGTCATGGATTTGACAGTAATGGAAAGAGTAATTCCAACTAGTACAACTTTTTAAATTTATAACGTGCACATAGTTATTGACTCATGCATTTGTCATTCCCTAAAATACGGGGTTGGCCCATTCTTGTTTGGGTTTCGTTACAAATTATACAAAGTGGATGGTGAATTGAATGCGGTCATGGATTTGACAATAATGGAAAGAGTAATTCCAACTAGTACATCTTTTTAAATTTGTAACGTGCACTCAGTTAATGGCTCATGCATTTGTCATTCTCTAAAATACGGGGTTGGCCCATTCTTGTTTGGGTTTCGTTACAAATTAAACAGAATGGGTGGTGAATTGAATGCCGCCATGGATTTGAAAGTAATAAAAAAAGAGTAATTCCAACTAGAACATCTTTTTAAATTTGGAATGTGCAATTAGTAATTGACTCATGCATTTGTCATTCTCTAAAATACGGGGTTGGCCCATTCTTGTTTGGGTTTCGTTACAAATTAAACAAAATGGGTGGTGAGTTGAATGCGGTCATGGATTTGAAAGTAATGGAAAGAGTAATTCCAACTAGTACATCTTTTTAAATTTGTAACGTGCACTCAGTTATTGACTCATGCGTTTGTCATTCTCTAAAATACGGGGTTGGCCCATTCCTGTTTGGGTTTCGTTACAAATTATACAAAATGGGTGGTGAGTTGAATGCGGTCATGGATTTGACAGTAATGGAAAGAGTAATCCAACTAGTACATCTTTTTAAATTTATAACGTGCACATAGTTATTGACTCATGCATTTGTCATTCCCTAAAATACGGGGTTGGCCCATTCTTGTTTGGGTTTCGTTACAAATTATACAAAATGGATGGTGAATTGAATGCGGTCATGGATTTGACAATAATGGAAAGAGTAATTCCAACTAGTACATCTTTTTAAATTTGTAACGTGCACTCAGTTAATGGCTCATGCATTTGTCATTCTGTAAAATACGGGGTTGGCCCATTCTTATTTGGATTTCGTTACAAATTAAACAGAATGGGTGGTGACTTGAATGCGGCCATGGATTTGAAAGTAATGGAAAGAGTAATTCCAACTAGAACATCTTTTTAAATTTGTCACTTGCACTTAGTTAATGGCTCATGCATTTGTCATTCTCTAAAATACGGGGTTGGCCCATTCTTGTTTGGGTTTCGTTACAAATTAAACAGAATGGGTGGTGACTTGAATGCGGCCATGGATTTGAAAGTAATGGAAAGAGTAATTCCAACTAGTACATCGTTTTAAATTTGTAACGTGCACTCAGTTATTGACTCATGCATTTGTCATTCTGTAAAATACGGGGTTGGCCCATTCTTGTTTGGATTTCGTTACAAATTAAACAGAATGGGTGGTGACTTGAATGCGGCCATGGACTTGAGAGTAATGGAAAGAGTAATTCCAACTAAAACATCTTTTTAAATTTGTAACGTGCACTTAGTTATTGACTCGTGCATTTGTCATTCTCTAAAATACGGGGTTGGCCTATTCTTGTTTGGGTTTCGTTACAAATTAAACAAAATGGGTGGTGAGTTGAACGCGGCCATGGACTTGAAAGTACTGGAAAGAGTATTTCCAACTTGTACATTTTAATAGATTTGTACTCTGCACTTAGTTATTGACTCATGCATTTGTCATTCTCTAAAATACGGGGTTGGCCATTCTTGTTTGGTTTCGTTACAAATTAAACAAAATGGGCGATGAGTTGAATGCGGCCATGGACTTGAAAGTACTGGAAAGAGTATTTCCAACTTGTACATTTTAATAGATTTGTACTATGCACTTAGTTATTGACTCATGCATTTGTCATTCTCTAAAATACGGGGTTGGCCATTCTTGTTTGGTTTCGTTACAAATTAAACAAAATGGGTGGTGACTTGAACGCGGCCATGGATTTGAAAGTAATGGAAAGAGTAATTCCAACTAGTACATCTTTATTAAATTTGTAATCTGCACTTAGTTATTGGCTCATGCATTTGTCACTCTCTAAAATACGGGGTTGGCCCATTCTTGTTTGGGTTTCGTTACAAATTAAACAAAATGGGTGGTGAGTTGAATGCGGCCATGGATTTGAAAGTAATGGAAAGAGTAATTCCAACTAGTACATCTTTTTAAATTTGTAACATGCACTTAGTTATTGACTCATGCATTTGTAATTCTCTAAAATACGGGCCAGGCCCATTCTGGTTTGGGTCTTGTTACAAATTAAACAAAATGGGTGGTGAGTTGAATGCGGCCATGGATTTGAAAGTAATGGAAAGAGTAATTCCAAATAGTACATCTTTTTAAATTTGTAACGTGCATTTAGTTATTGACTCATGCATTTGTCATTCTCTAAAATACGGGGTTGGCCCATTCTTGTTTGGGTTTCGTTACAAATTAAACAAAATGGGCGATGAGTTGAATGCGGCCATGGACTTGAAAGTACTGGAAAGAGTATTTCCAACTTGTACATTTTAATAGATTTGTAATATGCACTTAGTTATTGACTCACGCACTTGTCATTCTCTAAAATACGGGGTTGGCCATTCTTGTTTGGTTTCGTTACAAATTAAACAAAATGGGTGGTGAGTTGAATGCGGTCATGGACTTGAAAGTAATGGAAAGAGTAATTCCAACTAGTACATCTTTTTCAATTTGTAACGTGCAATTAGTTATTGACTCATGCATTTGTCAATCTCTAAAATACGGGGTTGGCCCATTCTTGTTTGGGTCTCGTTACAAATTAAACAAAATGGGTGGTGAGTTGAATGCGGCCATGGATTTGAAAGTAATGGAAAGAGTAATTCCAACTAGTATATCTTTTGGAATATTGGAATGTGCACTTAGTTATTGACTCATGCATTTGTCATTCTCTAAAATACGGGGTTTTCCGATTCTTGTTTGGGTTTCGTTACAAATTAAACAAAATGGGCGATGAGTTGAATGCCGCCATGGATTTGAAAGTAATGGAAAGAGTAATTCCAACTTGTACATTTTATTAAATTTGTAACGTGCACTCAGTTATTCACTCATGCTTTTGTCATTCTCTAAAATACGGGGTTGGCCCATTCTTGATTGGGTTTCGTTACAAATTAAACAAAATGGGCGATGAGTTGAATGCGGCCATGGATTTGAAAGTAATGGAAAGACTAATTCCAACTTGTACATTTTATTAAATTTGTAACGTGCACTCAGCTATTCACTCATGCATTTGTCAATCTCTAAAATACGGGGTTGGCCCATTCTTGATTGGGATTCGTTACAAATTAAACAAAATGGGCGATGAGTTGAATGCGGCCATGGATTTGAAAGTAATGGAAAGAGTAATTCCGACTTGTACATTTTATTAAATTTGTAACGTGCATGTTATTCACTCATGCTTTTGTCATTCTCTAAAATACGGGGTTGGCCCATTCTTGATTGGGTTTCGTTACAAATTAAACAAAATGGGCGATGAGTTGAATGCCGCCATGGATTTGAAAGTAATGAAAAGAGTAATTCCAACTTGTACATTTTATTAAATTTGTAACGTGCACTCAGTTATTCACTCATGCTTTTGTCATTCTCTAAAATACGGGGTTGGCCCATTCTTGATTGGGTTTCGTTACAAATTAAACAAAATGGGCGATGAGTTGAATGCGGCCATGGATTTGAAAGTAATGGAAAGACTAATTCCAACTTGTACATTTTATTAAATTTGTAACGTGCACTCAGCTATTCACTCATGCATTTGTCAATCTCTAAAATACGGGGTTGGCCCATTCTTGATTGGGATTCGTTACAAATTAAACAAAATGGGCGATGAGTTGAATGCGGCCATGGATTTGAAAGTAATGGAAAGAGTAATTCCGACTTGTACATTTTATTAAATTTGTAACGTGCATGTTATTCACTCATGCTTTTGTCATTCTCTAAAATACGGGGTTGGCCCATTCTTGATTGGGTTTCGTTGCAAATTAAACAAAATGGGCGATGAATTGAATGCGGCCATGGATTTGAAAGTAATGGAAAGAGTAATTCCAACTTGTACATTTTATTAAATTTGTAACATGCACTCAGTTATTGACTCATGCATTTGTCAATCTCTAAAATACGGGGTTGGCCCATTCTTGATTGGGATTCGTTACAAATTAAACAAAATGGGCGATGAGTTGAATGCGGCCATGGATCTGAAAGTAATGGAAAGAGTAATTCCAACTTGTACATTTTATTAAATTTGTAACGTGCACTCAGTTATTCACTCATGCTTTTGTCATTCTCTTAAATACGGGGTTGGCCCATTCTTGATTGGGTTTCGTTGCAAATTAAACAAAATGGGCGATGAGTTGAATGCGGCCATGGATTTGAAAGTAATGGAAAGAGTAATTCCAACTTGTACATTTTCTTAAATTTGTAACGTGCACTCAATTATTGACTTATGCATTTGTTGATCTCTAAAATACGAAGTTGGCCCATTCTTGTTTGGGTTTCGTTACAAATTAAACAAAATGGGTGGTGAGTTGAATGCGGCCATGGATTTGAAAGTAATGGAAAGAGTAATTCCGACTTGTACATTTTATTAAATTTGTAACGTGCACTCAGTTATTCACTCATGCTTTTGTCATTCTCTAAAATACGGGGTTGGCCCATTCTTGTTTGGGTCTCGTTACAAATTAATCAAAATGGGTGGTGAGTTGAATGCGGTCATGGATTTGAAAGTAATGGAAAGAGTAATTCCAACTAGTACAGCTTTTTAAATTTGGAATGTGCAATTAGTAATTGACTCATGCGTTTGTCATTCTCTAAAATACGGGGTTGGCCCATTCTTGTTTGGGTTTCGTTACAAATTATACAAAACGGATGGTGAATTGAATGCGGTCATGGATTTGACAATAATGGAAAGAGTAATTCCAACTAGTACATCTTTTTAAATTTGTAACGTGCACTCAGTTATTGACTCATGCATTTGTCATTCTGTAAAATACGGGGTTGGCCCATTCTTGTTTGGATTTCGTTACAAATTAAACAGAATGGGTGGTGACTTGAATGCGGCCATGGATTTGAAAGTAATGGAAAGAGTAATTCCAACTAGAACATCTTTTTAAATTTGTAACGTGCACTCAGTTATTGACTCGTGCATTTGTCATTCTCTAAAATACGGGGTTGGCCTATTCTTGTTTGGGTTTCGTTACATATTAAACAAAATGGGTGGTGAGTTGAACGCGGCCATGGACTTGAAAGTACTGGAAAGAGTATTTCCAACTTGTACATTTTAATAGATTTGTACTATGCACTTAGTTAATGGCTCATGCATTTGTCATTCTCTAAAATACGGGGTTGGCCCATTCTTGTTTGGGTTTCGTTACAAATTAAACAGAATGGGTGGTGAATTGAATGCCGCCATGGATTTGAAAGTAATAAAAAAAGAGTAATTCCAACTAGAACATCTTTTTAAATTTGGAATGTGCAATTAGTAATTGACTCATGCATTTGTCATTCTCTAAAATACGGGGTTGGCCCATTCTTGTTTGGGTTTCGTTACAAATTAAACAGAATGGGTGGTGACTTGAATGCGGCCATGGACTTGAAAGTAATGGAAAGAGTAATTCCAACTAGTACATCTTTTTAAATTTGTAACGTGCACTCAGTTATTGACTCATGCATTTGTCAATCTCTAAAATACGGAGTTGGCCCATTCTTGTTTGGGTTTCGTTACAAATTAAACAAAATGGGTGGTGGGTTGAACGCGGCCATGGACTTGAAAGTACTGGAAAGAGTATTTCCAACTTGTACATTTTAATAGATTTGTACTATGCACTTAGTTACTGACTCATGCATTTGTCATTCTCTAAAATACGGGGTTGGCCATTCTTGTTTGGTTTCGTTACAAATTAAACAAAATGGGCGATGAGTTGAATGCGGCCATGGACTTGAAAGTACTGGAAAGAGTATTTCTAACTTGTACATTTTAATAGATTTGTACTATGCACTTAGTTATTGACTCATGCATTTGTCATTCTCTAAAATACGGGGTTGGCCATTCTTGTTTGGTTTCGTTACAAATTAAACAAAATGGGCGATGAGTTGAATGCGGCCATGGATTTGAAAGTAATGGAAAGAGTAATTCCAACTAGTACATCTTTTTAAATTTGTAACGTGCACTCAGTTATTGACTCATGCATTTGTCGATCTCTAAAATACGGAGTTGGCCCATTCTTGTTTGGGTTTCGTTACAAATTAAATAAAATGGGTGGTGACTTGAACGCGGCCATGGATTTGAAAGTAATGGAAAGAGTAATTCCAACTAGTACATCTTTATTAAATTTGTAATCTGCACTTAGTTATTGGCTCATGCATTTGTCACTCTCTAAAATACGGGGTTGGCCCATTCTTGTTTGGGTTTCGTTACAAATTAAACAAAATGGGTGGTGAGTTGAATGCGGCCATGGATTTGAAAGTAATCGAAAGAGTAATTCCAACTAGTACATCTTTTTAAATTTGTAACGTGCACTTAGTTATTGACTCATGCATTTGTCATTCTCTAAAATACGGGCCAGGCCCATTCTGGTTTGGGTCTCGTTACAAATTAAACAAAATGGGTGGTGAGTTGAATGCGGCCATGGATTTGAAAGTAATGGAAAGAGTAATTCCGACTTGTACATTTTATTAAATTTGTAACGTGCACTCAGTTATTGACTCATGCATTTGTCATTCTCTAAAATACCGGCCAGGCCCATTCTTGTTTGGGTCTCGTTACAAATTAAACAAAATGGGTGGTGAGTTGAATGCGGCCATGGATTTGAAAGTAATCGAAAGAGTAATTCCAACTAGTACATCTTTTTAAACTTGTAACGTGCACTCAGTTATTGACTCATGCATTTGTCGATCTCTAAAATACGGAGTTGGCCCATTCTTGTTTGGGTTTCGTGACAAATTAAACAAAATGGGCGATGAGTTGAATGCCGCCATGGATTTGAAAGTAATGGAAAGAGTAATTCCAACTTGTACATTTTATTAAATTTGTAACGTGCACTCAGCTATTCACTCATGCATTTGTCAATCTCTAAAATACGGGGTTGGCCCATTCTTGTTTGGGATTCGTTACAAATTAAACAAAATGGGCGATGAGTTGAATGCGGCCATGGATTTGAAAGTAATGGAAAGAGTAATTCCAACTTGTACATTTTATTAAATTTGTAAAGTGCACTCAGTTATTCACTCATGCCTTTGTCATTCTCTAAAATACGGGGTTGGCCCATTCTTGATTGGGTTTCGTTACAAATTAAACAAAATGGGCGATGAGTTGAATGCGGCCATGGATTTGAAAGTAATGGAAATAGTAATTCCAACTTGTACATTTTCTTAAATTTGTAACGTGCACTCAATTATTGACTTATGCATTTGTTGATCTCTAAAATACGAAGTTGGCCCATTCTTGTTTGGGTTTCGTTACAAATTAAACAAAATGGGTGGTGAGTTGAATGCGGTCATGGATTTGAAAGTAATGGAAAGAGTAATTCCAACTAGTACATCTTTATTAAATTTGTAATCTGCACTTAGTTATTGGCTCATGCATTTGTCACTCTCTAAAATACGGGGTCGGCCCATTCTTGTTTGGGTTTCGTTACAAATTAAACAGAATGGGTGGTGAGTTGAATGCCGCCATGGATTTGAAAGTAATAAAAAAAGAGTAATTCCAACTAGAACATCTTTTTAAATTTGGAATGTGCAATTAGTAATTGACTCATGCATTTGTCATTCTCTAAAATACGGGATTGGCCCATTCTTGTTTGGGTTTCGTTACAAATTAAACAGAATGGGTGGTGACTTGAATGCGGCCATGGATTTGAAAGTAATGGAAAGAGTAATTCCAACTAGAACATCTTTTTAAATTTGTAACGTGCACTCAGTTATTGACTCGTGCATTTGTCATTCTCTAAAATACGGGGTTGGCCTATTCTTGTTTGGGTTTCGTTACAAATTAAACAAAATGGGTGGTGAGTTGAACGCGGTCATGGATTTGAAAGTAATGGAAAGAATAATTCCAACTAGTACATCTTTTTAAATTTGGAATGTGCAATTAGTTATTGACTCATGCATTTGTGATTCTCTAAAATACGGGGTTGGCCCATTCTTGTTTGGCTTTCGTTACAAATTAAACAGAATGGGTGCTGACTTGAACGCGGCCATGGACTTGAAAGTAATGGAAAGAATAATTCCAACTAGTACATCTTTTTAAATTTGGAATGTGCAATTAGTTATTGACTCATGCATTTGTGATTCTCTAAAATACGGGGTTGGCCCATTCTTGTTTGGCTTTCGTTACAAATTAAACAGAATGGGTGCTGACTTGAACGCGGCCATGGACTTGAAAGTAATGGAAAGAGTAATTCCAACTTGTACATCTTTTTAAATTTGTAACGTGCAATTAGTTATTGACTCATGCATTTGTCATTCTCTGAAATACGGGGTTGGCCCATTCTTGTTTGGGATTCGTTACAAATTAAACAAAATGGGCGATGAGTTGAATGCGGCCATGGACTTAAAAGTAATGGAAAGAGTATTTCGAACTTGTACATTTTAATAGATTTGTATTATGCACTTAGTTATTGACTCATGCATTTGTCATTCTCTAAAATACGGGGCTGGCCCATTCTTGTTTGCGTTTCCTTACAAATTAAACAAAATGGGTGGTGACTTGAACGCGGCCATGGATTTGAAAGTAATGGAAAGAATAATTCCAACTAGTACATCTTTTTAAATTTGTAACGTGCAATTAGTTATTGACTCATGCATTTGTCATTCTCTAAAATACGGGGTTGGCCCATTCTTGTTTGGGTTTCGTTACAAATTATACAAAATGGGTGGTGAGTTGAATGCGGTCATGGATTTGAAAGTAATGGAAAGAATAATTCCAACTAGTACATCTTTTTAAATTTGGAATGTGCAATTAGTTATTGACTCATGCATTTGTGATTCTCTAAAATACGGGGTTGGCCCATTCTTGTTTGGCTTTCGTTACAAATTAAACAGAATGGGTGCTGACTTGAACGCGGCCATGGACTTGAAAGTAATGGAAAGAGTAATTCCAACTTGTACATCTTTTTAAATTTGTAACGTGCAATTAGTTATTGACTCATGCATTTGTCATTCTCTGAAATACGGGGTTGGCCCATTCTTGTTTGGGATTCGTTACAAATTAAACAAAATGGGCGATGAGTTGAATGCGGCCATGGACTTAAAAGTAATGGAAAGAGTATTTCGAACTTGTACATTTTAATAGATTTGTATTATGCACTTAGTTATTGACTCATGCATTTGTCATTCTCTAAAATACGGGGCTGGCCCATTCTTGTTTGGGTTTCCTTACAAATTAAACAAAATGGGTGGTGACTTGAACGCGGCCATGGACTTGAAAGTAATGGAAAGAGTAATTCCAACTTGTACATCTTTTTAAATTTGTAACGTGCACTTAGTTATTGACTCATGCATTTGTCGATCTCTAAAATACCGGCTAGGCCCATTCTTTTTGGGTTTCGTTACAAATTAAACAAAATCGGTGGTGAGTTGAATGCGGCCATGGATTTGAAAGTAATGGAAAGAGTAATTCCAACTAGTATATCTTTTGGAATATTGGAATGTGCACTTAGTTATTGACTCATGCATTTGTCATTCTCTAAAATACGGGGTTTTCCGATTCTTGTTTGGGTTTCGTTACAAATTAAACAAAATGGGCGATGAGTTGAATGCGGCCATGGATTTGAAAGTAATGGAAAGAGTAATTCCAACTTGTACATTTTATTAAACTTGGAACGTGCACTCAGTTATTCACTCATGCATTTGTCGATCACTAAAATATGGGCCGGGCCCATTCTTTTTGGCTTTCGTTACAAACTAAACAATATGGGTGGCGACTTGAGCGCGGCAATGGATTTGAAAGTAATGGAATGAGTAATTCCAACTAGTACATCTTTTTAAATTTGTAACGTGCACTTAGTTATTGACTCATGCATTTGTCGATCTCTAAAATACCGGCTAGGCCCATTCTTTTTGGGTTTCGTTACAAATTAAACAAAATCGGTGGTGAGTTGAATGCGGCCATGGATTTGAAAGTAATGGAAAGAGTAATTCCAACTAGAACATCTTTTTAAATTTGTCACGTGCACTTAGTTAATGGCTCATGCATTTGTCATTCTCTAAAATACGGGGTTGGCCCATTCTTGTTTGGGTTTCGTTACAAATTAAACAGAATGGGTGGTGAATTGAATGCCGCCATGGATTTGAAAGTAATAAAAAAAGAGTAATTCCAACTAGAACATCTTTTTAAATTTGGAATGTGCAATTAGTAATTGACTCATGCATTTGTCATTCTCTAAAATACGGGATTGGCCCATTCTTGTTTGGGTTTCGTTACAAATTAAACAGAATGGGTGGTGACTTGAATGCGGCCATGGATTTGAAAGTAATGGAAAGAGTAATTCCAACTAGAACATCTTTTTAAATTTGTAACGTGCACTCAGTTATTGACTCGTGCATTTGTCATTCTCTAAAATACGGGGTTGGCCTATTCTTGTTTGGGTTTCGTTACATATTAAACAAAATGGGTGGTGAGTTGAACGCGGCCATGGACTTGAAAGTACTGGAAAGAGTATTTCCAACTTGTACATTTTAATAGATTTGTACTATGCACTTAGTTATTGACTCATGCATTTGTCATTCTCTAAAATACGGGGTTGGCCCATCTTGTTTGGTTTCGTTACAAATTAAACAAAATGGGCGATGAGTTGAATGCGGCCATGGATTTGAAAGTAATGGAAAGAGTAATTCCAACTAGTACATCTTTTTAAATTTGTAACGTGCACTCAGTTATTGACTCATGCATTTGTCGATCTCTAAAATACGGAGTTGGCCCATTCTTGTTTGGGTTTCGTTACAAATTAAATAAAATGGGTGGTGACTTGAACGCGGCCATGGATTTGAAAGTAATGGAAAGAGTAATTCCAACTAGTACATCTTTATTAAATTTGTAATCTGCACTTAGTTACTGGCTCATGCATTTGTCACTCTCCAAAATACGGGGTTGGCCATTCTTGATTGGTTTCGTTACAGATTAAACAAAATGGGTGGTGAATTGAATGCGGCCATGGACTTGAAAGTAATGGAAAGAGTAATTCCAACTAGTACATCTTTTTAAATTTGTAACGTGCACTTAGTTATTGACTCATGCACTTGTCAATCTCTAAAATACGGGGTTGGCCCATTCTTGTTTGGGTCTCGTTACAAATTAATCAAAATGGGTGGTGAGTTGAATGCGGTCATGGATTTGAAAGTAATGGAAAGAATAATTCCAACTTGTACGTCTTTTTAAATTTGTAACGTGCACTCACTTATTGACTCATGCATTTGTCATTCTCGAAAATACGGGGTTGGTCCATTCTTGTTTGGGTTTCGTTACAAATTAAACAAAATGGGTGGTCAGTTGAATGCGGCCATGGATTTGAAAGTAATGGAAAGAGTAATTCCAACTAGAACATCTTTTTAAATTTGTCACGTGCACTTAGTTAATGGCTCATGCATTTGTCATTCTCTAAAATACGGGGTTGGCCCATTCTTGTTTGGGTTTCGTTACAAATTAAACAAAATGGGCGATGAGTTGAATGCGGCCATGGATTTGAAAGTAATGGAAAGAGTAATTCTAACTTGTACATTTTATTAAATTTGTAACGTGCACTCACTTATTGACTGATGCATTTGTCATTCTCTAAAATACGGGGTTGGCCCATTCTTGTTTGGGTTTCGTTACAAATTAAACAGAATGGGTGGTGAGTTGAATGCGGCCATGGATTTGAAAGTAATGGAAAGAGTAATTCCAACTTGTACATTTTATTAAATTTGTAACGTGCACTCACTTATCGACTCATGCATTTGTCATTCTCTAAAATACGGGGTTGGCCCATTCTTGTTTGGGTTTTGTTACAAATTAAACAAAATGGGCGATGAGTTGAATGCGGCCATGGACTTGAAAGTACTGGAAAGAGTATTTTCAACTTGTACATTTTAATAGATTTGTAATATGCACTTAGTTATTGACTGATGCATTTGTCATTCTCTAAAATACGGGGTTGGCCATTCTTGTTTGGGTTTCGTTACAAATTAAACAAAATGGGTGGTGAGTTGAATGCGGCCATGGATTTGAAAGTAATGGAAAGAGTAATTCCAACTTGTACATCTTTTTAAATTTGTAACGTGCACTTAGTTATTGACTCATGCATTTGTCGATCTCTAAAATACCGGCTAGGCCCATTCTTTTTGGGTTTCGTTACAAATTAAACAAAATCGGTGGTGAGTTGAATGCGGCCATGGATTTGAAAGTAATGGAAAGAGTAATTCCAACTAGTATATCTTTTGGAATATTGGAATGTGCACTTAGTTATTGACTCATGCATTTGTCATTCTCTAAAATACGGGGTTTTCCGATTCTTGTTTGGGTTTCGTTACAAATTAAACAAAATGGGCGATGAGTTGAATGCGGCCATGGATTTGAAAGTAATGGAAAGAGTAATTCCAACTTGTACATTTTATTAAACTTGGAACGTGCACTCAGTTATTCACTCATGCATTTGTCGATCACTAAAATATGGGCCGGGCCCATTCTTTTTGGCTTTCGTTACAAACTAAACAAGATGGGTGGCGACTTGAGCGCGGCAATGGATTTGAAAGTAATGGAATGAGTAATTCCAACTAGTACATCTTTTTAAATTTGTAACGTGCACTTAGTTATTGACTCATGCATTTGTCGATCTCTAAAATACCGGCTAGGCCCATTCTTTTTGGGTTTCGTTACAAATTAAACAAAATCGGTGGTCAGTTGAATGCGGCCATGGATTTGAAAGTAATGGAAAGAGTAATTCCAACTAGAACATCTTTTTAAATTTGTCACGTGCACTTAGTTAATGGCTCATGCATTTGTCATTCTCTAAAATACGGGGTTGGCCCATTCTTGTTTGGGTTTCGTTACAAATTAAACAAAATGGGCGATGAGTTGAATGCGGCCATGGATTTGAAAGTAATGGAAAGAGTAATTCTAACTTGTACATTTTATTAAATTTGTAACGTGCACTCACTTATTGACTGATGCATTTGTCATTCTCTAAAATACGGGATTGGCCCATTCTTGTTTGGGTTTCGTTACAAATTAAACAGAATGGGTGGTGAGTTGAATGCGGCCATGGATTTGAAAGTAATGGAAAGAGTAATTCCAACTTGTACATTTTATTAAATTTGTAACGTGCACTCACTTATCGACTGATGCATTTGTCATTCTCTAAAATACGGGGTTGGCCCATTCTTGTTTGGGTTTTGTTACAAATTAAACAAAATGGGCGATGAGTTGAATGCGGCCATGGACTTGAAAGTACTGGAAAGAGTATTTTCAACTTGTACATTTTAATAGATTTGTAATATGCACTTAGTTATTGACTCATGCATTTGTCATTCTCTAAAATACGGGGTTGGCCATTCTTGTTTGGGTTTCGTTACAAATTAAACAAAATGGGTGGTGAGTTGAATGCGGCCATGGATTTGAAAGTAATGGAAAGAGTAATTACAACTAGTACATCATTCTAAATTTGTAACGTGCACTCAGTTATTGACTCATGCATTTGTCAATCTCTAAAATACGGGCTAGGCCCATTCTTTTTGGCTTTGGTTACAAATTAAACAAAATGGGCGATGAGTTGAATGCGGCCATGGATTTGAAAGTAATGGAAAGAGTAATTCCAACTTGTACGTTTTATTAAATTTGTAACGTGCACTCACTTATTGACTGATGCATTTGTCATTCTCTAAAATACGGGGTTGGCCCATTCTTGTTTGGGTTTTGTTACAAATTAAACAAAATGGGCGATGAATTGAATGCGGCCATGGACTTGAAAGTACTGGAAAGAGTATTTCCAACTTGTACATTTTAATAGATTTGTAATATGCACTTAGTTATTGACTCATGCATTTGTCATTCTCTAAAATACGGGGTTGGCCCATTCTTGTTTGGGTTTCCTTACAAATTAAACAAAACGGGTGGTGACTTAAATGCGGCCATGGATTTGAAAGTAATGGAATGATTAATTTCAACTAGTACATCTTTTTAAATTTGTAACCTGCACTTAGTTATTGAAGCATGCATTTGTCGATCTCTAAAATACGGGGTTGGCCCATTCTTGTTTGGGTTTCGTTACAAATTAAACAAAATGGGTTTTGAGTTGAATGCGGCCATGGATTTGAAAGTAATGGAAAGAATAATTCCAACTAGTACATCTTTTTAAATTTGGAATGTGCAATTAGTTATTGACTCATGCATTTGTAATTCTCTAAAATACGGGGTTGGCCCATTCTTGTTTGGCTTTCGTTAAAAATTAAACAAAATGGGTGCTGACTTGAACGCGGCCATGGATTTGAAAGTAATGGAAAGAGTAATTCCAACTTGTACATCTTTTTAAATTTGTAACGTGCACTTAGTTATTGACTCATGCATTTGTCATTCTCTAAAATACGGGGTTGGCCCATTCTTGTTTGGGTTTTGTTACAAATTAAACAAAATGGGCGATGAGTTGAATGCGGCCATGGACTTGAAAGTACTGGAAAGAGTATTTCCAACTTGTACATTTTAATAGATTTGTATTATGCACTTAGTTATTGACTCATGCATTTGTCATTCTCTAAAATACGGGGTTGGCCCATTCTTGTTTGGGTTTCCTTACAAATTAAACAAAATGGGTGGTGACTTAAATGCGGCCATGGATTTGAAAGTAATGGAATGATTAATTTCAACTAGTACATCTTTTTAAATTTGTAACGTGCACTTAGTTATTGAATCATGCATTTCTCGATCTCTAAAATACCGGCTAGGCTCTTTCTATTTGGCTTTCGTTACAAATTAAACAAAATGGGCGATGAGTTGAATGCGGCCATGGATTTGAAAGTAATGGAAAGAGTAATTCCAATTTGTACATTTTATTAAATTTGTAACGTGCACTCACTTATTGACTGATGCATTTGTCATTCTCTAAAATACGGGGTTGGCCCATTCTTGTTTGGGTTTTGTTACAAATTAAACAAAATGGGCGATGAGTTGAATGCGGCCATGGACTTGAAAGTACTGGAAAGAGTATTTCCAACTTGTACATTTTAATAGATTTGTAATATGCACTTAGTTATTGACTCATGCATTTGTCATTCTCTAAAATACGGGGTTGGCCATTCTTGTTTGGGTTTCGTTACAAATTAAACAAAATGGGTGGTGAGTTGAATGCGGCCATGGATTTGAAAGTAATTTAAAGAGTAATTGCAACTAGTACATCTTTCTAAATTTGTAACGTGCACTCAGTTATTGACTCATGCATTTGTCAATCTCTAAAATACGGGCTAGGCCCATTCTTTTTGGCTTTGGTTACAAATTAAACAAAATGGGCGATGAGTTGACTGCGGCCATGGATTTGAAAGTAATGGAAAGAGTAATTCCAACTTGTACATTTTATTAAATTTGTAACGTGCACTCAGTTATTCACTCATGCATTTGTCAATCTCTAAAATCCGGGGTTGGCGCATTCTTGTTTGGGTTTCGTTACAAATTAAACAAAATGGGTGGTGAGTTGAATGAGGTCATCGATTTGAAAGTAATGGAAAGAGTAATTCCAACTTGTACATCTTTTTAAATTTGTAACGTGCAATTAGTTATTGACTCATGCATTTGTCATTCTCTAAAATAAGGGGTTGGCCCATTCTTGTTTGGGTTTCGTTACAAATTAATCAGAATGGCTGGTGACTTGAATGCGGCCATGGACTTGAAAGTAATGGAAAGAGTAATTCCAACTAGAACATCTTTTTAAATTTGTCACATGCACTTAGTTAATGGCTCATGCATTTGTCATTCTCTAAAATACGGGGTTGGCCCATTCTTGTTTGGGTTTCGTTACAAATTAAACAGAATGGGTGGTGAGTTGAACGCGGCCATGGATTTGAAAGTAATGGAAAGAGTAATTCCAACTTGTACATCTTTTTAAATTTGTAACGTGCAATTAGTTATTGACTCATGCATTTGTCATTCTCTAAAATACGGGGTTGGCCCATTCTTGTTTGGGTTTCCTTACAAATTAAACAAAATGGGCGATGAGTTGAATGCGTCCATGGACTTGAAAGTAATGGAAAGAGTAATTCCAACTTGTACATTTTAATAGATTTGTACTATGCACTTAGTTATTGACTCATGCATTTGTCATTCTCTAAAATACGGGGTTGGCCATTCTTTTTTGGTTTCGTTACAAATTAAACAAAATGGGCGATGAGTTGAATGCCGCCATGGATTTGAAAGTAATGGAAAGAGTAATTCCAACTAGTACATCTTTTTAAATTTGTAACGTGCACTCAGTTATTGACTCATGCATTTGTCGATCTCTAAAATACGGAGTTGGCCCATTCTTGCTTGGGTTTCGTTACAAATTAAATAAAATGGGTGGTGACTTGAACGCGGCCATGGATTTGAAAGTAATGGAAAGAGTAATTCCAGCTAGTACATCTTTATTAAATTTGTAATCTGCACTTAGTTATTGGCTCATGCATTTTTCACTCTCTTAAATACGGGGTTGGCCATTCTTGTTTGGTTTCGTTACAGATTAAACAAAATGGGTGGTGAATTGAATGCGGCCATGGACTTGAAAGTAATGGAAAGAGTAATTCCAACTAGTACATCTTTTTAAATTTGTAACGTGCACTTAGTTATTGACTCATGCACTTGTCAATCTCTAAAATACGGGGTTGGCCCATTCTTGTTTGGGTCTCGTTACAAATTAATCAAAATGGGTGGTGAGTTGAATGCGGTCATGGATTTGAAAGTAATGGAAAGAATAATTCCAACTTGTACGTCTTTTTAAATTTGTAACGTGCACTCACTTATTGACTCATGCATTTGTCATTCTCTAAAATACGGGGTTGGCCCATTCTTGTTTGGGTCTCGTTACAAATTAATCAAAATGGGTGGTGAGTTGAATGCGGTCATGGATTTGAAAGTAATGGAAAGAATAATTCCAACTTGTACGTCTTTTTAAATTTGTAACGTGCACTCACTTATTGACTCATGCATTTGTCATTCTCGAAAATACGGGGTTGGTCCATTCTTGTTTGGGTTTTGTTACAAATTAAACAAAATGGGTGGTCAGTTGAATGCGGTCATGGATTTGAAAGTAATGGAATGAGTAATTCCAACTTGTACATCTTTTTAAATTTGGAATGTGCAATTAGTTATTGACTCATGCATTTGTGATTCTCTAAAATACGGGGTTGGCCAATTCTTGTTTGGCTTTCGTTACAAATTAAACAGAATGGGTGCTGACTTGAACGCGGCCATGGACTTGAAAGTAATGGAAAGAGTAATTCCAACTTGTACATCTTTTTAAATTTGTAACGTGCACTTAGTTATTGACTCATGCATTTGTCATTCTCTGAAATACGGGGTTGGCCCATTCTTGTTTGGGTTTCGTTACAAATTAAACAAAATGGGCGATGAGTTGAATGCGGCCATGGACTTGAAAGTAATGGAAAGAGTATTTCCAACTTGTACATTTTAATAGATTTGTATTATGCACTTAGTTATTGACTCATGCATTTGTCATTCTCTAAAATACGGGGTTGGCCCATTCTTGTTTGGGTTTCGTTACAAATTAAACAAAATGGGCGATGAGTTGAATGCGGCCATGGACTTGAAAGTAATGGAAAGAGTATTTCCAACTTGTACATTTTAATAGATTTGTATTATGCACTTAGTTATTGACTCATGCATTTGTCATTCTCTAAAATACGGGGTTGGCCCATTCTTGTTTGGGTTTCCTTACAAATTAAACAAAATGGGTGGTGACTTAAATGCGGCCATGGATTTGAAAGTAATGGAATGATTAATTTCAACTAGTACATCTTTTTCAATTTGTAACGTGCACTTAGTTATTGAATCATGCATTTGTCGATCTCTAAAATACCGGCTAGGCCCTTTCTATTTGGCTTTCGATACAAATTAAACAAAATGGGTGGTGAGTTGAATGCGGCCATGGATTTGAAAGTAATGGAAAGAGTAATTCCGACTTGTACATTTTAATAGATTTGTATTATGCACTTAGTTATTGACTCATGCATTTGTCATTCTCTAAAATACGGGGTTGGCCCATTCTTGTTTGGGTTTCCTTACAAATTAATCAAAATGGGTGGTGACTTGAACGCGGCCATGGACTTGAAAGTAATGGAAAGAGTAATTCCAACTTGTACATCTTTTTAAATTTGTAACGTGCACTTAGTTATTGACTCATGCATTTGTCGATCTCTAAAATACCGGCTAGGCCCATTCTTTTTGGGTTTCGTTACAAATTAAACAAAATCGGTGGTGAGTTGAATGCGGCCATGGATTTGAAAGTAATGGAAAGAGTAATTCCAACTAGTATATCTTTTGGAATATTGGAATGTGCACTTAGTTATTGACTCATGCATTTGTCATTCTCTAAAATACGGGGTTTTCCGATTCTTGTTTGGGTTTCGTTACAAATTAAACAAAATGGGCGATGAGTTGAATGCGGCCATGGATTTGAAAGTAATGGAAAGAGTAATTCCAACTTGTACATTTTATTAAACTTGGAACGTGCACTCAGTTATTCACTCATGCATTTGTCGATCACTAAAATATGGGCCGGGCCCATTCTTTTTGGCTTTCGTTACAAACTAAACAATATGGGTGGCGACTTGAGCGCGGCAATGGATTTGAACGTAATGGAATGAGTAATTCCAACTAGTACATCTTTTTAAATTTGTAACGTGCACTTAGTTATTGACTCATGCATTTGTCGATCTCTAAAATACCGGCTAGGCCCATTCTTTTTGGGTTTCGTTACAAATTAAACAAAATCGGTGGTGAGTTGAATGCGGCCATGGATTTGAAAGTAATGGAAAGAGTAATTACAACTAGTATATCTTTTGGAATATTGGAATGTGCACTTAGTTATTGACTCATGCATTTGTCATTCTCTAAAATACGGGGTTTTCCGATTCTTGTTTGGGTTTCGTTACAAATTAAACAAAATGGGCGATGAGTTGAATGCGGCCATGGATTTGAAAGTAATGGAAAGACTAATTCTAACTTGTACATTTTATTAAATTTGTAACGTGCACTCACTTATTGACTGATGCATTTGTCATTCTCTAAAATACGGGATTGGCCCATTCTTGTTTGGGTTTCGTTACAAATTAAACAGAATGGGTGGTGAGTTGAATGCGGCCATGGATTTGAAAGTAATGGAAAGAGTAATTCCAACTTGTACATTTTATTAAATTTGTAACGTGCACTCACTTATCGACTGATGCATTTGTCATTCTCTAAAATACGGGGTTGGCCCATTCTTGTTTGGGTTTTGTTACAAATTAAACAAAATGGGCGATGAGTTGAATGCGGCCATGGACTTGAAAGTACTGGAAAGAGTATTTCCAACTTGTACATTTTAATAGATTTGTAATATGCACTTAGTTATTGACTCATGCATTTGTCATTCTCTAAAATACGGGGTTGGCCATTCTTGTTTGGGTTTCGTTACAAATTAAACAAAATGGGTGGTGAGTTGAATGCGGCCATGGATTTGAAAGTAATTTAAAGAGTAATTGCAACTAGTACATCTTTCTAAATTTGTAACGTGCACTCAGTTATTTGGACCATGCATTTGTCAATCTCTAAAATACGGGCTAGGCCCATTCTCTTTGGCTTTGGTTACAAATTAAACAAAATGGGCGATGAGTTGAATGCGGCCATGGATTTGAAAGTAATGGAAAGAGTAATTCCAACTTGTACGTTTTATTAAATTTGTAACGTGCACTCACTTATTGACTGATGCATTTGTCATTCTCTAAAATACGGAGTTGGCCCATTCTTGTTTGGGTTTTGTTACAAATTAAACAAAATGGGCGATGAGTTGAATGCGGCCATGGACTTGAAAGTACTGGAAAGAGTATTTCCAACTTGTACATTTTAATAGATTTGTAATATGCACTTAGTTATTGACTCATGCATTTGTCATTCTCTAAAATACGGGGTTGGCCCATTCTTGTTTGGGTTTCCTTACAAATTAATTAGAATGGGTGGTAACTTGAATGCGGCCATGGACTTGAAAGTAATGGAAAGAGTATTTCCAACTTGTACATTTTAATAGATTTGTAATATGCACTTAGTTATTGACTCATGCATTTGTCATTCTCTAAAATACGGGGTTGGCCCATTCTTGTTTGGGTTTCCTTACAAATTAAACAAAACGGGTGGTGACTTAAATGCGGCCATGGATTTGAAAGTAATGGAATGATTAATTTCAACTAGTACATCTTTTTAAATTTGTAACCTGCACTTAGTTATTGAAGCATGCATTTGTCGATCTCTAAAATACGGGGTTGGCCCATTCTTGTTTGGGTTTCGTTACAAATTAAACAAAATGGGTGGTGAGTTGAATGCGGCCATGGATTTGAAAGTAATGGAAAGAATAATTCCAACTAGTACATCTTTTTAAATTTGGAATGTGCAATTAGTTATTGACTCATGCATTTGTAATTCTCTAAAATACGGGGTTGGCCCATTCTTGTTTGGCTTTCGTTAAAAATTAAACAAAATGGGTGCTGACTTGAATGCGGCCATGGACTTGAAAGTACTGGAAAGAGTATTTCCAACTTGTACATTTTAATAGATTTGTAATATGCACTTAGTTATTGACTCATGCATTTGTCATTCTCTAAAATACGGGGTTGGCCCATTCTTGTTTGGGTTTCCTTACAAATTAAACAAAATGGGTGGTGACTTAAATGCGGCCATGGATTTGAAAGTAATGGAATGATTAATTTCAACTAGTACATCTTTTTAAATTTGTAACGTGCACTTAGTTATTGAATCATGCATTTCTCGATCTCTAAAATACCGGCTAGGCTCTTTCTGTTTGGCTTTCGTTACAAATTAAACAAAATAGGCGATGAGTTGAATGCGGCCATGGATTTGAAAGTAATGGAAAGAGTAATTCCAATTTGTACATTTTATTAAATTTGTAACGTGCACTCACTTATTGACTGATGCATTTGTCATTCTCTAAAATACGGGGTTGGCCCATTCTTGTTTGGGTTTTGTTACAAATTAAACAAAATGGGCGATGAGTTGAATGCGGCCAAGGACTTGAAAGTACTGGAAAGAGTATTTCCAACTTGTACATTTTAATAGATTTGTAATATGCACTTAGTTATTGACTCATGCATTTGTCATTCTCTAAAATACGGGGTTGGCCATTCTTGTTTGGGTTTCGTTACAAATTAAACAAAATGGGTGGTGAGTTGAATGCGGCCATGGATTTGAAAGTAATGGAAAGAGTAATTGCAACTAGTACATCTTTCTAAATTTGTAACGTGCACTCAGTTATTGACTCATGCATTTGTCAATCTCTAAAATACGGGCTAGGCCCATTCTTTTTGGCTTTGGTTACAAATTAAACAAAATGGGCGATGAGTTGAATGCGGCCATGGATTTGAAAGTAATGGAAAGAGTAATTCCAACTTGTACATTTTATTAAATTTGTAACGTGCACTCAGTTATTCACTCATGCATTTGTCAATCTCTAAAATCCGGGGTTGGCGCATTCTTGTTTGGGTTTCGTTACAAATTAAACAAAATGGGTGGTGAGTTGAATGAGGTCATCGATTTGAAAGTAATGGAAAGAGTAATTCCAACTTGTACATCTTTTTAAATTTGTAACGTGCAATTAGTTATTGACTCATGCATTTGTCATTCTCTAAAATACGGGGTTGGCCCATTCTTGTTTGGGTTTCGTTACAAATTAATCAGAATGGCTGGTAACTTGAATGCGGCCATGGACTTGAAAGTAATGGAAAGAGTAATTCCAACTAGAACATCTTTTTAAATTTGTCACGTGCACTTAGTTAATGGCTCATGCATTTGTCATTCTCTAAAATACGGGGTTGGCCCATTCTTGTTTGGGTTTCGTTACAAATTAAACAAAATGGGTGGTGAGTTGAATGCGGCCATGGACTTGAAAGTAATGGAAAGAGTAATTCCAACTTGTACATTTTTTTAAATTTGTAACGTGCACTTAGTTATTGAAGCATGCATTTGTCGATCTCTAAAATACGGGGTTGGCCCATTCTTGTTTGGGTTTCGTTACAAATTAAACAAAATGGGCGATGAGTTGAATGCCGCCATGGATTTGAAAGTAATGGAAAGAGTAATTCCAACTTGTACATTTTATTAAATTTGTAACGTGCACTCAGTTATTCACTCATGCATTTGTCGATCACTAAAATATGGGCCGGGCCCATTCTTGTTTGGGTTTCGTTACAAATTAAACAAAATGGGTGGTGACTTGAACGCGGCCATGGATTTGAAAGTAATGGAATGAGTAATTCCAACTTGTACATGTTATTAAATTTGTAACGTGCACTCAGTTATTGACTCATGCATTTGTCACTCTCTAAAATACGGGGTTGGCCCATTCTTGTTTGGGTTTCGTTACAAATTAAACAAAATGGGTGGTGAGTTGAATGAGGTCATCGATTTGAAAGTAATGGAAAGAGTAATTCCAACTTGTACATCTTTTTAAATTTGTAACGTGCAATTAGTTATTGACTCATGCATTTGTCATTCTCTAAAATACGGGGTTGGCCCATTCTTGTTTGGGTTTCGTTACAAATTAATCAGAATGGCTGGTAACTTGAATGCGGCCATGGACTTGAAAGTAATGGAATGATTAATTTCAACTAGTACATCTTTTTAAATTTGTAACCTGCACTTAGTTATTGAAGCATGCATTTGTCGATCTCTAAAATACGGGGTTGGCCCATTCTTGTTTGGGTTTCGTTACAAATTAAACAAAATGGGTGGTGACTTGAATGCGGCCATGGATTTGAAAGTAATGGAAAGAGTAATTCCAACTAGTACATCTTTATTAAATTTGTAATGTGCACTTAGTTATTGACTCATGCATTTGTCACTCTCTAAAATACGGGGTTGGCCCATTCTTGTTTGGGTTTCGTTACAAATTAAACAAAATGGGCGATGAGTTGAATGCGGCCATGGATTTGAAAGTAATGGAAAGAGTAATTCCAACTTGTACATGTTATTAAATTTGTAACATGCACTCAGTTATTGACTCATGCATTTGTCATTCTCTAAAATACGGGGTTGGCCCATTCTTGTTTGGGTTTCGTTACAAATTAAACAAAGAAGGTGGTGACTTGAACGCGGCCATGGATTTGAAAGTAATGGAAAAAGTAATTCCAACTAGTACATCTTTTTAAATTTCTAACGTGCACTTAGTTATTGACTCATGCATTTGTCATTCTCTAAAATACCGGCTAGGCCCATTCTATTTGGCTTTCGTTATAAATTAAATAGAATGGGCGATGAGTTGAATGCGGCCATGGATTTGAAAGTAATGGAAAGAGTAATTCCAACTTGTACATTTTATTAAATTTGGAATGTGCACTTAGTTATTGACTCATGCATTTGTCGATCTCTAAAATACGGGCCAGGCCCATTCTTCTTGACTCTCGTTACAAATTAAAAAAAATGCGCGATGAGTTGAATGCGGCCATGGATTTGAAAGTAATGGAAAGAGTAATTCCAACTTGTACATTTTATTAAATTTGGAACGTGCACTTAGTTATTGGCTCATGCATTTGTCATTCTCTAAAATACGGGGTTGGCCTATTCTTGTTTGGGTTTCGTTACAAATTAAACAAAATGGGCGGTGAGTTGAATGCGGCCATGGATTTGAAAGTAATGGAAAGAATATTTCCAACTTGTACATTTGATTAAATTTGTAATGAGCACTTAGTTATTGACTCATGCATTTGTCATTCACTAAAATACAAGCTTGGCTCATTCTTTTTGGGTTTCATTAAAAATTAAACAAAATGGGCGGTATGTCGAATGCGGCCATGGATTTGAAAGTAATGGAAGGAATATTTCCAACGTGTGCATTTGATTAAAATTGTAATGTGCACTTAGTTATTGACTCATGCATTTTTCATTCTCTAGAATACGGGCAAGGCCCATTCGTTTTGGGTTTTGTTACTACTTAAACAAAATAGGTGGTAAGTTGAATGCGGCCATGGATTTGAAAGTAATGGAAAGACTATTTCCAACTTGTACATTTGATTAAATTTGTATTGTGCACTCAGCTATTGACTCATTCATTTGTCATTCTCTAAAATACGGGGTTGGCCCATCCTTTTTGGGTTTCGTTACAAACTAAACAAAATGGGTGGTGAGTTGAATGCGGCCATGGATTTGAAAGTAATGGAAAGAGTATTTCCAACTTGTACATTTTTTTTAATTTGGAACGTTCACTCAGTTATTGACTCATGCATATGTCGATCTCTAAAATACAGGGTTGGCTCATTCTTTTTGGGTTTCATTATAAATTAAACAAAATGGGCGGTAAGTTGAATGCGGCCATGGATTTGAAAGTAATGGAAGGAATATTTCCAACGTGTACATTTGATTAAATTTGTAATGTGCACTTAGTTATTGACCCATGCATTTGTCATTCTCTAAAATACGGGGTTGGCCCATTCGTTTTGGGTTTCGTTACAAATTAAACAAAATGGGCGGTGAGTTGAATGCGGCCATGGATTTGAAAGTAATGGAAAGAGTATTTCCAACTAGTACCTTTTTTTTAATTTGTAACGTTCACTCAGTTATTGACTCATGCATTTTTCATTCTCTAAAATACGGGCAAGGCCCATTCGTTTTGGGTTTTGTTACTACTTAAACAAAATAGGTGGTAAGTTGAATGCGGCCATGGATTTGAAAGTAATGGAAAGACTATTTCCAACTTGTACATTTGATTAAATTTGTAATGTGCACTCAGCTATTGACTCATTCATTTGTCATTCTCTAAAATACGGGGTTGGCCCATCCTTTTTGGGTTTCGTTACAAACTAAACAAAATGGGTGGTGAGTTGAATGCGGCCATGGATTTGAAAGTAATGGAAAGAGTAATTCCAACTTGTACATTTTTTTTAATTTGTAACGTTCACTCAGTTATTGACTCATGCATATGTCGATCTCTAAAATACAGGGTTGGCTCATTCTTTTTGGGTTTCATTATAAATTAAACAAAATGGGCGGTAAGTTGAATGCGGCCATGGATTTGAAAGTAATGGAAGGAATATTTCCAACGTGTACATTTGATTAAATTTGTAATGTGCACTTAGTTATTGACCCATGCA
Organism: Antitrichia curtipendula; assembly: GCA_951230915.1. Taxonomy (NCBI): domain Eukaryota; kingdom Viridiplantae; phylum Streptophyta; class Bryopsida; order Hypnales; family Leucodontaceae; genus Antitrichia; species Antitrichia curtipendula. The sequence goes on along the minus strand of OX579637.1, from coordinate 19,540,465 downwards.
TTTGTCATTCTCTAAAATACGGGGTTGGCCCATTCGTTTTGGGTTTCGTTACAAATTAAACAAAATGGGCGGTGAGTTGAATGCGGCCATGGATTTGAAAGTAATGGAAAGAGTATTTCCAACTAGTACCTTTTTTTTAATTTGTAACGTTCACTCAGTTATTGACTCATGCATTTTTCATTCTCTAAAATACGGGCAAGGCCCATTCGTTTTGGGTTTTGTTACTACTTAAACAAAATAGGTGGTAAGTTGAATGCGGCCATGGATTTGAAAGTAATGGAAAGACTATTTCCAACTTGTACATTTGATTAAATTTGTAATGTGCACTCAGCTATTGACTCATTCATTTGTCATTCTCTAAAATACGGGGTTGGCCCATTCTTGTTTGGGTTTCGTTACAAATTAAACAAAGAAGGTGGTGACTTGAACGCGGCCATGGATTTGAAAGTAATGGAAAAAGTAATTCCAACTAGTACATCTTTTTAAATTTCTAACGTGCACTTAGTTATTGACTCATGCATTTGTCATTCTCTAAAATACCGGCTAGGCCCATTCTATTTGGCTTTCGTTATAAATTAAATAGAATGGGCGATGAGTTGAATGCGGCCATGGATTTGAAAGTAATGGAAAGAGTAATTCCAACTTGTACATTTTATTAAATTTGGAATGTGCACTTAGTTATTGACTCATGCATTTGTCGATCTCTAAAATACGGGCCAGGCCCATTCTTCTTGACTCTCGTTACAAATTAAAAAAAATGCGCGATGAGTTGAATGCGGCCATGGATTTGAAAGTAATGGAAAGAGTAATTCCAACTTGTACATTTTATTAAATTTGGAACGTGCACTTAGTTATTGGCTCATGCATTTGTCATTCTCTAAAATACGGGGTTGGCCTATTCTTGTTTGGGTTTCGTTACAAATTAAACAAAATGGGCGGTGAGTTGAATGCGGCCATGGATTTGAAAGTAATGGAAAGAATATTTCCAACTTGTACATTTGATTAAATTTGTAATGAGCACTTAGTTATTGACTCATGCATTTGTCATTCACTAAAATACAAGCTTGGCTCATTCTTTTTGGGTTTCATTAAAAATTAAACAAAATGGGCGGTATGTCGAATGCGGCCATGGATTTGAAAGTAATGGAAGGAATATTTCCAACGTGTGCATTTGATTAAAATTGTAATGTGCACTTAGTTATTGACTCATGCATTTTTCATTCTCTAGAATACGGGCAAGGCCCATTCGTTTTGGGTTTTGTTACTACTTAAACAAAATAGGTGGTAAGTTGAATGCGGCCATGGATTTGAAAGTAATGGAAAGACTATTTCCAACTTGTACATTTGATTAAATTTGTATTGTGCACTCAGCTATTGACTCATTCATTTGTCATTCTCTAAAATACGGGGTTGGCCCATCCTTTTTGGGTTTCGTTACAAACTAAACAAAATGGGTGGTGAGTTGAATGCGGCCATGGATTTGAAAGTAATGGAAAGAGTATTTCCAACTTGTACATTTTTTTTAATTTGGAACGTTCACTCAGTTATTGACTCATGCATATGTCGATCTCTAAAATACAGGGTTGGCTCATTCTTTTTGGGTTTCATTATAAATTAAACAAAATGGGCGGTAAGTTGAATGCGGCCATGGATTTGAAAGTAATGGAAGGAATATTTCCAACGTGTACATTTGATTAAATTTGTAATGTGCACTTAGTTATTGACCCATGCATTTGTCATTCTCTAAAATACGGGGTTGGCCCATTCGTTTTGGGTTTCGTTACAAATTAAACAAAATGGGCGGTGAGTTGAATGCGGCCATGGATTTGAAAGTAATGGAAAGAGTATTTCCAACTAGTACCTTTTTTTTAATTTGTAACGTTCACTCAGTTATTGACTCATGCATTTTTCATTCTCTAAAATACGGGCAAGGCCCATTCGTTTTGGGTTTTGTTACTACTTAAACAAAATAGGTGGTAAGTTGAATGCGGCCATGGATTTGAAAGTAATGGAAAGACTATTTCCAACTTGTACATTTGATTAAATTTGTAATGTGCACTCAGCTATTGACTCATTCATTTGTCATTCTCTAAAATACGGGGTTGGCCCATCCTTTTTGGGTTTCGTTACAAACTAAACAAAATGGGTGGTGAGTTGAATGCGGCCATGGATTTGAAAGTAATGGAAAGAGTAATTCCAACTTGTACATTTTTTTTAATTTGTAACGTTCACTCAGTTATTGACTCATGCATATGTCGATCTCTAAAATACAGGGTTGGCTCATTCTTTTTGGGTTTCATTATAAATTAAACAAAATGGGCGGTAAGTTGAATGCGGCCATGGATTTGAAAGTAATGGAAGGAATATTTCCAACGTGTACATTTGATTAAATTTGTAATGTGCACTTAGTTATTGACCCATGCATTTGTCATTCTCTAAAATACGGGGTTGGCCCATTCGTTTTGGGTTTCGTTACAAATTAAACAAAATGGGCGGTGAGTTGAATGCGGCCATGGATTTGAAAGTAATGGAAAGAGTATTTCCAACTAGTACCTTTTTTTTAATTTGTAACGTTCACTCAGTTATTGACTCATGCATTTTTCATTCTCTAAAATACGGGCAAGGCCCATTCGTTTTGGGTTTTGTTACTACTTAAACAAAATAGGTGGTAAGTTGAATGCGGCCATGGATTTGAAAGTAATGGAAAGACTATTTCCAACTTGTACATTTGATTAAATTTGTAATGTGCACTCAGCTATTGACTCATTCATTTGTCATTCTCTAAAATACGGGGTTGGCCCATCCTTTTTGGGTTTCGTTACAAACTAAATAAAATGGGTGGTGAGTTGAATGCGGCCATGGATTTGAAAGTAATGGAAAGAGTAATTCCAACTTGTACATTTTTTTTAATTTGGAACGTTCACTCAGTTATTGACTCATGCATATGTCGATCTCTAAAATACAGGGTTGGCTCATTCTTTTTGGGTTTCATTATAAATTAAACAAAATGGGCGGTAAGTTGAATGCGGCCATGGATTTGAAAGTAATGGAAGGAATATTTCCAACGTGTACATTTGATTAAATTTGTAATGTGCACTTAGTTATTGACCCATGCATTTGTCATTCTCTAAAATACGGGGTTGGCCCATTCGTTTTGGGTTTCGTTACAAATTAAACAAAATGGGCGGTGAGTTGAATGCGGCCATGGATTTGAAAGTAATGGAAAGAGTATTTCCAACTAGTACCTTTTTTTTAATTTGTAACGTTCACTCAGTTATTGACTCATGCATTTTTCATTCTCTAAAATACGGGCAAGGCCCATTCGTTTTGGGTTTTATTACTACTTAAACAAAATAGGTGGTAAGTTGAATGCGGCCATGGATTTGAAAGTATTGGAAAGAATACTTGCAACTTGTACGATTTTTAAAATTTGTAACGTGCACTTAGTTATTGACTCATGCATTTGTCATTTTCTAGAGTACTGGCCAGGTCTATTCTTTTTGGGTTTCGTTACAAATTAAACAAAATGGGCGGTGAATTGAATGCGGCCATGGATTTGAAAGTAAAGGAAACAATCTTTCCAGTTTGTACATTTTCTTAAATTTGTAACCTGCACTTATTTATTGACTCATGCATTTTTCATTCTCTAAAATACGGGCCAGGCCCATTGTTTTTGTGTTTCGTTAGAAATTAATCAATATGGGTGGTGAGTTGAATGCGACCATGGATTTGAAAGTAACGGATAGAGTATTTCCAACTTGTATATTTTTTTGTAAGTTTGTAACGTGCGCTTAGTTATTGACTCATGCATTTGTCATTCTGTAAAATATATTGTTGGACCGTTGTTTTTGCGTTCCGTTATAAATCAAAAAATGTGGGCAGTGAGTTGAATGCGTGTAAGGATTTGAAATTTGTTTAAAGAATATTTCCATCTTGTATTTGTTTTTTAAATCTTTCACGTGCTCTTATTTAATTAGTCATGGGATTGAAGTTTCTTAAAATTCCGAGTAGACCTCATGTTTTTAAGTTTTCCTTGGAAATTATAAAGAAAGATGATGAGTTGAATACATCCATGAACTTTAAAGTTGTTCATTAAATGTTACGAACTTCTAAATTTTTTTTAACATGCCCACGTACTTATTCTTTGATTCTTGAAATATTTTTCAATTGTTAAAGTATAGGGCTGCTTGGGCCTAATTTAAAGTACGATAGGAAGTTATATATTTAGTTGTGAAAGGATTTATTCCATTGTCATTAGTAAGTTGTGATTTTAAGGATTAACCTAGCCATATGTATTCTCCTAATCCCAAGTTGACTATTTTAATCAATGTTCCGATATTGGACAGATGTTTGTTGTCAAAATTTGCATATTTTAGGTTGCTATTTAATATAGTGAAGGTGAGGACGAAGAATATCTTTTATGTGGTCTTCAAAAATTTAATATTCCAAGTCTGCTATATTAAATAATGGTCTAATTTTGGACACTGTCTCAAGTATTTTTTGTTGGAATTTGCATATTTTAGATTGAAATGTAATAGAAGGTGGGAACAACATTTTTTCCACATTTTTTAATATTAGCATACTATAAGTCTATAACTAGGTACTATTATGATTCAATGTGTCCTAAATTTTTTTTTCTACAAGGTAAAAGGTAAACTAGTCCATTACGGGCACATGAACAATAGTGGACATCTTATGACCCCATGATGGTTTCTTAGATTACAATCAATATCTAATTTGACACCCATGGAGTGATTAGTGACCTCATTAGGAACACACAATTTTTTCAATGTAAATTATTGTAGTAAGTGGTTTTTCATGGCATTCCACATTAAAAATTATTGTGACCACTTTTGGTGATTAAAATGAGCATTTTGGATACAATTTTTGTTGGTTATGGCCTTATGGGGCAGCCTGTAGACCTTGTTGGAAAAATCACTTCAAGAATACATAACTAATTCTCACTTTGTCTGAAAAATAAATTTTCAATTGCTCTAACTATCTCACACTTATCTTTAAGTGAGAAGTTTTTTGAAAATTTTCAGCAATGGCATGAGGGCACTCAAAATTCTGACCACAATGGGCTTGTTTACCTTAGTACTTCAGTTGTACAAGAGAGTGCACTTTTGGAGAATTTTTGGTAAAAACATTGTTAAAAAATTTCAGGAGTTAAAATTTCCAGATTGGTAATATAATTTGCAAAAAGTTTAGAAAGGAATAGGTTACAAAAGCGTACCTTGGCTATGGGCAGCTTGTACGGGCAGCATGGAATTTCTTATTCTCGGCACGGGCAGCATGACCGGGTAGGGAATTTTTTTTTGCTGTTGGCGCGGGCAGTCCAGGGTTTCTTCGGGAATTTTAGGGTTTGGGGTCATCACCTCCCCAACCCTACCACCTTCCTCAAGCCCTCCTGAAGTCGCTCCTCAGTGTGCTACTGTAGTTCTCATGAGTTGTACGCACGCGCTCATTAAGAGTTGTGCCAGAAAGTGCATGCTTGGCAGGATTCGCGGACGGCGCAGGTGTGTCAGCGATTTCTGGAAGGCGCAGGAGGGTATCGTGGCGGCGCAGGTGAATGAAGAATTTCGGGCGTTCTAATTTCGAGACGATCTAAGATGGGCGCGTGCAAGAGTTTGGGGATCAATAATTTTGGGATTCTAAATTGCGTGCAGGAGTTTGCGGGGTACGCGCCGTAGATATCTTCTTTCCCCTTTACTTTCTTTCTCCGTTTTGGTCCGGTTGAGCGTGGTTTTTGGTCTAGGTTTTTGGTCTAGGTTCTGGCTGTAGTTTGCACTGAAATGTCTCAGTCCAAGTATGGTACATGTCAAACCTGAGAAATTGTCGAACCTCTAATTCGCACTTTGGATTTATATTTTCTAGAATATAGTACTACTTGGAAGTCCATGATTTCCGATTACACAAGTGACTAGATTTATGACCTTGAGAGCTCCCTTCCTGTCGCCGAAGTTGCCCAGCTTTGTGGAATTGGTGTTTGTGTTTCGGTCGTCGAAGTTGTGCAGCTTGGCGAATTGCTATTTGTATTTCAGTCGTTGAAGTTGCGCGCTCCTGTTAGACGCCAAGGTTTAGGACCGCGATCGTGTAGTTGAAGTAGAAACAGTTGAAGTTAAATTGCATTGTGTAACGTGCAGCTATTTTTCAATTGTCTAAGGCAATTGCGCAAGGATCTCAGGTGGAGCGCTTGGCGTAGACTATGTGCACATTGCAAAGTATCGGACAAGGTAAGCAGAACCTGATTATTCCTTGCGTTTTTGGTGTGATTCCAGTGGATTTCTTTAGGTTTCATGTTTTTTATTGTAGATGAATTCGTTCATAGGATCTACGTATAGTTAACACAGTATTTAATCTCTTGCAATGTTTCTTGCATTTCCCCCCTTTAAATTCTCATCTAGGTACATTTTGAATTTTCAAGACTAAATTTTTCTCTATTAAACTGTTGTCCGAGAATGAGGATTGCATTTTTTCACGGTGTTGGGATTATGTTGGCAAATGGAAGTCTAATGTTCTGTGTTGGGAAACTCCGGACTGCATTATTAGGTTTTCGGGTTATATTGTCTAATGGAACTCCAATGTTCTGTGTTTGGGGTGCCAAATATCATTACAATCTGCTTCAGGAAGGACGCATGTGAAGGACAACAAGCTTTCTCTCCATTTTACCAGTGCTTGCAAGTCAGTTTAATTCCATTCTCATTCCATTAATCGTCAATGAGTAGTTACTGCATACACCTTTCACTGTTTTGTTTACATTCTGTAGTATGCAATCACAATGAAATTTCAAGTTTCTAATGACCCTAACTACACGGACCTAATATATGTTCCGATATTTTAGGGTTTTCGAATCATACGAAAATACCTAGATTAGCCTCGACCCGAGGATAAATTATTTTTGCTGTAGAACGGTTATCCTCGAGTCGAGGATAATAGTAACTTTGACGACTTTACAATCAGAATTATCCTACACTAAATTATCCTCGAGTCGAGGATAATCGATCTTGTTATCCTCGAGTCGAGGCTAATAGATCTGGTAATAATTGACACACTACGCAAATATATCATAAACGATCCTAGTAAGCACTGATTCATAGATGATTATGCCGCCTCCACAAACAAATTAGCCTCAACTCAAGGATAATAACCATTTCCTTGATGCATTCATTCTAGTGATAAACGCAAAAGTTAGGTACTCCTATATATTCAGCACATGTACACGAAAGAGAAACTCGATGTACAAAAAAAGAATTATGTCTCACTTGAGTTAATACTCTAATGCATTTACATATAGATCCGTTTGATCAATGGCACGAACTTATCCTCGAGTCGAGGATATAATCCTCTAGCAAGCCACACTGATATTTGAGACAGAACTGAAACACCTGACTACAGTTTATACATCGTAGATCCCAAACAATCTCATGTGAGATAGACAACTAGTGATTTGCAGAAATACGTCGAACGATCTAGCTTTGTAGTGAGACTCAAGCGAACTGAAGACTTTTATCCTCGACCCGAGGATAAAACTCATTTAGTGTATCAAAGTTGTATCTAACAAACTGGATGTGATTCAGCAAACAAAACACGATGGATGAAGGCGCCCAAGACAACAGTTACGACTACAATGACACCGAGCTCTTCATCGAGCCATTTCAAAATCCATTTGAAAAACCGTTCATTGAAGAGAATCCAGTTCACTACGGGAAGCTTTGGAAGTTCAAAGACATTGTTGTTCAGTGGAATTTTGGTGTGAATAGATACAAAAACTATGTCTTCCTTCGATACAAGCCAGAGGAGATAATCAGATTTATGCCCTGGAATCTGAATGAGAAGGTGACACTCGTCGAGCAACACCAGGAGGATTACCTCGTCATTGTTCTCCAAGAAGTAGACGACTGTGGAGTCCATTTAGGTCATGTTCACTCGATCGTCAATAAAATTGAGGACGGGGTAGGGCAATTTGACCTCGCAGACCTTTTCTCTTACCTTCCAGGGACGCATTTAGATTCACTGGCCACGGAATTCGAAACTAAGTTCTGGCCATGGAACCCAGTCTCGCATACCGCTTACAGTCGGAGAGTGAGCGCAATTTTCACATCCCTTGATCGGTGTGCAGTAGAGTACATAGCCCAGGCTCTGTCGAGAGGTGGGAGCAGATTAAATATAAAGGATAAGAACCCAAAGGAACCAGCACAAGAAGCTGCGGGTGGAAGTGGAAAGGGTCAGTCTCGCTCGGGGGCCACTAAGAGAAAAGTAGCGAACGGAATAGAAGGCGAGACAAGTAAGAGGCGAAACAAGTCAACCCCTGCCGATTTACCGAGAGCGGCCGGGAGTTTGGGATCAACCTTAACGATCTCCCAGGAGCGGAAGAGGAGACCTCAAAAGCTCCTGAGGACCATGAAAAGTTCACACAGTATCAGAAGGAGTTCTAGGAGAATCATAATTCATGTTTCTTTTTTGATAGCCAGGCGTACGATGTGGGGATCGATCAATGCTACCTGGCAAAGGACCTATTTGTGGTTCGGAAGCTCAAGGATCATACGGTGGCTAGAACTAGACGAAGGCTCCTAGAGCTTGGTGACGCAAAAACCCAAAGGCAGAAGTTATGCCTCATCCCAATAGATGACAACCTAAGACTCTTAAAGAGTGCTCCAAGGTCATGGGAGGAGATCAAGCCGGGGAAGTTCATGATCATCAACGGTCAACATAGTGCTGCGGCTTCTAAGGAGTTGCAAACTCTAAGCTGCGGAGAGATACGACGGAAAGAGCTTTGGACATGGAGTGCAATCTTTGTATGGTCCTTGGACCCGGTGAAGTTAACAAACATCTCCGAGTTCTTAAACAAGACAAACCACATTCACCATGCCCAGCCAACGTGGGGGAACCAAATCCTCGCATTGCACAACGTTTGGATTGATTTGAAACGGCCATGCATCCTCGCAAGCGAACCAAATGACCTCAAGAATAACGCGGTTCCAAATCTGACCCAGTACACTGTAAGTATACCGTTCTTCTCATTATCCTCGAGTCGAGGTTACCAGATTCTATGCTGTTATGCTCATGCACACAAAGTTTAATCTGTTATATTTCTAAAGAATTTAGAGAATTGAGCATCGGGTGCACGGCTTGTTCCAATTTGTTCTCATTACTTGGGTTGACCCCACCGTCAGATACTAGTAGTTTCTGACAAACGGAGTGTTTTAAAATGCAGAAATTCACAACACTGGCCATTACCCGATTTCGGAATATTAATCTGGATAAGGATGGAAGCACAATCAAGAATACAACCGACATCAAGAATGAAGTCAAAATCATTACATTGCCTGATGAGTTGTATATGTTCTGGGATGATTTTATTGTGAGTAACAACGAAGGGAGATTAACTGATCCCAACACAACGAAGGAGTACAAGACAGAGAAAAAGTTCAGTCCTAAGACTTTTCTTCTTTCAAGGGAGTTCTTCAGGTTTTGTGGGCAGTTTACAGATTTCGACTATAGAGACTTTGCTCTCCATCTGCTGAACAAGACTCCCGGATGGTCGCGCCCGTACCCAAAGCTATCCATTCAGAAGCCAAGGACTCTAGTTGAAGACAACCAGCATTACTCAAACTGGGTAGAAAGAAAGAAGCGCAAGAAACTCATTTTCGAGGAATTGGAGGCAATCAAGAAGTCAAATTGCAGAGTCCTTCAAATTGCAGAGTCCTTCTATGTGTCCGATGTTCCTTCGTCGTGGATGTGGTCAATGCACTCCTGGCCCATTTCTAGGGGCTATCTACGCGGGGCCAGCTTATATGATCATTATCAAATGTGCATTTTCAGAGATGCAGTGAATTCATCTAGGAGGCTCATTTGGGCTGGTGTTCGCTCGTATGAAACCTCTTGGGAGCGGAATGAACCTGTTCTTCCTCCTAAAAAAGAGGTTTTATTCACTCCGCTATCAATTGCTGAAGTGTCTTCCAAGACGTGTTGCCCGAAGAATTGTGTGCAACCATTTTCACGTGGGCAGATACAAGCCATTTGATCTCAAATGCATGTGAGGGGGGAGTATATGGGCGTAAATTGGGTCTTCTTGACATGCACAAGCAAGTCCATTGTGATGCCAATGGAAGGGATATGATCACCTTGGGGAATTTAGAAGTTTGTCCAGCCGCGTGGTGGATTATCCATGGAGTATCAAAAGCTACTTTCTACAGGTACAAGGGTATGGCAAATAATGATGTCAAGCCAAAACATCATGGTAATCTTGGCTTAAAAAAGCCACGCACGCACACACTGCAGGCTACCGCCACACTTCGGTTGCTACTAAGAATACTGCGGACCAAATGCCGCACAAATCATGTACACTTCAATCGGGGGAGAAGGTTTCTTCATTGGTTCTCCCGTCAGCATTTCGATGGAGGGACGCCTTGCCGGAGATTAACACTGTGAACTCAACATTTCAATTGCATCATATTTCAACAAGTGGGTTGAGCAACATTCGGCGTGCTTCTTCTCCTGAGTTCTCTCCCAAGGCTTGTGGCGATAGTTTCGCTCGTTGTTGGCATTGTGATAGATTCAAGCAACTGAAGAATGCTTGCACTCCAGATTTGCGAGCCCAAACAATATGGATCAAGAAATTGAGAGTCCACCTGGATGGTCAAAGGGCTCATAAGGAGCTTTATTATGCAAATTGTATGATGTCTGAGAAACAGCTAGACAAGGTTTTCACCATAATCCATGACAAAATGGATCATTTGAAGACTGCGTCCCCTCATTATTCTCACAAAAGTAAAGCCATAGATTCTTTTATGAAGCTATCCATTGCAGTCACAGGCATGATTGCTCATGGCCATGGTGACGTGCAATACGCACACTACAGTTTAGAGATCTTTCCAACAGACTCAAACCATACCATGGGGTCCATAGCAAAATTGTTGCGGGACTTGGAGTCTGAACCGAGGTATTCATCGCGTCAGTTGTTTGGTACTTATGATGTGATTCGTCCATTGTCGGAGGCCTTATTAAAGGGCACAAAGATTTATGAAGAATCTCTTCCTAATTGTCCTAAAGAAGTGGTGCAATTTGAGCGTCTTCCTGCAACATTAAATCTTCAACTTGACAATTGCACAGCCGACAACAAGAATCGATGGGTTTTTGCATTTTGCTCTTTCCTTGTATACAGAGCCGTTTTCCGTGAGATATACGTCAATTTCCTCCTTGTCGGGCACACTCATGAGGACATTGATGCTCTTTTTGGTCGTTGGAGCGGCAAGTTGAAGATAAATGACTACCCCACACTGCCGAGGTTGATGAAGTCCTTCATGGATTGTGAAACGCAACCCGTGATTCCTCATCTCATTGAAGAGGTTCCTGACTTCAAAAAATTTGTGGAAGGATACTTGCCAACTGGTGATGATTCTCTACAAGGTCATTTACAAGGACAACAATTCAAATTTTACAAGGATTCCAATGGGTGGCCCTTAATGCAATACAAACTTCTTTGTACAGATATCGATTGGTTGCCGAAAGAAGGTGGGGGGATTTGATTGTAGAACGAGACAACAGATGATTGGGCGCCCTAAATTGCCCAGGGGTAGCCCTGCTCCTTTGGTATCGCACGCACTAAAGAGCTTTGATGGTGTGTGCAAGGGTTTGGATGGATACATTGCTTTCTGGGGGGCAATGGCTAACCAAGACTTATCTGGAGAGTTCCGGAGAAAGAATGAAGTAGTGATAAAATATTGGGAAGGTGTGAGAAGCGGTCTCAATGAACCACTTGTGGTACGGGAAACACTTCGAGATGGATTTTGGCCACATTCAATAGTCCCCGGTGAGGTGGAAGACCAATTCTTAGACAACGGCACTTTGCGTGAGGAATTTGCAGAAGATGCACCTTTTGTTGGTCGTAGGCGTGATCGTCCACAACCTTCATTCCTTGTTGGCCGTGATGTGTATGCGGATTACTTTATTGTTGTCCACCCTGCTGATCGTGATCTTCGTCTAGTTTGGATTGCTCGGGCACTTACGAATCCCAATCCAGATCCAGTGCATATCAATTTCATTCAATTGAAGTACTAGAAGCCCATGTCATTTCAGCACGTTGACAAGAAGACGTATTCTAGATGGGATACAGCACAAGGTAATTCATGGTGTGAAGACATGGAGGTCTCCACGAGTTGGAATCATACGGATACTATCATGATGGCTTGGAAGCCGTGTGTGAGGGCAGGGACTGTAGATCCCAAAATCAAGATTCCCCCAAAACAAATTGGCATCATCAAAGACTCTGTGGGTGCCATAGCGGCTAGGTAAATGAACATTGTACCTTCGGAGTGAGGATGAATAGTTTCTAGCTATAGCAAGTGAATATGAGTTTTTGAAGTTTGTAGGATGTTTTTAAATATTCTTAAATATCTTTTAAAAGTTAAAAAAAATTAGAAAAAAAGTGTAACAAAAAAAGATTGTGAGGATCAATAGAAGTTCATAGGTTCTTTCTTATAATATGCCGTAAGAAAAGGATTTAGAAAAAATAGAGTTGTTAGAATAAATTAGGTTAGCATGGATAAGTAGATTTTGTTTATAAGTTGCTTTAGCTCATTGGTTTGACCTTTATTTGACTTTTATTTCAAATTTTGTTTTGGTGGATTTTGCGCAATAAAATATTTGTTAATTTGTATTGTTAATATATTTGTATTATTAATTTTTTGTATTTTATTGCAAGTTTTTGTGGTTTATTTATTAAATTTTAATTTTCCATAGTTGTTTGTTTTTAGCGTTGAATGCACTTATCTACCAAAGTGTATAGATAATCTTTTTGTAATTGATCTATTATTAGATCATACATTATGAATGGTCTAAGTTTGAGGGTCATTAGAGTCCTTGAAGTGTCCTGCACTCCAAATAGTGTCAAGCAAGTACACTCAAAGAGACAAATATATATGTTACGTAATAAATTCGTATACCTTGAGATATGAATTTTGTAGTGTGCTTACTGAAGAGTGTTGGTGTTGTTTCTTATATGCACAGAAATTCATAGTTCATTGGACATATCATAGTCTCAATATAATGCCTTGTCTCATTTTAATAAAACCTTTTGTATACTAAATTTAGGATCGTAACTATAATGAGACTCCAAATTGCAGGGTTGTCCAGACGTCCGGACGCCCTGGACGTCTGGACGTACGTCCAGAGTCCTGGGACGCTGGCCTCCGGACGTCCCTGGGCATTTGGACGGACCCCGACCCCCCGTCCAGTGGATGGTCAGAGGTAGGACGGGCCTTTGAAACTGCGGTTTAGGGTCGGACGAGCCATCGAACTGGCGGTCGGAGGTCGGACGGGACGTCTGCGGTCGAATGGCCCTTTGCAATGGAGGTCAGACGGGCCGTCCGAGGTCGGACGGAAATGCGGATGCTCCGTCGGAGGTCGGACGGGCTAGAGGAAAGTCAGACGGGAGCGGGGGTCAGACAAACAATTTTTTTTCTTAAATAAATATTTTTTCAAATTGAAAAGCCTTTAAGGTGTTCAATTTCAAAAAGAAATGGGTAGAATAGGAAACTAAATACTCTCTAGGTTATTGAATTTTTTCTAAAAATGGGTAGAATAGGAAATTAAATACCCTGGGCGGTATTGAATTTTTTTAGAAATGGGTGGAATAGGAAAATGAATACCTTGTGGGGTAATCAATTTTTTTAAAAATGGGTTGAATAGGAAATAGAATATCCTACAGGAAATTCAATTATTTTTAAAAAATGGGTAGAATAAGAAATTGAACATCCTCAACTCCTCAAGGGTATTCATTTTGGAAAAAAAATGGATAGAATAGGAATTTGAATGCCCTAGAGGGTATTCAGGTTTTTTTTAAATGGGTACAATAGGGTATTAAATACCCAAAAGGGTATTCAATTTTGTTTTTAAATGCGTAGAATAGGAAATTGAATACCTTGAAGGTAATGTATTTATTTTTAAAATGGATAGAATAGGAAATTAAATACCCTAAAGGATATTCAATTTCTTTTGATAATGGGTACAATAGCAAATTGAATACCCTCTAGGGTATTCAATTTTGATAAAAAAAAATGGGTAGAATAGGAATTTCAATACCCTCCAGGGTGTTCAGTTTTTTTCTTAAATGGGTAGAATAGGGTATTAAATACCCTAAAGGGTATTTAATTTGAAAAAACAATGGGTAGAATAGATATAGATAATACCTTCTATGCTTCTCATTTTTTTTCTTAAATGGATATTTTTTCAAATTGAATACCCTCAAGGATGTTCAATTTTTCAAAAAAATAGGTAGAATATACATATTGAATACCCTCTAGGATATTGAATTTTTTTTTTAAAATGCATAGAATAGGAAATTGAATACCCTCTAGGGTGTTGAATTTTTTTTTAAATGGATTGAATAGGAAATTGAATATCCTAGAGGAAATTCAATTTTCTTTTAAGAATGGGTAAAATAGGAATTTGAACACCGTAGAGGGAGATTGGATACCGTAATTCTCTAAAGGGTATCCAATTTCTTTTTTAAATGGGTAGAATAGGAAATTGAATATCCTCCAGGGACTAGTGTATTGAATTTTAAAAAAAGATGGGTAGAATAGGAAATTGAATACCCTCTTACCCTCTAGAGTATTCAGTTTTTAACCCAAAATGGGTAGAATAGGAAATTGAATACCCTGGAGGGTATTAAATTTAAAAAAATGAATCGATAGAGTAGGAAATTGAATACCTTCTAGGGTGTTGAATTTTTTTTAAAATGGGTTGAATAGGAAATTGAATAACCTATGGGGAAATTCAATTTCCTTTTAAAAATGGGTAGAATAGGAATTTGAACACTGTAGAGGGTATTTAATTTTTTTTAAAATAGGTAGAATAGGAAATTGAATACGCTCTAGGATATTGAATTTTAAAAATAAAATGGGTAGAATAGGAAATTGAATACCCTTTAGGGTATTCAATTTTTTTTTAAATGGGTAGAATAGGAAAATGAATTCCCTGAAGGGTATTTAATTTGGAAAAAAAATGGATACAATAGATATAGATAGTACCTTCTACTCCTCTAGGGTATTCATTTTATTTCTTAAATGGATGTTTTTTCAAATCCAATACCCTCAAGGATATTCCATTTTGAAAAAAAACTAGATAGAATACATATTGAATATCCTAGATTCCTAGAGGGTATTCAATTTTTTTAAAGAAATGGGTGGAACAAGAAATTGAATACCCTAAAGGGTATTCAATTTTTTCAAAAAATTGGTACAATAGGAACTTGAATACCCTAAAGAGTATTCAATTTTTTTTAAAAAGTGGGTAGAATAGGAAATTGAATACCCTCTAGAGTATTGAATTTTTTGTTAAAAAAGGGTAGAATAGAAAATTGAATACCCTCTAGGATATTCAGTTAAAAAAAAAATGGGTAGACATTACTGAAAACCTACATATAATGTATTCCATTTGCATTGTCCTATTACATGCACATTCATATGACAATTCATACAACTTCTCACAGAACCTTATCAATCCAACATCCATCAACAAGAATTTATGCAGTTTTTGTCAAAGCGGTTTATGTATTTCATATGAAAAATGATGGAGAGGATATATGATTCCAAAACACTATAGAATCCAAAATGTACATCCAATTGCATATAAATTGGTATATACTGGAAATGGAAAATAATACTATTTAGTCCACATGGTCCGCAAGCGTAAATCCTTACTTTTACGTTGATTAAATACTTCTACAGTTCTATAGTCTATATAGTACGCTCAAGTACTAATATGAATGTCGGAAGTGTTCATCTGGTATTGGCCAATTGTAAGAATTAGTAAATCGATTGGTAATTTCAGCCAAACTACCTTGTGAATCGTCGTCTTCATTGCAAAGTCACTCCAAGTATTGATGAAACACCATTGCCAAATCCTCATGGCTAAACTTTGTATGCCCTTGGGTTTCCCGGTGTAACTTGTGGTAGGCCACTGACATGCACTGTTTGTTGATCCTCTGAGCTATTTGACCCACCGCATATTCCTCTGATTTTTGTGATAAATTGGGAATGACTTCCACATCCGCATTTCTCTTATGCAAATATGCAATATTGGGGTCTACCCACCACCTCCTTCGCAAAGCTTCTTCCTTCTCACCCGCAGATGTGAACGTGTACAAGGATTTGGGTGCTTCGCTACTTACGGAAGTCAAGCCCCAATCGCAAACTCCAATGTAGACTAGGGACTCGTCTTCGGGAAAGTGAAACATGATGTTGTCCGGGGAAATATCATTGTGGAGATGTCCAACATTGTGCACTGCATTCATGATGTGCAGCAATGCCCATGCAAGCTCCGTGCGCTTCTTCCTCCAATGAGCGAGACGGAAAGCTCGAATCACCTCTTCGGGATCAACGTTTGCACAAGCCAAAGCAATACCTATGTTGTCTGGATATTGCACATCCAAGTTCAACATTTGCCGCAGTGTTCCGCCGTTCCACCAGTACGAATACCTTTCATTGTTTGTTGCATGCACTGCATAAAATTGTATGACTCCATCATGTGGAATCCTCACTGCCATTGACTCGTTTTGGTGTTCCAATTTTGCGAGTTTTGGTTGCATGCTATGTTGGCGAGATACCTTTGATGCAGACTCCCAAAATACAAGTATCCCAGGGCATCCTTCAATTCGGACCCTACGAATTGTTGCATACCCGCCCATCATGACTTTGTCATCTTGTGCAATCACCCTTGCTGTTTCTGGAAGCGCTACGAGATGCCGTCGCCCCTTCTGCAATTCCGCCATTCCCTCAACGCTCTTCCACCAAGACATTGACCCTTGCCTATTCCGTGAATTAGCAAATGGACGGCACCATTGAATAAACAAGTCTGCTCTGAGAATGACTTGCTCGAAGTCTGGATCCTGTGCACGGTAGCTCTTGCCGTATTTTTCTACAATCACCTTGGCATTCCAAAATGCATCGTTCACCCTGTTCGCCAAGAATTTGTTGAAGCGCGGTTTGTCCATCTCATGCCTCCATTGCAGAATGTTCAGTGCTTCTAACATCTTCTGCGTCATGTTGTCTTTGAATTTTTGAATGCATTCCTCTTGATATCTAACATATTTGCTATCTAGGGACGTGGTGGTTTCGGACTCATAAAACTTGACAGTAAATTCGATCAAAAATGCTTTGCAAGCATCCGTGGGATATTCCTTAGTTATCCTAGCTCATTAGTTATCCTAGCTCATTTGACGTGTGGTTTGGATGGGGTTTTGGACAGTTTGGTAGGCCGGGTTGTCGGTCGGGGTCAGGGTCGGACGCAGCGGTTCTCGGACGGAGTATCGGACGGGTGGTTTGGACAGGGTTTTGGACAGTTCGGTCTGCCGGGTTGTCGGTCGGGATCAGGGGCGGACGCAGCGGTTCTCGGACGAGGTAACGGACAGGTGGTTCGTCCGGGTTTTGGACAGTTCGGTCGTCCGGGTTCTTGGTCGGGGTCAGGGTCGGACGGGGCTCCCAGTGGGGACAGATTCAAACTACACATGTTATAGGTCTCATATCAAAAAAAAAAAAAAAGAATATCACGGATGGAGTTAAAGATTATAATGTTTCACCATGAGGGTGCTAGAACTGCTAAAATCTTTCAATCTTCTTCCATTGAAAGATAAATCTAAAAATTTGGTGACCAAAACAATATGAGGTTAAACTGTTAAAGGGCCTAACAGCCCTAACTTGTATAACCCCAATCAATTTATGGCTTCTTCAAATGTACTCCACAATTTTATTAAATGGATTTTGAATGTGAATTTTCCTCCAAGATCTAGTATATTTGAGACTCATTTCGAAGAGCTCTCAACAAAAAGTGAAGTCAAGATTGCAAATTTGCAATGGGTACCCTTGTACAAAAACTTGAATAGAAAAACCACTATCATTTATTTTCAAGATCGGACTTTTGTAGCTAAAACTGGACTTCAAGAAGAATTTTTTAAAAGTATGAACCTCTAAAAATAGCAACTTGGTTAGGTTTTATTGAACTTCAAAGTTCTGCAAACACCACATTTGTGTGGCTTTGGCATTTAGGGATTAACACTTGGAAAAAAATTGGAAATGAATGACAAGTAGACTGAGAGCCCAAAAAAATGGGGAATGAACGACAAAAAAACTTGAAGCCCTAAAAATTGGGGAATGACTAACAAGATCAGGAACCCCCAAAAATAGGGATGGCATGACAAAGAAACAATAAGCCAAAAAAAAATTGGGAATGAATGACCAGGAAAAAGAAAGCCCGAAAACATGGGGAATGCATGACAAGGCAACATAAACCAAAAAAAAATTGGGAATGCATGACAAGACAATATAAAGCTCAAAAAATTGGGGAATTCATACCAAGGGAACGTGAGGCCCAAAAAAATTGGGAATGAATGATTACGAAACAAAAAGCCCCCAAAAATGTGCAAGTTCATGACAAGGAAACATAAAGCAAAAAAAAATTGGAAAAAAATGATGGTCCTCTGAAAACAAATAAGGATGGAGAATGAATGATAATGAAACTTTAGATTTTGTGCGACAGGGTCTCTCATTTGTAGTCCAAGTACTGAAACTCCAGATTTAATAAAAATTGGGAATGAATGGAAAGGAAACTAAAAGCAAAAAAGGTGGATGGAATGAATGATAATGAAACGGAAGCAAAAAAAAAAGAAGGGGAGGTAATATAAATCCACCACCAAAACTAGAAACAATACCAATTTCTAGTAACATTATGCTTCGGATTTAAATGTGAAGTTTTCATTCACTCAATTTGGACTACAAGCATGATGCAGAAGGTATGGACTATGTTTGGGGGGGCACAATGTGATGCGTCAATCATTTCTTGGAAAATAACTTATACAATGCATTTTTTGAGGTCAATACGGAAGTCATTATGTTCTTTGCTGGAGACTTACATACGCCACTCAGTTGTAGAACGCGGACCGATACCATATGTATATTAAAAAAAATCATTGGTTATACAACAACGGTATTCAAGGATAATACCATCACATGGCTACCAATGTACTTCTATATGGACATAAAAACTTAATCCCGCTAACTTAGAAAATCAGGAACTGCAATTCTCCAACATCACTGTACAATGATTGCCGACAACAACAATCCACGGCCATTACAATCAATGGATAAGGTGCTCAGGCTTGCACTATAAGACAAAACACCGCTTCACTCTAAATCAGAATCGGTATCATCTCTTTGATTTGGGCCTCTAGAACCAGACCCATAAACACCA
This sequence comes from Antitrichia curtipendula, assembly GCA_951230915.1. Taxonomy (NCBI): domain Eukaryota; kingdom Viridiplantae; phylum Streptophyta; class Bryopsida; order Hypnales; family Leucodontaceae; genus Antitrichia; species Antitrichia curtipendula. The sequence goes on along the minus strand of OX579637.1, from coordinate 19,521,214 downwards.
AGATATGGTCCTCCTCCGTAGGTGTCTCCTTGTCCACTTGGAGCCACTACTTTTTCGTAATTTGGGCAATAAGGACCTCCAAAAGGAAGAGGAGGAATGGGAACATTGTGTTGGGACCCTCCTTCACTTGAACCACCATAATAAGAACCTCCATGATGATGATATGAAGTGGGTGCAGTACTGCCAAGATAGTATTGGGAGCCACCTTGGCTAGCATCGTCATACCGCGTGCTTTGAGAGCCAGCTTGGGATGCATTACCGTATTGTGAACTTCTTCCTGAATCTTGTGGGGCACATGAACCACGGTCAAGGTGGTGCGATCGGTCATGCCCATGTTGTCAACCACAGTCCTCCACGCTTCGACGCATTGCCACTCCCATCTGTTCCTCGTACTCAATGTCTTTGAGAGCTTCTCGCCATTCGTGTCTCTCTCCAAATGTCACAGGTGCTTCAGCATCGGGAACATCATCGTCATCCAAAACATCATCCTCTGAGTCAGGCAACACAACCGACGATGTTCCAGAATGTCCTCGATTGGACCACTCTGGCAAGCAATCGCTTGCTCCAACCCAATTGGTATAAATCATGTGCTGTCGGCAATTCAAAGTTTTTACATTTTTCCCATACACTGTTTTCCAATCTATGTCTTTGTGGATTACAATCTCCGCCCACACCATGGCCATAGTCGAATAGGTCATGACATTCGTTTTCGACATTGGTAAACCACATGCCGATAGAATCTCTTCGTACCGGCGAACAAAATGGACGCTATTGCACGTGGTCATTTGCCCTTCCCAACGTTGAGCTTGTACCTCCGCACGAGTATGTGACCACAGTTTGGAGATGTGTGTCATTTTCACATACTTTTTGCACGTTGTGCAATCCCACACTTTTTTGGGCTCTTCTTGCCATCCCGGCTCTGCTACGCAAAGAGGATTTTCCCATTCTGCCCAATTCATCTCTTGTAATATTCCCTTTGGTGCACTTTCTCCGCAGGGCATGATAACTTTGATTACGTTTTTAGGAGTCGATTTTAGAATTGTAATTGATTTTTTCAACACATCCGTGCAGTGCTATGAAGTTAGAATGTGGATGAAAAAAGGGGACTTGCACATTATAAAAACAAATTAGTTTCAATTTTCGAAACCTGACTTAGGACTAACAGCACCTCAATCTCTAACCACAGGCCACAGCCGTTCACACCAAGCTGGAAGGGGTGCGCAAAATCCCGAAGGCGCTAGATTAGCCCACTCCGCAAGGGAAACGACTATGAAAAATGAGCCGACCGACGAGCCCTTAAATAGTCGGACGGGGCGGAAGTCGCTTTGGACATCGGACGGCTTCAGGTTCGGACACCCAAATCGGACGGCCATGGAGCTCCAGATGTCTAATTGCACGGCCACAGACGGAAGGTGGACGACTGAAGGGAACGGAGAAATTGGTCGAAGCGACCGACCGATCGTCGGACGGGGCAGCGGGCGGTCGGCAGCAACTTCGGACGACTAGAATCGGGCCTTGTCGGATGTCAGTAAGGTCAGACGGCTTCATTTCGGACGCCAGAAGGTCGGACGGATGGAGTTTCGGACAGCTCCAGTTTCGGACTCCTAGGTGATCGGACGGCGTGGATACTGGGGCAGGAAAAAAGGGGGAGTTTTAATTCAAAATGCATTGATGCGAGAGGGAATTATGATTTCTGAACCTCCTGTAGATTCCTTTCCAAAGCTATGTTGGAAGAACCTGAAATTATTGTCAGAAATTGAACTCTAAATCCTAAACCTAAACTCTAAACCCTTGACCTGGAATACGTTCATAATATTCGTTTGTTCAGAGGATGCGATGATGTCAGTTCATGTAAAGAATTTGTACAGACACTATTGAATTGTGTAGGCACATTTTGAAAACTTCCATGCATACAAGTCTATAACTCCTAAAAAATTTGGCAAACATTTAGAGTTCAGACTTGTACTTATGCAAATTTGTTGAAGTTTGGAATTTCTAATTTTATATTAAAATGTGATGATTAACTCCTATGCAATCCCCATTTTAGTGTTTTCTTTAAAAACATTGCATCACAAATGAACAATTGTCTGTCAAGTGTCGTAGAATTGTACATGATGAATATGTCCAAATAAGGGGGCATCTAGAAGCTCAGAGAGACAACTTAGTTATTCTTGTAAAAGAAATGTGGATCAACCACACTCATGCACAAAAAATGGGTACCCTTATGAAATTAGTGACAACACCATAATAAGGAGGCATACGAGTATTCTTATTTCTTTAGGAAAAAATATGACTTAACGCTAGACCATAGTGAAAAAAAAATTGGATATCCTTATGAAATTAAAGACGACACCATAATAAGGGGGCATATGGGATAATGCTTATTCTTATTTATCTAGGAAAACACATAAATCAACGCCAGACCATATTGAAAAAGAAATGATTGGATATCCTTTTTAAAATCATTGTGGCTTTGTTTCGGTTTCAAATGGAAAAATTTAAATCACTATGGCTTGATTTTGGTTTGAAGTAGCAAAATTGGCTTGAAATGGCAATATATAAATCATCGTGTCTTGATTTGAATGTGAAGTACCAAAATCTAAATCATGGTGGCTTGGTTTTAGTTTCACGTACCAAAATCTTAAATTATGTTGCCTCCATTTTAATGTGAAGTAGCAAAAATTAAATCATGGTTACTAGATTTTGGTTTCAAGTGGGAAAATTAAATCATGGTGGCTTGATTTGAATGTGAAGTACCAAATTTAAATCATGTTGGCTTGGTCATCGTTTCACGTAGCAAAATTCAAATCATGGTGTCTTGATTTTAGTTTGACGTAGCCAAATGTAAATCATGGTGTCTTGATTTTTTTTTGAAGTAGCAAAATTTAAATTTTGGTGGCTTGATTTTAATTTGAAGTAGCAAAATTTAATCAAGGTGTGCTGATTTTAATGTGAAGAAGCAAAATTTAAATCATGGTGTCTAGATTTGAATGTGATTTAGCAAAATTAAATCATGGTGGCTTGTATTTATTTTTAAGTAGGTGAATTAAATGAAGGTAGCTTTGTTTCATTTGTGAAGTATCAAAGTGAAATCATGGTGGTTTTGGTTTTATTTGAAGTGCACAAAATGAAATAATGGTGCCTCCATTTACGTTTGAAGTATTAAAATCAATTCATTTAAACTTCGTTCTAATTTGAAGAGATCACATGAAAATCATATCATGGTCGCACTCTAAATGTCATTTATCCGCCCCCCCCCAAAAAAAACCCAAAAAAATCCCTAATGTCAAGCCAAGGCATGATTGTACGTGAGTAGCAAATATTATTTATATGTGGAAGGAGCAGGTGTTGAATCTTGAGGGTTTCGAATGGAGAATTTTGAGTTTAGAACATAAATGTTTGTAGTTGGATGGTACTACAAACATACTGCTTCTAAACTCGAGATCACCCCTGTTGTACCCGTAATCTAGGTGTAAGCACCTTTAACACACAATTGTGGTTAGGTGACACGGAAAATCGTCCTAGGGACTCTACTATGTTGTTATGAATTTGGTTTTGTCCGGATTATCTCTAAAACACCCCAAGGGAACCCAAAACCTCTCTTTCCCTCTTCCGGAACTTACTTCTTTCCGGATACTAATCCGGATCCGTTCTCTTCCGGAATCCGGATACAATTATTCTTCGGTTTGTTATACCCCTGTTTTACCTTTAGGGGGTCTGCTTTTATTCTTTAAAGGGGCAGGGACTCCACCACTTATCAATCACACACTCTAACACCTACAAAACACCCCAAGACATTCCACAGTTCTAAATGTCGCGATAAAGTAGGTTTCCGTCTCCTCACGACTTTCCGGATGGCCTATCCAGAAAGTAGGTCACGCAGAATCCGGTCTTTCCTCTCCACTACAATAACAGATACACAACTATCCGGATTTAACACAAGAAAGAACCTACGGGAAAATAGTCTAATATTGTAGTTGGCAGATCTTCCGGTAAGTGGGGGTTTCTTCCCCTTGGCGGCCGCTTAACTCCGCACGGAACTACTCATAATTTCGGAACCTCACCCTATCCACTCCAATCGGATTACCGTAGTAGTTTAAAGAATCTAAATACACAAGTCCTACAGATCCGACACAACTCCTTCAAAAGTTTTCCCCTACTGTCTAAATCCAAACAATCATAAATCCGGATTCCTCCTTCTTGATTTCCTCTCACACTTTGCAAACATGCAAACACAAATTCCAAATTCTTGTACAATACTTAGAGCGTGAAAAGGTCCACTTGGTGGCTCAGATTAAAGTAAGGAAAATGAAATGAAAAATTTGAAAGCACACAAGGTTGGAATGCCTGGACAACAGACCTGCCCACTATTTAAAACTAACACAAAAAGGGAAAAATGGGCCAAAAAACCCAGTTGCTGACGCTTCCGAGATATCCGGCGCGCCAAATCTATCCCTAAAAATCCGAAAACGGGCCCACACTTACGGAAAATCCATTCCGGAAACTAAAAACTCAAAATCCTAACTATCCGTCCTATCTACTTCCCGCGGCGCATCTTCTTCGAACTGCTTCCGCCTTGATTTGCAGCTTCCTTTGGATTGGTCTTAACAGGAGTCGACCGGAGCGTCGCGCGGGTCTGAATCTTCCTGGGAGGGGGCAGAAGGTCTTCATCTGTTTCCGTCATGGATCTGGATTCGAAGTCGTCTTTGTCTGAATCTACGATCTCGTTCACATCTTCCAACTCGTCCAGGTCGATGGGAGTTTCTTTCTCCCTTGGTGCTTCTCCTTCTAGTGCATTCGTCTCCCGCATATGCACAAAATCTTGGGGGCTTGTTCGGGCCGGATTGGCCACCGCCCCCATCCGCTTGATGAGGTTGTTATCCACCATTGACTATGTCAGATTTACAGAATCGGAAGTTCCGCCCTGTATTACTATAGGGGTTCCCGCTTGAACTGGTGTTTCCGCCTGAGCCGGAGTACTCTGTTGTTGGGTCGGAACCTTCGTGGTGATCTGACTCCGCTGCGCCAACCACCCCTATGGAATCTTGTGTGGCTTTAGCAATGATCCCAGTCCTTCCGGCTTCAAACGGATGGAGCTCTCGCCCAAATGCTTCACCGGAGTCTGAAGATATGGATTGGTCGACAGATCCGGAAATGATGAGAAATTCATCGCCTGTTCCGGATCCACCTGAGACACCAACGCCTGCATCTCCTTCAAGACCCTCTCCATCTTTGTCTGGAAGTCCATCAGGATCATCACCACCTTTGATCCGGTGATGTGCCTGTTGTAGCACAAGAAAGTAGAATCCCTCCAGTAGACGCTCTAAAGTACTTAAAACGCCTTTAAGATGACTCGTGTATCGTTAACGCAGAGATCGATTAACTTCTAAAGTGATGACCGGAACTGGATGCGGAAAGTACCACAACCACAAGTAAATCGGATCCTAAACCGGAAAGCCAAAGATACATACGTGCTTATTTTCCATCCGGTCGGACTACTTCTGGTAATCCAATCCGTATACCAACAACAACAAGGAAATGTCTAACTACTACAGCATTCCCTTTTTTACTAATAATACTCTGATTCCTAGGATACAAAACCAGAAAACAGAAGGAGTGTCGTTATCTTGTGTCTCTTCTAGATTCCGCTTCTAGATCCTCAAACTAGTAATTGGATATGAAGTTTAGCCTCTCTAACAGAGGGTTCCGCAATTTGTAATTAAGGAAGGTTGCGTGAATTCCTACCCTTCAAGTTTTAAAGTGTCAGAAGTTCCACTCAAAAGAAAAACAACAAAAGACATAAAAGAATGGGACTTCAGTTTCTCCTCACAACTAATCTAGAAACTAATCCGGTCATAGAAGGTCACACAGGAAACCCTTACAATCCCCACATCACTACAACGACAGATTCCCCTGACCCAAGTCCCTAGACGGAGACGCTACTCCCGGAAACCGGATACAAAGAACATCTGGGGACTTCTTATCTTCTCCAAAACCTACAAACACAGCTACCCGCACTAAACAATGGTTCTAGCATTGCCGGCATACCAACCCAGAGTTGAGACTTTTCAGACCAACACTTAGGAAGTGGAAATCAGAATACTTTGCAATGGAAATGAAAAGAATACAAGCAGAAAACTTGTTCAGTCTTGCCTGGCCCAGAATTGAAGCTAACTTCAATCCCTCTAAATACTAACACAAGGAAAATCCTAAAGGTTCCCTGAAAATCCTAAACTAAAGACCAGAGAATGACATGCGTCATTCCCTATCCACTAACAGTTGACTTTACAAACTTGCGGCGGATTTCGGAAAAAGTGGATCTTAGATCCAAAAAATCCGGATCTGACTGTCCAGGTTCATCCGATCGGAAAGCTACTCTAAAGCTGCTTTCTACCTACTGCTTTTCCTACTTTTTCAGCCGCTTGGATGGCGTTGGTGTGGCCTTCGTGGTGCCCTTCCTTGTTGGCTGCTGTCGACTTGCTGAGGGCTTAGGACCGCGTGGCGCCTTACCCTTGGAAGGGGTCGGTCCCTTTCCTTTACCTTTCCCTGGTATAGGTTCCGGTTCCGATTCCGAGTCTTCTTCTTCATGTCCAGACTCATCGCTTGAGTCGAACTCACTGACCTCCTTCTCAGTGGTCTCCGGAGACTCATCTTCCTCTGAATATACGTCAATAGGTGGAAATGGCTCCCGACCTCTCTTTGGAGTAGACTTACGCTTTGCCGAAGTTCCTTTGGGAGACAACCCGGATGGTACGCGCTGTGGGGTTCCTCTTTCCGGTTTCTGACTTGGACTGAGGATTTGGGATCCAGGTGAAAATCCTTTTCCGGTCTCTGATGGTGTCCGCAACTTTGATCGGCTGCTCGGCGTAGTCTTCTCCTCCATTCCTCCTTTCTCCTTTCGATCAGCAGAACTTGGTGAGGTATGTGACTTACCCGGTACCAATTTCTCCAGCTTGTAACCGGATTCCGACATAACTTCCCGTAACTCAAAGAGAGTTTTCTCCATCTTCTCATGATAGTCTACCAAGACTGATACAATCTTGGGTCCTATCTGAGATCCCTCTTTCAATACTCCGGCATCAAAGAGATTAGCCTTATTAACCATATCATCCGGATGTCCTAGGAAATTCCGGATCCGCTTAAAGGTATCCGCAGATTCAGCTGAGACTCTCCTACTGTCATCTTCCGCTAACTTCTCCTCGAGATCCTTAACCTGACCGGTTAGGCTAGCTATCCGGTCCTCTAACTTCCGAGTCATCTCTCTATCTCTCATCACTTGATCCCGGATGCCTTTCAATTCTTCAAAGACAACCCCGAGAGGGTCATCCTTCTTTGTCCATACCGGATCCTTAATGGTTCCCTCTACTATTTCCTTCTTTACTCTCTTCCGGGCAACCTCAAGTTCCGGTTCTGATTCCTCTTGTGATGCTTCCTTTTCTACTTCCTGTTCTGGTTCCGGACTAATCTCATACATCATCATGACCTCTGCTTTCTTGTACATGGTATTCTCTTTTCCTCTCAGTAGTTCATTATGCTCATAGAGATGGAAGAGGAAGGGAGAGAGAGCTGATGGCTTTGATTTACCTACTACTGCCACCATTCTATTCACTACATCTTTCATTACTGACCCCCATGATACATTTCGGTCTCCGGTCAAGGTCCCAAAGATCGTGTTAGCTAAGGTCATCGTGACCCTGGTTGGTCTGTCCGGATTCAAAAGCAGAACTAAGAATTCTAACACTCTCCTATGCCTCAAGTTCGGACAGTCCGTTACTGCAAATCCGTCCTTGGGGTTGACAGGGTTGCAGAACTTACCATTTGCAAACTTGTCTGACCTTGCCGCCATGCCTTCTCCTTCCGTCGGAAACTCGTACACCTCTGTCTACACCTCGAAAGTCCATCCGGTCGGCAGAGCTTGGATTGTCTTGTGCCACTCGCTTGACTGGTCCGCAAGCAACTCCAACACCATCTCCTCGTTCCTCAAACTCTAGGGCTTCTTCATCAAACCCTCACACCCGATCTGGATCAGATCCTCCTTCAAAAGTGCTCTCTCCTTTGTGCTTACTGGTAACCCTGGCGTAACTGATTGAAGAGCAACCGAGAGTGGTTCATCGCTAACCTTGACCTTTACCATGGTGCTTCAAGATCTAAACTAGGTAGTCAAACTTTTGCTCAAGAAAATGACAGTCATACACAGTTCACTCTTGCTCGAGATTGCTCCCTCACACCACTGCTCCTCGCCTAAGAAGATGGCAATCAGACTTCCGTCCTCTAGTAACCGGAATCGCAAAACACTTAACACTCTTCAGATAAGCTCCTCAATCACTAAAAACACCCTCAGAAGACAGACAACACCGGATAGGAAAGAGATAATGACTAGGGTTCGAACATGACGCTTCTTCTTTGTTTCCCCGTCCGGTTTTTCCTACCGTTAAAAGTGACCGTTCTCCTCCTTACTCAGAGAGTGTTTCCGTTCAACGGTCCTCCGCATCTTCCGGTAGTGTTCAATGGTCGCCGGTTAGGTTTTCCGATAGTGGTTTGGCCATACCTGGATACCTGGGAATCCTGTTTAGGATTTTTCATTGGTTTCCGGTCTCCGGTCTAGGACAGAAATAATAAAGATCTGTCTTAACCATTTTATCTCATTAAGGAGATACTATGGTTGCTAATCTATGAATCCAATAAATTGGGTAATTCTACCCTATAAACAACGAAAAAAATATAGAACTAAGCTGTCTTTAATTTAAATCTATTACAAAGTAATAGATTTTGGTATTCCGGGTTCCCACAGTGCCCATCCGTCACTAGCTGTACGTTGTAGTTGGCCGCCTTGTTCACCAAATCCGCCGGTTGGGTGACGAGGGACTGTAGGTTGCGGACCATGTTGAGGGCGTCCTTCTCATTCCGTCTCGCCAAGGAACACTCCCCTTCCGCCCAACTGGTCCGAGCTTGGAACTCGTCCCGGGTCTTCTCCAGATTCTGGATCTCCTCGTCCTTCAGGCGGATCGTATCCGAATCCGGCCTTCGTCGGATCTCATCAATAATTTCCTCGGGCAGAACCTTCAGCTTGTCTGCAACCTCCTGGATGAACGCGGTCGTCCTTACATGTAGGAGTCGCGCCTGTACCATCCACTCGTCTCCGACGTCAAAGAACTCCTTGCTGGAAGTTCTTCTCTCTTCCGGAACTTGGCTTGGCTCCACCGGATCCACCTCGGGTTGCTTCCCCCTCGAACCCGGGTTCGAGGATTTCCTCTTGGTTCCTCTCCGTCTGATCCGGTCCTCCTCGAGTTCCTCCTCTTCTTCTTCCGAAACTGGAGCATCCTCCTGGATCTCATCCATCAATCCAAACTTCAGGATTTCACATCCTGTTTCGTAGATGAGGGTCTCGTTTGGCGTCAGTACATCTCCGTGATGGTACATGTGGAACAGGTAGGGGCAGATTGGGCTGTACTTGGCCTTGGTGACGTGGTCCGCCAATTTGGTGACCACTGTTGCAATAACCCTCCCCCAATGCATCGCCCTTTCTCCCATGCTCCCGAAGATCGTGTTGGCCACTGTCATGGTGACCCGGCTTGGCTTTTTCGAATAGAGTATCGGAATCATAAATTCCAATACCCGCCGATGTCGTTCGTTGATGCAATCCGAGATCGCATAGCCCTCCTTGGCGTTAGGCGGATTCCGGAATTTCCCTGTTGCGAACTTATTTGCCTTTAAAGCTAGACCGTCCCCGAACTTCCGGAATTGATACACCTCCGCCCAGACGTCTTCCATCCATCCTTTCCTTTGCCCTCTCATAGTGAGTTCGTACTGATTCGCCGTTCCGTCAATCAGCTCCTGAATCAGCTCATCTCTCTTCAGATTCCAGAGTCTCTCTATCAACCCCACGCATCCCATCCATCAGAGATCCTCATCTAACTCCTTTCAGACCTCCGGGTCATTCGGTATTGCCGGACAGACCATCCGGGCGATGAGCGACACTCTTGCGACTCGCGGATTACTACTTTCCGCCATTTGGAATCCGTAAACTACTTTCTAACTTGGCCTCACTTCTCTCTATCCGTAAACGCACTCTCACCAGACTTTCTCTCAACTAGCTACGCGCAGAGGAGTTTGGAAAACTCAAAAGTGAAGAGAGAAAGTCGGGTGGTGGCCTTTAAGTAGCCAGAACAGCGCCGTCAGTTCCCGGATTGGAACCAAATTAGGGTTTTGTTCCCAAGGCGCGTCCCCTAGCCTCGTAGGCCGGATCGGAAACTAGTTTCCGGATGAAGGCTTATTGCAAACATAAGCTCTTCTGAAAGATAACTACCATTCTTTAAACAAAAAGTTTGAAAATTTCTCTATCTAATCCTTCTATTCTACCCTATCAATACGGAAATTAGGTTTCCGTGTTGTGACAACCCCTTCCAAGCACTCCATTTCAACACCTCCCTCCTCCACAAGCAAATCATGAGTCCCTCCCAAATACAAACACAAATTATTTGGACGCTTTTTTTTTTTTTTTGGGATGCTGGCTTCCACAACCAAATCAAATTCCATCAACCAAGGGAGTGACATCATCAAACAAGGTAGACGATGTCACTGGGAATCAAACTGTAGACCACCTCAAACTCAAATGAGTTCGAAAGAGGCCACCACTGACGGCCATGCCTTTGAGGGACTATGGTCCAACTCGGGTTGACCTTTGATGTTGCAAGTTCATGAGTTCATGACTTTTTTATCTCCTGATTTCTACAGCCATCGTTGCATTCAATGCTTGTAACACGAATAATGGGCATTGGAAAAGGATCCTAGGATTGCTGGATCCATTGAAAAACGTTAAATCTTGCCATCCTTTATCGGCCCAACAGGGTAAATTCAAATTTTACTAGGGTAAAAATAAATAAAAGCCCCCTATGATTGAGCCATGGCTAGGGATACTTACTAGCCCCCCTAGTTAATTTGGGACCTTTGATTTGAAATATGAATTCAGATTTTGGAAAAAAATAAATTTGTGACAAATAAAAAATTCCAGCGTTTTACCTGAGATAAATATGGCCCGCAGGGCCCACCAAGGATGGCACGATTTCACGTTCTCCGGATCCTATATCTATATATTTCTCCACCTGGTCGGACGCCAGTCGGACAGAGACCGACTGATCGTCGGACAGAGACCGACTGATCGTCGGACAGAGACCGACTGATCGTCGGACAGCGGGTCGGAATGGTCTAGGAAGGCCCGTCGAACGCGTGCTGGACGCGGAATCAAACAACTGGTAGGACGGGGCATTGGACAGCTGGTCGGATTGGGCATCGGACGGGGGACGGTCGGGGCATCGGACGGCAGTCCCAAAGCGACTGCCGGCGTCCGACAGCCGGCAATAATCCGCTTCGAGTTCGGACGTCCCGGTCCGGATTTCGGACGTCTCGGTCTGGCGATCGGTCAGCGTGCTGCCCGTCCGACCCCGAAGCGGTCGGCGTTAGTCCGTCCAACGAACCTCAGGTCCGCGGACGCTTCGCGACGTCTGGGACAGGTTCGGTATCGAACTTGATTTAGGTCTACCGTCCGACTGCTATAAGGTCGGACGGGCTGTTCATTTTTCTTCACTTCTTCTCTCCTCTCAAAGGTATTAGAATCGTGTCGGATGTTCTGCTCTTGCTTCACCACGCGAGCTGCTCCTACATGGTAGAGAGTTGGGGTCATTCATTTTTCATAACAACATACGCTCTTTTTTCGATTGAAATACACGTGGTTCGAGGGGATCACTTTCAGAAATGGAAGGAGGCACCCCACGGGCTCCATTCGGAGATTACGGACGACCCTAACATCAAAGTGGAGCCAGATTGGGAGAAGGAGACTGCGAAATATTGGAACTCTAGGATGTGCAAGAAGTATGTAAAAATGTACCACATCAACAAGTTGTGGCCGAGGGAGTCCCATGCCGCTTAGACGCATGATTGTAGTTGCAAGCCATGGACTTGCAACAACCAGCATTTTAAGTAACGATTGTTGGACGTGTGGAAGACACTCTTTTGGGACAAACCAATGAGTAAAGGGTACATAAACTACAGCTTAGCCTCCATGGTGTATGCAAAACTCCAATTAGCCCGGAAGGTGGATTGGAGCACGTTTCCAACAACAACTAAAAAGCCACTGCATCTTAATCGCAATCAAAAAGATATTCCGGATTTGTACAATCCACAGGCAAGGCCAAGTGAGACACTAAAACCAAGAAGAGTATTAAACAATACTCCAGTGCCGCAGACAATCATCATTGGGGGTCCAAGCGATGAATTACCGTTGGCTTCTACGCAGACCCCAATGACAGTGAGTCGTGCCTCCTTGGGAGATCAGGAGGGAGAGGTGTTTCTTACTCCTCCAACGGCTTTGATGTGCACACCGAACGAAAAAACCGTGGTTCCAGTAAGTATGGTTCCGAACGAGCAGAACGTTCTAAGCAAACATGGGGCCCATATTTCGCGACGAGAACATGAGCAGGACCCTAGACCGGAACAAGTCGCAAGGGCCTATGCTACAATTGATAATCTTTTAGAGAGCAATGCTCTAGATCCCTTGACACACGTATCTTTGAACCCAGACGAGATAGGTTTGCTGAGCCCAATATTGAGCCCTTAAGATCAATGGCGTCGATCAATAAGAAATAAAGCACCAGCCCATGACGTGACTCAAGATTCCACCATTCATGGCGATGACATTGCGAGCAAGTATCCAAGAGTGTCAGCTATTCCTCCCTCGCAATTGGAGATTCTCCGTCACATGCCAAATCTGAAGGAATTGGAAGCCTTGGTGCAGTGCTCTGCTCGATGGAAGGAACTTTACATAGGGGTAAGCCCATCCGTATCAGATGCTGAGGCGGGTAGGTCTGATACTTTTCTGAAACCCGACACAAGGTGGGAGGCGTTTGCCAGAACCGCTGTCTCATTGACCACAGCATTGGGGATGGTGCAAGAAATGTCTCCGAAGGTTACGGAATTTGCAGAGGAATTGGCCAAAGTATCACCTGAATTGATCATTGGTGCCGTGGCTTTCATGAAGTACACACAGGCTATATTACCATTCCTCGATGACAAGTACAAGAAGCTAAAAGACTTGGTTGCTCTAGCAGAAGAAAATCAGACGTTGAGGGCCTTGAACGATTCCAATGACAACTGGAAGGCACAATGTGATGAATTAAAAAAGAAGTACAAAAGGCTACAAAGGATCTATGAGCGCTCATTTGAGCAGCCGATGAAGGATATTCCAGGGTTGGTGCCCATAACACAAGAGGTGCAAGACACTCAAGAGAGTGATCAACTCTCTCTTTCTTTTGAAAAAGATGCAGCTGTGGAGGGCCACAAGAGCAGGGAAATTAACCCTAACACCGCCATTTGTAATCCTACTCCAACATTGCAAGATGCTTCCATGCAAACGGAAGGAAGTGAGGTCGAAGAATTGCAGCAAAAATTGGATGAGGCGACCAAAGAAAATGCCCATGCTCGGTCTGAGGTGGTGCGCTTGAAACAAATAGTATGCTTGGATAGCAACATGCCATCGGGCAGTGCGGACTCTCAATGGTTGGCATGGGTACAGAAGCTCGAAGACAAACCGGCCGTAGTATCCCGAACAATGAAAAGGCTCCTAAAATTAGCAATGAAGTCGGAAGATGAATGCAATGCCGTGGAGAGCTCTCTGTGGTAGCTGAAGCAGATGTTTGAGGCACATCCAAGGGGGTCCACCGACATTACGTATTGGGGAGACATGGATGCAATGTTTGAGCGCTTGAACCACGCAAATAACGACCAGCATCCCCACATCAATTGGACCTTGGAAGCAGAGGAAGGATGGGTCCTTTACAACACGTTTTCAGCACACATCAAGAAGAATGAGAAGGAAGTTGTGCACGATCGTGATCCTAACGTTGGAATCATGGAGGGCAGGTGTAGCATTTGCCTAAGTCATACTGGTTCGGAAAGAGCCCTAACAATAGGCCAATGCCGCCACATTTTTCATGTCACATGCATTGTCAAAGCATCTCTCATTCAATCACGGTGTCCCGAGTGTAAAACTCCTTTTTGCCCGAGGTTCTACAAAATGCTTGGGATCTCAGAAGGTATGCCTCCCGGTCACGAATACAATCAATGGAACCTTCCACTTGACCAAGCGCCATACAAATTTCAAAATTACATGCATTGGGGAAAACCTATAACGTGGAATTCACTAGCCCAAGTGCATAACCTAACCAAGGCGTCTTCATGTGAAGAGGATCATTACGTGTGGATGACCAAGGACAGAGAAGTGGAGTTGCGGGCCAAAGGTATTGTGGATGATGAGGCTCGTGAAATGTTTTGTCGCAGCATGGGAGGACATTGGAGCATGCAACACAAGAAATTCTTCCGATTTCCAGAAAAGGAGGTGCGTAAAGATGGAGATGGCAATTGGATAGAACAAGAGCATGCTCAAGAGTTCAATGAGCAATACTTGGCGTACAATCACACTTTGATAGGCAAGGCCCTTCTTTTGTCCAAGTTGGAACAAGCCGTAGAAGTTCGTGCTTTTGTGGAAATAGATGTGATGTCAACCGCAAGGCATTATTATGTGGACGTGGCAAGGAAATTTGATAAGAGGATGGGCGACATCATAAATCCATGGAGGGTATTTCTAATGGGAGGAGATCGACCTGCATGGTTATACATGCAAGATGATGATGCAGCGATCAACGCCTTGGTCCGTCGAGTGGATAGTGCATTCAAAGCGTTGAAGGCAGGGGAAGTGGACTTGTCTCCCAAGCGGAAGCAGAAACGGAGGATGGAAGACGACAATGACCACTCTCCGGAAACAAAATGACAATTTGGCATCATTGACTTGGAAGCTAGGTCCACAGGGCCCACCGTTGGAACAAGTCTTGTGCATACGCCTCGCCGCAGAAGTGCAAGACTCATGGGTGATGAAGGTCCGTCTCGTGTATCGGGGGAACGTAGCGGTAATAATATATAGTGCCGGTGGCCTTTTTTTGGAATAGGGTAGAATTGCGTGGAGTGTTGTTTGGATCTCAGGAAAATGTAGTACCACTAAAGCAGTGTACCCATGGTATTTATGAGTTTCTTTTAATATAATAATATGTGCAGAATGCAAATATGTTTTGATTTGCTAAGAGTTTATGGTATTTTGTGCTATCCCTTTTGGCAATTATGTGATTTGCGTCCTTCTATTACAAGTTACTTTTCTGTCACTGATGGATGAATTCCTAAATACCAGGACACATGCTTGGTAGATTTTGTAGTAAACTTGTTAATGTGTAGAATAGGGAAAATTTCAGAATTTTTCACCTTGTAAATTATAAGGTATTAGATTTGTAATTGCGGAAAAAAACTTTTTAAGGCGCAGCAAAAAAAAGGGCCGCTGCACTTGACAAGGTCACATTTAAATGGAAAAATGTCCAAAATGGTGGTTACTCCTTAAATTAAGTCTTGAAACCAATTTGGATACGTGCTTGAAAATTTTTAAATCATTTGGAATTGTACAACATATATGAAAAAAATAGGAAGACGCAAAAAAAAGAGGTTGGTTCAAAACACTAAATTGAAAAAAATATAATTACGCAATTGAAAAACCTCAATCCCAACGGTTCTACTGTTGCCCTAAACAATGTACCTATTTTGCTTTAATTTTTTCCAAAAACTATTAAAAATTGAGTTAAATACAAGACTTCAAAGTTTATTTTACAGTAGCAAATCCATAACTGCCCGCAAACTAGAACACTTTATAATTTCCATCTCAAAAATCAAAATGGAATAAGTAAAAGCTTTTTACGTATATATAAATCAAAGGAACTAATTTTAAAAGTACATTTTAGTGTGCTAACATGATTTTTAGTTGTCCACCTCACGTCCAATTCCAAGAAAAGTTTGTTTCCTAATTTGTCAAACATAATGGGCATGAGAAGTACACATATTTTTTTTCAAATTTTATCAACTCATATGCAATTTGAAACTAGAGATTGGTGTGCATACAGGGTTGACAGGACGTCTGCTCGGACGTCTGGCGGACGTGGGCGCTGACCCCCGGACGTCTTTTGACATCCCTGGACGGGACGTCTGATCGGTCGGATCGTCCGCGCGGTCGGGCCTTCCGATCGGTCGGATCGTCGGTGTGGACAATCCGACCGATCGGACGGCCCGACTGCACGGACGATCTGACCGCGCGATCGGGAGGCTTGCGGACAGTCCCGCGGACGGGCCCTCGGGCGGACAAGGCGTCGGGCTCGCGGACGAGACCGTGCGGACGGATCTTGCGGACGTGATTGTGCAGACGGATCTTGCGGACGTGATCGTGCGGACGAGTACGTGCGGACGAGGCGTCCGCGCGATCCCGTCCGCACGATCTGCCCGTTCAATTCTTGGCCGTCCGATTCGCACGTACACGTCCGCATTGCCTGGTCCGCCTTCGGACGCCATAAATAGCGCGGCAGACGGCTCATTCCTCACAATTGTTTCCCTTGCGAAGTGGGTGATCCAGTGCTTCTCAGTGGCTCTGCGCGCCCCTTTGGTTTTGGTGCGTGAACGATTGTGCTCGGATACTGAATTGCACCAAATTATTTTGGTGATTACTTGGTTTTGAAGGCCTTGTTAACAACTTCACCTCGTTTCATTGGCAAGTGTCAAACATTTTGTTCAGTTCTCCTAAAGATTCATGTGAACTTTGTCATCAAATCATTTCATTTTAATCAAGGTTATCATGCCTCGCAATAGTGGTTCAAGGTCCAGTAACAAAGGCAAATCCCAGGACATGAACTGGGGAGATTGGGCAAATCCAATGTGTGTAGCTGAACCTGGATGGGAAGAAGAGCCCAAGAAGGTTTGGAATTGCACAATGTGCAAAAAATACGTCAAAATGACGCACCTCTCCAAAATGTGGTCACAAGAAAGAGCAGACAAGCAAGTTCGACGCTGGGAAGGACAAATTTCCACGTGCAAGAGCCAACACTTTGTGCACCGATACGAGGAAGTAACGCAGTGCGCTGAGCTGCTTGACTCCAAACCAAATGTTATAAATTATTCCAACATGGCCATGGTTTGGGCAGAGATTATACTCCACAAAGATGTAGACTGGCGCACAATTTGCGGGAAAAATGTTGACAATATGAAGCGCACTGACGTTGTTATTTATACGAGTTGGACTCAACCGAGCAATTGTATGCGAATGTGGACCAATCGAGGGCAGTTTGGATTTCCGCCGGTTGTATTGCCGGATCCTGAGGATGAATGGTCGGACGACGATGATGTAGACGACAATCCAGCACCCATAACATTTAGAGTGGGACATGAGCGTCAAGAAGCTCGGGAAGACATCGAGCTCAATCAACAAATGCAAGAAGCTATGCGTAGAAGCATGGAGTATCGAGGTCAACAACACGGGCATGACAGGTTTTACCAACATGATCGTACTGCATCTGGTTCACAAGATGGTCAAAGGGTCTTACACTACGCTAACGATCCCCAAGGTACTTATTACAACCCAGAAAGAAGCCATGGAACCACACATGATTTTGGATCTAGCCAAGGAGGCTCCCAATACTTGTCCGGATCTACTACGGGTGGTTCATATGAGCGTCACACAGGCTCTCGTCATGTCGAAGTGTTGAACCAAGGCAAGGAAGGTCTCAGCACCGTGATGTAGTTCCTCCTCCAACTTTTGGAGGTCCTTACTATGGAAATCCCAATCAAGGAGCTACGCTAAGCGACTATGGATGCACTTGGGGCAGAGGACCACATCTTGGCACTTATGGATCCGGTTCCACACCACCAAAACGTAGAGATGACATCCATTCAGATTCCGAATAAAGTAGGTAGAGCTATTTTAGTCGTTGTCTCACAATCAAGTGGGCCTTGGAATCTTTTGCCATTGGATTATGGAGTGTGGCAATTATAGTACAAAAATGTCGGCATCTCGGCGAATAGCATTTACGTACTAAAATACTTTGATGTAAATATATTGTATTAAAATGTATTTGGAGGTTGGTACTTGGTATCATCATAGCGGTATCGTTCAAGTATCAATTGTATTGCTTTTCAATATAAAAAATATTTGCGTACGATGAAATTCTATTATCATTAATTCTAATCGTTTTTGACTATGTTTTCACCAAAAACGTTCCAAAACTGCCATTTCTAATACTGCTGTCAAATTTTAGAAAAAAAACATTCTTGGACACATGTAAACATAGGATCTTGTAGTAAACTTGTTTAAGATGATAAGGAAAAAATTTCAGAATTTTCCACCATGTGGATTGCAAGATAATAGTGTTTGAATTGACAGAAATCCTTTTTTTGTCCCTGCAAAAAAACGGGCAGCTGCCCTTCACAAGGTCACATTTGTATGAAAAAATGGGCAAAATGGTGGTTACTCTTTGGATTTATTCTTGAAGGCAAGTTGGCTACATGCTTGAAAATTTTCAGATCATGTGGAATTGTACAACATATAGGAAAAAAATAGTAAGTAGGAAGAGGTAGAGAATGATTCAAAACACTAAATTGTGAAGAATTTATTTATGGAATTGAAAAATGCCAATCCAACGGTTGTAATGTTGTAATAAACAATCTACACCCAATGTTTTTATTTTTTTTCAAAAATATTGAAAATTGAGTTAAATAGAAGACTTCAAAGTTTATTTTAGAGTTGAAATTCCATAACTACCCTTAAACTAAGAATCCTCATAACTTTTGACTCATAGATCTAAATGGAATGATTCAAAGCTTCCCACGTACATATAAATCTAAAGAACCAATTTCAAATTTTTATTTTCTTAAAAAGTGATTTTTGAAGAAGTTTTTTTTGCTGCCCGTGCTGCCCGCCAAGGACTGAAAATGACATATTATGCAATAACTTTTTAACCATGTAGTCAAAATTTATGAAAATTGTTGGACCTTAAAGCTACTCCTCGGGCACGTGTTGTATGAAAATTTCAAAGAATAAAAATATAAATTCCATTTGTAGTGAGCTGCCCAAAATCGCTATGTTGCCAAAAAAACCACTTTGGTCTTTTAGGGGTTATATGTGTTCAACATTGATTATACAATTTTGAATCCAACCATACCAAGCTAACATCCATCAACAATAATTGTTGCATTGCACTTCTCATCCAAGGATTTCAAGGACCGCACATGATGAATGCATAAATAAATGGTAGACATTGGACATTGAAAGTTTCAAAACACACAAACATTTCAAAACTTTATATGAATTATAAGGGTGCACATATATTGGCATACATTGATGGTGCATATATATACTAAATAGTTTGCAAACAATCATGCAAATTTATGTACTCGCCTCTACATTTACCTAATACTTCTATAGTTCTATCACTTCTGTGTCGTTCACTAACACCATAGACACTAATATGAGTGGCGGAAGTGTTCATCCAGAATAGGCCAGTTGTAATTATTGGTAAATTGATGGATGATTTTGGACAAGCTACCGCGAGAATCAATCACCAAATCACAAAGGCGCTCCAAGTAAAGGTGAAAAATCTTTGCCAAATCCTCATGGCTAAATCTTGTATGTTTTTCATTTTCCCGATGTAAGCTCACATAGTCTGCCGACATGCAACCATTGTTGATGGCTTGAGCTATTCGACCAACCGCATATTCCTCCGATTTACATGATAAAACCGGTATCATTGACACATCCGCATCTCTTCTATGCAAGTATGCAATAGAAGGGTCCACCCACCACCTCTTTTTCAAGGTCTCATTCCGCTCACTCTGAGAGGTGAACGTGTACAAGGACTTCATTGGTTCATTACGTAAAGTAGTCATGCCCCAATCGCAAACTCCAATGTAAACACGTGACTCATCATTAGGAAAGTGAAACATAATGTTGTCCAGTGAAAGATCATTGTGCAAATGTCCAGCGCTGTGCACTGCATTCATGAGGTGCACCAGTGCCCATGCAAGCTCTGTGCGCTTCTTCCTCCAACGACCAAGAAAAAAAGCTTTGGTCACCTCTTCCGGGGTCGGTTGAGAATAAGCCAACCGAATGCCAATGTTATCGGAATATTCCTTATCCAATTTTAACATTTGCCTCAATGTTCCGCCATTCCACCAATACAAGTACCCTTCGTTTTGCGTTGCATGAACAGCAGAAAACCGAATAACTCCATCATGTGGAATTCTCACTGCTATTGACTCGTTTTGGTGTTCCAACCTTGTGAGCGGCGGTCGTAAGCGTTGTTGATGAGATACCTTCCCTGCGAACTCCCAAAATGTGGGTATCTCACGACATCCTTCAATTCGGACCCTCCGAATTGTTGCGTATCCACCCCTCAGGATTTGATCATCTTGTGAAATCACCCTTGCTGTTTCCGGAAGCGCTAAAAAATGTCGACGCCCACATTGCAACTCTACAAGTCCCTCATCACTATTCTACCAACCCATTGAACCTCGCCTACTTTGATTCTTTGCAAAAGGGGCGCACTGGCGAACAAACAAGTCTGCCCTCAAAATGACCTGTTCAAAAGCGCCATCACCTACGCGGTGTTGCTTCCCGTACTTCTCTAAGATCACCTTTGCATTCCACAATGCATCATGGACCTTGTTCCTCAAAAATTGTTGAAAGCCCTTCCTCTCCATTTCATGAATCCAGTAGGGTACGTTTAAAGCATCCATGAACTTCTGTGCCATATCTCCCTTGAATTTAGCTGGGCACTCGTCTTCATACCTTGCATATTTGGTATACAACGACGCAGTGGTTTCCGACTCATAAAAATTGACAATGCACTCAATGAGAAATGCTTTGCAAGCAAGAGGGGGAGCGTCTATACTCGCCTCACTGTCCGGCTTCACTCATTTGTCCTTCGCAACCTTCTTTGGTCTCGGCATCGTGATGAAATCACGTTTAGAAGTGCACTTGCAATTTCTAATCCACAAGGCAATATACGATTGGCCAAATGATCATACACGAAATCTAGAAAAAAAAAAGCAACAAGTATCCCCTAGAAATCACACTCTTATCTTCCTTTAGAAAGGAACCAATGGAGGATAAACCACCAAGCTCTCCGCTCTCTCTTGCATGACACAAGGGGGAAGATAAAAGTGAGGAGCGGACTGCCGTTCGACTCTTTTATGCAAGGTGGACGCCTCGACCGTCTGCCTAATCGGACAGACCCGACGAGGCGGACGGATCATCGTCCGCCTCGTCAGGACCGTCTGATCAGGCGGGCGCCACTCGTCCGACTCATCGGACGGCCCCGATGAATCGGACGGCTGCCGTCCGCCCGATCGGACAGCCCCTCTCAAGTGGAGATTAAATTGAAAGATTTTTCGAGGTCGTCCGACCAGGCGGACGGCTGCATCATCTGACTTCTAAAACGACCTCGACCAGCAAATAATGACAAAGATGGGAAAGACAAAAATATCATTGAGATTCACTTTCTTACTTAAAGAACTTGAATCATTAAATAGAACTCCAGCGGGTTTTTAATGCAATGATCTTCAATCTTATACACTAAATCCTACATCCTAAACCCTATATCCTAAACCCTATACCCTAAATCCTATACCCTAAAACCTAAGTCCTAAGTTGTATACTCTAAAGTCACAAATGTAAGAAATCATAACTAATTTAAAATATGAAAACAAATGCAAATTAAGTTCCTCAAGAAATATATGGACCATCTTCAATTAAGGACTTAACTTGAGGATTTTTGATTGGGTTTAGGTGTTTCTTGAATTCATAGCACGCACAAGTTTGCAAATAAAGCTTTGAAGTCAACTTTTAATTTCTTATGTGAATATATTTTGTTAAACAAATTCAACAATAGACTTTTTATGTAACATTATCAACACCATTGTCCCACATTAGTTGAATGAATTTATACCTCAAAGAATTCACCAATGTGCAATTGTGCATGGAATTTAAAAATTAAATGTTTACTTCTCTAGCTTTTCTAAATTGGGATGTTTGGTCATTCAACCCTTTGAAGAATATTCACGTACGTCTTTCACCTTGTGCATTTTAGCCAAAATTTAGGCAATTGAGTTATGAATAAATGATTAAATGTGAAATGCTTAACCCCTACTTTTTAGGCACCTTGTTTAACTACATTTTTTTGCGATGAACCTTTTTAACTAAAAAAGGCTACTCTAGTGATGGTGAATGTCTAATTTTATATGATAAACAATTGAGCTGAGAATCTAAAAAAAAGATATTTAAAAAGAAACACTTAGTTTTCACTCATTAAAAAATTGTTAGGTAGAAGTAGATTCAAGATCAAAGGAAAAATTAAATCATTAATAGCTCTAAGATAGTAAGATAGAATTGAAATATACTAATTTCAACTCTGAGATTATTCTAGCGAGGAATCTAGACCTCATGAATTTTTTTTTTTGATTTTAACTCTTAGAATTCAATTCAAAAATAAATACTTCAAGTTATTTATTCTAAAAGATACCAAAAAAACTCAGAAAATTACAAAAAATATTGAGGCCATAGGAGCCTGCCTAAAAATCTTACATCCATTTTGTTCCCCAATGGGACAATGGGACTTTAGAGGTTAAACTCAAAAGAACTACACATTCATTTTTTTAAATTTGTGAAGTAGAAATTGATGCACTATTAAATGAAAAATAATACGCTAATAACTTTTGGAAGAATTGAAGAATTGTTAATCCCAATGAAAAAAATATTGTAATAGACAATTAATATTCTTTGATATCAATTTTGAATAAAGAATTTTGAATTCTAGAAACATAAGACAACTCTATATGCTTTTTCTAACTTCATGATCCACACTCCGCAAGACCGCAACATATAACTCCAAATGATTTTTGACAACATTATTTGACATTGAATGGGGCAATTTCTTATAAATAGGTAATAAAGTATCAATCTATACTATCATGACCAAAATGATTTTTTAATATTACATCAAAATATTATCACACATCCATTTTCAAAATACACTTCTAATTTGGACAACATTTATATGAATGACATGAACCCTAAACCCTAAATCCTAAATCCTATAGTAGAACTTTGCATACAAATATCTTAGAAGATCGTGACTTTGATGCAATAGTATTATATAAGTACATAGCAATTGTTTTTAGTTTCATGACATTAAGTCGGATTTGGCTTACTTCGACAAATTTCTTCATAAAAACAATTATTTTAAAATTGAGATGTCTTACAATATATAATAATATATGATTAAAATCCAAATAAATTTTTGAATAATTAAAATCTACGATCTATCATCAAAAGTTTAGAAAAAAAAATTTAGAACTATAGGTAGCATTTCATTTTGATCTTTCAAGATGGTCATTTCAAAATATCATTGAGATGTTTAATTTCAAGATTGAACCTAAAAGTATGATGTGCACATTGAAGAATGAACTTTGATGTTTGACCCATAAGGAGTTCAATGTCTTTGAAGTATTCACATTGGATGCTTGTTGTCATGAAGGCATACTCTTTGGAGATGAACTGGACATTTCAGGAATCCTATGCTGCACTAACTGCGGTGGTCTGACGGGCGGGCGGACCGTCCGCCCGTCGGATGAAGGTGATCAAGGCGCGGACGGGCCACCAGGCGGACAGGCGGTCGGACCGTCCGCCCGTCGGACGGAGGTGACCAAGGCGCGGACGGATTACCAAGTAGACGGGCGGTCAGACCGTCCGCCCGTCAGACGGAAGTGACCAAGGCGCGGACAGGCCACGAGGCGGACGAGCAGACGGGCGGACAAGTGTACAAACGGTCTTTGCTAGTTTTAAGGTATTTGAAAAAACAAAATTTTGATGGTGTGTACAACATGAATGAGCAAATTTGTATTACAAACTTAAAGTTCAAACAATGAATTGTCATAACATAATGTATTTAGGGGAAGAAACTAAACACCCAAGTTTACATCTTTTCAATCTTTATAGACTAAGGCTGGTAGTCACTATCTCTTTTGACTTCAGCCCCACTACTATGACCTGTTGTATCCCATCCGGAATCATCGTCACTAGATGAATTTTGCATTCTATCTGATGAAGATTGTACAATCTTCCCTCCTTCTTGTACTTGTTTCGATGCGCCTGATCTCACTGGTCTACCTAACTTATGATCCCTTTTGACTTTTAGTAGAGACTTTCCAATACCTCCCTTAAGATCGTGGATTGGTTTCACCTTTCGCTTGGTTAGAGGCAGACTTGCATCATGGGGGGTTCTACCTACATTTTGTATTTTCAATGGAGAGATTGCAAAAGGCTCCATTATTCTTTGCCTCTTAGCTTTTTTGGACTCCTTCACCGCGGGTGGACGTGCTTCCAAACCTCCTGGAATGTTTGTCTTCTCTGCGGACAAAGCTTCCACTGTAGGGTTTGAAAATTTGATCGGAGAATGCTTTGCATGGCCAGAAAATCGACGCAACATAGACTCCAATGTTTGCACATCATCGTTGTCTGATGAAACGGATGGATTGGGATTGGCTCCAATGTGCAATTCTTTCAATTTGCTCAAATGTTGTTCTTTAAACCGTGAGTCTCCAGGACCATTCAAAGTCGTGCTACCGCTTGTATAGAGTGCATGTCGAGGACCGCTACGTGATGGTAATTGAGGATCTCGCACGAGGTGCTTCATGTCTTTGGCGTTGCGGTCTGGCATTGGGCACACGGACTCCAATACACATGGATCTTGACTTCCCTCTATTCGAGGTGCTTGGGCATTTTGAATGCTGAAAGTCTAATAGTTTCACTTGTCAATGCCCCTCGTATTTCAATACTTTGGTTGACCACATTTGTGTGGGACTTCACCCCACACTCTCTCATGTCTTCGTGTTGATCATTTTCTTCCGCTTCTACCGTTGTCATGGATGGACACTCGGGAATTCGAATCACTTCATCCATTTGGGGAGTGTCATCACCTATAACCATTTCCTCATCTTCCTCCGCTACCTTTGCATGAATATTTTCCCTATTTGCTAGAATGTTTTCACTACACAACAACCTGGTTTCATCTAAGTATTTAGCTATGGAAGGTCCACCTTCGTCATATTCACAGTCGTCCTCATCCAACGGAAACTTGTAAGGGTCTTCACAATCATTTCCGATGTCTGCATCATAACGAGGTGGGCTTCGAAGCGGTTCATCATCAAAATTGCGGGTGCCGTGGTCATCTTCATCGTCCATGAGGGGATCAACTTCTTCACCGGATTCACAACCCTCGTCTTCCGATGAAGACAAGGCCGAATCCTCCGACTCGAGGTTCTCATCGTACCACATCTTCTCGACATTTTGCTTTGATGCACCGAGGACTTTGGAATTGGTATACACATATACCAAATCTTGTGCTCTTTGTGGCTTCACAGTAGTCCAATATTTGTTGTGAATAAAAGAATAGCTACTCCAATTTTGTTCACATGAAGACGATGATACCGGTTGGGCCAAAATCCTCTTGGCAATTGGAGCAATGAGCTTCCCGCACGCGCCCTCAAAATCCCACCAAGCATGCGCCGACAATTGTTGTTCACCCGGATCCAACATGTTGTGGAACGGAGGTTCCTTATGGCAGAAGGCTACAAATTCCTTCACCACCTTCACGTACTCTAAAGGTGTACATATTTGCATCAAAACGTGCTTGCATGCAGCCATGGCATTGGTGTCGTCGGCTAGTTCTTTGTCTTCAAGAAGGTAGGGATTCAAAAGTGCTCCTGTATAATGTAAATCGGTCTTCACCATATCACGTCGTTCATAGAACGCCTTCACTAACGGGACGGCTTTGTCCAAAGCCAAACAAAAAGGCTTTTTTTCTAAAGCGAGGACGTGCTTCTCTAGTTTTCTCATAATATGTAACACCTTGCCCATGCATGGTGTCTTCACATCCAAATCACGAAGAGCATTGACAATTAGAGCTGTCACATCTTCAAAATTTTGACAATGATGCCAAAAATGCCCACTTAGAATGGTCTTCTTCACCCGTTCGGATTCTAAACAAATTTTGGATTTTCGCAAGTGCTTTCTAGTATATTCCTCCCATTGCGGGTCCGTCATAGTTTGTTGCAATTGTGCTTTCATCTTGAGCATACGTGCAACCATGTTGTAATTCGAGGCAAATCTTGTTTCCACCGCCAACAACAAGTTGTACTGCGTCGAATATTTCCGCTTTGTCATCATCCCGAGGTAAGATGTTTGAAGTGTGCAGACAGGCGGACAAGTGGATTAGGCAAATAGAAATGTATGTGCAAATGAAAATGGGTGATTTGTAGGCATGGGGTTATAGAAGGTAACATAACAATAACGTGAAATGATCTTGTACAAATGTACAATAGGTATGATCTTCTGCAATAGGTACACAAAAAAAACATATTTGACAAATAAATAAGGTAAAATTTACCATTATAGAAAAATAAATCCAAACATATTTGTATTGCATAAATATTTATACATTAATTAAAAGCAACTCATGACATACCATGAGTGTTGTGCATTACTAATATTGAATCCTCATGAGATTCAAATAAGTACAAAACAAATTTCATTGGTTAACCCTCTAATACAAACACCATTTTGCATCATCGCTACCGTTTGCGGAAATATGAGAGGCACCCTCTTGTTCCTTAAATTTTCGACTTGCTCTACGAGTTTGAGGACCACCCGACCCGGAGGCTGTGCCCCCTCTTGATCAGACTTCCATGTCCACGGCGATGAATTGTCGTTTGGTTTCTGGAGAGTAGTCATCTTCGTCTTCAATCTTCCGTTTGTTTTTCCATGTGGGAGACAAATCTACTTCATGTGCCTTTAACGCTCTCAAAGCCGAACAAATCTTTTCTATGATAGCATTTACCGCTTTGTCATCATCCCGAGGGGTCAACAAGATCGCTTGCCCTGTACCATGTAGAAAAGTCCTCCACGTCGTTATAATGCCGTTGATCCTCTTATCAAATGCACTTACCACCTCCACGAGTGCATGTTTTGTGCTTAATAGCCCATCTACATTAAAAGCAGTACAAACTTACGCAGCTTCTTCCAATTTTGATAAGAATAGGGCCCTCCCTATTAAGCTGTGATTGTATGCTCCGTACTGCTCATTGAACTCTTGGGATGGTTGCACTTCTATCCATACGCCATCTTCTCCTTTCCGCACTTTTTTTTCAGGAAACCGGAAGAACTTTTGATGTGAGATGCTCCAATGTCCCCCCATGCTACGACAAAACAATTCTCGAGCCTCCAAGTCTTCAATACCCCTAGCCCGCAACTCCACCTCTCTATTGCGCGTCATCCAGTCAAAGTCATCCAATTCGTCATTGTAGTTCTCACAAACATCATGCATGAGTTTTTGCCCATTCCAAATTAGAGGTCGCCCCCAATTAATGTAATTTTGGAATAGAAATGGCTTTTGGTCAAGTGGAAGGGTCCATCGATTGTGTTCGTGGCTAGGAGGCATGCTCTCCTCGTGCCCAACCATTTCGTAAAACCTAGGGATCAAAAGAGAACGACACTTGGGACAAACTGAACGAACAAGGGATGATTTCACCATACACGTGATATGATAAGTGTGGCGACATTGGCCCATGATTAAGGCGCCCTCGGGATCAAAATGATTTAGACAAAGGCTGCATTTATCCTCCAATAGTTCCGTATTTGAACTTTCACCATGCACTACTATCTTGCCTGCCTCTTTGATGTGCGCTGAATGCGTGTTGTAAGGGGCCCAACCTTCTTCTATTTCCAAGGTCCAATTGATGGACTTTGACGCAATCTTTTGCGCGTCATTCAATCGCTCAAACATTGCCGACATGTCCCCCCAATATGTGACGTCAATTGAACCTCTATGATGTACCTCAAACATCCTTCTAATAGATAGGAGGTTGGAAGAAATGGCATCGCATTGCTCCTTGGACTTCATGGCTAATTTGAGAAGCCCCTTCATTGCTCGGGTTACTACAGATGGTTTGTCTTGTAGTTTTTGAACCCACGTCAACCAACAAGTGTCGAAACTGTTCTTTGGCAAGCATTTATCTAGCTCCACTACTTGCATCATTTTCTAATATTGTACCTCCAAATAGACGTTTTGTTGAGTTACCGACTCTAGTTCATGCTTCACCTCTTCAAACTCGTGGTCTTCTGTTTGCATGGACTCGTCTCGGAATGTGGGAGGAGGATTATCCATGGCGGTTTCGGATATTACTTCTTTTTGGTTGTTTTCCTCAACCGCTTCTATACGCACGGCTCCGCCGGTCTTTGGAAGAACCCATCCCCATCCTTGAAATTCTTTTGCTTAAGCACTACAATTTCGTACTCCAATTTCTCGATAAATTCCCTCTGAGAAACTAGAGCGTCATATCGGCAATCCTGTGCGTTCGCAAATCTTTCATAATTAGCGCACACTCCTTTGAATGCATCCTTCAATTGCTTGTGCTCTTCTTTCAATTTCTCGTGCTCTACCTCCAAGGCCTTGTATTTCTCATTCTCTTCAACCAAGATGAGCAGCTTGCGATTATTTTTGACCCGCTCCTCCAATAATGGTTTCATAGATGTGACGAAATCCCAAAACAACAAGGCACCAGACACCAACTCGGGCCCGGATTTGGTAAATTCCTGAGCAACTTCCATAAGTTTGGGGGCAATGCTAGCTACAAATTTAGCTGTAACCGACAATCTTTTTGAGGTGATCACAAAATTGGGCCATTGATCACTGTATTCAGCGAAGGGATTACTCGGTCCGACCTCGTTTGCGGTTTCAGTCAAGCCCGCCTCGTTTGCGGGGTTACTAGGACCGGCCTCATTTGTCTCGATTACTTGGTTTGGTTGAAGAGAGATGTCTTGATGATGTGCCCTAAACAAATAAGAAGCTTCCAACAAGCTTTCCAATTCACTCACCATTGGCAAATGACAAAGATCCTCCAATTGTGCCGTATTTTGAGTTGACAAATGCAGATAGCTCTTATCCAATGGGTTGTCATCAATGGACACATTTTGCGCCATGCCATCGAGTTGCTTTCCATTTTTTGGCAACATCTGCCCTTCAACTCTTGGGCTCAATACGGGGCCCAACATGGGGCTTGATACGGGGCCCAATACGAGGCCCAATACGGGACTCAATACGGGGCTCGGTGTGGTTGGTAAGTCTTGATTGCAAGGTACTTGTGTCATAAAATTCGTAGCATCGTTCGCTATGATATTATCAATTGATGCAATGGCCCTTGCCATTTGTTCGGGACGAACCTCTTCCCGACATTTTTGTGGTGCAGACGGGGCCACCGGTTCCTCCTTCACGGGCCGCATGCTTGAAGCACCACTTTGTTCACCCACGGATGTAAAATTGCGTATGCATATCCAATCCGCCCAAGGAGTTAAAAACACCTCTCCGTCAACACCTTCCACCGTGGCATTTGACACTGTAGTTGGAATCTTTGTAGAATCCAAACGTACTCCAATATTTCTCCCCTCCATGATCTCTTTTTTAACTTGCATTAAAGCATGTTTTTGTCGCTTCTGTGATTTTGGTGCCTCACTTGGACTTGCTTTTGGATCATACAAATCTGGAATATCTTTTTGCCCTATTCTAAGCAAAAGCGGAGCCCCAGTTGTTGTTGGATATGTGCTCTATTCCACCTTCCAAGCCAATATGAGCTTAGCATACACCATAGAGGCCACGCTGTAGTTTATGAGACCCTTACTCATTGATTTGTCCCCGAAGAGGGCCCGCCAAACCTCAAGTGATCAATGGAAAAAATGTCCATCCTTGCAATTTGATGGCTTGCAACAGAAACCTTGTGTGTGAATAATGTGGACCTCATGAGGCCACAACTTGTCGATGTGATACATTTTCACATATTTTTTGCAGATTTTGGAGGTCCAATAAGTTTCTTCCTCCTTCTCCCATTCGCTCTCCGCTTTGATATTTGGATCATCTAAAATGTCCTAGTGAAGCTCGTGGGCAGTCCCCTTTGATTTTGTCTTCCCACTCTTGCCACCTTTTGAAGTCATTGCTACAGTGCCCTTGCTCGTACCTTCCGTTGTCATGACTGACGGCAAGTGATATCAAAATAATTGACCTCACTCTCCACCCGTACAGGAGCAACGAGCACAATGAAGCAACGGTTGTAACTTCCGACACGGGTTCCACCTCTAAATGAAGAGAAGAAGTGAGGAAGAATGGAAGGGCCGTCCGCCTTTATACCCATCCGCAACCAAACCTAAAGTAGGTCTGGCGGCAGACACCCTCCCAAACCTCCCGAAGCGGACTCGGTCGTCCGATTGATCGGACGGTCTGACCGTCGGCTAGATCGAGCGGCCGGCCCGTCCAATCGAACGGACGGTCTGACCGTCCGCTGGATCGGGCGGCCGGATTGTCCGATCGACCGAAAGATCTGACCGTCCACTTGATCGGACTGTCGGATCGTCCGAGTCGAACCGCCCGTCCGCCTCGACCGCCCGATCAAAAGACGCCCTGCATGGGTAAGGTTTTGCACATTATGAGAAATTTAGAAAAACACGTCTCCGGTTTGGTTGGAGAGCCTTTTTGTTTGAACAAGGCTCTTGCCGATCCGCTGCTGGCGTATTTTAAAGACCGACGCAAAATGGTAGAGACCGATCTGCATTTTGCAGGAGCTCTTCTGAACCCCTACCTTCTAGAAGACAAAGAATTAGCCGACGATCAAAATGCGATAGAGGCATGCAAGCGTGTTCTCATGAAAATTTGTAAACCAGGAGAGTACACCGCGGTCGTGAAGGAGTTTGTCGCTTTTTGTCTTAGGGAACCGCCATTCCAGAACATGTTGGAGCCGAGTGAACAGCAATTGTTGGCACATGCTTGGTGGGATTTTGAAGGCGCGTGTGGAAAGCTCATTGCTCCAATTGCCAAGAGGATATTGACACAACCGGTCTCCTGTTCTTTGTGTGAACAAAATTGGAGTAGCTATTCCTTTGTTCACAACAAATCTAGGAACAAGTTGAAGCCACAAAGAGCAGATGATTTGGTGTATGTGTACACCAATTCAAAAGTCTTAGCCCAATCCAAGAAAAGGGATGAGAAAAAATGGTATCATGAGAACGTGCTTTTCGAAGATAGAGATATGCCTATCTCTAAAAATGAGGATTCGGAAGATGGGAAGCCCGCATTCGATGATGGAGGTGCTATGGACAATAACATGCACAATTCGGATGTTGAAAATCATGAGGCTGCATTTTATGACGGAGATGCTGCGAACTATGATGAGCCAAATTCGAACAATGAGCCGTTTCAAAGCCCTAATCAGAACAATGAAGATTTGGGAGCCAATGATCGAGACATCTACAATTATACATCAGATGAAGACAATCGTGGATGTGATGAAGAGAACCTTCCGATAGCCAAATATATGGATGGAACCGGGTTATTGACTAGCGAAAAGATTTTAGCAGATAAGGAGGCAATCAATGTACGAGATGCGGCAATAAATGGGGCAATGCTTATCAATGGTGGGACTCTTGAAATGGGTGAAGAGATTCCAATTCCCAACTCTCCATCCACGGTAGCGGCACAAGCGGAACACATTGACAAAGACAGTGACAAGGGCGGATTGGGGGTAAAGGTTCCAATGAGTATGGGGAACACAAGGGTTCAATTGAAAGCGGTGTTCTCGAACAAGAAGAGTGGTGAACCAAGGATTGAGAATATCAAACCACATGAAGTAGAAGAGAATGAAGACATACGTTTTATGAAGTCTGGAAGTCCAATCCTAATCCGGAATGGAAAAAGAAAGGAGCCACTTCTGCGAGATCCCCAATTACCACCGCGTACTGGTCTTGCACCGGGTGTACGTACACTACTTACAACTGCTAGTACAACTTTGGATGGTTGCGGAGGTTCATCATGTGGAAAACAACAATTCATTAATCGCAGTCTATCCATTTCATCACGTAGTGATGAAAACAAGGACGAGACGTTGGCTGTAATGTTCGCTCAAAAATCTAGGCATTCATTACAAGGTCTTCTCAAATCAGCAAACCATATACTACAGTCCTTGAGCGCAACGAAGGTAATCACTCAAGGAGGTGAAAAAGCAGGACAATTAGTTGTGAAAGAGTCTAAAATAGACAAAAAAAAAGAGCAATAGAGCCTTTTGCTATGTCTCCATCGAAGAAAGCGAATGTGAGTAGAACCCCCCTAGATGCACTTCAGCCTACTCCGATGACAAAAATAAAACCGGTCGCCGGCCTTAGGGAAAGCATTGGAAAGTCCATATTACAAGTGAAAAAGGAGGGTAAAGCATTCAGATCACGTAAATCTAGGGAAGTACATGGTTCCGGAGTGAGAGTTCTACAATCTTCATCAGACAATATGGAAGAGGCATCCAGCAATGAAGACACCGGATGGAAAAGAAGAGGTGAGAGTAGCGGGGCTGAAGTGAAGGGAGACAGTGATTACAATCCTTAGGGACTAAAGGGATGTAAACCTAGGTGTCTAAATACTTATGATACATAGATGGCACTATGTGGCAATCGATTGTTTATTGCCGCTTCATTGTAATAAACTGATGTTTGGAATACCATGAAGGTTTTTGGGTTTCCAATACAAAGGACGAATTCAATAAAATTTGATTCTGTGCATTTTATTGTAAATGGAGCATGACATTCTAAAATGTAATTGTACAATGCAACAATTTTGTCTTCAAAGTCGTCTAAGTTCTATGAATTTTGAAAATGAAAAGAATGCTTACATTGAGTGCCGTTTCCACATTTTTCAATGACAATTGCAATTGAAGAGGTTTTAAAACCAGATCTTCCTAACCCTAAAACTCATTTGCAGAAGTTAACTAGCTCTCACCACCCAAAAAAAACTCCATTATAACCACCTGTCTGCTGACGGTCCCGTCCGACAGAAAACGCATCCGACATAATACGCGTCCGACTGGCCGTCGGAGAGACCGATCGACGCCCGGCACCCGACCGACCGACCGATGCCCAGCGGCTGTCGACCGACGGACGTCGTCTGCTGCGTTCGGTGCGTCCGCTACATCCGGACGTCCAGACGTCCGGATTTTGGACGTGATTTTGCCCCGGACATTAAAATGTGACAACCCTGCCAAATTGTCTCATTTTAATGAACATGACCTTACTTACTTCTACATACTTCCTTCTTCTTATTTTTATATACATTGCAAGAAATTGAAGATTTAGGTTTTCTACACTACAAATTGTGGCCTGTGATTTACAAGCATTATGTAAGCTAAGTAAATTTCTACTAGAGGTCAAAATTTGATTGGATCACAAATTCCACATCTTCTAAATGTTTACAACCTACTTCTATTCATTTTTTTCCATTATAGACTGCAATTTGTACAATGCATTAAATACACTAAATTAAGGAATTTTACTAAAAACTATTGTGATTATTTTTAAATCTTTAATATAATTTTTTATAATTTAAACAAATATATTTTTGAAGTTCATAATATCTTAGTATTTAAGAAAAATTATATTCCACTTTGAAGGTAAAAGTTTAATATCTTAGATTGAATTTTAAACGTAAAAAAAATTTTACTTTTTTACTTTTTTTCCATATAACTTTTATATAAATTATAAAAGTGGATTTATCATGAATTTTTTGCTTAAGTTCATAAAGGATGTCTTGAAAAAGAAAAAAATATTTTGGTATAGATTTTAAATGCAAATAAAGTGCTTATGATGCAAAAAAATGCATGTTGGGCTGTTTAATTGTTATATCTATATGCAATTATTATTCTTGTCAAAGTTTGATGTCTTTTCTAATGTTGGTGCCCTCCAAAATGTGGAATTATATAAAAAAAGACTTATATAAAAAAAGACTTATAATTGACAAACCATTAGCACAAAACTCTCCTAAAGAATAGTAATAATAGGAGGGTTATATTTCAAAGGAAGAATTAGAGACTTGTGTGTCTTAATGGTCAATCTAGAAATTCATTTTCAAAATCTAATAGATTAATTATGTTTATTTAAATATATTAGCAATATTAGCAATATTGTTCATTAACAATTATCTAGTTAATTTTCTAACAAATATTTTTATCAAATTGGCATCTTATTTAGGGATGGGAGACTTTCTATTAAGTGAAATTAGCTTCATTAAGTTTCATCTCTAAAACTATAAGTGTACATGTTCAATAATTGTAGGTCATAGTATATTGTTTCTCTTTTTTACGATGCACTATTTGACGTTTCTTTCTCATAACTATCAAAATTTTCTACAATGGTATTCTCCAATAATTATTATTGACGTAAATGAAAGATTTTGCAATCCAAGTTTTTTGAAGATAATGACTACAATAATGATATCTATAAAAAATCTCTAAACAATTCAATTGAAAAACTTTATATGAATGAAATTTAGAAATCACATGAATATTAGGTAAAATTACTTAATCTTTTATATCATGTTCATTCTTTTTAATAATTTTAGATTATTATGGAGATTTTTAATTTGAAAAACTTTAGATTATACATTACAGATTTATAAATATCTTTTGTCTATTTACTAATTCAATTAAGTATCCTATATAAATAATAAATTGAGATTGATGATAAATTTTTTAGTGAGGATCACAATTGAGCAATGGCAAATAATTCTATAAATAATTTTGGTGTGCAATTAGATTACAATAGTGCAAGAGTAACACTTTGCAAATTTGGATGTTTTTTAGATAATCCTAGTGTGCAATTGCCCTAACTTTATGATTTTATTTAGAAAACCGAAGGGATTTAATGAAATATAAGCTTTAAAAACATAACAATTAATAATGAAGAATTATTCTTTATGAAATTTTTTGTTTCGATGAATTTATTTAATTTTTAAAATTAAAAATATAATTTAATTTTAATGGAATCAATATAAAACTTGCACATAATTATATTGATAGCTTATACTTTTGGATAAGTAGTTTTTAATAATTCTTATATAGTATATCAATTCATATATAGACATTTATTATATGCCTTATAAATTTTTATTAGTAATAGAATCTAAGCTTGTTGTGTAAATAAATTTTTCAATACAATTAGTAGTGAAAAAATAAATAATTTTTTCTAAATAACACATTATATATATATGTGGTATTTTCAGTTTTAATAACTAGAAAATAATGTTGATGAATTTTAATGAAACATACCAAAAACTTTAAGACTCCATTATACATTTACTTTTGTTAAATAAATGTCTTACCATAATCTGAATTTAACTTATATGCAATTTATCTTTAATTGAAATGGATGAATAATGTTTTCTATCTTTTTAATATGCAATATACCTGATAATATATTAGCTTTGATTTGACATATATCAACTTTTTCATTTTGTCGTGAAACTTTCTTTCACACTTGCTGACTTGTTCTTTCAATTCAAGGCTAGGTTGACGAGCTAATATTTTATGTAACTCAATGTACAACTTTTCTTTTTCTTGAATAAGTAGGTCCTTTTCAAAAACCTGTTCCATACTAGAATCTCTCATCAAATTCAAAAATGAAATTCAAAATGAAATAAATTTTTTAAATTAAAATTGAATATAGCGGATGACATTGGTATTAGAGTGTAAAATTTGGAGTAGGGTGTCAGAATAAAACAAAACAAGAGTATAAATTTTGGATTAAAAAAATCAAACCAATAATACCCCCAAATTTGAAGTTATAAATTTTTATTTTTATATTTTTAAATGTGATTTTTAAATGTGATTTTTTAATTTTTAAATGTGATTTTAAATGTAAAATTATGGAACTGCAATGGCTTATGACTGTAGACCTATGGTATGAAAGTTTTTTAATTTTTAATTTTTTATGAATTAATAAAATTAGAAATTGACTTTTATTTTTATTTTAACTATAGTAAAGACATAGGGCATTTTAGTCTATATTGGTATCCATACCTTAACTTATATTGTTTGTTTCGTTTGATATTGAGATCTAACAAATTGCAAGGCATCCTATGGCGTTTGTGGTATCGTTAAAAAACTTTTTCTAGAGAAGGGTGCATAGACTTTGTTTTGTAGCGTTTGCACAAACGGTGTAAAAGTTATTGAATTTCAAAGTTTCTTAAGTCAAAAAATTAATTGAATCATCTTTTATTTTGAAAAAATCATAACTTTTAAATCGCATGTCCTAAGGCTTTCTATTTGTACATAGAGTTTTTTATTCTTGTCAGTGTTGTGGCATATGGACCCATGTTGTGGCATATGGACCTATTAGAATTTTTTCAAATTGAAAAATTTAATTAAATTATCTTTTGTTTTGAAAAAACCATAACTTTCACACTGCATATCTAAAGGCCACAATAGAAAATTCTTATACTCTTTTGTGCAAAGAGTTTTCTACATAACATTGTTAAATAACCTCCAGATGGAGGTATAATTCACCTTTGGCTACACAAAGAGAAAATTTGGTTATGATGTTGAGAGCGTCATTGCCTTGCCTAGGTAATATATTATTAGGTTGTTAGTTCTTGGAATGTCATTGGTTACTACAGGTAATTTTTTGATGGGGGGTTCTTAAGTTTTTGAAAAGCAAAAGGACCCCCTTAGCAAACTTTAACAATATTATGTGTTTATGCTAATTTCATGGCGCTTGGACCTACAATGTGAAAGTCATGAATTTTTATTAATCAAAAATTAAATTAAATTACTTTTAATTACTTTTAATTAAATTGTGGCAATGACACAAGGTACATTAGTCTAAACCTTGAATTAGGTTGTTTGTTTTGTTTGACACATTGAAATCTAAGAAATCGTGAGGCTCTCAACAACATTTTTGGTATCTTTGGATTTTTCTTTGCAAAGAAGAATGCATGGACTTTGTTAAGTGACGTTTTGACTTATGGTGTGAAAATCATTGAATTTCAAAAATAATATGAATACAAAATTGAATTAAATTATTTTTTATTTTAGAAGAAACATAACTTTTACATCATAAGTCCAAATGCCACAAAACTAAGTCTTTACACTCCTTTGGCCCAAAAGCTTTCTATTCATGCTAGTTTCATCACTTTCATGGCATTTGAATCTATAGTGTGAAAGTTATGGGTTTATTTAATTACAAAATTGAATTAAGTTATCTCTTACATTGGAAAAATATAACTTTTACATGGCATGTTTGAATGCCTCAAAACAAAAAAATTCCACTCCTTAGAGCATAAAGCTTTTAATTGTACCAAAACGTAACCTTTTATACTACATTGTTGAAGTTATTGAGTTTCAAAGTTTTAATGAATTAAAAAACAAAAAAATCATTTTTTATATATTTTTTATTGTAGAAATGGCACATGGCACATCA
Organism: Antitrichia curtipendula; assembly: GCA_951230915.1. NCBI lineage: Eukaryota > Viridiplantae > Streptophyta > Bryopsida > Hypnales > Leucodontaceae > Antitrichia > Antitrichia curtipendula. The sequence continues at coordinate 19,483,977 of OX579637.1, read as the reverse complement.
ATCTTATATTAGATTTTTTATTTTGTTTGATACGTTGAGGTCTATAAAATTGTGAATTCTCTGGAATTATTCTTCGTACCGTTAGACAACTCTTTACAAGGAGGGGTGTATTGACTTTGTTTCAAAGCCTATAGTATAAAAGTTATCACATGTCAAAGTTTTTATGAATAAATTGAATGAAATTATCTTTTATTTTCAAAAACATGAATTTTACATTGTATGTCTAAATGCCACAAAACAAAGCCCTTGTATTCTTTTGCAAATAAAGCTTTTTTTTTTAATTTAAAAATGTAACCTCTTACATTGCAACCAAACCCTTGCATTCCTTCATGTGCAAAATTATGAGTTTTTGAGTTATGTTTAAATAACAAATTTATTTTATTTTTATTTTAACTATGGCAAAGGCATATTGAACTATATCTTAGGTAAATTTTTTTGTTTGACATGATGATGAGATGGTGTTCTTGGAACCATTGAAAAATTCTTTGCACAAACTTTGATTTTTGTGGCTTTTTGACCTATGATAAGGCCATCTTTGTTATATATCAAGATTTTTTGCAGATTTTGAGACAGAATGCTAGTTATTGGAGAATTAATTTAAAAAAATAGTAACTGAAATAAAAAAAATATTGCTAAAATAGTGATTCTATTATAAAATTCCTAAAATTATTGCTGTTACTTATTTGTAAAAAAATACTAGTAAAAAGATAAAGCGGTTTATCCTGAGTTGAGGATAAAAATGAGATTGCAAAAAGTCTTAATATAATGAGTATGACCTTTGATGTAAAAATGATTGAAATTAAAGTTTTTATAATTAAAAATTGAATTAAATCATCTTTATTCTGGAAAAACCATAGTTTTACATCATACGTCCAAATGCCACAAACAAGTGTCCTTGCACTCCTTTTCACATAATAAAAAATATTGAATTTCAAAAACTTAATAAATTAAAAGCTATGACAATGGTACAAGGTGCATTAGTCTATACCTGAAGTTGGATTCTTAGTTATGTTTGTTTGATATGCTAAAATCTAACAAACCATGAAGCTTTGGGTGTAGTTCTTGGTATTGTTGCAATTTTTTTTTGCTAGGAGGGGTGTATGAATGACTTTTGCTGTGTGGCATTTAAACCTATAGAATGAAAATTATGAAATTTCAAAATTTTCATGAATTCAAAAATTGAATTAAATAATCTTTTGTTACAAAAAATCATAACTTATGTAGGTCCACATGCCATGAAACAAAGACCTTGTGTTTTTTGTGCATAAAGCTTTCTGTTTGTAACAAAAATGTATCCTCTCACAAAACAACAAAATCTTTGCACTCCGTTGTGCAAAAAACCCATTGAATTTGAAAAATTTTAAATTAATTTTCACTTTTATTTTTGCTGGAACAATGGCGCAGGGCACCTTAATTTAGGTTTATATATCAAGAATGTCATTATAAGAACTCTAAACAATGAATTGCAAGCAGTGAAAATTTTCAAATTTGTTATAGATGTAATTCCTATGGCCATGAACATAGGGTGATTTTTAATCTTCCAAAATATTTTAGGAACCTATGTCATTTACAAAAGAAATTATCATTGTCTTATTATCATAAAATTATCAATTATAGTAAGTTTACATAGTTATGAAAATAATAAAACTACAATGAATAAGACTAAATGAATTTTGTTGTAATGAAAATGAACTACAAAAATAATGTAATGTCATAATTAAAATTAAAATTAAAATTAAATTAAAAAATTTATTGCAAAAATAAAAAAGCAAGATTCATTATATTTAATCTTCTATGAATAAATTCTGAATGTTTTTGAAGAATATAATGTTTTTTAAATTTTATGCGAAAAATGATTTTTTTATTTTTAGGCATTTATCAAATTACATTTTCTTATTTAAATGAATTATTGGCATAAATATTGAATATGACCATTGAATTTTGATTATAATGAGCTCAAATTTTGTTGAATATGACCATTAACAAACTATATTAAATTTTAATAAGATGAGACAACGCTTGGTAAAAATTAGCTTGAAGGTTTATCAACCCACCAAATATGAACTTCAAAATTTTAGTAGGCTTTCCAACATTGTCCCCCAAAAGTGTTTGCTACTAACTTTTGGGCAGCAAAAGACTTCTTGCCATTAAAATGTCCACTTTTGCCTTGTCCTTGCTAAGATTGTCTTATTGGACGAGCAAGTGTCAAAAGACGTTTTGGATGGACGAGCAGATGATCTAAACCTTTGCAATTGTTAAGGCCTGAAAAATTTAGCATGTAAAAAAAATTTATTGTGATTTACCATCACTGAGTGACATGGCATGATGTTTGAAAATGTTGTATTCTCTGCTGAATTGGAGTGAGACTCAAGGGATGGGGACTTAAAAGGGGGTAGGAACATCCCTGTGTTAGCATGACCACAAACAAGCGGGAACATCTAAGTTTGAACGGAAACATCAGTGAATGGATGTAGATACGAAGGGGTGGGGACTTTGATAGTATGGGCACAAATTTATAGGTGTAGGCTTGAACATCCATGCATAAGCGTGGACTGAAAGGTATGGCAATGTTCATTGTATGGACGTAGACTTCACTGCAACAATTGTTGACATATTTATCTAGGCACAAACTCAAATGGATTCAAATATAGACAATCTAAGTGCAAACTTATGAACTTGGACATAAACCTAATCTGTATAGGTGTGGACATTGTTAGACTAGATTTTTGACTATGTGGACGTACACATAGATAGGTAGCAACCTATCCAAGATAGAACAAAGAAGCTAAGATTACACAAGCATCACATGCTGAAATGGGCAACCATAGATTAAGGGATTTATAAATTCTTAATATAAGAATTTAGGGACAAATTACTTGACGATAAATTGTTTAAGATTTTAATAGAAACACTTATCTTTTTAGAAAATTTCAGTATTCAAAGCCAACTACATTTGACCATTGTATTGATTATGCATGACATATTAGAAAAATACAATCTAGACACTTTTTTGTATGATAGTTAGACATGTTTTTAGATTTGGTGCATTGCAAAGCAAAATAACACTACAATCAATACATACTTTCATAACATGCGACATGATTATTTAAATAACTACTTCTCTTGTCCCTAGAGTTTTTTTTTAAGTACAAAAATTGTCTTTACACCTAGTCTTTAGCCCCTGTATTATTCAAACAACTTGATCTACGGTGTTCATATGTAGAAGAGTCTGCCATATAAGCCTCTCAAATGAGGACATCCTCATTAGTTGGAGCTTCATCACAATTGCAGTCAAACTCATTGTTTTTGTCACTGTCTGCATTATCTTTACTTCCAAGTACTTGTTCTTTATTGCCATGGTATGATGTCCATTCAACCTCCACTTTTGAATTTTCATTTCAAAGCTCGCTGCATTAAATTCTACGTCTGCTTGGTCTATTCATTATCCTCTTGTGCCGCTTCACATTGGGATCCTCTGCATTGGGATCTTCACATTGGGATCCTCTGCATACATTGTTGTCAAGCCCCTTTGGCCTCTAGGCACAACAAATGCTAGATTTTATAAGGTTAGACTTGGAGTATATGCTTGTACGAAGATCTCTATTTCTTCATCAGGCCGTCGTTCTCTAATTTCCTAGAGAAGACATTTTGGCGCCCTTGATGACGATGTTGTGTATGTTTCTTCTTCACCAAAAATCACAATGTTGTAACCTGTATTGACCTATTGCATGATGACAAGGAGGTGGGGGGTCTACTGCCCGTAGAAGCATGGGAAGCATTATCCATTACCGCATCATCATTTCCGATAGGACCTAATTCTTCTTTAAAATTAAAAATGTCCATTGGATTTGTAACTCGAGTAGGTGGAGGGTGTGGAACGATGTTTAGATGTTTCCTATTTCTAGCCAATAATAGGAAACGAGGCACAATGGGGCACATTGGTAAGAAGATATGTTTGGAGAATCTTGTCCTCCACATGCTTGAGGCCAATACATTTCTCAACATCAATACTCCTTTGATTTATTGCAATAGGCTTGGTTGTTGATGCATTCCCAGTGTTTTTACTAAAGCGCTATGGTAAAAATGTATTGCCTCCATGTTGGCCACCCTACCTACCAAGTCCTCGATTGTTATCCTCAATGTGAGCAAATCCCTAACTGTTCATAGCTGTACGGTCCACTGCATTCCCTCCATTTCCATAGGAGCAGTCATGTCTATTTCTGCCATTATTTTCTGTAGGAGGGTGGCTATTGTCATTGTTATCATTGTTATGAGGGAGGGGATCTTGATTGTTCTGATTTGATGCAACTTGTTTGTCGCTCTCCAAAGACAAAGAAGACAAAGGGTTCATCCTAGCTGCACCTTTATTTAGAAAGGGGGATAGGCGAAGGACTATGACATGGAACCCCAAGGACTTTGTCTTGTGCATCTTGTCCATTCCTATAGTAGTTCCTTGCTTCTTAAAGGTGATTGGCGCTCTATTTCCAAAAATTGTGGTTCACTTGCTAGACCAAATGCATTAGATTCACTTCTATATTGTCGTTTGTACATCTTGTGCTTGCAAAAAATATGCAATTAGGTTCACCAACCAGAATGGGGCCAAGGGCCTTCGAACTAAAATCTTCCAAGTAGATGTTTGTGTTGTACCAACAAACCAAATCAATCCCATGTTTTTGATGGCTATTGGTATAAACATATACCTATGATTCAACCGTGTCTACTACAAGTCGACTTTGGCTCTTAATTTGGACAAAAGAATATATACTCTAGTTTTGTTCACAAAATAATGTTGAATACGTGAGAAATAGATTACGCACTGCAATTTTGGACAAGGCCTAGTCTTCAATCCTATGCTACCATTGATGGAAGAGCATATAGGTCTTAAAGATGTTGGGTGACATAGCGGAGCTATATGGTTCCCTGACCTCCTCTTATTGTGTTAATTCCTTCAAGACGTCATCAAAAGGCATATCATCAACACCCTCTAATTTGCGGATGACACAATTCAATGCTCGTGTGGCATTTTTGTCAACTTGTAGATGCGGATAATCCTTCATGTTTGGGTTCAAAAAGGCACTAGCATAGTGAAGATTGGAGATTATTATGTCCCATTTGTCTTCGAAAGTCTCTTGTAAAAGATCAACCACATTAGGGGGGAAATAGAATAGAGCCTTTGTCAATGATTTCACATGTCCCTGCAAGTTGTGCATTGTGAGCAAAGCCTTGCCCATGGTAGGTTTGCATTAAACACTTGCGCGGCCATTAAACACTTGCAAGGCCTTCAATACATCTTCTACAATATGTATATAATTTCTGCAATATTGTCAAAAGCCAAAATCTTGGATGGTGTCTTTGATATTAGTTGTTAAGTACATGGTTGCAGACCATTTTGTTAATTATAGAGCCCAACAAAGTAATTTTGAACACATGGTTGTTAAATCAAGGCCTCTAAGACTAGTTTTAGTAAAACCACTTGTTCCAGCATGTGGAAATTACAAGCAAAGCAAGTTTCTACAATCACTATGAGTTGTTTGTCCAAGGTCAACTTGCAAAAAGTGGACACTGTCACATGATGGTTCCTAATATAGTGGTACACTCTTTTCACCCTCGTAATTAAATCAAGAAATTGGAAGACCTCTGTCCAATTTTCCAATAGATCAAGGACGTGCACCATGCAACCTTTTTTGAAGATGTGCAAGTACATGAGAACAATATCATTCATTGCTCTAAACATATTTGCTGCGTTGTTCATACAGATATGGATTACATTTCTTGATTTCACCTTCTCAATGAATGTTTTCAGTTGATATGTTATAAAGGTCAGGTTTTGGTATGATCAGAAGTGTTGATGGACTTGAGAAACACATTGCTAGTAGGGCATGACATCATCACATTCACTAGGGGATGTCGATTGACATTATTCCAACCATTAGTGCTTATGGTCACTTTGTAATTTTAGGCCTCAAAAGAAATTGTGAGTTTGGAATGGCAGCAACGCAATTAGAGAAAAAATGATGATGTTTTTTTTATTTTAAATTTTTTTTCCAAAATTGACGTAGCACGTCAGCGCCACATCAGATCAACTATTATTCTTTTTAATTTTTTTTGTATTTGTACCACTAGGATGTAGAAAATGTACAACTAGTAGCCCTCTGCATGGGTCAGATTTTTTCTCATGTCTTCATCACAAAAGATGCTTTTGTGGTAATCTTGTTCTTAATTTGCAATTTCTTTAATTCAAATAGCTAGGTCCTAAATTGATGGTAGGAAGGCAGGTAGTATTTGTATTGTGCAAGTGACATTGCTTCTTTTCTAGAACTTCATTTTGAATTTAAAGGTAGAGGAAAAGATGGGCGGAGACGTAATTGTAGAAGTCCGTGAGCAGATAGTAATCCCTAGTTTAACAATTAGGCCCAGGCCCCCTATCCAAGCGGGGACGTCCGTGCACAAACCCCTTGTCTAGGTAGATATGTCCTCGCCCAAAACCCTTGACTGGGGAGGGTTTGAAGGTGTACTAAGTTCCTTAAGTAGGTGCTCATACAAGGCGCCTATTTACTTTTTTTCCTAGTCAATCTCAAGATCTTGGAATTCACAAAATGCTCCAAGTTGGGACTTAGATCCACTTAGCCTTGCGATAATTGGTGTCATTTGCTATGTCCATTTTGGTCCTTCTGATCCTTTTTCGTGATTAAATATGATTATAATTTTTGTAAGTTAGATTTCTATTCAATGGTTGCGTAAATCTTTGTGAAATATGTCCTTGCTTGAGGAAGCTATAGGAAGTACGGTTAGTGTTCTTTACACTATGAGGCAGGGTTGTCACATTGGACGGGCTAGGGTAGAAAGATGTCCCGGACAGACGGTCTGTCCAGACTGGACCACCGAACGGGTCAAACACCTTAGGGGCTAGAAATTTGATAAGAAAAAAATTTACTATGATTTACCATTGGTAATTTTGCGCTGGAATTGGGGCTCAAATGTAGGGGGGGGGGGACTTAAAGAGGCAGACACCTCTTTGGGTTGGCGTGAATGCTATGGGGCGAGGACGATTGAGTTTGGGCGCTAACGTCTTTAGGGTGGCGCGAACGCATATGGATAGGGTTGTCTGAGTTTGAATGGTTACGTCTGTGTTTGGATGTGGACGTTTACAAATGGGCATGGACTCAAAGGGGTGTGGTCTTGGAAAGTGTAGGCACAAACATCTTGTTGCGGGCATAAACACCCACGGACGGGCGTGGACGTAGGAGGCGGAAATTGTTTGTGTATAAGCGCGGACTAAAATTCTACGGGCATCAACGTATTTATTTGGGAGTGGATTCAAAAGGACTGAAACGTAGACAAAGTGGGTGCAGACTGAGTAGTTTGGACGTAAATTTAATGTGTAAGGGCGCAAACGCAGTTTGGTTGAGACTTTGCTAAGTTGAACTGGTAAATTACAGATTAAGGGGTTCAAGAATTCTTTTGCGTAAGTATTTAGGAACGAATTAGTTGATGATAAGTACTTTACGGTTTTGGAAAAAAACCTATTCTTCCATCAATTTCAAGTATTGAAGACCAACTACGTTTGGTCAATGTATTGAACATGATTTTATTGAAAGGTAGAGCCAAAATACTCTTTATTTGATAACCAAAATTCTTTATATAGATTTTGTGCATTGCAAAGAAAAATAACAATACAATCAACACATACTTTCATAATACGCAACACGGTTATTTAAAGAAGCATTGCCCTTCATCTACATCTTTTTTTTTAAGTGCTAAAATTATATTCAACGTCTACTACAACAGCCACTGTATTATTCAAGCGACTTAATCTACAGTGCTCCTGTGTAGAAGGACCCGCCGAATGAGCCTCTCAAATGCAAGCTCCGCATCTTCAGGAGCCTTGTCGCAATCCTGGTCAAATTTGTCGTCTTCATCGTCAAATGCATCACCAAGTACTTCTTCTTTGTCACCGTGGAATGCTGTCTGTTTGCCCTTGATTTCTGAATTTTCATTCTTAAACTCCATGGCCCGGATTCCACGTCTACACGATCTGTTCACTATCCTCTTATGTTGCTTCGCAGCAAGATCCTCAACATCTAAATTTAGCGTTGGGCCCTTGTGGACGCTAGATTACCCACCCTTGGTAATAAAGCGAATATTGACCAGGTTCTATGCTTTTATCTTTTTATTAATATATGGGGGTGTTGTGAGCACGGTGCACTGTGCCTTCTAAGCAATGGATCTTTTTTGCTAACGTTTCCTAAGTGTCGTGGATGGGCAACAAAAATAACTAGAAATGCATGTGGTAACTCACAGGCTAATTGCAATGATCAGGGGTGATAGTGAAATTCTAACTCCCTAACTATCTATCCTATGTCTAGGGTTGACTGGGTAGTTGGCGTCATTTCTAACGTCCCTAACTACGTAAAAGGGGAACCCTTATGTTCCTTCCATGAATCCCTAAGACTATCTTTGTGTTTTGATACTCCACCTGGAAGTTCTACTTCTAAAGACTAATCCTAAAGCTCAACTTTTACTCTAAGTTTTTACTTTCTAACCTAACTCTAAATTTTGACTTCTAGGTTTTATCCTATTTTTTAATTTCTAACTTTCTAGTCGGATTTTTGACTCCTAATTAACTCTAAACTTTTCCTCTAACCTACCTAAGATTTGACTTGAGAATTTGCCTCTTAGATTACACTTCCATATTAACTCTAACTGTTTTATTTTCCAAAGTTAACTCTAGATTTTTAACTTAGAGTTTAATTTTTACCATTACAACTTTAATTTGATTCTAGTTTTTAATTGCTAATCAATTTCTAGTTTAAATCCTAGATTTTCTTTCTAATCTAAATCCCTAATTTCCGTCCATGGTTCCTTTTGGATGAAATTTTAATTCAATTTCCCCGTTTACTCCCTACTACTTAACTTATCCTAACACGGTCAATTTGAAGCCAAATTCTAAGTGTAATATGTTTTCGGAAACCTCTATCCCTAATCTAGAAACTTTTAAATCTAAACTCTTACTTTGCACTAATCACGGCTTGCTAATTGCGCTGAAAGGGTTGATGAAAGGTTTAGGGTTTAGGGTTTCCAAGCTCACTGCTTAATTTGAGAAAATGTTACACCCTTGCAATCTAACTTCCCTCTTTCCCTTCCTCCTTCCTTTTCTTTTTCCCTTTCTTCTTCTACTCTAGTATTATTCCACCTAAGCTTTTATGGATGTCTTACAACTATAGACTCAAACTCCAAGGTGGTCTTAATATTCCTCCTACCCTCTTACACAAAAAATCTTACATTTGTCATTCTAATCCTCCTTCTAATGGTCACTACAAATTCTCAAGATTTTTTTCCCTAAGCCTACCTAATCCTAGGCCTAGGTCACTATTTATCGTCTCTCATCTTCTCCCACCTATTTCAACTTTTTCTTCATTAATCTCCTTCCATTCTTGTTGGTTTCGTTTTGGTGTAGAGAGAGAGGTGGTTCGAGAGTTTTGTGTGCAGGTTTTGAAATATTTGGAAGTGCGGCTTCTATTCTTCCCCCTCCCTTTTCTCCCCTTTGAATTTTGTTATCGTATTTTCTTTTCTAAAATAAATGTTACCCCCTAGTTTTCAGATTTAGGAAATCAAAAAAAGAGAGGCAACTGGCTTACCCCCCCCCCCTCCTTTGAGTTGTCCCGACTCCTCAGCCCGACTTAAACTAGACTCGACCCCCGCCCAGCCTGACTAGATTCTGACCCCAACCTGACTTGACTGGACTCCGACCCCAACCGAACTTGACTAGACTCAACCCCCTAGCCCGACCTGACTGGACTCTGACCCCTGGCCCGACCTGAATTGGATTCGATCCCCAGCCCAAACTTGAACTAGGCTCCGACCCCTAGCCCGACTTTGAACTGGACTCCAACCCCTCCCTGGCGGCTAGGGGTGGTAGATATTTTTTCCTTTTTTTCCTTTTAATTTGGAATCCTTGTTTTTGGACTTAGGACTGGACTAGGGGATTTTCTCTCCAAAAATGCACAAAAAGAACCCGACGTATAAACTTGGATAGGGCTAGGTTGCTAAAACTTGAAGGACAACACAAAAAACCCTGGACGTACTTGACTTGGATAACACGAGCTTGCTAAACCTAATTGTCTTGGAAGCTAAACTTTGGACTTTTCCAAAAAGGTCTTGGAAACTAGACTTTGGGACTAAGGGTTATAGAGGTTTAAAGCTTTGAGCAACCTGAGGCTCTTGATGGATGCCCCCTCCTAAGTGTGAAGACTCAGAGTTGAACTCTAGAGTTCCAAGCAATCACGGCTAAATGTAGGTCAAGAAAAAAGGCGAGTTATTATTTAGAAATTTGTTCAGGTCTTTCTTCTTGTCGTGCTTCTCTACCATCTCTTTGTGATGAATGCTTCTCTACTTGAGCGGAGCAGAATAGGCCATACATCTACAAATCAAATAGAAGTAGATACTAAATATCATTTCTTAATGCATCATGTTACTATAAATGTATCCTCAACCATAAGATAAATGAAGCCTATACATTCCAATTGAAGTTTGCATGTCGTTAGGCCTTATCATTGACATGATTACATCAAGTCAACAAGAAAACTAGTATATAGTAAGAGTTATCCTTGAGGTGAAGATAAAATATATAAAGCCTAAGTGCCTTACTTTTGTGGCAATCATGAATTTGGCACCTACGTAGACACCAATCACGTTTTCTCCCGTGACGCAAACTCTAAAATATGTCCAAGTAGAACTCCATGCGAAGCTTGCTCTTGTGCACCTTGTACTTCCCCTTGGTGTTTTTCCATCACTTTGTGTAGTATAGAGATGATGAGGTCTCATACCCCTCTTTTATACACTCAACGCCTATTCCCAAGCCGTCTTCCCCCTTCTTGAAGAGAAAGAGAAGCTTGACTGGAAGGGGTACCACCACCCGGCTAGTAGCATTGTCCATCCGCTTGGTCTTGCAAGGAAAGTATTTGGACACCTTCAAGGCATACTACTTGAGATGCTTCCTTGCAAATCTAGTCGCCTTATCCGTGTCAGTCATCCCCGAGAATTCACATCCACACGTCAAGCTCATAAAGCTTGGGCGTCATATGGTTTTGTAGGAATATAAGCAAGAGTTTCATTGGAGGAGTTTCACTAGATCGTAATGTCGGCCTAGGCACCTGGTGGAAGTCAAGAACTGCCAGAGGCAGCCTCTAGGGAAGGAAGAGTTATGTATGACTTGTGCAAAACGCTTGTAGATAGCAGTCATACCCCCGAACATATACATGTCCATCTCGGGATTCCTATGCGGACTTCATTTCCAAGAATCACTTAAGCATGGGATAGACCATCGGAAACTTATTATTTTCCCTAAGGTCTATTGCTGTCTTCTTCTTTGCCTCATTCGTGAGGCACTTCACAAAAAATGGGTTCGGGATTACTGTGAACAAAAATTCCCACGATGCTGAAGATTGTATTTTTTAAGCTTGTTTGTACGTGAATTGTCAAGCATTGGTGACCTATCTTTCCAAAAAAATGGCGTTTGTAATTGAATGCATGGCATGATAAGACACCAAATCCTAAGTTCTAAATCCTAAAGCTTAAATTTCTAAACCATGTAGGATACCCTAAAAAAAGTCAGATGGTGGATAGCTGGAAAACGACCAAATCTGGGAATTTTCAATATCCACAGAACTTTACAAAAGAAGTTTACATTCTCTGAGGAAGAGCTATTGCCAAATTTTTGTTTACTAAAATTTCCCCTATTTATAGCTAAAAGTTTCAATGGAATCCTAAATTCCATGTCGCTTTTCTAAAAGGTGTTCCATATTCTCCGAACTTACTATTATTTGGGATAATGGAAAGTCAACTCCCCTAAAGGGAGGAGATGCTTCTCCCCTCTAAGCCTTCTTCAAATTCATGAAAATTCTAAACCTTACAGCTCATTTCATCCTATTACCATCAATTGTCTTTTTCATGCTTGCATTGTCTCTCATTTCCTCTTTTCCTGTCGCTTGTTTTTCAATCCTTCTCTGCCGTAGTGCAAACATTGCAATGCCATTGCCTTTGAAGCTTACTTGCTATTTTGTTTCCTCATTTACAAAGTGAGTATTTTCTATACGGTTTAGTTTTGCTTGCCTTCTCGTCAATACAATCTTTGTTAACTTCTTCTTCCTATTGTTCACTTTTATTATTCTTAGTGATTATAGGTTTTGTACCCTTACTCCAAAGTTTTTGTACATAAACTTGTGTATGCAATGCTAAATATTCTTTGTTTAGAAGACATTGTTTTCAATATTTCTCATCCATATGACAAACTTGAAATGTTTATAGTTGTATATTTTGAAGAGAAGAAGTACCAATTTTTACATTATAAATACCAGAATTGCTAAATAGTTTGAGAAGATTGAGCTCCAAATTATCCTCAACTTGACAATAAAGTAGTCAAAACAAGGTACATTTTATCCTTGAGTCGAGGATAATATTGTCAAAACAAGTCATTTATTATTTTCAAATCTAGAATAAAGTATGGAAACGAGCTCTAATTTATCCTTGCGTCAAGGATAAAGTTGGCATGCAATTGATTTGAATATATCCTTGAGCCAAAGTTTTCATATATAGATTAAAAATATTTTTTTTTCTTCAAAAATCATTAACTTACATAAATCATGGAAATTTATATCCTATGTATATGCACTTGTCTTTGTGTCAAAGTAAAAATTTTCTTAGTAGAAGAAATCTTAAAGAGATTGAATGCATTATCTTTAATAATCAATATTTGTCTTCTCCAAAAGTAATTGTTATCTAACTTAGAACTTATCATCAACTTGAAGATAACGTAACATAGATCTGTTGAGTGTCCATTTTAGAAGAATTTCAAACAACCATCGAGAGCAACTGTTTTTCAATTATCCACCTAATCTTATATACTTGAGTTCAAGAAAGTCTGACAGTTTTCCAATTGGAGAAATAATACAGTTGACGGTACTAAAGATTTCACGCTTGAGGGTAGTTGCAAGAAACACTTGTCCTATTCTTTGTTCCCTTGCCCTTGGACAGGTACTTTTTGGCTCATAGTTTTTTTAAATTAGTATATTAATTTTAAGCTGCCCCCGATTGGGTATCTATCTTGGGCATTTTGGAGGTATTTAGTCCTATTTTTGACCCAAGAATGGGAATTGGAAGCCACAAATTGGACATGAGGGAGGTTTAGGGTCCTTATAAGGTTTGACAAGGACATTTTGTGAAAAAAAGAATACCAGAGTTGCTCACAAAGGCTCAATGTGACCATCCTTTGTAGAAACTCCTAGAGAGGGAAAAAAATTTCCTAAGGAAATTTTTGGTGCAATGAGAGGCTTTAGTTGTCAATAAAAATGGCTTTCTGTGGGGGAATTTTTTGAATCTTTTTTCCATATTATAAAAATGAAAAGGGAGACAGACCTTTTTTGTGCTATTTTCTGACATTTTCTGACAACACTGCTTTTGGTGTTCTCCCACAACATTCTACAATACTATTGAGTACTTGTAAGTGCTCTTCAACATTAGCAACGGATGAATATTGTGTGATTTGGCGTTTAACGACCTCGTACGCCACCCCACTATATTGCGCTTACTGTTGTATTTGCCACTTATCAAAATTGCAGCCCTATTGAAATTCAAAACCGATGGTGGAGATTGCCGCTACAGCATGTTGGCGTAGTACTTGTAGTATCATTAGTCCTGCCAATCTTATGCCTCCAAAATGCATTTTGGCCAAGAATCGTGAAGTGTTTCTTGCAACTATCCTTGCATGTATTTTTTTAGTTTATTTTCGGCTCAAGGATAAATTAAACCTCTATAATTAAATATGTTGTATTCTTTAGGTGAATCTAAAACACACTAGTTCTCTGATTCTCTAGCTTTGTCTTGTTCTATATTTATCTTCAAGTTGAAGATATGTATCTAGTATATACAGTTATTGAGCATCAAAACACTCTGTAATAAATCTATTACAATGACATTTTCTTTGATTTGACGATAAATCTGAATGCTTAAGAGAGCTAATTTCATTAAGAAATTAAATTTCATATACATTCATTTTCTGTTCCAATGTCTTCATTGGGACAAGTATTCACAATATTTTTAATGTAGTTCAAGTGCATGAATGATGCTATCATGTAATTATTTTAAATCTTATCCTTGTCTCAAAGATGTTGTGGCCTTCAATTATCTGGACTTACTAATTCAATCTTTTGGACTCTATAATATGTTCCTCTCTCAAACTAAAATTGTGTACTTGTATTAACATAATGGATACTCCTGTTTTGAACGAGCTTATAACTCTAATGCCAACTTTGTCTCCTGGTGTCGCTCCTCATAAGAAAATAACTCGTACTTTTTGGTACACCAAGGGCGTCACGCTAAAAAATGAAGTGGAGGTGGATGTTGCAAGAAGAAGTTGTCACAACGTTGATACAAATCTTGTCATCGACATGGATGGTGAACTGCTTGGTGACAACCGAGTCGCAATTCATATTGCGGAGTCCTTGTGCAAGGAAGAAGTTCCTTCAGAGTGGATTTGATCAATGCACTCTTTGTCCATTTTGTGTGTCTACTTGAACGGTGCTAATTTGTAAGATCACAAACAAACGTGTCTTCTTAGAGCAACAATCAACAAGTCCGGGCGGTGTGTTTGAACTTGAGTTTGTTCCTATGAAAGCTTGTGGGAGAGGAAGGAGCCTAATAGCCTCCCCTCAAAAGAAGTCCTACTCACCTTGCAATCAATTGCTGAAGTGTCCAGCAAAGAATGCTAGCCAAAAACTGTGTACTATCTTTTTTGCGGGGGCAAATTCAAGCCATTCAATCTATAATGTATGTCGATGGTTGAATTTACACTCAAAAGTCGCGTTTGCTTGACGTGCACGGTCAAACCCACCATGATGAAAATAGTAGGCAAATGATTACCTTATCCAAGCATGAAGTTTGTCCCTCGGCTTACTGCCATATCCATGGAATATCTAAAGCTACCTATTATAGATACAAAGAGAATGCCAAGAAAGAGGACAAACTGGAGCATCACGGAAACTTAGAGATGAAGAAGCCTAGACACACACTTTGCAAGCAACGGCCACTCTTCAATTATTGGTGGACAATGAAGCGGATGCTATGTTGTACAAAACAAAGAATTTGATGTTCGGGGAGAAAATGCCTTCTATGGTCAACTATGAAGGACAATTTGCCAAAGATCAATAGTGTGAATTCGGCACTGGAATTGCAAAATATTTAAGTTAGCGGATTGAGCAACATTAGGCGTCAATCATTTCCAGAGTACGCTCCAAAGGCTAGAGGTGATAGTTTTGCAGATTGTGGATATTGTGATAGGTATATTACTTCAAGATAACTTCTCCCCATTTTTCTCACAAAAGCAAGGGAAACAATTATTTCATGAAGACGCCGGTAGCTAATACGGGCATAATTGATCATGGTCATGGAGACGTACAATATGCGCACTACGGCTTAGACATCTTTCCCACAAATTCCAACCATACCATTGGATCCATCGCGAAGTTGTTGCAAGATTTGGAGTTGCGAGCCAAACATTCATCCCAACAACTACTTGAAGCAAGTGGGCGTTCTGTATTGACAGAGGCTTTGTTATTTTGCTTAGATATTTGTACGGATTTACTTGGGTCTATTCTTGAAGAGTTAGTAGAAGCTAAGCCTCTTCCTCCAACATTGACTTTACAACTTGATAATACTTTGGACAACAACAAAAATTGATGGATTTTTGTGTTTTGCTCTCTTTTTGTCTATAGAGCTGTTTATTAAGAAGTTTCCATCAATTTCCTCATTGTCGAACACACCTACAAAGACATTGATGCTCTATTTGGTCGTTGGAGTAGAAAATTGAAGACAAATGACTATTCCACACTTCCGAGGTTGATGAAGTCCTTCATGGATTACAAAATGCAGCCCAAAATTCCTCATCTGATCATCGAAGTTCCTGATTTCAAGCATTTTGTGGAGGGATACTTGCATACAAGCAATGATTCTCTACAAGGCTATTTTCAAGTGCAGCAGTTCAAATTTTATAAGGATTCCAATGGCTAGCCGTTGATGCAATGGAAGATCTTCTGCACCAATGTTGACTGGTTGCCAAAAGTAGGTGGGGGAATTCACTTGTGGAAGGAGACAAATGAAGGGCGTCCTAAAGTGCCAAGGAAGAAACCTACACCTTTGGCACCACAATAAATGTGTTGCTTTGATGAAGTTTGCAAGGATTCACACAAGAACATTGCATTGTGGGGGGCAATGGCTAATAAAGACTAATCTAGAGAGTTCCAAAGGAAGAATGAGCCAGTGCGGAAATATTGGGAAGGTGTAAGAACTACTCTCAACACACCTTTTATGGCACATGAGACATTGTAGGATGGCTTTTGGCCACATTCTCAAGTTGCCAAGGAAGTGGAAGACCAATACCAAGACAATGGTCAAATACGTGAGGAGTTTGCCAAAGATGCACCTTTTGTTGGTTGCAGGCGTGATCATCTAGCTCCTTCTTTCTGTGTTGGCCATGATGTATATGCGGGTTACTTTATTGGGTGCGTCCTGCAAATGGTGACCTCTATCCATTTTGGCTTGTTCGTGCACTTACAAATCCTAATCTGGATCCAGGGCATGTCAATTCCATTTAGTTGCAGTATTGGGCACTTACATCTTTTCAGCTCAATAACAAGGACAATTATGTAAGTTGAAATACAAAACAAGGAAACTCTTGGTGCAAAGACAAGTCTATTTCTTCGGAAAAAAAAAATCTCAAAATTTTTTTTTTATTCAAAAAAGAAAATAGGAAAATAATATTTGTCAATTACAGTAGTTGCAGTAGTTTTATGCCTACAAACTATCCACCTTCATTTCTTATGCCTACCATTCATCCTCCCAATTCTACGAGAAAAATGAAGGTCATGTACAATTATTTCACTTCCAATTTACATAGTGACAAAATATAAGATTTCCACATTTATGAGCCTTTTGTTGACGGGTTAAAGTGCACATTATTTTGAAAACTAAATTATTGGATGGGTTGGAAAGAGTTGGATTTGGAAATGTTGGATATGGGAGGATACAAAAGGGTTGGGTATGGGAGGGTATGGGAGAATAAGGTGGGGTCAAGTACGGTCAACTGAGATATGGGGGGCATTGGCTTGGGCCGGTTTGGGAGGGTTAGATCGGGATTGTAGAGTCGCAACTGT
This sequence comes from Antitrichia curtipendula, assembly GCA_951230915.1. Taxonomy (NCBI): domain Eukaryota; kingdom Viridiplantae; phylum Streptophyta; class Bryopsida; order Hypnales; family Leucodontaceae; genus Antitrichia; species Antitrichia curtipendula. Next base: position 19,466,773 of record OX579637.1, on the reverse strand, counting down.
GAGTTAGAGTTTAGTTTTGTTGTTTTTGTTTCCCAATCCATAGTTGCACTATTGCTGCTATTCTCTGGTGATTTGTCGCTATTCTCTAGTGATTCTTTGGTGATCTGATCTTGTGATCTTGTCATTCTTGGAAATGTGATGTTGCACGCTTGGTGGCGGACGACTTGTTCAAGTTTGATTTATTTTTTTGTGCTTGGCGACCAAGATATTGTCTTGCAAGTCACAGCGAGGGTTCCTTTTTCTCAATGTCGCCCATTTTTATTGTTGTATGCTGAAGTTTAGGTTACATTTGGAGAATGGGAGGTTAAATTTATGGAGTATGTTGTTGGTTGCAGGATGTGCGACGATTCTTTCATCTTTGTGTTTTTTGTGTAAATGGAGAATTGGAATATTGTAGATGAAGAATTGGAAAACGTTGCATGCTTGCACATTGATTAGGCACTTTCAGATTAAGTGGCTTGCAAATCAAGTGGTTATACATTGATTGGTAGGTCACAATTTTGAAGGATTCAGTTGCGGATTTAGGGGTTTTAAGTTTGGTGTGGTTGCTGCCTAGATTTAGGAGCAATTATTGGCAAATAGTGATACAAATTTCATTTGAACTTGCTGCTCTGCTTCTTGTGATAGTGTTATTGGATTTTGCTTCTTTGTGCATTTTGGTGTTGGAGTTCAAAGATTGTGCATTATGTGTGTCTATTTCTTGACTGGATTAAGACTCTTTGTTGAGGCCTCGGTTGAGGCTTTTTGATGGACTAGGATTTTTTATTCTTTGATTTTGTTTGTATTTGTGCTTTTTGGCCTCTATTATAAAGTAGAATTTGGAAATCAAACTTCAATTTTGATTTTGAAAATACATGTTGGGTGCAGATTTTGTTGGAGCATTGTTTTAGTGTAGAAGAACTGAGTTTCAATTTAGTCTTCTTCCAAATAACAAGTTGCAGGTGAGAGATTCATGGTTATAAGCTAATGTAGATGTCTATGGTTGCTGTGGTTCCAAGCTAGTACATTAGTCCAGTTCGTGTCTACGACTCTACAAATTTGTAAAAGAAAGAAAATTGCAAAAAAGATGTCAACAAACGTCTAAAATTATAATAAAGCATAAAAATATAAATCCGCATTTGTAAAAAAATAAAATTAAAGAGGCACTACACTCGGCTTATAATGGCCTATTTATAGTTAGGTCAAAGATAATTATCTTTGACCTAAAGATAATAAAACAAGTAACAATAAATAACTGATATAAAGTTTTCTTGAGGAATCCAAATGATAGGGCCCTAAAATAATAAAAGTAGCAACGCAATAAAAAATTTAAAATGTTATTTTTGGCTCAAAGATAACAAGTATACATAGACATAATTTAAATACATAGGAAGTGAGCTTTTAATCTTAATAAATATCAACAAATTAGAAACTTATCTTCAAATCAAAGCTAATTCAAAACTAAATGTATGCGTTAAGATAAACAAATATGTCACCCTAAGTAGAAGACATATAATTAAGAAATGTAAAAGCGCTTATCTTTGAGTTGAGGAATCCAACTGGTCACAACATCTAATCTTTAAATTAATCCTACAATCAATCTGCAACGTATTCTCCCCTCAATCAAATATACCACATAATCACTGTGGTGATTAACCTCAAGACCATATAACTCTAACAACGTAGCGAAACTATTATAATACAGTATCAATCTTCAGCTTCAACTCAAAGATAATCGCGAACAGACTCTAACTGAATTATTAATATACATATGCATATAGATAACAAAGTGGCTAGAGAAGACAATTATGACTACTCAACAACTCAACCATTCATTGAACCATTCACAAAGTAGGTGGAAGAAGGGCCACTTTTTGGTGAGTTGGCAAGCATATATGGCATATTCTAGCGGTTCTCGTTCATTGTCCAACCATGGACATTTGGCATAAACCAACCCAAAGAATACGTGTATTTGCGCTACAAAATAAGTACATTAACTACATAAGAAATTCCCTGTACTAGGTATTACATATTGCCTGTAGTCCAGTATCGAGTCAGCAGAGGCTTGGCAATGAAGTTGACTATCTGCTCTAGGGGATGTGGACGCATTGAGTCTCTAAAAAACAAAGAGTGTACATTAGAGAATACATTCCGCACACTTACAAAAGAGGACGCAATTAGAGCAGAGATGCATAAGAAAGTAAGCACAAGATAATTGCCCATCAACTGAAGTTAAGCTGAGCTTCAAATCAGCTCAAGTAGAGCTCAACCACATCCGACTAAAAACGATAGAACAATGTGCATGCATATGCTACAGATCAGCCCACTCTGAGCTAAACTACATACCTCTAGTCTTTGGGCTAATTAACACTAGTGGACCTTTGGACCACTTCTATGAGCTTGCTGTATTCTCGGCAAATCCTTTCCTCACAAAGCATCCTTTGTCCAATTCTCCTTGGTCAATTTGTTTGAAACAACTTCAGCCCCTTGTTGCAATTTACATGCAAGCGTTTGAATCAAGGAAGTAGGATATTGAATAGATATGTGTCCTTGTTCACATTTCCCTGATTTGTCCAAGAATTTGGCAAAATGACGTTTTTCGAGTTGTTCATGATGTGCTTTCAAAGGTTGTCGTCTACTACGATAGTATTGTAATAAGTGAAACTCCCTTGAAAGCCAGTGATGATTGAATCCAGATTTTTAAGGAACAAATCTTTGTCCGTTCCGGTTTTTTATAGGATGTCAACCTCTCAGCCCTATCCTTGTACTTAATAGTCTTATAAGAGTCTTGCCCGAGAATGTGGACAGACATCTTTTCATCTCGGAAGAGATATTTTGCAATCTCTTTAGTGGTTGACTTCTTCATGGAGCTCCACACTAAGACATATGCTATTTTTTCTAACTCCTTCAGAAATGTGAAGCAATTGGGTCGGACTTACATCGGTTTCAGCCCCACAATCACAGCAATTGTGGCAGAATGTGGCTCCGATTGGTAGTTGAAATGCCTTACTAACCCTTAGACTTCTAATTGTTGGCCACACAAAGAATTCCATTAAGGTCTAGGACTACATTGGTCTACTTCTCCACCCCTCTAGACCTCAATGAATGACGAACCACGATACATTAAAATTCCTATTTAAAAATGGACAAATACGCCACCAATTACGGTCGAGAAAATGGCTAATAACAAAAGTCAAGTGAAATCACAAGAACGCCCTAAGTCTAGCAACTGGAGCACATCTACGCTACAAATCCAATATACATATTACCAATTAGGAGCACATTGTACCTTTGACAGCGTGGAACTTGAAGTTTCAATAATGTCTTCAAGTCTGGCAGACGTAGGATCCGAACAAGCCATGGACTTAATGAAATCCTTGGAATGGGCAGTGCGCAGTGGGATGTCATCCACGTTAAAAGGATCCAGGAGAGATTGTCAAAGACTTTTTGCAGAACGAGATTCACATGGTTCAGACACATTTTGGAGATTTTCAAGGCCTGCCATTGAAAAATGAGGAAATGAAATTACATGCTCATGGAATGAATTTCAAAGTACAAAATTAGTATGAAAACCTTGAATCCTACGGTTGACACCATTTAAAATGGTGCTCCGCCAAAAACAAAAGCAAGCTATATTTCGAGCAAGACAATTATAGCTTTCACTCCATCATACACATTAGCTCAAGTCGAGCTGAAACTACAATGAAAAGAACAAGTGATCATTGGGCACAACTAATTGGTGGATCTCCAGTGGCCCCAGAAAAAACCACAATCAAGTTTTGTCCAACCACAATCTCTTTAGTTGGGGCCGATGTCGCTATCTCATGTCCACTTTGGATATCGGCGGTTGCTGCTACATGAATCTCAGTCAAAGGACTAGGATCTGCCACAGGTTCTTCCGTAGGAAGTAATGGTGGCTGCACCAGTGCATGGATAGGCAGAGAAGGAGTCATGTCTGGTGCCGCTTCATGGCTAGATGCACCACTGTTATTAAAGCCAGATGGTTTGCCTCCAAGCAATAATTGCGGTGACTACATTGCGGATGGATGTGAAGCAATGGGATAGGCCATGCTCTTGAACATGTTCTCTATGAATTCCCTGTTTGTTTGCAACTCCCTTTCCATCCAACCTTGTGTGCTTTTGTGCATCTCCATGTTCTGGAGCTGCTCCCTAGCGTGGTCTTCTTTCATCAATGCAAGTGCCACCATGGCACTCTTCTAGGCCAACTCTTGCTGCACCTGCATTTTTGCAATTGACTCTACAGTCTCTCTTAAATCTCTGCCAACTACTTTACAACACTGGCAATTGTATCCTTCATCGCCTTTTTTTGTGGCCATCCACATGGAGTGTTTGGAGTCTGCGATGCTGGTGGTAGCATGGAAGATGCAAAGGACCCTCATACATCTGCAAGAGGACGGCTTGTTGGCGTGGGAAAGCCATCCAGCCCTTCATTGCCAAAGTCGGGATTGTCCCCATCGTTATCTTCTTCTGAGGATATATCTTTAATATCCTCCACAACAAGAGTAGGCTTCTTCTTTGCAGGGGATTGTCGTAGACCAAAATGTGAAGATTAGCCTAAATACCTAGAAAGATGGGGGAATGAATTAGTATTGGTACATTTTTTTGGGTTTGTAAAGGTGTAAACCAGGAATCTTATCAAGATTAACATTCCCGTTCAATAGGTATAGTAGTAGAGAGATAATCATGTTAACAAGAAGTTAAGACTTCCTGTTTTTATCGGGAACCGGAACCGGAAGAGGATTCGGATCAGTACTCGGGAATATCTCGAAATGAGGAGATAGGATGCAGACACGTACCGGAAGAGGCTGCGGGATCTACCGGAAGCCAGTAGAGCATTTCTTGAATCCAACGGCTCTACCGGAAATTAGGTATGACCGTTCAACGGTCAGATCCTCCCAAGATTACGGCGGAAACGGGAAACCTAAACGGTTAGGAACGAAGTAGAGGAAGATGCCCCAGGGGTTAGGACTTCCACTCTCCTTTCTCGTTCTGATGTTTGCAGCACCCCTCGAGCGCTTGGAGTTGTTTGGAATTGCCAAGGTGTGAGAGGAAAGCAAGTTCAGAGTTTCCGGATCCGGTAGAGAGGAAGGATCCAATCGCCTGTAGTTTTGAGGGACTGTGCGAGGTTTGTAGTGGGAGACAGATATCTGAGGGAAAGATGGTGAAGGCGGAAGGCAGTGGTTCTGGAGCGCTGAAGATCAAGAACATCTTTCCAGCCATTCCGAAGGATGAGAGAGAGAGGAAACAGTTGGAGGAGGATCTCAGTCAAATCGGAGTAGCGGGGTTTCTTAGTCGCCCTTGGAGTTTGAAGAGTGAGGAGATGATCCAGGAGTTGCTGAGCGGACAGTCCAACGAGTGGGTGAAGACAAATCGTGCTCTGCCCGGAAAGTGGACGATTGAGACGTGGAAGAAGGTGTATGACTTTCCGCGTCCGGGAGAAGGGATGGCTTCGCGGACGGACAAGTTCGCGGAAGGTAAATTTTCTAATCCTCCCCATGCTAAGGACGGCTACGCAGTAGCTGATTGTAAGATAGGGAGAGAAAGGAGGATGCTGGAGTTTGTAGTCCCGATTCTGTATCCGGAGCGTCCAAACCGGATCACAGTCACTTGGGCTAATACAATCTTTGGAGCGTTGAGTGGAGAGAGGAAAATCTTCTGGGCAGGAATAGTGAAAGACCTGGTCGGGAAGATGGTCATTTCTTTAGGGAACACGAAGGCAACCCCAATTGGGCCTTTCTTCTTCCACTTGTATGATTACCTAGGTACGCTAAGGAACTCTGAGAGGACGGTTTACAAGGCAGCAGCAACCTTGGTAAAACTGAACATAACCCCACCCCGAGAGAGTGAGGAAAGAGAGAAGAAGAGAGGACCGGATGAGGAATCCGGGAGGGGTTCATCCGAGAGGAAGAAAGGGTCTTCCGAACGGAAGACAATGTCAGAGCGGATCCCAGCCTCTTTTAAGGAGAAAGGACCCCAGAGGGATAGAATGAACACTCCGGATTCGGAAGTCCAGAGAGAGGATCCACTAGGGAGGGTTATTTTGGATCTAGAGGTGATCCGGGAAGAGCTAGACACGGAGAGAGGCGCAGTGAGAAAGGTATGTGGACTGCTTGGTGGGATCAAGGTGTCTGAGCTAGTAGAGAAAGTAGAGGGTCTGATCTGGGATAGTGATGCCCAGAAGTGGGAAACTCAAGTGAAGGAGCTGACTGAGAGGAATGAGGATCTTCACCGGCAGTTAGAAAAGAGTTTGGAAAAGAGTAAGGAAGCGAGAGAACTGTCAGCTGAGTTTGATGAGACCCTAAAGAGGGTACGGAGTTTTGTATCCCATTCCGAGGATGTGTTAAACAAAGCTCGGCTTTATGATGAGGAAATCCACAAGGCTGGTACGGAAGCAGCAGCCAAGGCAGTCATGGTTTTGGCGGAGTACTCGAAGGCAGTCAAAAAGTTTATGTACGAGATCCGCGAAGCCCTTCAACAGGCCGGATACCTTCTGGGTTCAGAGAAGAAGACAAGGGTGGAAACGAGGAAGGAGACGACGCCGATACGGCCAACTCAGATCATGTCTCCTCCAAAGGAAAGAGAAGTGGAGAAGAAGACACCAGCGAAGGATTCCTCTAAGGCCAAGACAGAGGCGAGGGAAGGATCTGCACACGAATCCGGATTGAAGGAAGGCACCCGGAAGTCGGAATCCGACTTAGAAACACCGAAGGGTAAGGGTTCTAAACCCTCTTCTCATACCCCCAGCACAACAAAGAGGAAGATTACGCCAAAGAGGGCGAGGGAGGTGTCTTCAGAGAGTCACCATTCGGAGGAAGATGAGACTCCGAGTAATTCCAAGAAAGAGGAAGGCCAGTCGCGATCCGATTCCGGATCAGAGTCTCATCCGGAATCCAGATCCGAAGAGGAATCCGAGCCATTACCAATCTCTCCAGCGAGTTTCAAGGGGAAGGCCCAGAAGCCGTCCAAGAGGAAAACGACAACTGGTGGAAAGGCGTCAGCAAGTAGAGTACAGCCGCCTAGGAAGGGATCCGCCAAGTATGAGGAACCTTCTCCTAAACAGCTTAGGAAGTAGATAGGAAGCGGCTTAGGAAGTAGGAAGGAAGTTATTTAGGAAGGATTTTAGGAAATTAGATGAAAACCAGAGTTGGAAGTAGGTAGAAAGCTACTTGTGAGGTGCTTTCTAAGAGGATGCACTTGGACTTCCTCTTTTCCGGGAATTTCGGATCTGAGATCCACTTTTTGCAGAAAGGGGAGGATGATAGGAAAGTCAACGGTTAGTGGATAGGGAATAATGCGTGTCATTCTCTGATCCTGTTTTGGGATTTCTGGGGACCTTTAGGGTTTCCTTTTAGTTTGGTATTTAGGGGTTGGGAGTTAGTTCCAACTCCGAGCAGTTTCATAATCTTGTTTTTCATATTCTATCTTGCAAAGAGAGCTTGGATTTCAACTCCATTGAGTACTGGTCTGAAAAGTCTTGGTCTTGTGTGAGGGGTTAGGCGGTGCTTTGACCACGGCTAGTTCAATTGGCTTGGTGGGGGAAACTTGAGAGGAGGAATTACCCCCGAATTCTGTCTGGATCTGTTTTTAGGAGTATTAGGACTTGGTTGATAAATCTTTGTGTAGTAGGCGGGAATTTTAGATGTTGAAGTTTCTTGAAGTGTTTTTTGAGCAGGATAGCCATTTTTAGGTTAGGTGAATCTTCCGGGAGTGGAAGAGGTACGCTGGCTGACGTCTGAGAGGTTCTGCTGAATTTGGAAGAGAGGAACATGAAGACAGTTGGGATCCCCTAGTTATCGAAGTACCAGGTCTGACTCTTGGGATCTTGTCCGGATAGGTTCGTCATTGTAGTAAGGTGGGGATTGTAGGGGTTTCCTGAGTGACCTGCTAGTCTGGAATAATCTCCCGGATCAGTTGTGAGGAAGAATTTGCATTCCGTTTTCTTGTGGTTTTATTGTTATTTCTCTTTTAGTGGCACTCCATCTACTCTAAACACGAAGGAGGGTAGGATTTACGCATCCTTCCTTAAGTATAATTGCGGATCCCTCTGAACCAGAGGTTAAACTTCTACATTGGTTACTGGTTACTAGGTCCAGGATTCGGATTCGGAACAAGGTTTGGACACTCCTTCCGGTTCCGCATCCGCGTCCCGGGGAAATAAATGGTTACTATAGACAAGGAGAGGCACAGGATTATGACACTCCTCCATGTCTAGTGAAGTGGTATGAAACAGAAGATACAGTATTTTGGAGTACGGGTGTCAAAGAGGGTGTTTCCGGGTTTCCGTTCCGGATCCTCTTTGTCTTGGTTTGTTGTTCCGGATTCCATTCCGGTAATTTTGAGGAAACTACGAGTTAAAGTCCTTTGGGAACGATACACCGGTCATCTTGGGTGTTTTGTCGTTTAAAACACCTAAAGGTAGGATTTGTGCTTCTTTGTGCTACGACAGGGATTCCTGGCTTGCCCTCAACTATCGTTTTGAGGATGAAGGACTTGCCTACAAATCTGGTCCTATGCTTGATCTCCTCACTAGATACCTACCTTCCAAAAAATCACACTTGTCAAGTGTCATTGCCTTAGAACAAATTTTCTGCCACTAGTTGGCAAATTCTGTAGGACCCGTCGCGTACACGTCCACACAACTCATCTGCGGAGGCGGAGAAAAATAAAGTATCAACATTTTAACTTGACTCGAACTAAACATACAACATCTATGGATAAGCCAACAACTTGAAGATGAGGCAACTTGCAACCGAGGACATGCAACTACACAGGCCCATGAGCTCAATCCAAGCTAATGTGCAATGAAGTTCCCACCATTGCAGCACAAGTTAGCTTGCCCCCCCGCAAATCCAGAGAATATGCATTGGCTCAGAGTATAGAACTTTTTGATGAGCCACAAGTAGAATTCTATATGTAGTTCGGTATAGCAAATCCGATACTCCAGCTCATTGTAGGCGTGGGCCTTCACGTACCTCGTAGTATCTAGGCACTCAAACACCTCAGGAATGTCCACTTGATTCACCTTGTTGGTGCTTTGGAGAAACATTAGCAACACCTTCTTTGACACCTTTGATGTCGACTGATTGCCTAAGCGATCATTCTTGCCCTCAATATAAAGGGCGTAATCAATGTTGTATGTGCTCAAGATTTCGTGTAACTCCACGAAGTGGAGGACTTGAGCTTGTTCCTTCTTGTCGCCACAAATGAATAGCCAGGAAGGAACTTCCTGAAATGATGGTTTCCTTACCTTTTGTAAGTAAGTCATTACTTCAACAAAAAAAGGGTTGAATTTTTCTTTCTTTTCAATCTTGGGCAAATTCCAGAAGTCTAAAACACCAAACATCATTCTCCTTATGGTACCTACAATGAACAATTACACTATCTAATTCGAGTGAGTATTAGGCACAATGATGTACGTATGATAGTATCCAGTCGCCATGGGCTTCACGAAACTCTTCTTGTGCTCTAGGAATACTTTGAAAAATTCAAACGCCTATGGAGAGAGGTTGTTGCAAGTCTTGTCCTTGGACCGCACTTGCTTGGCCTGAGAAAAGTATAATTCCTCTAGTCTGTCAAAAGAGACGTCCATTGTGGCCTTTATAATGCACCAATGTTCCTTGAATCATTTCTAATTCTCAACTGTGACCTTATTGACTGTGTTTATGAGATTCAAGCTAGGGTCTATCTTGTGGAGCTCTTTCTTCATGAGGTGTTTGCGCTTTCGCCGCTCTATCCATTCCTTTGTAGCATTTATCAAGAACCAAAGAGATTGCTTTGATTTTCACCTTCGGGTACGAATGTGTATGCTTCCCATCTGTTTGGTTCAAAATATACTTGGCAAGTTTCTTCAGTTCATCATAATATTTGTTTCCGAGGAACTTAAAAAACTCCTGCATCAGCAAGCAATTCTCTGGATTTCAGCCCTCCCTCGTGTTAAACTTCTTGTTGGTGTCCGGATTAATGAGCTCTCCATGCGCAGCATTGGTGATGACATCAGTCCAAAGCTTATAATCATCATCTGGTGTTGTGATCAACTTTAGCTCATTCTTTAGCTTTTGTTTCTCCTCCCTGTCTTTATTCCTTGTCATTTTTAGGCTCTTGTTGACGTCAATCATTGAGAATCAAATATACATAGCCTTTTTGAGTTCTTGACATATACAATCATTTTCAGGATCATGAAGAACATTGTATTAGCTCAAGTTGAGTTGATTTGTACTTTAAAAACATACAAGAGCAATCACAAAAATGATTGCAACATTACTTTAGCTCAAATCGAGTTGATTCACGTACATGAAATTTCTTTGCATTATGTGTGTTTTGCACTATGTGCCTTGTGATATTTACAATACCAATGTATGATGCCTTTGTTGGATTTTCTGGGCAACCCATTGCCTCCACATTGTTCATGCGTCGAGGATGTTTGTTGCCCAAGAAGGTTGTACTACTACAAAGTGATTAGTATGATTATAATACACCAAGATGTTACGTAGTTTTTGGGCGTCATTAGACCATTTAATGAAGCAATTCCACTTTCAAGAATATTTCTTGATGTCCTCGTGAACTCCATGTGCTTAATCCATCATGAACATGCTAGCCTCTACACTATGTTGGCTGTTTATGATGTAAAACTCGCCCTTCTTAATTTCTTCCCATTTCTTCAGCTTTTCTATGTGACCCACTAACATGACGCACAACATTTGTTTTGTGCTTTTGTCTGGAATGTTGGCCAAGAAGTTAACCATGTCCTCCACAATTATGTTTTCCTTAGAGCAAACGTTATATGTGGATGGGGTTGGGCTAAGTTGATTGATGTCTATCTCCTTATTCTCATCCACCTTCAGTACATAGTTGTCTTTGCAACTGGTCCAAAAGTGCTTGTAAGCTTCACTAACTAGCTTGTAGTCAATATTCCTGTCAATTGCTCTAGAGTGAGGAACATTATCCATTTCCTCCACAATACTTCCCTCAACTACAGCAGTCTGTTACGATGACTTATTCACAGGGTTCTTTTTAGATGGAAAGGCAGCAAATTTCCTTCCACTCTTTCGTGTTGTAGTATTCTCTTGCACTTGTGATTTGTATTTTCCTTGATTAGCATCGGAAGCTTGTGTTGTTATTCCGCTTGAACTCTTACTAGCTCCTGCAATGACAAGGTCAATTGTGACCAACCTGGGCTTGTTAATGGTCTTCTAAATCTTCTTCATGTCATTCAAAAGGGACCATATCTTAAGAGTAAGCTTTTTGCCGTTCAGAGGCGACCCATCTGCATTAATATAATCCCCGTTGTCAATCTTTTTCTTGAATTCTTTTATGTTTTCTCTATATGGCGTGGATTTGTGGGCGTTTATTTATCCACCCCTGGTAAATAGATGTACACAACCAGGTTCTAGGATCCTACAAAATCATCTCTATCCTAGCGGGTGTCTAATCGTAAATTTATGATGCTTTCCAAGCAATGGATCTTTTTTACTAATGCCTAATCATTGAAACCTCGTATGATTGGCCCCTAGGGTTGGAATCCCAATGGAGATTTAACCACGGGTAATTGGCAACTGAGGTCGCAAATGGTTTGATGTATATGCAAGAATAGTCCAAATTTTGAAACCCTAAGTCACAGAGCACTTCATGGCATTTCTAAAAACCTAAAATTTACCCAAATACAACACTCCTTTCAAAAGTTACATCCAGATGAAGTTTTGATCGCTAATCGATGTTTAAAACTTCATCCACTAATTACTACTGATTTCTCTTTCTAATTTACTTCTAAGTTTCATTTTTACTTCTTAGGTTTTTTTTAACCAATCCAAATTCCTGATTTCATCCCCTTTGGATGAGTCTAGGTATATTTCATCTAAATTGCATGCGAGACTTCATCTGAATGTAACTTCTTTGTTCTAACTCCAACTTTGATGAATGCTAACTTTTCAGAATCCTATAGACTTGTACTACAACATTCTACATTCAATTCTAACCTAACTTCCTTTCTTGTCTACTCTAGCTCTAGGTTTTAGCGTCTAACTTAAATGGACTTATGCAAAAAAAGAGGGGGTTTAGGGGTGTGAACGGGGCCAGTTGGTTTTCATTCCCTTCTCTTTCCTTCTTCCTTCCCCACTAGTCTTTTACGTCATGTTTTAATGGTCCTCCAACTACCTCTTACGTAGCTCTTCTTTTCGACATATTAATCTTCCTTCTAATGGTCACCACAAATTTCCTAGATTTTCCTTTAGGTTTACTTAATTCTACGGCTTAGGCTAATATTTATTGTCTTCCTCCTTTCTTCTCCTACTTCATCATTTTTCCTCTAATCTCCTCCCATTCTTGTTGTTTTTGTTTTTTTTGGTGAGAGAGCTTAGAGTGCTTGTTTGTAGGTGTGATGCGTGGAGGTGTTCCTTCTATTCTCCCTCTTCCCTTCTACCTCTTTGATGCTAATTGATGTTTCTATCCTCTAATTTCTTCTTCTAATTGCTAAATTCCTTCTCCCTAATTCTACTTTTTTGTATTCTAGCTCTTGGTCTGACTTTTGACAAGTTACCATTTTTTTATATTCTTGTAGAGGCTGAAATCAGCTTTCCAAATTGATAAGGCACTTGCAAATTGGACCTTCCTAGTAGAAGTTATGCATGGATGAAGTTTAACCATTAATAAGTGCTTAAAAACTTCATCGGCTCATAATTCACTCATTTTGACTCCGTTTTTTAAGTATTTTATGTTTATGGAATCCTCAAAGTGTGTAATATAGGATTGTATATTAACATTTGACTTGACTCTTCATCTAGGTGGTTTGACTTAAGATTTGACTTTGGTCCTAATAAACATTAACACAAAGAAGTAGCCAACTTGGCCAAACTTCCACTAATAAAGCCAAACGGTTTAATAACAAAAAAAATAATACAAAATGGGGTTCAAAGCTTCACCATGTTTTTAAACACGAGAGAATTTCTATAACAATTTTCCCAAGGCTTCACTATATGTGACAAAAACTAATTAGCAAACTATAAGAAAAGATGAATAATGTGTTAATCTAAACATATATCATCCAACCAAGTGTTCAAACAAAGTGTTAGTACAACACGACAAGCTATTAGAAGGTTAGTATGAACTATAATAAAGTGAACCAATAACTAAAGGCCCTCCATAAGCTGCATCCCCAATCATAAGGGAAGGATTCTTTAGAATTAGTAACAACTACAAGGTTCTTCAAAGATTGAAGAAAAACAACAAAGAAAACAACTCCAAAGAAACAACAACAACAAGAATTAGGACAAAAACATCAAATGAATGTGTAATACTCAAGAACATGAAATAAGACTTGAAGGGACCCCAAAGTCCTTCAAGGCTCAAGAAAGAGCAACAAAAGGAGCCTTAAATACTCCAAAAACACCACAAGTTGGTAACATGGCTGGAAAATGGCGAAAAATTCAAATAAATGAATCCAATAGAAACAAGACGGTTCAAAATGAACCTAAGGGGTGATTTTAGAGAGGAAAGTGGGGCCCTTATATAGGTTTCCAAGGGCCCACTCCCCCCCTTAATTCCTACTAGTAACCTTATAAACTTGGATTTTCATCCTCATCCTCATCTTCAAAGATTTTCACCCTAATCCCTAAAGTTTAACTATCTACCATCTATGCTAGACCAACATCCTAACTTTTGGAGATCAACTCCAAATGTCAAATGAATTGCGCTATTGGGTCCAGATCACTGTGTGTAGATCACGACCCCTCTACATCTACACCGAGACCTAAAACTCATCGAAAACTAGTCTAGATTAAAAACGAAGTTGAAGTAAATTTCTAACACTTGGTGGTCTCTTATTTTGAGAAAAGCAACTAGCTTAGGGGCTCTACTAGGTATAAAAGAGTAGGAAAAGACTCCTTGTTGGCTTTATTTTCCTGTCGCATGCCCCCGGAATGCTGGTCAACGTCGTAGGGACCCCGCCATGTGATTAATTCCCAAGGAATCTGGCCGATTTGGGTACTTGCTACTATCAAAATGTTACGAAACTTGTTGAGGCGATTATTAGCATAAGAAACTCTACACTAATTTTTAGTGAGATTTTACTGCACCCATGATAATTACCAGGAATTTTCCATTAGGCTTTTAGGCAGTTGACCATTTGGAAGGGATATCTCTGCAATCCAAGAGATGTGTCAGCTCATGTCTTACTGGCACATTTTTGTCAAGGAGGGCAAGTACCTAGCTCCTTGTATTTATTGGCAATCATAGAATCTTTCACATGCGGGGGAATCTTGGCAAATGGATTTCGCTTTTGACCTCCTGACATGTTTTCAAACCAAGATCACAATCCAATGCTGATCCATCTTGAGGAAGCGATATCTACAAGCAAACAATTGGGATTTTATTGTTTTGCCGTTAGAATGGAGGAATTGAAATCTATCTATGGGCACTTGTCTAGGGACCTCTATGAACTTTCTTCAAACCAATTTAGCTACTACAATTGTGTGCCACGTGGATTTAGGCTATTTCAGGTAAAAACCCTCACACCTAGCAATTTCCACTAATTCCGTGGATCTAACCTATGTACAAGTGGAATTTAGGATAATTCTAGAAGAAATACTCTATTATAGACCAAATACTAGATTGGTATGTGACATACCCGATTTGGTTTTACACTTTTTTTAGGAGATTTTGTGTATAATTATGAGTTAAACTGCGAAGTTTGAAAAAAACAAAACTATGAGTCCCAAGTGACGAAAGGGGAGCTCATAGGGTTCTAAACTCTTAAGGAATTGGGTGATGGTAAATGGAATGAAGAGGGAGTCGATGCAGATGCTAAAGTGGTATTGCTCTATATTTGCGATCCCAAGTTTTGTTGTTATACACTTTACTTTGACTATAGGATGGGCATCCACTTCCACGTCCTTTACTTTCTCTTCAAACGACAAAATTAATGAATGCTTGCGAGTTTCTGTACTTGTATGTAAAGCAAATCAGATTCATAAATGGGACCATATGTAAACTCCAAGCTTCAACTTTGTCGAGATTCTTGAATTCCTAAAACTCTCCTTCGATGAGCATTTTGTTCTACCCATGGGTGTCTTTAGAACATTGAACCTCATACTTACTGAAGTACATGTCTAAGAATTCTATCTAGTCTTTCATTATGCATAGCATTAAGTTTGTCAGCTATTCCATTGTCAAACAAAGCAACAGACCTGTGTTCTGCAAACACTGATGATTTTTAAGTGAAAAGGACTCAAGCTAATCCGTCGCTTTAGTTTACTTCTTATCACATAGAACGTATAGTTATTAGAATCTATCAAAGCTTCCACTACTTTTAGCTTCTTAAGCTAGTGATTGAGGTAGTTTAGTGTCTAGTATTTTTAAATACTTTAGATTTGTAATAGAAATATTCTTTATGATTTGTTCTTTGATTACTTCTGGTTCAGTCTATGGGGTGATTGCCTGGAATTGTTGGTGGACGATTGATGGAGTGATTGTTTTGAACCATGATTGTCTAGTACTGGTAGTATATTCAACAGCAGACTACCAATCAGCTCAACTTGAGCTGATCAATGACTATGGGATGATTGTTTGGTACTCATGTTGTCGATTAGTTGTACTCAAGCTCATCAATGGACGATGTGGTTTCTACAATCGATAGGTCGATTGTTTGGGACTTGGATTGTTTGGTACTTATAGTTTACTTGAAAACGGACTGCCGATCAGCTCAACTTGAGCTAATCAACGGACAATGGATTGTCAACGATTGATGGGGTGATTGTTTGAGACTGTGATTGTCTAGTACTTGTAGTTTATTAAAAAACGGAGTGCTTATCAACTCGATTTGAGCTGATCTACAAAGGGTGTGTACTGGCTCGAGCCAGTGGGATCTATAGGTTTAGGATATTTGGAACATGAAACCTTACTGATTTGGAACCTAAACCCTATTGAAACATGAAATCCTATTGATTCTAAACCTTCATCAAATTCTACAGAACCTAAAGAACCTTGCAAAACATAAACCCTGAAGGCATTTAAAGATCCTAATCAAACCCTAGAGAATGCTAATCAAACACACAAGAACAGACAAGAGGTAGAGAGAACTCGATCAGAACGTACATATAATGAGCGGCACTCGCAATTCCTTCCTAAGAGCTTAAGTTGAAGTCATAGAAAGCGGCGTGACATTCAATCATAACATAAATAACACTTGAACTGATTGAAAGTTGTGTTGGGTAGCAAAGCTCGAATGACCTATCATCCGTTAAACTCCATCTGCAAATCAATGGGTTACACAGTGAATTGCCTAATTAACATAATGCTTTCCATGACTTGGTGATTTATCAATAAGAAAAACATTTGAAAGTTTGTCCAGCGTCTGAGATTGACAACATGTTGGGGAATTCAGACGTCAGAAAGAAAACGTCTAGCAATTGAGAACTCTCATGCAGAAAAATCACAAGCTGTCCAAGACAATTTGCTAAAAACAATGCACAATGTTCAGAAGTTGCAATCATGAATTCAAAAAGATCTTGAATTGAGCATTTTTGTGTGCACATTTGAACACGGACAATACAACTCTATTCAACACACTTTCTTTCAGACATGTACCTCAACAATCAACATTCAAGAAAAGCAGATTCAAGTATAGGAAAAGCAAATGTGAAAAGCAGATGTGCACATTTGGTAGAGCTTCAATCACCAATAAAACACCGCATCCTACCACCTTTCACCAAATGTACATGCATTGGAGCTCTTCTTGAGGCAAATGAACAGAAAGGCTAGAGCATACCCTAAAATCCAAATTTGTAAAAAAAACTTTTAATGCTTATCTTGAAGCACACTCGTGACCTTTCTCTATATATGGGCCTCAACCCTAAGACTTTTATAGTGAACTAGGTTTCCCCATTTTACTTTATTGACATTTCACTCTATACAAATATGTTAGAATTGTTAGTTTACGAATATGCAATAATACTATATTAGATATTGATGTAATTTTGTAATAAACATGTATGCGTAAAAACTAAAATATCTATAGAACTATTCATTGACTTCGGTGACTTGCAAAAGTATCTAGGCAAGTTGAATCTAATTTTAGTATATTCAGTAGAATGCATATTCTAATTCCAAAAATTTGAGGGCAATTACAAGATGACTCTTTCATCCTAAAATGACTATGTAGTGATTGTGAAAATCATCCTTCCTGAGTGACACCATCTATCTCTAGGAAACTACTCATGCATACTTATTCAATGTTAAACTACCTTACACAGTAAAACCATTTTGAATAGACTTGTGACGATAGAAATTCAATTGTAGTAGTACACATATTATATAATAATTTTTTGTCTTCTATTATGCGTGCAAGAAGGAGACACCATTGCTAATTTGTAGAGTTATCCAAATATTCTCAGTTAAGGCATTCCAACCATGAAAAGTGAACCTAAACAAACATTTCTATCAAAAACACTACGTGCATGAAATTCTTTTTTTCAAATTTACAAGAGAAACCAAAAGATAATTGACTCTAAAGCGTACAATTTGAAAGAAATTAATGATAAAAAATCTTGAACTTTGTGTGCTTAGGTGTGAAGAACAAAATGTAGTAGTTGGAATTTGGATATAATTCATAGATTTAGTTTGGATTCATAAGCACACTAATTTCAAGGTCTTTATTTTTTAATTTAGAAACAGAAACTAATATGAAATCAGCCCTTTGCAATATTTTATAGAACTTAAGCACAAGAAGTTATGAATTTCATACAAGTAAGTGTGTGGAAAAAAATGTAGAAGTTGGACACAATGAAAAGATTCACTTAGGATTCATGAGCACCCTACTTTCATAGTCTCTATTTTAGAATTTACAAAATGAACCTAATAAAAAATTGACCTTTTGCTATATTTTAAAGAATTAAAACACGTAAAGTCATAAATTTCAAATAGAAAAGGTTTAGGAAGAAAAAAAAGCATGATTTTTTGACCTCATGTTTTCCAAATGAAATGGGGCTTATACTTTAATGTCCAGAACTTTTAAAATGTCATGGATTCTTCTACATAAATGATTAAATTTTATTTTTGTAACTACTCTTAGGCTTTACATTCTACAAGAATATTCAATTGATACCCATTTGCAATTCAACTTCACGTGAATTACAAAAAATTAGGAATGAAATGGAACCTGAACTTTAATGGGTCCAATTTTTAAAATGTCATGGATTCTTTGACGTGAATGATTAAATTTTGTTCGAAGAAGTTATGATTACTCTTAGGCTTTACATTCTACAAGAATGTTCAATTTATAACCATTTGAAATTCAACTGTACGTGAATTAGAAAAAATTGGGAATGAAATGAATCTTGTACTTTATTGGCCCAAATTTGAAAATGTCATGGATTCTTTGACTGAATGATTATATTTTTTTCTAAAAAAGTTGTAATTACTTTTAAGCTTTAACCCCTTAACATCCCTCGAGCTCTTGCTCTACAACACCGTAGCCCATAGATACGATTGATGACAAACTTGTGGGCACGAGGTGGGCCTTGTAATCCGGACTTTCAATCATTCTGATTGAATGAAAGAGTGTGTGAGGTTACGGGGAAAATTTGTTGACCAACCTACTTGTCTCAATTTGCCAAAATTTTGTCAAACGATCAGGCAGCGACATTGCCAAGTTGTACCTGCCAAGTTGTTGTTTTTTATAAAATTGCCAAGGCAACTTCTTGAAAATCGCTCCCGTGGATGTCTATACAATAGTATGACGAGCGGCCAAAAAAAAATTGGAATCAAAATTCAAGTTTCCTCACATCCAATTACGATTCACCTCACTGTATACTGCTAGGGTTGGGTCGCCCAGAACTTCCACAGGCAAGTTCTTCATACGGCAAGAGCAACGTCATCCTCCCCCATGTGGCGAGGTACGATTGGAAAGAGAAAACTTCATAAGGAGCCAAACGTACACAAAGACATGGCTGTAGTAATAACAACATCTGGCTCAAAATCTTGCTAGCGCTTCCGCGTGCCCAGACGTTGCCAACCGCTCAAGAATCTCATCAAGAACAAGACAAGGAACCGCTCACTGTAAACACAATTGGGAATAAAACTTTTATCAAATATTTTTTTTGTCATTTCATTGTAGAGTCAGTTCCCATTCATAAAGTCTGAAGTCTAGGGCATGGGTCTCCAAAATAAGATAAAACTAGAGCCGAACACATCCCCGTGACGTCTCTGGTCCATCCTTTCTGAATCCACAACTAAACTGCACTTACTACGTCCCCTCTACCTGCTTTACAAAACCTCGGAATCGCTTAGCCTAACAGACAATAAAAACTGACAACCGCCTCAATTAACTTCAAAATTGCACAAGTGCGTTTTGTACTGAAATTAGGGTTGGTCAACATCAACCGTGTAGTGTCCAACCACATTTGAAGAGCACCCCCGTCTACCTGCGCACTTCCTTGTCGCCTTAGCTCGTGACACATTGTAGGCACTTCCAACCAACACCCAACCCCAACATAGACCAAAGTGATTCACGCCGATTGCAGGTTCATCCTGACCCCAACACAGACCCCACACGGCCACAACAATTTCGTCCCCCCAAGGCCACGATGGAACAAGTTGTAGCTAAAAGTTGATCGGGTCAAACTACCCTACGCATGTTTGCTTCATATGCTCCTTGCGTATGCACCGCTCTATAACACGTACCTTCACATTAGAAGACACCACTGCATCCTAGACACATCCGACGCGTTTTTCTGCCACACACAACACAACGACGACGTGCACCAGGCTGTCCAACGCTAAAATGCAACCTCCCTCCAGCCTCCAGCTAGGTTACAAATCGGACCCTGTACGTGCCCCAATCTAAGGTGAGGGCGAATCAAGTCCATAGTTAGAGTGTAGTGCCACAGACTTTAGCTATAGAAAGGGACACCGTGAGCTTGACGGTCACACTAATATAAGAGGTATAAATTCAGTAATTGGGAATCTTATATGAACATGAATATACGATGCCACCACTTGTGTAAGTGGAGTTGTGTCGTATATTCCTGACGCTGCTGGTCCACCAACTCTACCCCATGCATCCCCGCTTGATATTGTAGTAGAATAGGGGATGTGGGAAACTCCACCTACTCTCTTCCAACCCATTGTCCTGCAAATGAATCTTCTTTGATGGAGTCACATGCGATTGAAAGGAAGAACATATGGCAGCGATTTAGCGGCTTTGGTGCATTTTCACCACCAAGTGGCCTTGTTCCAGGAGTTGGGTATTTGGAAATCCAGCCAGGTTGTCTAGGAATCCCATCCTTGTCTTGCAACAAGTACCAGTTGCCCCAAAGCCACGACATAATGGCTCTATGAAAAGTCAGGGTGAAGTGAAGAAGTTGTTTGTTATTATGACATGGTCGCGTCCCTCTAAGCCAGATATTGATGTGAGAATTGCATCTTTGCCTACAGAATCACCCTCTGCTCGCTCGTGATCTGCTCCAAGGTATACAATGATATTGGACACGTACCTGCGGCACAACAAAGTTACACATGAAGGTAACATAGGATACAAAGAACAAAACCACTCTCATTCAATAAAGTACATCTCATTCAACAGAAAGCAAAACATAAATAAATGCAATGACTGAACAACAGCAATCAAATCCTTGAATTACCATGACGGTAATTCTTATAACCACAAAGTTGGGACACTGAAACTCAAACACAGCTAAAGCCAAAACAACAAGGCTCAAAGTCAAAAAAAGAATTCAGCAATATGTAAAGAGATTCAGTATCCATATTTTTACTTGCTCTATAAGTTTGCCAATGCCCACACCTTGACACCAACCTTGACATGCTTTGATTTCATACTAGCGGATATTACAGTAGCAGCCTTTATAAGCGACCATAATTTCATCAACCGTCAGAATTCGCTTATTGTTATAAAAGCGTTTTGACATGTTTGCAAACGATTTGCAAAACCAACGCACCTTACCAAGTTTGTCGTAGCCAGGGCTCTGCTGATCCATCACGAGGGTTTTGTTGTCCACCAAGTGTAAGCAACAAACAATCGACTTGAAACGCTTTCAAGTCATGGTTTCCAAAATTAGTGGGTAGTTGTAAGAAGGCCTTTAGTACCACTAAAATCGTAGGTGGGGATACTCTTTCAATCCCATTAGAATTAAAATGTTGAACCACGCCAGGAGCTCCTCTACATCTAGCGGCATCCACTCCACTCGTCCATTTGTGACAACGAGATTCAGTTGACATGGCTGGCCCACATACCTGTGCCAAAAGAAATGACATGGTGTGAGACTACAAAGGCCTTATTCATTAAACTTGGACAAAATGCACATTTTGAGACTTTCAAATGTGGAGTGTGAAGCTCCATTGACACAATAGTTGTTGAACCCAAAGATAATTGGAGCACCACCGACAACAAAAACTCCAAGCTCTTTGTGGCAAACATGGAACCACTAAGGTCTTCTATATGAATACACTTGCAAGATGAGATATTCCTTCATACAAAATGCCAAGAAGCAAGTGATGTATAGAAAAGCGAGCCAATTTTTAGTGAATAGACTCAATTAACGTAGCATATTGGACACATAGTGTGTATGTAGCGATGGCTCATAATGCCACTTAAAAGTGAATGAATCATTCACTTTTAAGTTCGTAAAATATCTGTAGGTAGAGGGGAAGAGGCTTCTTATACATGAAGCACTCTACTACTTTTTCGATAAGGTGTTTTTGTAATGTATTTTATTTACCATTCTATTAATACAAAAAAGGGCTTAGAAGCTAATGGCTTCGAAAACATGAATGGTCCGCTTAAGCCTCGTTGTCGCCTGTACAAGTGTTCCTTGTTGCCTCCAATGCTTTCAGAGCCTCCAGCCCTTGAATAATATCCTTGCGTCGAGAAAGCCGGTGCATACCACTTCTACAATCCCTCCCACTACTAATTGTACAGTTGCTCTTTGCAACATCGAACACTTTTACCTTGCCTGAGCGTGGAGGGACATCCTTGTGTCATGATTGACTGTTCATCACAGTTCTATAATCCACCGTGCTGGTGACTGCACAATTGGTTTTTGTTGTGTCCGACGCGTTGAGCTTCTCCATCCCACGGATAATGTCCTCGCATCGAGAAGGCCAGTGCAACCCCCTCTTATAATCCCCCACATTGCACACATCCATGCTTAGAAATACAGTGGCCTTCTGCTTTGGCTTCCTGGTGCTTCGAGGAGCCTCCGAAATAGATCTAGACACCAAAGGAGGCCGACCAAGGAGGACCGCATTTATATTTGCCATGTGTGGGTGTGGGTGTCCACCTACAGATGATTTAGAGACCCTGGACAGCAAATATTCCTTTAGAGTCCATGGATGAGTACCACGATCGATTGCGGGTTTACACCCACCTCCTGCAGATTGCGAGGGACGAGTTTGACTATCTTCGAATCGAGGATCACGGCTAGGATCACGGAGAGGACGTGACGACCCCGCCTTCTTGATATGACCTCCAGACGGAGACGCGAGGTCAATGTTGTTGAGTTGGACAAGAGCATCCGCCGCGAACTGCAGAACATCATCTTCGGGGCGAGGATCCTCGGTCGCCTTGTCAACGTTAAGGTAAAGTTTCCTGTTCGTGGCAGCTTTGGTACGCAGTGTCGGCGAGAACGAGTCTCCTCTACACCATGAGGGCGACGAACGTTTCAGAGGGGACGGGGAGCACAACGGGGTCCTCACCGGACCCCGACTCGGCGGGCTATCGACGACACCATTGTCCACATCCCCCTTGGAATAGTCAATGGCCGTGGAAGCGACGTCCACGACGGAACGCATCACATACGGCATGGAATATGGTGACGGCAAACGACTCCCTTCATTGGATTTGGACCATGTCAAAAGAGACGCCTCTGATCCGAAGCGCTAGCTGGGCGTCAGCTTCTGATACGAAGGTGGAAAATTCAAAGCACATCCTTCCATCTGCAAGTACATATTACGGCAGTTGCGCACAATCAAATCACATGAACAGCTGTTAAATAAGTCGCAATAACAAACACGAGACAACCGTAGATTCCAAAATACAGCGGCAAAATCCTGATTAGAATATAGGCCTCCAATATATTACAAAAGAATGTAGCATACAAGTTTATAAAATTTACAGAAGTCGTTTTTTTACGCGATTCCGTGACTGTCGAAATCTACGTCCTACAAGGGTCTCGCTCAATCACTAGATCCAACGCGGGAAGACGAAAACTTGACCCTAAATTCCGCGTGGATAACTGCATGCTTGAGGCAATGTGCTGTAGTTCAGGGTCTGAACCTCCTAGTGGGAGGTGCCCAATCCTATGTTCCTCCATGAAAGCACACAACTGGCCCGGCCAGCATTTCTCATCTAGATTCCTAAGCCACGGCAGAAGAGTCTCCATGAGGAAGTTGTCACGATGATGTTCGTGATTCCAAGAATAAGAAAAAATAGCATTCCCTATGTCGTTGCACACAGTCTTCCCAGGAGAGTCGTCAATGAGGATGGTATTGTCTACGTTATAGTACGCCATAAGACTAAGAAACAGCTGCTCTGAAAGCACTTTAAGAAAAATGTGCTTGCTAGCGTTATCGGAGTGACCTAGGTATTTTCTCCGGGAGGTCTCAATCCGCTTGCACTGCTCCTGACCTAGGACATCAAAAGGGGGTTCTAAATCACAGAAAATGAAATCAGCAACGTCTCTGGAGGTCTGTAATTTCATGGAGCTCCAGATCAAGACCCAGTCAGCGATCTGGAAAACCTCCTCGAGAAACTCCCTCACATTCTGACGAGCAAAAAAACCCTTCGCACCAACTAGCGTAGAAATCAGGTGACAAGGATAATTGTCTTCGATTCGATACGGCTTGTATTTCTTCGCAAATGACGTTTGCGAGCATTTGCAAAGAACCCCGTTCAAGTCGAAGACAACGTTCAACCACTTCCTCCGCGGTTTAGGGACATGTGGCGAAATATTTCCCGGAATGATGAGTTCGCCTCCTTCCGTCTCTACCTGATCAATGCACGGCAACAAAGAAATGGAGTTACCTGCTTAAATGCAGAATTCCGTGAATGAGAGAATGCGGAGAGAGATTGCACCCCCTTCATCCAATGTCCTTCCCCGTTAGCAAGTGGATTCCTTGCCAGCGGGCAGTAAAAAATATTACGGATATTGGGCTGAGCACAGAGAAAATGAATACTTGCATACAATTAGATCGAATCCATTGAAAATGACTTTTGTACAATTTATTTACAATGTTCAAATATTACATTTAGCAAATCATGCTCTTGCACAACAATCATGAACTTGCCTTTAATCTATCTCGAACTATACTTCATAGCAGAGAATTGTTCTTCAACGCCAAAAAATGAAGGAGTGGACACTCCCTCCTGTCAAGCAGCAGGAATAGAAATGAGTGTCCAATCCTAGCAGATCGTCACCAGCAAGCACATTGCACATTCAATATAAGGCAGTCCAAGGACTCAAGCAAATTCATATGGGTCTCAAGAGTGTACCTCGACTAACTGCTCTGCTTGTTGACCTTGGACGTCCTCTGCTGGTGATGTTTCATCCTCTGTTGCCTCAACCGGCTTATCCAAGTTCTCGAGGACGTCCTCGTAGCTGCCAAAATCGAGCTTGTCCTCCTCATCCGCACGCTCTGATTTCTTGACAGGTTCAGCACTTGAAGCCTCTCAAGCACCAATCGAAGAAGGCAAGAGCTGAGGGCCGACGGGTTGCACGCAAGCAATATGGTCGACTTGAGGATAATTCTCCTCTGCAACCACTGCACCACCACCACCAGGAACGGACAAAAGAGAGGAAGTAGGCTCTCTCCTCGCCTCGGGATTCAAAGGCTCTGGCCGAAGAGCTGCTTCACTACCAGCAGCATCATCGAGTCGACGATGATGCACATCCGCTTCCAGGGCTGCCGGGATGAGAGGAACAACTACAACTGGAGTTTGTATTACCTAGGCAACATGAAGCGGAATTATAGTGGGTATCCCTGAAGATGGTACAGGTTCCACACTTGGTTGTGAAGATGCAGAAGGGACGCGTTCTTCCACCAGGACAGGAGCGCAGAGGATGTTATCCTCAACTCGAGGATAATTCAATCTACCTACACTAGTAGAAAACACAAGAATTTTGACAGAATTCTGTTGATTTGGACGTGTTGATCCAGTCACTATTTTGTTGATTTCAACATAAATCTGTTACAATTAACAGATTTCTGTTGAAATCTACAAACAGTGACCGGATCAATATGCCCAAATCAACAGAATTCTGTCAAAATTCCTGCATTTTCTACTAGTGCTACAGGCGACTGAACAACCTGAGGAACCGCGATGGAGATAATAGGAGTTTGACGATCAATAAGCGTCCTCATCAATGCCTTCAACTCATTGACCTCCACGTTACTCCTTGAAAGGGAATCCGCCCACGATTTCTCCTTCATTTCCCTCTCCCTCCTCTTCTCCTACCTCTTCCGTCTCCTCTCTTCATTGTATTTCTTCCAGTAGCCAGATTCCTTCTTCAAATCGACTACTGGGACGATCGGAGGATCTGCGGTAGGGGTAGCTGAAGCACTAGCAACAACAACAAGAGTTGGCGCAGGGGCCGGCGCTGCAGTTGGTGTAGGTGTAGCTGTAGGTTCGGCAGACAAGGGAGCACCATGAGGGGCTACAGCTGCAACTTCATTCCGGATTGGTTCCGGCTTCTCGTCTTCTAGGTTGTCCTCGTCCGAGCTTTCGTCGTCCGACGGGGAAGATGTTCCAAGTGGAAGGACACGCTTGAAGGTTGTCTCGTCGACGTCGTTGAGGTCAATTGTAATATTGACATTCTTGGAGACGGCGAGATCACCCTTTTGTTCACCTTGAAGCTCGTCTGCTGGTGGAGGCACAACATTTTCAGGTGGTGGTGAATTCACGTCATTTCCACCTGGCATGTCGATGTCATCGTCCTAATGATCATTGTTACGCCCTTGTTCGAACTCCGTGTCGGTTTCGACATCCTCCTCATGTCGGACCTCGTCAAGTCGACGCTTGCTTTAACGCTTCCTGCGACGAAGGTATCCCGTGTCAGTTTCGACATCCTCATCGGATTCTCCCACCGGCAGTTTTAACGGTGTTTGCAACTGCTGCACACTCTGTCGTCGAAGCAGGTCCATTTCGGGATCGGAGTTGACGTCGCCATGTGCGACTTCCGCTAGTTGCAATTGGTGCGGGCAAACACCCCAATGCGTCATATTTGCCAAGTTACTCTCGTACTGGTCCTGTACCTCGGCACGCAGTCCCCTATGCAATCCAGAATCAGACGACCTCTCAGCACTACTGCTTCCCTTCATAGGTTGGGGAGGAGACTTCAGGTTGTGTGCTGTAGGTGGCGACACCAAAGTCACCGTCGGCGCTTCCACATATGGAGGCCGAATGTACTTCGGGGAGTAAGGTGAATTTGAATGGAAGAAGTCATTCATATCCAACAGATCCGCCATGGCAGCAATTTTCTGATGGCACTTAATGTCATCCTTATCACAGATGCCATGATAAAACGATCCGAATATCTGCGAGACACAGATACATATAAGCTGACTTATCATCGAGTCGAGGATAAAGACACATACAGCATCATGGCATGATTTAGAACAGTAACGATTTCTAACACAAATAGACCTTAACAAACATTTTGTTGTTCGCTTATCATGTGAACTAGCAAATTATCCTCAAGTTGACGATAAACCTTACCTTTGCAGCTTGTAGGAATTTGAGGCCAACACCAACACCCATGACGTTTTCCTCTCAGATTGCGAAGCACTGGAGAATCTCCAGATAGAACTCCGTTCTCAGTTCCGTCGAGGTGAGACTCTAGAACGATTCGTTGTTCTTCCCGATTTCAGTATAGTAAGGTATCCTTGCTGGTCGATACTCGGCCCGCGCTCTGTCACGGATGGACATTGCGAATCTGCTTTCCTTGTTGAAGAGGAATAGAAGTGGCACCTGAGGGGCATCCGACCTTGTAGTGTAGTTGTTCAGTCGCTTAGCGTGGGCCGGCACATAAACGGAGACAAATGTCTCGTATGTTGAGAATTCGCTCTCTACAAAATCCAACGCCACTTGCATGTCCTCTCCACCCCCTAAGATCCAGAGCCAGACGTTCGCATTTGTAAAGGATGGCTCTAACTTATCCTTCATGAACGTAAGGAATGGCTTCAACGCAGGAACCTCCGCCGTTGCCTGGGGTCTTGGAATTTGCCGAACATCTAAAACTGCCAGGTTTAGATTTTGGGAGAGGTAATCCAAATCCTCATTGCTCTTCACAAGCGCCATTGCGTCCAGATCCATTCCCCGAACTGTCACTCCTCCAGCAGGTTTTGGCAGCTGATACTTCAACTTCATGAACCTCTGGAACATTTTGTAGACGTCGGGGAATTTCTCCTTCACGTCTTTTGCCCGCTTCTTCTTGGCTTCGTTCTGGAGCCGCGTCTTGAAGAATTCCTGCGGTCAGTGGAAGACAAGAAAATCCCAAGTAGCGATTGTAAAACAGTGCCTGCCTTTCTACATGCGCCAGACATCATCAATGACATTCCCCTGCTCGTCTCGGAATTTCAAGCTAGGCTTAATGTCCATCAGTTCCTCTAGGACGATCTTTTTTTGCTTCCTGCGCTCTATCCACTCGGATGCCAGTTGGTTGCCTTGCACAAGAATTTTTGTTCTCCCGACAGAGAGCTTCGAGTAACTGAACGAACGATTTTTGGTCTTCTTCAAGAGATGAATGGCGTAAGCTTGAAGGTTTTTGTCCGTGAAATGGCCCAAATGCTTGTAGAACTCTTTCTTCAACGAGAAGTTCTTGATCCTGAGCTCCTTGGAGTTGTTATATTGTTTGGACGTCATCGGATCTATCAATTCGCCCGCGCTGTACTTCGTAAGGAACTCCTCCCAGTACTTGAAGATTTTGTCTGGCAGCGTGATTATCTTCAACTCGTTCTTCAAGTCACCCACCCCTTTCACCTGAGCTCCATCCCGATCCGGATTGATATTTTGGAATCGGTTGACGATGAGCTTTGTGAATTTCTGCAGTACCAGGAAGAACAAGAGGATCATGTCCACTGCTGTCATTGACCCGATGATAACTGCTGAACATATACACTAGACTTCCAATTCTGTTGGACTAAGCGCAGAACAACTTCAAACTTATCCTTGAGTCAAAGATAAGAGGTAAGTACAAATCTTATCGTACAGTCGAGGAGATCATGGATTGCTGCATTTTTCCTTGTACTACATTCATTGGTCGCTTGCATGATATCCAAATATTACGACAACTCACAATTTGGTTTCCCCACGTTGGCTGCGCGTGGTCCAGGTGGTTCGTGGAATTGTAGAACTGCGAGATGTTGGTGAGCTTCGCCGGATCCAGGGTCCACACGATGACAGCGTCCCATATTCGGAGTGCTTCTTTCCGGTCTTCACCACACCCATCTTTCTGGAGCTCTTTTGAAGCCTCCACGCTGTGCTAGCCGTTTATTATCATAAACTGACCCAACTTGATGTCGTCCCACTTTTTGGGTGGAGATTTGAAGAGGTCCTTCTTATTGTCCATGGGAGTCAAGCATAGTCGCTGTCGAGCTCTTGTGTCTCCTAGCTGCACCAGCTCCTTCTTGGCAACCTCAACGATTCCCCTTTCAAGCTTCCGGATGACATACTTGTCTTTTGCGAGTATGCACTGCTTGATGTCCACCTTGAACGTCTCCTGGCCGAGAATGTAGCAGGACTTGTGGTCGTCCCAAAACTTCTTCTGAATGTGGGCGAACACCTCGTAGTCCTTGAGGGATTCGGTAGGTGCTGTCGCAATGGGTCCTACGGAGGTCAAGACCAAACCCGAGTGTGCGGCTTTAGGTGCCGCAGTGTTCCCATCAGACGGCTTACTCTTCTTTCTTGAAGCCGATCGGACATGCCCCTGTCCACTTCTACCACTTTGGCCGGCTATGGCGCCGAATCCGGTCTCACCGCCAAGTTCTGAGGTCCTTCACTTGACAGCCTTCTTCTTCTGACGTCCGTCTATCTTCACAACGTTTTGGTTAGCAAACCTGTCCAAGGACAACCAGATTTGGATCATCTTTCTCGCGTTGACATCCGTCGTCGCACGAACCCACGGGAGGAACTTGGATCCTTTGAATTCGGCGATTAGGCCTCTGAAATCCGACCCCGCTAGAAAGTCGACGAAGTCGATCATGTCGAACATCGTTTTGTCTTCTTTGTCATTCAATACGATAGAATGACAGTGTTCACCCGCTCGGCCGTTCTCGTCGACCTCTCTGAGGACAATGACGATGTACTCCCCGTGTTGGAGTCCGATGAGTTCCACTTTCTCCTTCAGATTCCACGGGTGGTACACAGGCGTGTCTTGGACCTGGTACCGGAGGTAAACAAAGTCCTTGAACCTGTTGACTCCAAAATTCCAGTGTGTCACACAGTTCTTGAACTTC
This sequence comes from Antitrichia curtipendula, assembly GCA_951230915.1. Lineage (NCBI taxonomy): Eukaryota > Viridiplantae > Streptophyta > Bryopsida > Hypnales > Leucodontaceae > Antitrichia > Antitrichia curtipendula. The sequence continues at coordinate 19,437,319 of OX579637.1, read as the reverse complement.
CAGAGCGTCCCGAAACTCTCAGGCATTCCTCCTATAAAGGGTCTTTCTTTAAACGGATTCACAAATGGCTCAAGGAATGGAGCCGTGTTGGAATAGTCGTAGTTGTCGACCGCCATTATACTGTCCTTGTACATGAGCAACTGCACGTTAGTCATGCTTAAGAGTCACTTAACGAGATGATGATGCTATTGTCTTATCTTCGGGTCAACGATAATACGAGTCAGCATTTTCAACTGCAACTGGGCTATTTAGAAGATTCAGAACTACAGTGGGTCTAGTTACCTCAGGAATAACATGCATACTAAAAACCAATTTGTGCTGAATGGATTCGTATCCAGTTTTATGTTACACCTCTTTGGTCTAGTGGTTATCTTCGACTCGACGATGTCTGCAAGTACTTGGTACCTTTATGACGTCTTTCTGTGAGGGCTGTCGAAAGTATGTACTCGGCGGATGCTGTATCCTTAATGCATACATTTAGATGTGAAGTCTGCGTTTCTTTATTCTTTTAGTTCATATTATACCTTCAACTCGTAGGTAATATGGGGTATGTTATTTTATAGGCATATGGACCATGAGTTTGTGGGCGAAGATGGCTTTATTTATAGCTTATCATCGAGTCAATGATAATTTAGATGGTGAGGGTAGGAAAAATGGATTCTAGACCTGTTTTGGTTTGTTTGCCCTCACGTTGAGCTGATTGGTTCTCTCCTGGAAAGCCTTCATCTATCTTACTAGTTATCCTCGGGTCGAAGATAATGTTGATTATGAGCACAGCAGTTGTAGTTTTCTATCGTTTTTTATGTTAGTTATGTTCGATTGAATATATTGTATACTGGTGGAGGAGAACTCTCTTCTTACTATTTATCTTCGGGTCAAAGATAATATCGACTTTAAAAACAATGTGATGTTACATTAGCCTATTTTGGTGTAGTTTCGCCTAAATTATTGATGAAAACTACTTTTTTTCCTGCTGGACGTGAGCGGTCATGTTTCTTAGCATTTATCTTCGACTTGAAGATAAACACGAACGGGACACATCACGTAATCTACTCGTTAAATTTTGTTTAGTAGTGCTGAAATTGCAAATCCTGCGATCTAAACCCTAATTCCTATCACTAAACCCTAATTCTTATGAAGCCTATGGTTTGAATTTGCATACTTGCAAGTTGACGTTGCACAACCTTGCCTTGCGAAATGCTATACAAATTTAAGACGCTCGCTGCAGCTTGAAGATGCAATCTATATGCAATTTGGAGACGCTACACTCAAATACACAAATGAAAGTGTTAAATGTGAACCCAAAATCACAGCTATTGTGAAGACGTACAATGGAGCTCAAAATGCAACACAAATGCGGTACCTTGAAAACACAGGAGTACATGGAACTCACTAGTTTCAGTAGTCCTCAGCTAGCGCAACTTCAAGGAATGGAGCGCGCCACTTGCAAGCACGAAATCGAAGAAGAGCGCAAGAAAAAACAGAAGAAACTCTCACTCCAATATTAGTGCGCACCACTCGCAACTAAACCGCTCTAACTTAACCACTGTATAAGAACAGGAGAAAAAAAACAATACTGAAAAGCGAGCCTACACATGTATACAAACCCTAAACACAAGAATTTCAATCACAATCAGCAGCCTACACACGAGAAGAAGGAAACGAAAGAAGGAAACGGAAATGCCAAAGAAGGAGACGACAACGCAAAAGTGAGGTCCTCCTCATACTTGACCCCTTGCTTCCGGCAGTGATGACCACCCGAGGCAACCTCCACACCCAAACCAAACCAGACCAAACCGAACCCTAGCCAACCCGATTGCCGAACCAACCCAACCACTGAACCAATCCGAACCTCCGCCGAACCGGCACGAACGTACCCAAACCTGCCCAAGTTAGTGTTTTTCTAAAAAAAACCTTGTAGCAGTACAAATAAATCCCACAAAGGACTCGAAGACAAGGATCTTAACTCGTAAATGCCCCAGGCTCCAACATCCTGTGTTTGCAAAACTTTGAAGTTAAATTAAACCTAACGAACTTGCTATTTTTTGTACTGTAAATTTTGGGAAAAGTTCTTGAAGTCTACTTTTAGTACCACAAATCTGATCTTAAAAATAAATGATAGTAATTTGTCTATTCATGATTTTGTCCAAGTCAAACATTATAATATTTCACTGCATAAGTGATACTTTGTAATGTCTTTTCCTATGAGATCTTGAACATGTGTAGTTTGAACTTGTATGGTTACAATTCAAGAAATATTAATAGAACTTATCAAAATGTTGGCATTTTGTTGAATTAAGAGAAAATTCCAAAGAGCTCAAAACAGGCCTTGGGCACCCAAAAAGGGGATTAGCACAAGGTCCAATGTTTCGTCTCTTCAATCTTTAATTTCTTCAATAAAGTAAAAATTATCCCTAAGCTACTATGCAAATTGCTTTCTCCAATTTTATTTCTGGCCTTTTTGTGCTCTAATGCCTCCTTGTCAAGAGCAAAATATTAAAAAAAAAAATTCACTCCACCTAAGGAAGAAAACAGAGAAAGGTTTAGAAAATGCTAATACCACCCCAAGTAAATAACGCAAAACCCAAATTAATTGAAGTCATATTAGAATTTAAATGAGAAGTTACCAAGTAATAAAATGTAGAAGTTGCAAACATTTCAAAGATTCAAGGGTTCGAGCATATTTAAATTGTGCTATTGGTTCCCACATTTACCACGCCATGTACTTTAAGGACCTAAATCCCCACAATTCATGGAATTCATATGAAAAAGATGAAAAATTGATGTAGAAGTTGTATATATTTTCAAGAATTAAAATCCATGCGCATATTTCATTTGGACTAAAGCTCTTAAATTCACCAAAAGAGTTCAATTTCTAGAATTCTGAAGCATGGCCTGTACTTCAAAAAAGTCTTATGTCATGTATCCTAAAAACAACAGACGTTGCTATGAGAACATATTGTAGGAGCTCTAAATTTATGAAACTTCAATTTTAAATTCACACGTATTAAATTCATGCTATTTTCTTCCCAATTTACTATGTGGCTTTAAAATAATGTGTCATTGGTTTTCAATAGTTTTTAGTCCCCTATTTTGTTGCCACGATCAATGGAAAAATTTAGGTTCTAATTTTCATACTTATAAAAAAATTCAGAATTCCATAACTTTAACATCTTGGGGCCTGTGCACCCTAGCCTCCTCACCAAGGGCTTTGTAACGGTACTTAGAATGCGACTGGGGGATGCACAATCCGGGAGATCTCACCTTACCAAACAAACTATCTTAATAGAATGATTGTCAAAAGTGGTACGTTAAAAGCAATTTTAATTTGGTCCCTCTAAGGATGTCTAAATTTTCAATTATTAATGAATACCATAGTGTTACTTGAAGTTGTATGGAGTACTAATGAATATAGAAGTTTGTGTAATATTAGTAGGTAGTTGATTTATTACCCAAATAATAGGACTATGACCTACAATAAGGCAATTCACTTCATAATTTCCATTACAATTACAACTTGCCAATTTTTAATTGGTCCACTTCCAAGTGTAATGAGACATAGATTTCCATATTTGTAGGTAGTAGCATTCATGATGATTCATTTGGGAGAAACCACTCAGAGTGGGTCACCATGCATTCACAATGGCACGAATGTACAAGACATCATTGATCTCAAGTGCCTAATTTTTTCAAATGAAATGAACTATGCTTATAATATGAGTGTAGAAATGCCTCCAATGAATTTTGCCATTATTGCTTCTTCAAGGTATTTTGTCAATCATTCTTAATTGTTTTACAAATTGAAGTAAAAAGTCATAAATGTTTCTCTAAATATTTAGGGTTGATGAGAGCATTGCAGTTTTCTTTTTTTTTTGTTTAGAAGGAATTTAGGTTTAGATAAATTGTGCTATTCATTCCCACATTTACCATGCAATCAACTACTAAAAATCAAATGCATGTTCAATGTTAAAAGATTAAAACCACAAAAGTCATGGAATGTGAATGAAAAGTTAGCAAACCAAAAAAATGAACAACTTATGAATTTTTTGAAGACTGAGGGATCAGGAGCACATTTTAAGTGTGCTATAGTTTTCTACAATCTTTTACCATGCAATCAAATTAAAAATCAAATGGACGTTCTATTTTAAAGAATTCAAACCTCAAAAGCTATAGAATTTGAAGGAGGAATTATCATGGTAAGAAATGTAGAAGTTTTAAATATTTTGAAGACTTTGAATCATAAGTATATTCAAATTGTGCTTTTGTTTCCTACATTTATCATGGAATCAAATGATTCAAATCATGGTAACAAAAAAGGCATGTTTCTTATATAATAATTTAGCTTTTAACTCCTTAGGTTTATTTTTAGGAAGTACTCTAACCCTAAACTATATAATTAAAGAATTTCCGTATAAATTGTCCAAAAGAACTATTTATAAAGATGTATGTGAATTGGTAAAAAAAATCAAACATGTTCTAGAAAGAAAATTTTACATGACTGCATAGAATTTATAAGTAGATTGTGTATATACGTAATGCAGTTGAAGCCTAGGTTTCATTTTTTGGGCCTAAAGATCCATTGTAAAATTCTCTCTACTATGCATGTGAACATGTTTGCAAATGGAATTCTAAAATTTAAAAAAGGGTCACTGTATGAACATTGCATGTGCTCCAAAGTTGTAAATTTTAAATATAAAATTTGTAGTATCCGAGGAACCCTACAATTGCCAATCTTACCTTCCAAAAATTAGAAACTATGTTTTCACCAAAATTGCTCCTAAAATTGCCATTTGTAATACAAGTACCAAATTTAAGAAGAAAAAAATTGTAGAACACATGTAAGTCTAGGATCTTGTAGTATGCTAATTTGAAAATATGTAAGAAAAAACTCCAAAAATGTCCACCGTGTTTATTGCACAATATTAGCATTTAATTGAAAACAAAAATCATTTTTGGTTCCTACAAAAAAATTGGCAGCTTGCAATTCACAGTGAAGGTCACATTTGTACCAATGCAATAACTTTTTAACCAGTTATGTAGTTTTCATTGGTCGGTGGTCAACCCAAAAAATTCTTAAAAAATTAATGTTTTCAAAAATAAAATTTTGAAATTATTTTTTCTAGATTTATATATATATGCAAAGAGCTTTTAATGATTCCATTTTGATTTATGAGATGAAAGTTATGAGGTATTCTATTTTGCAAGAAATTATGGATTCCGCATTTTAAAATAAACTTTACAATCCTTTATGTTACTCAATTTTTGATCTTTTTTAAAAGAAGTTGAAGCATTTAATGTAGATTGTTTATTAATCAGTCATGCAATAACTTTTGTACCAATTTTCATTTGTACCGATGAAAACTACTTTTTAACCATGTACTTAAAAGTTATGGAAATTGTTGCGCAATAAAAGATACTCTAGCACAAATTATGTGTAATTTTCAAATATTTTTTTTTCCATTACGTACTGAGCTGTCCAAAATCACTATGTTCTCAAAAAGTGCATTTTGGACCTTTGAGTATTTTTTTTTTTTTCAGGGTTTAAGACCAAAATCCCAAGTCCCTAAATCCAAAGACCCTAAACCCTAAACCCTAAACCCTAAATCCTAAGACTCTAAATCCTGTAGAACTCAAACCCTGAACCTAAGGATCAATCATACATACGTCAGCGTAGAAGTCGGGTAGAATTTGCAAAATTGGAGTGCAAAAAGATAAGATATTTCATAGCAATCTAGCTGGTAAGAAAGTCAATGAAAGAATCCAGATATAGCCGGTGGAAATTAATTCACAACAGATTTATCCAGTGAGCGCCTAGTGGAGCCAAAAATTATGGGCGGCCAATGCAAAAAAGAGTAAAAGCATCACCTGATTAAATGGGATTCTGCTGAATCTGTTAGTTCTTTAGTAGAGAGCCATGCAGAAGCCATTGATTTCGGGGAATTTGAAGTTCTTTAAACTTCCCGCTAAATTTGTCCCGCCCGTGCTTCCGCGACAGATTTCCTCTTTCCCCAACGCTCAGGTCGCGACTGTCATTGCATCGAGGCCATTTCCTTCGAGTTTTTTTGAGCGATTGCGCTCCTCCTCCATCTTTCATGCACTGCTCCATTGTGTGTATTCCCTGCAATGTACATAGATGTATGGATCGTCTACTCTATGTTTATATTTGTGGTCTCTTTATCTTCGACTCGAAGATGATTCTCATGTAATTTTCCGCATAATGAATCTTCATAGTCCTGATGAGTTTGCAGTTGGGGTGCTAGCTCTACTTCCTGATGTTGCACTCTATAATGGTATTCTTTGTTCCTCTTGGAATACAAGGTGTGTCATCCTTACAAACGAAGCCGGGCAGGATGTTGCAAGAGGAATTTGTCGAAGTGTTGAGGCGGACCTCGTCATCGATATGGACGGAAAACCACTTGGCAATGACCGAGTTGCCGTTCAAATTGCGGAATCTGTTAGCGAGGAGGATGTTCTTTCAGCATGGATGTGGTCGATGCACTCCTGGCACATTAAGCAAGTATTATTGAATGGTGCCAGGTTGTATGACCACGATCAGACATCTATCTACAATGCAGCTGTACAAGCCTCTGGCCGTCGCATTCGTGCTGGTGTGCGTTCTTATGAGACTTCCCGAGAGAGGAGGGAGCCAGACACCCCTTCTAAGAAATATACCCTTCTCACTATGCAAGCGATCAACGCCGTGTCTTCAAAATCATGCTGCATAAAGAATTGTTTGCAACCATTTCGTTGGGGCCACATTCAAGCCATTCGCTCGGAGGTCTACGAATGGAGGGGTTTATTTGCGTAAAAGCAAATTGCTGGAGGTTCACGGGCAAATCCATCATGACACCCCTGGGAAGGAAATGATAACCTTGGCTGGGGTTGATGTATGTCCTACTGCTTGGTGGACCATCCACGGAATATCAAAAGCCACCTTCTACAGGTACAAAGACTTGGCAAAATCTGGTATGCGAGCAGAAGCGCATGGAAATTTGGGGTCGAAAAAACCACGCACGCACACACTGCAAGCCACGGCCACTCTTGATCTATTTATTGAAAAGGACGCAGACTGAATGCCCCACAAGTCAAGAACATTAGAATCTGGGGAGAAAGTTCCTGCAATGGTTTTGCCGTCATCATTTTGTTGGAGTGATACACTACCTCAAATCAATGCAGTGAATGCTCTATTCAATTTACAGCCTGTTTCATCGAGTGGATTGAGTAACATCTGACTTCCTCTTTCTCTGAGTATGCTCCCAAGGCTCGTGGAGACAGCTTCACATGATGTGGACTGTGTGACACGTATAAGCAATTACGCAGTGCTTGTACTCCACGTTCTGTTGCAGCGGCGAAGTGGGATGAGAAATTAGACACCCATGTTCAAGGGCAAAGGGCTCATAGGATACTATACTATGCTAATCGAAACATGTCCGTGGAATCACCTGACAAGGTTCTCACCATCATCCACGACAAAATGGATCACTCTAAGACCGCTTCACCCCATTTTTGTCACAAGAGCAAAGCAACCGATTCCTTCATAAAAATGCATGTTGCTGTGACAGGCATGATTGCTCATGGCCATGGTGACATTCAATATGCACACTATGGACTAGAGATCTTTCCCACAAACTCAAATCACACTATTGGGTCCATTGCACAGTTACTGCGTGACCTTGAGAATTCGCCCAAAAGTTCATCACGTGAATTGTTTGTTCGGCAAAGAGCCTTCAAACTGACAAAAGCGGTGCTCCATGGATTCGAAATGTGCTTGGATTCCCTCCCTCCCCCCTCCGATGAGGTGAATGAAGGTAAACCTCTTCCACCAACATTGACTCTACAGCTTGACAATGCGTCTGGAGACAACAAAAACCGTTGGGTTTTTGCTTTCTGTTCTCTATTTGTTTTCAAAGGAATTTTTCGTGAGGTGTACATCAATTTCCTCATTGTTGGGCACACTCACGAAGACATTGATGCTCTTTTCGGTTGATGGAGCAACAAGTTGAAGACTAATGACTATCCAACACTTCCAAGGCTCATGAAGTCTTTCATGGATTGCGAAACTCATCCAGTCATTCCTCATCTCATTGAAGAAGTCCCAGATTTCAAAAGGTTTGTTGAAGGGTACATGGGGACAGGCAGAGACCACTTAGAAGGTCATTCTACAGGCCAACAATTCAAGTTCCACATGGATGCGGATGGATGGCCCATAATGGAGTTCAAGTACCTTTGTACAGACGTCAAGTGGTCTCCCAATCATGGCAAAGGGATACGGTTGTGGTTTGAAATTGAAGACAGGCGTTTGAAAGTCCCCAGCGGTAGTCCACCACCTTTGGCTCCGACACAAATTTGTGCCTTTGATGAGGTTTGCAAGGGTTTGAACGGTTATATTGCGTTGTGGGGCAAAATGGCAAACAACAATTTGTCAAGAGAGTTCCAAAGGAAAAATGATCCAATAAGGAATTATTAGAAAGGCGTAAGAAGTGCTCTGGATGAACCTCTTCCAGTGCAACGGACATTGCAACACGGATTTTGGCCAAGAACTAGGATCACACGTGAGAGAGAAGACGAAATGCAGGAGGATGGCACATTACATGAAGAGTATGCGGAGGACGCACCATTTGTGGGTCGTAGACGTGATCGGCCTCCTCCTTTATTTCGCGTTGGTCGTGATGTCTATGCGGGCTATTATATTGTGGTGCGTCCCGCTGATGATGATGATGGTAAGCCGTTCTGGCTTGGAAGGACGCTCACAAACCCAAATCCTGATCCCAGGCATGTGAATTTGATTCAAATTCAATACTGGACCCCATCTTCAGGTCTACACATTATTATGGATTCATATGCTGGTTGGGATACAAAAGAAGGAAATGTATGGCGCGAAGACCGATCATTTCCTCCAAATTGGTCAAACACGGATTGTATCATGACTGCTTGGAAGCCACGTATTAGAAAGGGAACTTCAAGTCCAAAAACTTCAATTCCCAAAGCACAGATTAGCATCATCAAATCATTTGTGGCGGCGTATTGTCTCGTTCAAACAACAATGCATCCACATCACAAGGATGAACAATTGGTAGTTCTGTTAGGAGACTAGTGTTTTTGGAATTGAATTAGAATGCCATCATTAATTTAGTTGTTTTCCGATGTTTGCATGTAGAGTTGTGCTATATCTTCGACTATTTTGTGGCAATGTATTAAAGTTGATTTACATAATGTATGTATTTGTTGTCATCCCTATAATCATGTAATGAATTATGCATCATTTTCATTGTAATTATGTTGTATTAACTTTTTGCTCTTTATAATGTGGTATCAAAAGTACAATGCCCCACATAAAAATATAACAACATAGTGTGTAAACTCCCTATTGTGAACTCCAAAGCTCAAATATAAGGTGTAAAAGGTATACATATGAAGCTCGTGGTTTGTGTTACGTGTTCTTTGTTATGAACAAATTAGAACTATTTTATCACAAGGAGTTCTAAAGTTGAATATGTGTCTCAATTTAATGAAGTGTCTGAGTTTTGTGATCACTTCATTCATTAAAATTGAGATTAAATTTTGTTTTAATAGCCCTAGATGTTAATTGCAAGTTTTTGTTACCGTTTTCCCTACTACCCCAATAAATTGTTGTGTACTTAGCTAGATCAAAAGTCTAATTTTATTATTGTGTCTCAATATAATGAACACTTAGTACATTCTAAAATTAGATCAATTTAAAATGAGACTGCAATTTGTCTCAATTTAATGAATAAAGCCTTGATACATAAACTACAATGTGGCCTCTATAGTGCATGTTGAGCTTGTATTGGCTCAGAAGGTAGATTGGGGCACGTTTCCAACAACAGCTGGGGCCCTACTTTTGCTTGGGCAAGGAATAAAAAGATATAATTTTTGTGGTTGTGAATGTAAGTGCCATGGTGTCGCAGCACAGGGTAGGTAAATTTTCCATTATACTCACAAAAATCACCCTAGAGTATAACTAAGTGACTCTAAAGATCGAACCCACGAGATTTTGTGAAGTATCTAACCTTATTAAGCAACTAAGCATAGTCAGTATCCAAATCCTTCCTTCTAGTCCTATTCCTCAAACCGGAAACATAAAAACACCAAAAAAACTAACGACTGGATTCCCTCTATTTTTCGGTTCCAACTAGTTAACCGGTTATCGATACCCAACACAACCTCAAGATCTTACCATTTCCGATCCCGGTATCCGTCTAGACCAATCCGCTCTGCATTGCCTATAAGTAATCTCACTCCTATGCAATTTGGTTTTATCTTTGTTTAGCCATCAGAGGTGTTGCCGCTTGCTTTTGAGAGTGGTAGGCCTACCACACCTTTCGTAATTTATAGTTGCTGAAGACCCACTATCCTAATCCCTAATCTCCTAGACTAACCCGGATCTGGTTTGGTCCCTCACAACAACCCAGATGGCAATCCGGATTGCAGGTCACACAAAGACCTCCCGTACGATCCTCTCAATACTACAACGACCTTAATGTCAATTCCTATCCGTACAAAGCTAGGCGGTTACAAGTGAATCCGTCCATTTCAACATCAATCAAAACTCTTCCGTTTACCACTAGGGCAGTGAGATCTCACAAGAGATCAAACACTCAACCAAATTTCCCACCCGGGAGTTCTAGCGCGACTAAGGAATCCCTCCCTATTTGCCTAGTTTAACAATGGTTTTTTCACCCAGAATCTCAAACTCTAAACGTGCTGAGGAACTTGAAACTCACTCCCAAATCCTTCTTACCCGCTCTCATGTACTTAGAATAAAACTTGAAACGTTAAAGAGAGAAATCCTTCACAAATCTGCTCACGCTTTCCTAACTTCTCACCATATAATCCTGCCACGCACTTGGGAGAGACACACAGCAAGAGAGCAAATGGAAAACACAAGAAAAATGCAAAGTGAAGATTCCCAATCCCTAGCACACGGACTGAATAATATACAATTGTAAAACTTTCCAAAAATACAAAAAGGCAAAAGTGCTTGTAAAAGTCAACCTTTTTCCGAATCCTATCTTCTGGTCCTTCCTAACACTACCAGATCAGATTACAACTCCAAATCCGTTCCCGTCCTATCCTACACTTACAAAACTATCCTACCTACAAGGCAACCCCACGTCCCAGCAAAGGACTCTTAGGCTCCTATTCCAATTGATTGAAGACACCCTCCAAGTTCCTGTTCCGCTCCTCGGCTATAGGATTTGGCAGATCGGATCCGGGTGAAGAATCCATGTTGATTGGCGCGGTCTGGGAAGGTTGACTCTTCTTCAACTAGGGAGTCTGATCCTTTCCTTCCCTTGTTTCCGTTCCATCCGGAAATGACTTTGGCATGGAAATATCCGACAGATAGATCCTCATGGATCCGATCAGCTTTTGCGTGCACTCTTCCATTTGGTTGGCAACCTCCCGCGCCTTGACCATCGATACCTCTACCTGCTCGGAGAAGTCCATCAGGATCTAAACCATTCGGGAACCAGATAGTTTCTTATCCTCCAAGACCTTATTGTCAAAGAGTTTTGCTTTGATTGCAGTAGTTTCGATTTCACCAAAAGTGGCCTTCACCGCTTCTGCTACCTTCTGCGTCTCATCCGCCATCTCTCGTGTGGCGGCCATGTCCTCCTTGAAGGTGAAAACTTCCGCCTTCAACATATCGGCTTCCTTCTAAAGTCGACAAATCTCCGCTTCCTGCTTCTGGATCTCGACTGGATTGGTGATGCAATTCGCCACCTTCGCCGGTAACTCACTATCTGGAGATGCTTGCACCAGCTTTCCAATCTTGGAAAGCGTCCTCTTCTTGACCTCCCAATCCCCTCGTATGTTGCAGAGGATTCCGGTCAACTGCTCAAACGGATCTTTGGAATCCGTCTTCTTGGGGCTTGGCTTCTCCACTTCCGGTCCCTTGTTCGGAGTAGATTTGTGCCCGTGCGGCGATCTTCTTCCGTGAGGAGATGTGGTCTTGTGTCGTTTGTTCGGCCTCTCGATCTCTTCCTCCTCTTCTTCTTCCGTCTTGGATCCGGTTCCTTCCTTGACCTCGTCATCCAATTCCGACTCTCTGTACTGCAAGAGAGTTTCCTGAGTCTTCTACTCCTTCTCCTCCGTATCCGTCAGGAGTTGGTGATGCTGGTAAAGGTGGAAGAGGTAGGGACACAAAGGTATCGGCCTATTCCTTCTAATCCTTGTGGAGAGCTGGGACACCAAATCAAACAAGATCCGGGCCCAATCTGCTTTCCGGTCTCCGCTCAGGGCCCCGAAAATCGTGTTGACAAGAGTTATCGTCACCTTCATCGGCTTCTCCGGATGCAGGATTGGGATGAGGAACTGGAGCAGGTTCCGATGCTAGTCGTCTACGCAATCCTCCACTGCGTATCCGTCCTTTGGGCCCACTGCTCCTCAAAACTTGCCCCGGATGTACTCCTCCTTTTGGTTGGCCATCCCATGACCCCCTAACTGGAAACTGTACACCGCTCTCCATATTTCTTCCGTCCAGTCGGCCGGAACACCTTAAAGAGTGTTGTCAAATTGATTTGACAACTTTCTGAGTATCTCCCTTACCATTTGCTCATCTCTAAACCTCCAGGGTTTATCTAAAAACCCATGGCATCCCATCCTAGTGAGATCCGCCTTGAGTTGCTCCATCTCTTCTTCCCTGGAAGGGAGGACCCGAATCACCTTCTGAAGCTTAGCCGCAGTTGTGGCAGAAGTTGACGCCCCCGCTCTATGCTTTCGGAGTTGCGGCATGGACACAAACTAGACCTGGCCGGATCCTTTCCGATTCTACCTCATCCACTTCTAGCCGTACATCCCGTTCTCACTTTCTCTCTCCGATCTCAACCGGAAACCCACACAAGCTGGCGCGCGCATGGAAATCTACCTTGCAGTACACTTCTAATACGCGTCCACCTTCCGCACACTCACACAATTGCTAAAAAACAAAACGCTGAGCTGAAAACGAGGAGCGTGAAGAAGATACTCTTGCTAAACAGAGTTTGGAAAAAGGCGCAACTGGAATGGTTCAGGCCTTATATAGTCTCAGGACCCAAGACTAGTCATCATGACTTTTTCCGGTCCGGTCCCCAGCATTCCGGTCTAACTCTAATCCGATCCTTGATTACTCCGGATATGGTTTTGTTTTTGAACACTGGTACGTGGACCGGATCAGATTCAATTATTCCGTTGCTTTAATGTCCTTGTTTAATTTTAGTCCTCTTGTTTCTAAACTGAATCTGGATACTAATTGCTAGTTTTTGTTCCATCTTCTAGGTGAACCAAAGGAAACCAAAAATTCTGGTTGCAACAACATGGAAACAAGAAATGGTGGATATGTGAGGGATGAAAGAGATTTCTTTGCAAGAGAGGTATTCAAGAGAGTTTGAAAGAGGGAAAGAGGGAGTAAGAGAGTTCAAGAGAGGGACAATTGGTATGGAGGATTTATAAAATTTGAGAGATGGGGGCCCAAGGTTAGATCAAAGAGGATCAAGGCATCAGATAAGGAAAGCAAAGGAAATAAGCGAGGGTTATGTAGACATTTTCTTTGGAGGCAGAGATTGGAAGTGGAGAAGTTAAAGATTAATTGGAGGAACAATTAAGGAGTGGGTTTAAGGTGGGAGAAAGAGACGGATATTGAGGCCAGATGAAGGATGTTGTTCAGTTTAGGAAAAATTCTGCAAACGATAAGGGGTGTTGGTCTAAGGTTTTTAGATATGTTGGAGGGAGACATACTTGGGTTTAGGTTTAGGGTAGAGAATAGGAAGGAGGCGGGGACTAAGGATTGGGGTGAGTTAGTGGGGTCTGAACAAAAATTGAGCCATACAAACAAAAATTGGGCAAATGATTTAGGGCACCAACATGACCATATATAAGCTTCGGTGGTGGCCCTTTTAGTCTCACCATCGTTTTTGTAGTAGTGAAAATAATGTCTTAATAGTACGGACAATAATTATGCTCCATAATGCTTTAGGAGCAAAGTCTGAAGAACTCTTTTAATCTCATTCTAGCTGAAACTAGGAGCGTGAATGAACATATAAACCTCCGGATCTAAGCTACAGACTACGTTGAAGACGAAGTAGATGTGCTTACAATACGTCTATGCACCGCGCTTGTCAAGTGACTTGTCAGACATATGCTTGAAAGATTAGCAGTCACAGTTTGGGAACTAGCCAATTAAGGCCATATTCATTAAAACGAGACTATTTGGAATCTCATTTTGTTCATGACCCTAAATTTAGTATGCAAAAAAGTCCATTAAATTGAGACAATTCAATAAACTTAGACATGAATATGCCAATAGACTTATTAATTTAAGCATGTACATGAAATTGCTTACCAATTTTGGAGTAAAGATATTTGAAAGATGATTTTAAAATTAATTTGAAGTCTAACCATCAATTCAAAATAAATATTGAACTTAAAGAGAAAAGCAAACGCTTGTGGCATATGCTTAGGGTTTAGGATTTAGGGTTTATAGAAGAATTCATCATACAATGTGGTAATGCATCTACTCTTACAAATCCATAGTGATGGACCAAAAAAATACAATTTACAAACTGAAAAATACACAATGCAACACATAAAACAAATTAAAAATATATTATATTGCACACCACTTACAACATTACATTCTAAAACACCAAGAAAAATAAATGAACATAATGGACTAAAATAATTTGCGGACTAAATCTGTTTCTTCTTTCCAACCTCTTTCTTTATCTAGTTTTTTGTAAATATTTTTAAGAAAAGCACCTCCACTACTACAAGTACTTCAGTTACATTTTTTCTCTTAAAATATAAAAAAATACACTACAAACTTCTAATCACTTCCCTAAGCCTACAATCTATCCACCTTCACTCAGAAGATGTATTGTTGTCTTCCCCACACACAAAAGCCTCCACAAATGCCTTGATTATAGCAATTTGATTTTTGGGAATTTTGATTCTTGGATCAGAAGTCTTTGCTCTCATACGTGGCTTCCAAGTAATCATCATACAGTTCGTCTGTGTCCAGCTCGGAGAAATTGCCTTATCCTTGCACCAAGAATTTCCTTGTTTTGTGTCCCAACCCCCGTAAATATCCTCCATAACGTGTTGAAAAGATGTAGCCGTCCAATATTGCAGCTCAGTTGAATTGACATGCCCTGGATCTGGATTAGGATTTGTAAGTGCACAAGCAAGCCAAAATGGGCGGAGGTCACCATCAACAGGTCGCACTACAACAAAATAACCTGCGTACACATCACGGCCAACACGGAATGAAGGTACTGGACGGTCACGCCTACAACCAACAAATGGAGCATCTTCTGCAAATTCCTCACGCATTTGACCATCGTCAAGGTATTGGTCTTCCACTTCCTCAGTGATTTGAGAATTTGGCCAAAATCCATCCCGCAATTTCTCACGCATCACAAGGGGTGCGTTCAAAGCTCTTCTGACACCTTCCCAGTATTTCCGCACTGGCTCATTCTTCCTTCGAAACTCTCCAGACAAGTCTTGATTAGCCATTGCACCCCACAATGCAATATATCCTTCTAAACCCTTGCAAACCTCATCAAAACAACGCATTTTTTGTGGAGCCAAAGGTGGAGATGTACCCCTTGGCACTTTAAGACCTCCATCTGTTATCTCCTTCCACAAGCGAATGCCTCCACCTTCCTTTGGCAGCCAATCCACATCAGTACACAAGATCTTGCACTGCATCAAAGGCCATCTACTAGAATCCTTGTAAAATTTGAATTGCTGGGCTTGAGAATGGCCCAATACATAATCATCACCTGTATGCAAATACCCTTCTACAAAACACTTTAAATCAGGAACCTCTTCAATAACATCATATTCATCATTTTGGGAGTTTTCCAATGAAATGGGAGCTTGTGTATAGTGAAATGTCAATCCCAAAACATACATAAATGTATAAAGAAGAAGAAATTCTTGTTTGCAATCGTGTAAAAAGTAACGAAATGACACCAAAAACAGATTTGGAAATGAAGAATTATGGAATACCATGCACTAAATGAAACATACAATGTAGTTAATGAAAAAAAATCACCAAATTTCTATATAAAAGTTATTTACATCGCAAAATGCATGTGTGTAGAAGCAATGTCTACTCATCCCAAGCTTCAAGTTGCTAATCTACCACAACTATGAGCCGGCAATGCTATGCACAATATAATTTTGCTTCTTTCCTGAAAAATATCAAAGAACCTAGAATCCAAAATTTGTAATCATTCATCAATAGTTGAATGATTCACCAAAATTTTACACCAATGTACTTATAGGAGACTAAAGTTTTTGGTGATGGTCTTCAAGCTATGTACTACAAGTGCGACCTACTCTTCAACATCTCCATTGCCTTCAATAACTCTGGCCCTCGGCTATGTCCGCTGCTACTAGCAGATCTTTGGTGCACAGTTTCCCGCCTTTGTTTCTTCAAGGACCTCCGCTCCCAAGCGTCCTACGGATGACGGCCACAATGAAGAGGAGGCAATCCATCATGTGTTTTGCATTGCCGTTTGGCAAGATTCAATGAAGACGGTTTAAGTCGAGGATGAGGCAAGCCCGTCGATGGGGTTGGTTGACTCGTAGGCTCGACGTCCTTAAAAGTCTTGTCGACGATGTCAACAAACACAGGCTCTATGTCATTCACCTGCAAATATAGAATTTGTAAGAGAGACTTACAATCAAACATGCTTACAAATCATCACATAGAAACACAAAAGAGTGCATAGACACGGATTGTTAACACACCTCCATAAGAGCCACCACAGCCATTTCATCAACATAAAGCTTCCTCTGCAGTTCGGGATTCATCCCGGAGCGACTTCGTGGGGACATTGACTGCGGACGAGATTTGAGTGGAGATGGAGAGTGTGCCAATATAGGACGTTTTCCTCCATTGGGAGGACTGTCGACAACACCATCATCTACATCCATTACAGAGAAATCCATTGTTGATTGCGTCGTGGCCGCCGAATACATGATATGTCGAATCCCCTTTTACGATATGGCGAGCTGCCCATAATCAACAAGCGTATCAACAAAGGCCACACTTTTGTCTTCACAATGTTCTTTTGATGCCACCAAAACACATAAATCTCGGACACAAAACACAAGCCTGCATTGTAAAAAAATTTTGTACTTTTACTAATGAATAGTCGCACTATAACTTCCACACAAAGTACATACACTACAACTCCACAGAAGCTAGAACCCTACAACACCTACGACCAACTCTAGCGCGGAGTTAATTTAAGTAGGAACAAGATGTCTGATAGCTTAAGCTCCTTGCGACGCGGAACGTTCGGGGTTGGCGGAGGGCCGTCATGTTCATCATTATTCTCTTTCCACTCATCAAGAAGTCTATTTGATTCTCTAAGAGCCGCACAAAGCATTTTGTACTTGGATTGGTCGAGTTCATTCACAAGGTGGACGCCCCCCACAGAATCATCTCTACGAAAACGGATAAACCCCCAGGGCCTCTCCGTGTGCACTCTCTGAATCCAGGGCAGAAGTTCATTCATGAGGATTTCATCTCTCGACCCAATTCCTTCAGGCGACCACAAATCTAAGAGCACGACATTCGTGGCGTTGTTCATGAAGTGTTTTTCCGGCATGTCATCCACTATACTTGTGTTGTTCTCCGTGAAAATGGACCCCTTTAACTTGTACAATTTTTCTAGAGGCTTGATCTGGAGGTCCTTGTTCGAGCCCGTCAACCTGTAGTTCAATAGCTTTCCGTATCTCCATTTCCATTTTATAACGCTACACTGCTCTCGGCCGAGAACTTGCATAGGCGGCTGCATGCCGCTGAATGCGTAATTGCAAATATGTTGGGCGTAGCTTCTGTTCATGGAGCTCCACACCACTACGTTCGCAACGGAGGATAATTCTCTCAGAAACCTCCTTACGTATGGCCGAAGAGTGACCCTATTAATATCCATGATGTCTTCTGGATCACGGACTACCTCACTGGGAGAGCAAAATCTCTTTTGAACCATGTGATATCTTAAATCATCACAAAAGACCAATAGTCCATTCAGATCCAGAACGACATTTAGCCACTTTTTTGTCAACCTGGATTTGAATGGGGGAAGACTCCGGCCTTCCGCATTATCTAGAGCAACGGTTTTCTCACCCTGCCCATGAGGAACAGAGACAAAGTGCCGATTAAACAGACGCACATTGGACGAAGACTATAGTACTGCAGCCATTTCTCCATGACGTTCAACTTATATCCATAAAGGGAAACTAACAACTAGTACACATAGAACACTAAGAACGTACTGCATCGTCGTGTAGAAGAACCGGTGCCGAAATTACTGGCTCCAACGAATCACTGGATGGAGAAACCACCGGCATCTCAAGGGGGTCTTCGGGAACATCCTCCTCAACCTCCACGTCTCTGCCATCCCGAACATCCTCTTGGACCCTCTCTTCTTCAAGACATGGCGGACATGCCTCTGCCACCGGATCAAAACCATGCGAAACAGTTTCGGAGAAAATAAACTCGGGAGACGTCTCCGGATCAAACATTATGGCATCGCAAACAAGAAGGGGTCCCTGAATTTCCGAAGACAGCAAGCTTCCGACTGCAAAGAATCAGAGCCAGACAATGAAATGTAAGAACACAATTATATTACACTGTCTCACTGAGAGATAAAAAAATTTACAATACGTACAGTGTATTTGGAGAGCTCAGCTACTCTACCACTAGATTCTCCCTAAAGTCCACCAAAAAAAACTTGAGGAGTTTTAACTCGAATCGAGTTAAAACTCAGGCTCAGAGAGTCACAGGGAACAACGTGGAGGATCATCAATCACAGGGTCCTGTGACAGCTTGGCCACTACAGTAGCATCCTCAGTCGGATGCTGAGTGACAACCTCCGGTGCAGATCCCTCGTCCGGTACAGCTTGTTGCGGAGGAACCACTTGCTCGGGAACTTCCTGGACCTATCTCTCCGTGACTATCCTCGTCACGTCTTCCACAGACTCCACTTGATTTGGCGTCGAGCAGGGGGAGGCTTGCGCCAGCAAGTTCTCGGACGCAGACGGACCTCCGGTGATGTGGGCAGAACCTGTCTGTGGTTGCCTCGCACTGTCTGCGGACCCCTGTGCCTGATTCAAGATCAGCAGCTGCGGAGTTGGTGCGTTCGGGTCGATCATCATCATGGGCCTCGCATTTATCAAGGCCGAGATACTTGCAGTTGCCACTTGTGACACGATCGCGGGAAGATTGTCCAGAAACTGCTTCATCAAGTCCGTGTTTTCATTCCGGGCCCGCTTGTTTTCTTCCCTTCTACTCCTCACGTTCCTCCATCCGAGCCTTGGCCTGCTCCTCGTTGTTCTGCCTCATTAAATTATATATGAATTCGGCATTGATGGGGGAGTTCGGTGCAAGTGGATCTGGCTTCCTCTTTTGCGAAGGCCTTGGGCGGGAGACCGGGGTTTGAGTATCCCGTGCGGACAATCCCGAGGAGCCCCGCATGTCGCTACTCTCCTGCAGATTAACCGATGGAGCGACTGCAGTCGGCGTCAGATTCATCCCCTCGTGAACTGGATCGACCCAGTCCATCACATCATCATCGTCTCCGTCAAGGTCGACAATGTCGTCTCGCTGGGACGCCCTTGGCGTACTACTGGGATCGTCACCAATGGACCTCCTTCTTCTTTCTGGGAGGACCCTTCCCCGTGAAGACGAGGCCCCCTTGACCCGGCTGTCTTCAAACTTTTGCTTGTCGACGAAGTAAATGGAATCCAGGAAGTCATCCTTGTCCATGTTCTCCGATTCCACGCAGAGGGAGAGGAATGTGGCCTTTTTCGCACTGTCGCCGACGACGAAATGGTCCAGAGATAAC
The DNA here is from genome assembly GCA_951230915.1 of Antitrichia curtipendula. Taxonomy (NCBI): domain Eukaryota; kingdom Viridiplantae; phylum Streptophyta; class Bryopsida; order Hypnales; family Leucodontaceae; genus Antitrichia; species Antitrichia curtipendula. Next base: position 19,417,454 of record OX579637.1, on the reverse strand, counting down.
ATCTGTAGGGAGTAAGACCAAAGTAGTCAGAACACCAACGAAAACCATCCGAAACGTGGAGACATTCAACTCGACCCGAGTTAAAGTAATGTGGTCGTCATAAGAATGACCCCCGGCAAATGTTTCAGAGCCGGACAACTCAACTCGACACGAGTTAAAAATATAACTCGGTACACTCACCCAAGCCGCGCATATTGCTTTCTTTCCCGCGAAGTATGACAACACCACGTCTCTGGACGAGACGAACAAGTCCATCACGGTCAAGTAGAACTCCATCCGCAGTTCCGTGTCATACATTCTGTATTCCACCTCCACGGTCTGCCTCCTGGAGTTGTAGTGAGAGCTCGGAGCCACACCGAACGTCTTCGGGATTTGGCGAGTCTTGATCGCCGCTCCGTTCTTCACCAAGAAGAGCATTTGCACAGGCTCTTTTGCGCGTGCGCTCCTCTCGGGAACGTCCCCAATGCGCTCGAATGCAGAGGGCAGGTACTCCACGAACCGCACTGAGTATGTTCCCGCGAATGGGGATGTCCGAATGTAACTCCACAGATCCACTTCAATCTCCTTGTCATCCGCGATCCACAGCCAACCCTCCGAATCTGTTAGCTCCTCCCTGGCGTCCTCTTCGAGAATGGCCATAAACTTCTCGAAGTATGTCGACGACTTCTCCTCGTTGATGATCCCGGGGATGTTTCTGAAGTCTATTAACGCCAACTTGATTCTGGACTTCACGGATTCGTTCCAGACATTCAAGTCCCAGTCGCCAAACTCGTCATCGTTCATCTCAAAGGGCCGGTAGAACGCTGGCTTCATGAATCTTTCCTTGCTCTCCATGAAGACCTTGAAAAATTCCTGAGCCACCGGCGACAATTCCTTGACAGTCTTCTTCTTGTTAGATGGCATCTTGGCCTGAGAAAAGAAGGATTCACCGGGACCTATAAGAAGCGTGTTCTTCGTCGCCTTGGTGACGTTGTACTTACGCTTGAAGGTTTTCCAGGCACTCCTCCGGTAGTTTCCGTCGTTGTCAAATAGTTTGAGCTTGTCATCAAGGTAGTGCAGCTGCCTCCGGACAGCCGCCTTCCGTTTGGTCCTCTCGAGCCACTCCTTCGCAGTGTAGCAGTCGGGGAGAACGGACCTTGGGGCCCTCATCGTGACCTTCGGGTGCGCTGCCTCGCGATTCGGTGTTCTGCTAAATAGATGTAAGGCGAGCCTCTTTAGGTCACCCTCCGTGACGTTTCCAATCCACTTGAAGAACTCCCGGGTCATGACACTGTCCTTCTCCAAGCTCCACCCCTTTGTGTTCCTGATCGCAATCGTGGAATCCGGGTCTATGAGTTGTCCCTGAGAATGACTGGAGATGACCTCTGCCCAGAGGTCATAGACATCTTGTGATGCCGTTATGAGCTTTATCTCATTGTGGATGTCAATGTCTCTCTGGTTCTTCTTTCCCAAATACCCTTGGTTCTTCTTGATGTCGATCATGGCAAACCTGAGCTTGATCGCATTCTTGAAATCCTGAAGAGTCGTTCCGCCGCGTGCACATGACGTTAGTAAGGGAGCTTAACTCGACTCGAGTTAGAATGTAGAATCACTTGCAGGTATCATGACATGGTTGCTTGCTTAACTCGACTCGAGTTAATGACTATGAACTTACCAGGAACAATGACGCGTTTGTTGCGTCCACTCTCGTCTTGGGCACGGACTTGGCCATCTTTCCGAGCTCTGTGGGCTCCCTCGGTGGCGTAGGACTTCCCATACTCGTCTACACGAACCATGAAGCCAGTATGTTCGTCGCCCAGGTTGGCATGAAGTTCTGGAAATGATTCACGCGGTTGTAGTATGCAGAGATTTTACGTATGATACTGTCATCCCTGTTCCAAACGACAAAGCATTCCCACACCTTGAACTTGTTCTTCTTGTCCTAGGGAATTTGGTCCATCAGTTGGATTCTTTTGGAGGCCTCCACGCAGTGCTGTCCGTTGACCATCCAGAACTTCTTAGCCTTTATTTCCTCGAACGTTTGCGGCTTCTTCTTCATATTCTGAGGATAGGCGCAGAGTGTCATCTTCTTGTCCGGGTCAGGCATATTGATGAGGAAGTTCAGCGTTTTCCTGACGCCTTGGTCTTCTTGTTCGCGGATATTAAGATTTTGTGGGGGCTTTTCCAGTTGATCAATTGGAATTTGGAATTTCTCCCCAATCTTTGTAATGTACGAGTCAGTACAGGCCGACCAGTAATCCGCATACGATTTGCATGCCTCCTCGTAGTCTATCTTGTGAACGCTTCCGCCAAGATCTTGTGGAATGTTCACTATCTCCAAGGCCATGCTGTTCTCTGGCACCAGAAGGTCCTTCAGAGCCGGCTTCTTCCCCTTATTCTTTGGAGCCGGTGGAGGAGTCATCCCGGGATCTCCCCGGCTGTACTTCTCCGTTTGCTTCATGCGGGTGTGACTGCGACCAGTCTCCGGGGTGGCTATGACGAGTGACCCTTGGCTGCCCCCTTGACTATTGTAGTCCCTGGTCAACGTAATTGGCTGCATTCTCTAAGTCTTGTCCTGGAGGGTGGCCTTCATATGGTCGACTCCCTTGATCAAGGCATTCACCCTAGATGCCAATGTCATCGATGTTAGCGGCCCCCCTCCTTGGGCTTTCCACCGATTCTCTTTGATGTGCTGCTCGATATCTTTCTGTAGCTCTTGATAGTCCGTGTTGTTTAGGGACTTGTAGTATGCCGACACAGAGAATTGTATTCTCCGGCTGTTCACTACGTACGAGAAATAGTACTCCTCTTGTTGCTCGGGGTCCATTGTTTTACAGCAGACAAAAATGAGGCCTCCGGGACCGGTGATGACTTCGCGCACAACCTCTGTCAACGTCACGGGCAGGTTATCCTCGACCTTGTATTTCGTCCGGAACGAGAGATTCTTGTTTATGGGTACTAGGACAAGAGTCCAGTATTCCACCTCCTCCGGGTCCTTCCACTGCCAGCACTCGCCAAGCATGTCGGCGTCACCATAGTCGTCTTTGTCCTCTTCAGGGATCTGGAATCTCTTTAAGTAAACCTCGAGATCGCTGATCTGGTCCTCCATGCCTGCAACGAATCAACACTAAAACTGTTTAACTCGAGCCGAGTTAAGATACATGGAGACATGACACGGTTCCTACGGGGGTCCGTAGTTCTTTGACATCGACTTCATGTTCTACCTTCCTTTTGCCCCGTCCCGTACTTTGCCACGGGGATATGTACTTCCCATCTGGCTTTCTTGTGGTTCTTTATCTCGGTCCGAGTTAAAAGGTCTGTCTTCCTTGTTTTCTGTAGCGTTGTCTTCTTTGTGGTAGTTGCTTTTTTAGTTGTTAGTAGGTTTTCGTCCTGAGTACCCGGACAAATCGCTGGGTCCTCTACTTTCAGTGGAATGTTTTTAACTCGCTTCGAGTTGAATGTAGTTAATTGGATATTTTCTTGGTCCTTATGTCTTGGTTGAACGTCTTTCCCGATTTACTTGTTTCGAATTAACGTTGTTAGGCAGGAATTTTTTTCTTCGGTTTTCCAGGCCGTGGTCTTCTGTTCTAATCTTTGTTTTCGTGCGTTCAAGAATCATTTAACTCGGGTCGAGTTGAAATTTTTGACGGCTTGACGTATTTTAACTCGAGTCGAGTTGAAATTGTCTGACTTTTTGGCATATTTTATCTCGACCGAGTTGAAATTGTCTGGCTTCTTGACGTATTTTAACTCGACCCGAGTTAAAATGTCGATCTATGGATCTCCGATCGAGTTAAAACATACATTGCGTCGAGTTAAATCGTGCTTTGCATCGAGTTAAAACTTACATTGCATCGAGTTAAAGCATACATTTTAAACACCAAGAAAAAATATTGTTGTTCAGCTGAATTGTAACCTTGCTAAAACAACAGGATACATGACATATTCCTGAATCAAACATCATCTTCATGCACCAAAAACTAAGATCCTGCAACAAATACAAAAACAAGAACGGAAACAGAAAAAGGAACAGAAACCTAAACCACAAAACATCAAAATCAACAGAAGCATAAACAAAAACAACAAAAACAGCTAGATCTGCAGAAACCTAAACCACAAAACATCAAAATCAACAGAAGCATAAACAAAAACCACAAGAACAGTGAGATCTGCAACAAGAACAACAACATCTTGAGCAAGACCAACTAGATCTACAACAGAAACTTAAAAGAAAAACATAAACAACAAAAACATAAACATGAATAAAAACAACAAAAGCATTGAGATCTGCAACACGAATCACAAGATCTACAGCGAAAAACCCGAGTGCAAGCCAAATGCAAGCCGAAACCCAAATGCAAAGCAGTTGACCTCTACTGAAACCATAATGCAAACCCGAATGCAACAGCAAACCCTAGAAACCCGAGTGCAAGCCAAATGCAAGCCGAAACCCAAATGCAAAGCAGTTGACCTCTACTGAAACCATAATGCAAACCCAAATGCAACAGCAAACCCTAGAAACCCGAGTGCAAGACAAATGCAAGCCGAAACCCAAATGCAAAGCAGTTGACCTCTACTGAAACCATAATGCAAACCCAAATGCAACAGCAAACCCTAGAAACCCGAGTGCAAGACAAATGCAAGCCAAAACCCAAATGCAAAGCAGTTGACCTCTACTGAAACCCGAATGCAAACCCGAATGCAAGCAGTTGACAGAAAGTGGGAAATGGAGAATTGCAGAAGAACAAACTCATCCACAATGGATGATCGTTGCTCGAATTTGCCGCCGCCTCCTCTGAAGCACACACTGATGCACACACTCGCAAAACGCAACCAAGAAACGCAACCGCGAAGCAACGCCCAGGAAAGCAAGGTTGCTCCAAAAATGCTGGAGATTGCTTCAAAAAATCGCTCCACCAATGCTTAAAAACGGCTCCAAGATGCGCCCACGCGGAAGGCAAATTGAACGCGCCGAACAGGGGAGAAAATGGAGAACAACAAGCGAGAAGAAGATCAAACCACAACGAAGCAAAACCGAAAACAATACAAGGAAAACCAAGCGGGAACGAAGCGGAAGAAAATTGGGAGAGATGACCCCTACGCCGCGCCGCCCAGACGTGGCCCCTAAAATCGTGGTCCTCAATTCTTTGCCCTACAACTGTGGCCCCATAATCATGGATTTTATTTTCCTTTCTTTTGACTTGAAGAAAAATTGACGTGGAATCTAACAGAAGTGGTTTGTAATGTTCAAAGCATTTTTGAATTCCTTATGAATTTCTAAATTATTCTACCATAGGAACGTATTTATGATTCTAGGCCTTGTAAAACCCACACACGGCCAGTTTGAAAATAAATATGACTTCACCAAAAACAAGCAATATAAAATTCAAAAAACAATACATTCAAGGGAACTAAATGTGATCCCTACTAAACTTAAACAAACCCTAAATTCGTTTAACATTTGTGGTAAAACAATTGGCTTCGTTATGCTCTTATACTGGTGGTAGTTCATTCTAGACTACTTACTATCCATTTTAGAGCTCCCTACTTGATTGTTTAAAGAAGATGGTTGCAATAATCCTTAAATGACAGACTCATGACCTTGGAAATCATTTGTTTTGTCACATGCTAAAGTCTCGGAATAAAATCATTTAAAAGCCAAGTTTTAAAATTTTAATTAGAGTTCCTCAATGACTACTTATTATTTCATTCCTTCATTCTAGTATATTTAAGGTTCATTTTTAAGAGCCCTTGACATTAAAAAAACAAGAATTACAAAGGATACCCTTGCGCAAAATCTTGAAACTAAGCAAAATTACAATCATTCATTTTCAAAATTAAATGTTTGACACTAAAACTAGAATCCAACAATAATTTTATAAATGTAGAAACTATGAAAGATAATAACTTGGTTAATTTTATTTAGCTTCAAAGTATTGTAAATACTAGAATTTGGTGCCCCATGAGCAAACTGAAAGTTTGGGAAACACTAATATAATAAAAATTCCATTATGTTCTTTCTTTAACCCTTAAAGGACCAAGGGGTCCTCTTTGATGTATGCTAGTTATCATAACCTATGTGGGAAGTTTTTTTTTCTATAGAATATTACATTAAAAGGTTATATGTTTCTTATTTTAATATCAAAATGGGCGACAACAAATTTGTTCTAAAAAATAGATTAACATATGTTTTTGGAGATTGTATAGATGAATACCTCCTAAAAAAATTTGAACTATTTAATTCGACATTCATTTGAACTTTTAACTTATTATTTGAATGAATTAATAAAAGGATCTCTTATTTGACTTATTAAATCACACCTAAAATAATAGCATTTATTTGCTTCACATATGAATTTTGAATTAATTTTAGATCCTACATAAATACGTACGTAACCAAAAGATTAAGAAAAATAATTCTATGTTGTACATTTTAAGTTTTATATATATAGAGAGAGATATATATATAGAGATATATATACCAAATACATGTTTCTTTATATCAAACACATTATCATAGAAGTTAGAGTAGTATTTACTTGCTGTAAACTTAATTTTCGAATTAATTTAAGACCCCACATCCACAAATAACAAAGAAATAAAACATTCAAAATAAAAGCTTTACCTTTTTAAATGATTATATATATATAGAACACTATCATGTATTTTTATTAAATAGGAGAGTTGAATTAATTTTAGACCCTACTTCTATATAAAACTAAAAGATTAAAATTAAAAAATTAAAAATGTACCTTCTGCATACAGTAAATGTTTTATATACATATGTAGTTGTTTATAAATTCATTTTATATTTTCAATTTGTTTTTGGTCTTTGAGGGTATCAAGTAGAAGAATGAGTCATCCAAGTCACATTTTAATTTGAATGTGAAATCCTTTAACAACAAACTCATAACCTTGGAAATCATTTGTTTTATCACCGCCACGGGCCTATTCTTGGGTTACAATAATTTAAAAGCAATGTCTGCAAGTCAAACTACTACAGATGATTTCTCCTTTTCACACGAAATTGAGAAGATGAATAGTTACATTTTTATCCTACAAGTGGACATTTTGTCATTGATTGGCAATAAAGAGGTACTGCACGACATGTATGACATAAGCCACTAATCCTTCACAAGAGAGGAAGTGCACATAAGGCCTCTTGTTTTCTGGAGCACTCCTAAAGAGTTCATATAAGGATTAAAAAAACTCACAACAAAAGAGTACCAAATTCTCTTCTAAATTTTTTTTGATTTCATTGTACGGAAAAAAAAAATGTTGTCCACTTGATGTATTGTAATTGTTTGCCTGACAGTTGTATATTAGACTTAATCTACCAAAATTGAAGTATAAAGTGAAATTGAAAGAAAGGTTATTTTGCCAACTTTCTTTCCATCCAGACAACTAAAAGCCATATTATGTAATAACTGGACAACATGCGGAATAAAAACTTATTTTGTACCCTGTTTAAAGTGTTTGGGTATAAGGTTGCGCAATTATAAAGACCATTAACAAAGACTACAAAGTAAACACACATAAATTAATTTATAAATGGCTACAATTAAATAAATAAAAATTAAGATCTATAAAATTTCCTTTAAAGAACATTTAATAGAATTCCAATACATCAACGTACAGAAATCCATCATAACCTTCTTGCAATACAGCCAAGTTCAAATAAAGAATGTACGAACTATGTATTTCAACATTGTCAATGAATTATTTTATATTATTGTGAAATTTAAATTTAAAAAATCACCAGAATTAAGAATACGGTTTTTAGAAATTGAAATTTGGTGTGCTCATTAATTTGCATTTGCATAGGGCTGCAGTGATAATTATGTTCAACAAAACAAAACAATTCAAATACAACTTGTACAAACACATATGAAGAAGTCATTCCATGGCAAGTGTTCACAAAATGTATGTCTTCATTAAATTTTAAGCACTTGTGTTCCAATTTTAAAACCCTATGCATGTAATGCACAAGATATTTGCATTCAAAGGGTTTAGTGTAAAATAGTTTTATTGCAACTTGCTTGATTAAAGTTTTTGCCTTTGAATATTTTGAGTTCCAAATTCCTGTACTCTTAACTTTGGTTTCCAAAATTCTTAAGTTCAGTAGTTTAGTTTAGAATCTAAGAAAAGAATTTCAAGGAAGAACACTAATTTATTTCAATTGGATTCAAGGTATTAGAAGATTGTTAAGTACAAATACAATTAAGATTGAAGGAAAAAATAAAACATCCATAACTCTAAGATGGAATTGAAATACAAGAATCTCAACGGTGAAATGGTTCCACGAAGCAACCCTAACCCTATGTATGAATTTGTTTTTGTAATTGTAAAAAATGCATTGACAAAAGAGTCGTATAAGTTGTTTTTTGTAAAAGATTATTATATTGCTCTAAAAAGTAAGGTAGCCTATAGCTTTCTCATTAATAACCTTCACATATAAGGAATCGAATTTTCAAATGGAGACAAAAAAAGAAGTTGAAAGGACAAAATAGATTAAAAAATAATGAATAGTTCGATGATTATATTGTGCTGCCCTCCAACCTCCACTTAGGGCTCATTGTGCTATGTATAACCTTAAGTTTGGTCCATGGGACTGATTCAAATATAATTAATATATCCATGAAGCATTGGACATTTTTAAAAAGGTTAAAAAAAAATTCAATACAAATTCATTTGAAACAACAGTAAAGCATTTGGACTCAACTTATCCTTCCCAGAGCGGGGCAAAAAATACTTTTGGAGGTGAAGACGTAGGGTCATTTCTTGTTTCACCCTAAAACCCATGTGGTGAAAGTTTTGCCATTAATGTACAAACCAAGCCCAAACAAGTACTTCAACTTGTGAGTATGTTGAAGACTTCAATTTCAAAACCAAATGAAATTGTATGAATATCTGTTTTGTTTTTGGAATGTCATGTATTGATGAGCAGGCGCAATTTGCGTATTATTCTCTTGTTTTTTTGGGAAACCCATGACAACAATTATTGACAACTATTGTGCAAACAAAGCACAAAAGAAATTGGTAAACTAATATAGAAGTGAAATATTTATGGTTTTAGAAGTTCATTCTCTTCTTGAAAGCCATGTGTATAAAAAGAACTTGACATTCTCATTGGTTTGTCCAACTAGTAATTGTGGGAGTATGTCTTACAGAAATTACTAAAATTTTGAGAGCAAAATACTAATTGAAAATCCTCTTCATATCCAAATAAGTCATTAATATGTCAAACTTTGTGGGATGGAGGAGTAACCTTCAGTCACATTAAACCATACATTAAATTGATTTAGTACATTCAAATGAATGGTTCATTTGATGGCCTTCACATGAACTTAAATCAATCATAATTTGTCCTTCATGTGAGCATGCATTAATCAAGTTCAATCATTCATGATTAATCATGAGAGGTTCAAATTCTTGCAAATGACTCTAATGTATCCCATGCAATCATGAATTCACGTAGGAGTAAATCAAGAGTATAGAAAATAAGTTGTTGCAACTCAAAGAGTTCTGTAGCAGCCGATAAATATTTAACTCACAATACCCACACTTATGAATGTTCAAAGAAGGGTAATGAAAGTCCTAATTTGGTAAATAATTAGGAATGATATACGTAAGGAAATTTTTTTTCTTTTCACTATACAATATATATATGTAACAATATATACATGTACATTGTAACAATGTGCTTCATAGAAAAAATGAACTGAATTCAATAATAAAACTGAGCAACTAATTCATATAACAAGGACAAATACAAAAAAATTCTATAGAAGTGAATACTTTTAGAAATTGTTTTTTAGAGAGCACAAAATAGTTATTATATAATTTTTTAAGTTCCAGTGACTTAGAGAATACACACAACAATTATGCAATGTATTCTTCAAAGAGAATTAAAATGAACAAAGAATTTACAGTGAGTACCCTAAAGCTAGAACAGAAAATGGATTTTCATGTCCACATCTTAAGTTCTTCGTACTTGTTGTAAATGTGTCTTGGAAGTGCATGATGGGGTCAAACCACATTCAAAGGTACTATTGGGATTACTTTTGTAGGACAGGACTTGAGTCCTTTTCTAAACTTTTTAAGCTCTCAATTACTTTGATGTTGTCATTATTTTTTCTAATTTCTAATGAATAATATAGCGATGCATCCCTTTAAAAGGATGAAGAAAAAATTCCATAAAAAAAATCTTTCAAATGACATAAATCATCAATTTTTTAATCAATTTATTTATTTTTGAAACTTCTTGATTTAATCTTTTAATAAATTAAACATTCAATTCTCAAAATAGATTTCAAAGGACCCTTTTTCTACCATTAAAAAACCTGACAGGCTGACATCTAAACTTCAATTGAAACTTCAGTAAGTAAGTATAGATTTATCTATGAATAAAAAAATATTAGTCTTAACATGATTTGAACTACTAGTTGAGAAGGACTAAAATGACTAAATTTAATAGATTAACTTTAAGAATAATAGTTTCAAAGAAGATACATTGCAGATTTCAATGCGTCTAATCCCCTTTGTGGTACCTTTCAGTGTGGTTTGACCCGGTGAGCATTTATGACATGTTCATCTATAAAAGTAGTTTGTAGAAGTTTTTTCTTTTTGATGTATACATATCTCATGAGAAGAGAATTTCAAGGCCAAAATGAGTAGATCATGCTTAAATTTGAACATGATATTTTCCAATATGCTCTTCAATGAATAGAATTTTGCAAGAACCCCCACACGGCCACACCTTCATTAACTAGGTTTTTCCAAATTTGCTTCTTTCTATCTAAAAACTTTTGCACTACTGTTTTTTGGTTTTATGGTCATGAAAAAAATATTAAGTACAAGTACATTCAAGATTAAATAATGAACAAGTCTAACATGGAAATGAAACATGGTAAGGTTGTTCTAGCAAACAAAATTAACCTTCCCTAGCTTTTTTTCATTCATTTTCAAAATGTTAAATTAAAGAATGGATTTTAGAAGGTATTTCTTGAAGAAGATGCTTCAATTTCGTTAAAATTGAGATTCTCCATAACATCCTCATTTCTAGTCCAAATATATTGAATTAACGGTTCTCATGTAAGCAAGAAGATGATCTTTGAGATTAAAATATAAAATTTAAAAATCTCAAGTTCATTTATTCTATATTTGGGATGCCTGTGGTTTTGTTTTTAGACCCATTGTGACATACCTTTGGTTCCATGGCACCTACTGAAAATGAATCGCATTTCCTAACTTCAAAAACAGTTAAACAAAACCATACAAAAATTTGAGATTACATTAGCATATCCAAAATCTAAAGAGCCCCTTAACTAGGAACTTTTTGGACTTTAGAGATTTATGGACCCTAACCTTCTTGAGAATTAGTTGTATAGTCCACCTTAGACATGACAAATGCAAGAACAGGCATACATGTGTTCAAGTTTTAATGAAAATATACTCATTTGGGCATTCTTAAACTAAATTTCCTTGAACAAACGTGACCTATGTAGACCACCCCTAAACCCTAAAACCCTAAATATCGTCTGAAAGTTAAGGAATTTTCAAATCTATATGAATTGAAAAATTTAAAATATACTCCCTCCCCTGCTGGTAATGGCACTTGCACACCATTCATTTTTTGGAAAACACTTTTAGAAACTGAACCCCAAACCCTAAACCCCCTAAACTCTAAACCCTAGACCCAGACCCTGAACCCTGAATCGTGAACCTTAACAACCCTATAGCTTTAGACTATGACCTTTCCCCTAAAACCCTGAAAATCTGACCTTTGTGGACCACCTACCTTCCTCAGATTCCTTCATGTTCTTTTATGGAGGCAAAATTAGGCTGACCTTTTACTTAGAATAGTATCGAGGAATACGACTTTTGTCGAGCGCATAAAAAACTGTACACATTGACAAAATTATTCAGCAGCTACTGTACTTGGAAAATTCCAGGTCGTGAGCATTTAATACTTGCAGCTGTCAAGGCCAGAAAGTGCTTCCTCAGTTCTATTCGGGGATGAGAAGGGTTGTTTGAAAATCCCGCGAATAGTTCCCTCGCTTACTTTCCCGCCTTCGCCATAATTTCGGCCGTCTTCCGGGAAGTCATTTCTTCCTCACCACAGTGTCGAAGAATTCGTCTTCCATTGTTGCGGTCTGTTGTCATAGTTTTGCTTCAACTTTCGCAGTACGACTCACTTGCGCGCTTCATAATCTGAGTTCAGTTGGTCTCCCGGGTATTGAATATATCCGCATTCTTATCCATCGCAAGAGTTGCTACCGCTCCGGTTCTTCCCAACATTCGCGTGTTGGTATGCTATAGTTCCCTCACTACACTTTCACTACAGTGGTTGTTGTATTCTCAGTCGCAATCGACCGTCATGTGCATTGTAGATTTTCAATGTGTATATTTTTCTGCGTTCGGTTCACTCGAGAACTACGATAGTCTGAAATGTGCAGAATGAAGTGCTTGTGTCGCAAATGTTTTCAAGTCCTATTGTCCTCGGACTCATGATTGTATGAGTTTTTTGTGTAATGTCTGTGATGCTCATGATTTCCTGTTTTCATCGACCTAGAAATCTGTTTTTTTTGAGACGATTTGAAGGAGGAGAGCACGCTTCCGCGAACATTGCCGTAATTACTGGGATGCAATAAAATACAACTCTGAGCATGACCTCCGCAAAACGCGGGAGCCCATTTAACTCGACCTGAGTTAAAATAGAGAAAGACCACCCGACCAGATGATCAGAAGAGGTGAAGCACAACCAATACATTTAACTCGAGACGAGTTAAATGTAACCAATCCTCCGTCGAATGCAAAGAGGACACGCAATAAGATAAAATACATTTGAGATGTTTTAACTCGACCCGAGTTAAACTGGCTGGTGTGCGCGTCCCGTGGGTCCCTGTCTATCGGACCGAGTTTGTTGTCCAGGTGTACCATGTTCATGTTCTTCAGGACTTTTATCTCGGCCTCAGTTATAGTCGTCGATTAGAATATCACCCGGACTGTCGCAGAAACGACTCCTTTAACTCGACCCGAGTTAAATATTCTGCCATTATCATCTACTTTGACGGGTGGTTTGTGTGCTCTCAATGTACATATGTGACACTCATAATCGGAAATACGATGATGGGAGGTTTCTGTCTCAGATTCTTAGCTGGTTCCGTATTACTCCAGATGTTCAATAGGGGTGGTGAATTTATTTTGCTTTATGATTCGATTGATATTTGGTATTCTGTTTCTACAAATTCAGTTCTCCTGTGTGCAGTTCTATTGGTCCCGGCTGTGTCTAATATCCTAGGGCTTGTTAGCACTGGGGTAAACTATATCGTCTCGTCCTGGAGGATTTTGGTTTGTATTTGCGGTGCAGATCTCGATTGGAGACTGTCACTATATTGTTATTTCTAAAATTCGGATTTTGTTCTCGATTTTATGGATATATCGTTGGTCACGGATAAATAGAGATTTGTGTTCTGTGGAGTATATTTAACTCGCCTCGAGTTGAATGTATTGTTATCTGTGTTTATGAAATTGATCTTCTCTGACTTATTGGACCGTCGTATTGTGTTGTCGCAGGATTGATGGATGTCTTCGAAGAACTTGTTCACGATTACGCCTCCGATAAAGGAGACGTGGTGAACACGATAGTACAGGACATTCCCATTCCGGAATGTGCTGGTATTCCAAGACGATTGTGGAGCACTAAGATTGTAATCCTAAAGAATGAAATTGGGGTGGCTGTAGCTGAGGGCATCTGTCACAGTGTCGATTCCAATCACGTTCTTGGTAGTAATGGTCCTTTAGGAGATTTTCTTGTGGCAGTTCACATCTCCAAATCCTTGAAATCGGACGAGGTTCCGGATGATTGGAAATACTCTCTTCGTGCTTGGCCCGTTGACCGATTTTTTCTGAATGGAGCAAGTCTAAAGGATCATGACGTTAGAGACGAATATAATTGTCAACAGGCAGGGCCTTCACGGCCATCTTCGTCCACTGCGAGATCATACACAAGTGTTGTGAGGAATCCTCCGACCCATCAATCCTCTTTGAGGGCCACCGATATACTCACTCAAGAATCGATTAATTCTGTATCGAGCAAGGTGTGTTGTCCGAGCAATTGTGTCCAACCTTTTCCTAGAGAGAAGATTCGAGCTTTGCGTGAACGTATGTACTACAAGACAACGTTCGAGTTTTGTTACCACATGAAGTTGGACGTGCACCGGTAGGTCCACCGTGATGCTCAGGGCAAGAGGGTGGTCACTCTGGAAAGGATTGATGTTTGTATGGCAGCGTGGAGGCATATTACAGGTGTCTCGGAATCCACCTTCCATCGTTTTCAAACATATGCTGCTAGAGGTGATCGAGCTCAACCGCATGGGAATTTGGGGACACAAAGGGCTAGGAAGCATACGCTTCAAGCCGCTGCGACGTTGAAGTGCGTACTTGAGAAGTCAGCTGACCATATGTCGCATTGTTCGCATACTCTTCCTTCTGGAGAGAAGGTGGTTTCTAAGGTTTTGCCAGCCATTTTCACATGGAAAGAGACACTTCCGGAAGTGAACGCAACAAATGCTGTGTTTGGGTTGAAAGAGGTCTCTACCTCAAATATCAGCAAAATACAAAAATTGAACTTCCCTGAGTATTGTGTGAAAGAACCGGGAGATAATTTTGCTCGGTGTGCTGACTGTGATAGATTTCATGCTCAGAGGAGGACAACGCCAATTGGATTACGACGGAAATGGGATCATCTATTGGAAAAACATAATGCATGTGCTCGGGCTCATCAAGATAATTATTATGCAAACCGGTATAGGTCAAGTGCCTACCCTCACGAATGCTTAACCATCATGCATGACAAAATGGATCATGCAAAAACGGCATCTCCGGTGTTCTCCCACAAGAACAAGCAACTTGATGGACTCACGAAGTTGCCGGTATCAATGACCGGAATGATTGCTCATGGACACGGTGATGTACGCTATGCGCATTACGGTCTTGATATCTTCCTTTATGACTCGAATTATACGGTGGGGTCTTTAGCAAAGCTCTTGCGAGACCTAGAACTCCCTCCTAAGTATTCTTCTAGGGAATTGTTTGTTGGATCAGGCTCTGCTCCTCTATTTGAAGCGGTGTTGAAGGGAGCTGAAATGTGTAAGTCGTCACTTCGTCCCGCACCCGAAGTTCCTATTGCAGCAACTCTTCTTCCTCCAATTCTAAACGTACAAATGGACAACGCCATAGGTGACAACAAAAATCGTTATATCTTTGCGTTCTGGTCCCTCCTTGTTGCAAAAAAGATCTTTCGGGAGGAATATGTGAGTTTCATGTTAGTCGGTCACACACATGACGACATCGATGCCTTGTTTGGGAGATGGAGCATGCAGTTGAAGAAAGAAAGTTTCCCAACCATTCCCGCCCTGATGAAGTCCTTCATGGATGTGGATTCTGTTCCTACAATTCCTCATTTAATAGAGGAGGTACCAGATTTTAAAGCCTTTATAGAAGGCTTCATTTTGGAAGGGGACAAAGCACTTGTTGGCTACACCAAGGCGCAACAATTCAAGTTCTATTTAAACTCGGCTAGTGTTCCGATTATGAAGTACAAGAGGTATTGTACGGATAGTGACTGGCTTCCAGAAGAAGGGGGTATCAAATTGTGGCGAGAAGACTCAGAAGGACGAAGCCTATGGCCTTGTGGGGAGCCAGTGCCTGTTGCCCACCTCCCAATGCGGGGCGTGGATGACGTTTCTAAAGGAATATCCGGATTCATAAAATATTGGGAGGCTTTGTGCAACGAAGATGGGAGTGGCGAATATAGAAGATGTTCCGAACACTTGGTGTTCTATTGGCGGGCAGTAAAAGCATGCTTGTTGGAACCTATTGAACCGTTTGAGGCATTGAAAGATGGCTTTTGGCCTTCCACCCGAGTCGAAGCGATTGTGGAAGACGAACTTGATGACAATGGCGAAGTTCGTGAAGAATTTGCTAAGGATGATGTCTTTGTAGGGCAACGTCGTGATCGCCCATTGCCGTCTTTCCGTGTGGGGCGTGATGTTGGGAAAGATTTTTTTGTTGCCCTTCGACCAGCTGATGGTGATTTGAAGCCTGTATGGATTGCGAGAGCTTTATCTGATCCTTTCTCTAATCCAGAACATCCGAATTGTATCCTCATTCAGTACTTTCGGCCCGCGACACGGGGGCACAATGTTCAAGAATTTTACACTGGTTGGGATTCTGCCAAAGGATTGCGTTGGAAAGTGGACGAGACCCAAGAACCGGTATGGGAAGACACAAATTCTTTGATCACGGCATGGAAGTCCAAGGTCAAAAAGGATACAATAGAATGTGTCCTTAAAATTCCTGCGGCTCAAATTGATGTCATCAATGGAAGTTTGACTGTATATAATTCCGATTGACCAAGTACAGGATTTTATGAAGAGGCTTAATAGTATTTGAAGCTCAAATTTACAGTTTGTATCCATAATAATGGTATTGCATACCCATAGAGAATTTTATATTATTCTACAGCGCATATGTAGAATAGATGGTGTGGATTGTATTATGATTGGATTTTATAGATTTGTATTGGAACTACTTCTATATTTTTGGTGTAGTCACTTGCACAGCAAGTACACTTGATATTAATAATACATAATATATTTATGATTATGATATTTGTGATATTTTCTATGTTAGCATTATTTAATTATTAATTCACTTTCAGTATAATTCACTATGTTTTAAAAACACAATGCGAGTTCAAAAAATTTGGTAGTGGGTAAGACCACTTTTTGTTTTTTGAATGTGTACAGCACTTGTCACAATTTCAGATAGGGGGCCAGTTGGTTGTTATAACTTTCCTGCCTTCAAAGTTCATTGAGCAACACCAAGCCATGTATATCTCACAGCCGCTCGACGAATTCAATGAGAATGGAACTCAGACCACCTGAGTAAGATACGTAGCCTCTTACAACCAACCGTTTAGCTCATGACTTGGTGTTCAATAAGAACCATTCATCGCATTTACATAAGAAACGACTACTACCACCCTAATCAATAATATATGCAGGACACCTAAATTACATGCAACTGTCATTTTAATGGAAATCGTAATCCTAAACCCAAAACTAAGCTCCCACAACTTAAATGTACCAAAACTTTAATTCAATTTCTGGAGCACAGAATTGGACAATATTATTTTGGGAGGTCCTCAATCTCCCAAAATAATGAATATGATGTTCAATGAGATGAGGAATCACAGCCTGTGTTTCGCAATCCATGAAAGACTTCATTAACCTTGGAAGTGTAGGGTAATCGTTCGTCTTCAATTTGCTACTCCATCGACCAAAGAGAGCATCAATGTCCTCATGAGTGTGCCCGACAATGAGGAAATTGATGTAAATCTCTCGAAAAATAGCTCTACAAACTAGGAGAGAGCAAAATGCAAAAACCCAGCGTTTCTTGTTGTCAATAGAAGCATTATCAAGTTGAAGAGTCATTGTTGGAGGAAGGGGTTTAGCTTCCATCAACTCATCTGGGGGTGATCCAAGAGAGTCCGTACAAGTTTGTGAGCCTAACTACAAAGCCTTTGTCAATTCAGAATGATCACCTCCTGCAAAAAGTTCATGAGATGAATGCTTTGGTTGCGCTTCCAAATCTCTTAACAATTTTGCAATTGATCCTATGGTATGGTTGGAGTCTGTGGGGTAGATGTCTAAGCCATAGTGCGCAAATCGGACATCTCCATGCCCATGAGCAATCATGCCCGTAATTGCCACGGGCATCTTCATGAATGAATCATTTCCTTCGCTCTTGTGAGAGAAATGGGGAGAAGCGGTTTTTGAGTGATCCATCTTATCATGGATAATGGTCAAAACTTTGTCAGGAAACATCTCTGACATCCCACAATTTCCATAATACAAATCCCTATGCGCCTTCTGCCCATCAAGGTGCGCCTTCAATTTGTAGGCCCACACTTCTTGTGCTCGTGAACCAGGAGTGCAAGCACTCTTCAGCTGCTTTAACCTATCGCAATATCTGCAACGTGTAAAACTATCACCCCTAGCCTTTGGAGCAAACTCTAGAAAAGATTGACGTCGAATGTTGCTCAATCCACTAGCTGAAATATGTTGCAATTGAAATGACAAATTGACATTGTTAATCTCCGGTAACTTGTCCTTCCAATGAAATCCAGATGGTAAAACCATGGAGGGAACTTTCTCTCCAAAGTCAAGGGTCTTTGTTTTGTGCGGCATTGCATCAGCTTTGTTGTCCACCAATAATCAAAGAGTGGCCGTCGTTTGTAAAGTGTGGGTCCGAGGCTTCTTCATCCCCAGATTACCATGATGCTCTGGTTTGTCTTCCTTCTTGGATTTCCCTCTGTATCTGTAAAAAGTAGCCCTTGATACTCCATGAATATGGCACTAAGCTGTGGGACAAACTTCATGTTTTGACAAGGTGATTATATCCCTCCCATTTTGATCATGGTGGATTTGCCCGTGTACATCAAGCAAACGAGACTTCCGAGTGTATACTCCTCCGTCAACATACATTATGGACCGATTGGCTTCAATCTGACCACGTGGAAATGGTTGTACACAATTCTTGGTGCAACACTCCTTACTAGACACCTCAGCCACTGACTGCGGGGTGAGAAGGACATCTTTTCTCGGGAGGCTGTTTGGTTCCTTCCTCTCTCGCGAGCTTTCATAGGAACAAACTCCAATTTGTTTTCGCCGCCCAATCCCATTCAGAGCGGATCTGTAGAGATGCGTTTGTTCATGATCATACAAACTAGCACCATTCAAATAGACCCTCGAAATGGGCCAAGAGTGCATTGACCACATCCACTCCGAAGGAACTTCTTCTTCGCATAAAGACTTTGCAATATGAATAGCGACGCGATCGTCACCAACGGACCCCCCGTTCATGTCGATGACAAGATCCGCATCTATGTTGTGACAAATCCCTTTAGCCACTTCCACCGACCTTTCATTTTTGAGGATGACACACTTTGTATACCAAGAACCATGTGGTATTCCCTCGTAAGGTGCAACACCCTCGGGCAAAACTGGCACCGGAATTGTAAACTCATTGACATCATGAGTATCCATCCTGCAAGAAATGTAACTGACATTAGTTTATAATGGAAGATCACATCCAAGAGTCCAAGATACATCAAACACAAAATTCTATAAATTCATTGCCAAATTATCTTCGAGCTGAAGATATGATTTTATACAAATCATCGTACAAGGATATGAAGTCTCTCACAAGGGCGAGAGGAATGCAAGGTGAGTTACCTGACTATCCAAAAACCCTGAAATCCTTTAATCATATATAATATATATATAAATAATAATATAAAAAACATTCAAATCAACCATCTCACAAACAAATTACTAAAAAATTGAAGCCTACAAATTTTCCATCTAATCAAAGATAATCATCAAGAGAACAAGAGATAATTTGTTATAGATTATATTTTGGACTATATATGGATAGATTGATTCATTTCATTTAGATTAGTATGGATAAGGTATAGAGCATCTTTTTTTTAGGGGCAGTTGTAGCATTTTTTAGGAAAAACATCATACTGGATCTATTTTTTAGCTTTCAATTCAATCCTTCAATATAATTTTTAAAGTAATTCAAAGTTTATAGTGAAAAAATTTAATGTTGAGCATTCATAGTTTCATTATCATATATAGTAAATTAAGAAAACCAAAGCTTATTTTTATTAAAATATAAAATAATGAACAAAATACAATTCTAGATGAATGGACACAAAAATTATTTGCACACATATAATAAGTTATAAATTAATTTGTGCCTTGAAATAGATCTTCATCTCTTGAAAGTTGAATTATTTTTAATTATTTGTTTTTATGAAAACATTATAATTGTGGATGAAGGGACACTCAAATTATTTGAAGCAATAGTTGTGGTGGTACTTTATGTGCCTTCATTTCCTCGCCTCAATTGTGTGACATCATGAATCTATTGATTCCTTATTTATGTTGTGGTTTCTTTTAATGGCTTTAGTCATTTGGCTTCAGAATTTCATAGTCAAGCCATGATTGTCTTTATTTCCTAGCTTTAGTCAAATGGACTCAAAATTCCGTTGCCTAATCTTGTGTATTTGTTTTTTCACAAGTTGTATACCATACATTCGGCAGTATACTGATACATATCACCATATATCAACTATAAGGATTATCCTCCCTATATCAAGTACATTGGAAGATAATTGCATTTAAAGTGAAAAAGATTTTTTTTACACCTTGCTACAGTAAATTATAAGACTTTGAATACTCTTCAACTTATATGAATATGGATTTTGAATTAGATTATTTTACTAGAGACATGAATTGATAATTTAACCTCTAAAGGACCAAGGCCATTTTTTGGGTCGAAATCACTCAAAATTGTCATTTCTATTGCCTTCATCCAAGAAAAATTACATTTAAAAGAATCTAATTGTAAGATCTTGTACTTCACTTGTTTGAGATCATGTGGTGAAAATTGCATAAAGTTTGACTATACAAATTGAAAATTATCAGGATTCAAAGTTGGGAAAAAAAGGTTTTCTTGAACATTGACCTACAACTGACTTTGACTATTATTTGTGGAATTTTTTTTTTGAATCTAAACTTTGAATTAAAAAAAAGATTGTGGTAAATAATTGATTTGATAGTCTTGGAATATTTCTTCAAAAAACACGCATTTGATTTTCATTCTTTAAAAAATTGTTAGATAGAAGGAAGTCTAAGATTGAAAGAAAAACTAAATTATTAATACCTCAAAGATGGGATTGAAACACAATAATTCCAATGGTAAGATTGTTTTAGCAAGCAATCTTAACCTTATTAAACAATTTTTTTGAAAAATTATAAAAAATTTCATTCAAAATGAATCCTCTAAGTTAATTTTTGAAGAAGATGCCTAGATTGCCCTTTAACCCCTGAAGTCCCATTGATCCTACTGGGGCCAAAATGTGACTTCAAGTACCAGGCTCATACGGTTTTAATATTCATCATAATTTACTAAACTTTTTTGTAAAGCTAGAGAAACACACAAGTTTCTTGGCAATATGATTTTTATTTCAATCAGTGCCCGGAAGCAAAAGTTATTGCACAAAAATTAAAAAATAGAGGACGGTTGGCAAAAAGCCCCCCAAAAATCACAAAAAATCAAAATAAATAAAAAATAATTCCTAACACATTATATTTTTTTGAATTATTTTTTTGATGATGTAAAAACTCTTAACACATTAATGTAAAACTCCTTAACAGATTATGTTCTTGATAAAAATCCTTTTGTCCAACTTTGAATGTTAACATCTTCCAATCCGAATGGAAAAATTTGTTGAAATTTTTCTCATATAACCTTGGACAAATGAAGTATAAGATCCTATGCTTAGATTCTCAAAGAATGTCTTTTTGCTATCTTAAGTGAATGCAACACAAATGGCAATTTTGAGTGTTTATGACAAAAAATGGCTTTGAGACTTTAGGAATTAAATAAGATTGTCCTTAACCTTTTCATCACTAATCCTACTTGAATATATCAAAGCTTCATATGAGGAAAGAATATAATATTTCAGGAAAAATATAATGACTAATTCATGTAACATAAGTCATAATTATTATGACTTTCTGCGATTTTTTCTCGATTGCCCATTAAGTTCAGTTCTAGGCTTTCTGTGGTAAGACTTTTACTCCTGAGCACCAATTAACCCCTAAACCCCTGAGGCCTTTTCTCCATCAAAACACACTCAAAACTGCCACTTCTATTGCAAAGAGCAAAAAATTATAAAACTTGGATTTTTTTGCATATATAACCGTAGGATCTTATACTAGACTAATATGAGAATGTGTGCAAGAAATTTCAGAAACTTTGACCAAATAGATTGCAAGATATTTGCATTCAAAGTGAAGAAAACAAGTTTTTTTGCACCTTGCTTGACTAGATTTTTGGGCTTTGAACCTATTTAACTTAAATTTTTTGTATTTTTGATTTTGATTTTCTAAGTTTATATGTTGAATACTTCAGTTGCGAATCTAGGAAAAAAAATTCAAGAAAAAAATACTAAATTTTTACTCATTAAAAAATAGTTAAATAGAAGTAGGTTCAAGATTGAAGGAATAACTAAATCGTTAATAGCTCTAAGACAAAATTGAAATACCATAATCCCAACGGTGAGATTGTTCTAGCAAGCAAATTCAACCTTGTCCAACAATTTTTTTCTGAAAGTTGTAAAAATTGCATTAAAAAATGAATGCTAAAAGTTATTTTTTCAAGAAGATGCTTAGATTGCCCGAAAAACTAAGATTGTCCATAAATTTTTCATTATTAGTCCTAATAGAATAAATCAAAGCTTCAAATGTAGATAAAAAGACATAGATTTTGAAAAAAATATTTAAGAAATTTATTTTGACTTTTTGTGATTTTTTTGTACTGCCCGCCAAACTCTTCTTTTGGCATAACTTTTTCTCTCGGGCACCAATTGAAATTAAAGTTATATATCCACAAAGCTCTTGCAGAACCGTACAACCTCAAAAAATCCCAAAAAATTTCTCTACAAATTGAGGTCACAGGAACCTACGTAGACCCAAATTGTCCCTCGAGGGGACAAACGGGGCTTTAGAGGTTAAAATAAAATTTATATTTCCACAAAGCTAATACATTTTTCCATTTGATCAAAAAGTTTTGAAAAGTTTCACCAAAAATAGAGGCCATAGGAACCGATCCAAAATCTACTTTCTCCCCTGAAGGGACAATGGGCCTTTAGAGGTTAAGAAAAGTAAATTGAAAACAATATATTCATTCTTGAAGTTCAAAAAATAATCAATGGAATCATGTACCAGATTCAAGGAAAAACTAAATGAATAGTAGTTTTAAGATAGACTTGAAGTATACTAATCCCAATGGTAATAATTTTTTAACAAAGAAAGTAATCCTTGTGCAAAATTTTCTTTCTGAAATTGGTATAATTGAGTCTAGAAATGGATCTAGCAAATTGTTTTTCCAAGAAAATGCTATAAATGCCTTTAAAATAAGATGCTCAATAGCTTTTACAACACTAATCCAAATGAAATGAATCAGTCTTTATATTACATAATTATATTAATAGACAAAAATGTAATCTACAAGAAATAAATTTTAGAAAAATTATTTCAAATTATTCTGATTTTTTTATTGCTTGTGGTTGACTACTTTGAGCTTTGTGTAGCATAATTATTGCTATTGGAGAATCAATTTTTATTAA
Source organism: Antitrichia curtipendula (assembly GCA_951230915.1). Lineage (NCBI taxonomy): Eukaryota > Viridiplantae > Streptophyta > Bryopsida > Hypnales > Leucodontaceae > Antitrichia > Antitrichia curtipendula. Next base: position 19,394,203 of record OX579637.1, on the reverse strand, counting down.
AAACTGTATTTACAAAATAAAGTTTCAAAAAACTTATTCCTGAAACTGAGATATTAATAGGAATTGCACGAAACCTTCAATTGTTACCCAATTAGACACTTGGGATTTGAGGGGTTATGGAGTTAATTAAAATAGAATGAATAAATACCTTTTGAACAAACATCAATCCAAATTTATTTGAATGTATTTGAACAAATACCTTTTGAACAAACATCAATCCAAATTTATTTGAATGTATTTGAACAAATACCCAAATTTGTTTGAATGTATTTGAACAAATACCCAAATTTGTTTGAATGTATTTGAACAAATACCCAAATTTGTTTGAATGTATTTGAACAAATACCCAAATTTATTTGAATGTATTTGAACAAATATCCAAATTTATTTGAATGTATTTGAACAAATACCCAAATTTATTTGAATGTATTTGAACAAATACAAAAACTTAGTGAGTTTTTAAAAGTAAATTTACTAAGATGATGACATGGAATGGAAATTGAAAAAAATCTTATTATGGCTTTTGCAATAATTCCCTTTTTAAATGCTTTTGTTTATAGTTGTGAAGAAAATATTTTTAGTTTGTGCTTTGTTTGAGTTCATTGTTCCGTTGCTTATTTTTGCAAGAAGGTGATCTATTTTGCCAACCATTCTTCAGATTCCCACATTTGTGTCATTGTATGAGGATCGAATTTCTACCGCCAAGGTCTTCAAAGCTAGAAAGGGTCCCAAAATTTTCAATCTTCAATATGTAAAAAACAAGGGAGCTCCAAATTCAATGTGTATTTTTATACCATAATTAAATAAAAATGATAGTAGAAAAATTGAACAAACATTTTTTATGAATCAAAATGGTGTTTTGTTAATTTAGCATGAATTTGATTTATGCCATCTGCGAAAGGTTACATCTCTTGGTGTATACGGTTTTGAGTTTTTTGGCAAGATATATATATTTGAATGTTTTGTAGTTTATTTATGTAGATTCATAATTATCTCTCATCACTTTCATATTAAATTCTAAATATATTCACGAAACATTTTTATATAAAATACATTAAGATATCATATTAAAAGTGTAAAATCATGGGGAAGCCATTGACTTGGGACGACGGTGGATCATACCTGAGGTTGCTTAAAGCTCTTCAAATTATTATTTTGATTATTAGTAAATAATATTATTAAATCCAATCATTAAACATAGATTTTCATTAAAAGTCACTTTTCATGCCAAATTTTTTGTAAATATTTATGATTTTGATGCAATTTTATTCTTGTAGAATTTGATCTCCTTACATCCATAAAAATGTTATTACACTTTGCATTCCAAACAATGTAGTGCTTCACATGCTAATATGATAATAATTGAAATGCCGAAAGCAATGAATTTGACAATTAGGTGAAGTGCATATTTTCATATCAAATGACAATGTTGAAATGCATGGAATGCCTTTTATGAATCTATTATTGCATTTACTTGACTATTTCATTGTTATTATTATGGAAATCACTTGTCATGCATCTAGAATCTAAGACAAACAATTCTTTTATCTATTACAAAATCACATGAGCATTACATACTAGAAAAGACTCCATCCATGCAATAATACTAAATTTCTGTAATGCCATTAAGTCATTCAAATGAATTTTTGTGGCATAGCTTTTGCTCCAAGATTATTTTAATCCAACAATTAGCAAGGTGACAAAACAATTTATTTTTCAAATGACCGACCTGTCGTTCAATGGTTAAAAAATTACAAATACCAAAATTTAAAATAATACACTTCATGAATGAGTAACACATAGCGTACTATGGAGAATGTCCGGGAAGAATCGGCAGCTAGTTCAAAGTTAGCTGGTGGAACTAAAAAAAAACCCGGCTGCAATTTGAAAACATTGGCAAAAAATTGGTGAAAAATGTCTATAAATTTTTTATTTTGAATGGAAAGAAGAGAAAATAACCTGCCTCATTACTTGAAAAACTGGTTTAGTATGGAAATTGGAGGAAATTAGTCGGTAAAACTAAAAAAGATTCCCGAACATTTGTGTGGAGGAGGTTGGGATTGCAGGTTTGGGTTCTTGGACTATAGGTTCGGAACTAGTTTGGGAAGTCAACACAAGGTCAGGTGGGAGGTTTAGGCACAGGTTCCGGCACAGGCTCGAACACAGGTTCGAACATAGGCTCAGACACAGGCTCGGGAACAAGCTCGGGCAGAGGCTTGGATAGAGGGTCAGGCAGAGGGTTGGGCAGAGGGTCGGAATCAGGTTCGGGATCAGGTGTGGGAGGTTGTCACTCCCGTTTGGCGGCGCAGACAGCCGCGGTGTTCTTCATTTTGTGTTTGCCATTCTTTCGTTCTTCCTTTCTAGTTTGTAGCACGTCGGTCTTGTTGCTGTAATTGGGTTATGTTGGTCTTGTGTTGGGATTGTTTGTGGGTTTAATAATCGCTAGGTTTTTCGGGTTTTCAAAGTGCTTGAAGAGCAATTGTTCTTAGACCCGGATGATCCAACGTCCTTTAACAAGGACAACACTCTTCTCATTGATGACTCTCCGCAAAAGAGCATCCTCAATGAGAACGGGAATGCAATATTCCTTGAGAGTTGGGATCATGAGAGGCGTGGGGACAATGTGTTATTGGACAGTTTGGTTCCGTGGTTGAGGCGACTTCATGAAGAATGTCCACTTGGTTGCTTGCGCGAGTTCGTTGACACAAACCGCATTGGCGTGCCCCCTTTGTCTCCTGAGTCCCATCTTGCGTATGGAGTGTTAGGCGCCATGAAGGAGTCCGCCAATAATTTTGGGTCCCGTTTTGTCTTGCCGGGGATGAAGCTAGTGATTGAGCCGGAGAGGCGTAGGAAGAAATAGTACTTCTGCATATACTCATCGATTGTAGAAAGCGTTGTACATATTGTGAATACAAATTATTATGTAAGTTTCATTCATGTGTATTAGTAAAATTTTGAAGTTTCATTTTGATTCTATGTTTTGTCTATGTTGAGTTATCTTTGGATCAAGGATAAATTCTGGTCTTTGAGATTTTGTTCTTTTTGGTTGGAGAATAATTGTGGAGGCTTTGTCTTATCAATGAATTGAAGATATTAACTATGCAAGTAGTTTGTTATCTTTGGACCGAGGATAAATTGTGTAAGGGTTATGTACTCTCCGTTTTCTTCAGGTCGGAGGGTCCGTAATGCACCTATTGCAGCAGAGACAACCGCTCACCACTAGGAGCTTGTTGTCTGGATTGGATGCACCCATGTCTAGGAAATCCGAGTTGGTTGGAGGGAGCTTCTTGCCGTTCTCTTATCCTAGGCCTTCTCTTCTCGGCTCTGCAACCGACGCGGCTTTTGCAGCCATCAACTTTTCGAAGGAGAATGTGGAGGAAGGCGTGGTCGACAGCCCACTGAGTAGAGGATCATTGAGGACCCCGATTTGCTCGCCCTCACCTGTGAAAAAGAGTGACTTCATTCCTAGTCGATTGCGCTCGCAATCGCCAACGCTACGGACTTCAAACACCCTGCATAGGAAACTATATGTAGATGAAGAACACTAGGCGGTGGATCCTCACCTTGAGGATGGATAAAAATCACCTGCAGCGGTTGCATATCACCCTCAACAGGGTGATGATTACAATACAGATTCAATAGGAGGAGGTTGCAAGAGGAAGGTCCCATCAAGTGCATGCATTGCAGGTCAGGTCCCGCGCATCGTACAGATTATTGATTCCATTCCCTCCAAATCCGTGGGAGGCAGATCATCGCCTTTTGGAGTACCTACATCCCACCGAACAATTCTTCAAAATTTTCAAGGGTCAAATTACACACGATCAACAACAACTGCTGATCCGTACATAAGTACTACCAATAGACCATTTCCAAGGCCGCCTTGTCGAAGTTGCAGATCTCTTTCTAATGATGGCACAACCGGAAGTGAACGCAAGCGACGAAGAGAAGTGAAGGAACTAATGCTGATGGCCATATTTGGCAGTGTCCTTTCTGCGAGTGAAGATCCAAGGCCTTCTCGACGCGAGGATATCCTTAAAGGGTTGAGCAAGTTGAAAGCAGTAGAGGCAGCCAATGAGGCAGCAAAAAGTTGTTCTTCCACCAAGAATGATGACTAGTGGATTAGTTCCTTTTTGGAATGCAATGAGTTTTGTATAGCATCCATTACTATTAATAGAATAAACATTCACATACATTTTTTAGAAAAGGCAAAGGCTTCATGTGCACATGGCCTTCATAATTTTACACTATCACATTCAATCATTAGAATTACGGGAATGATTTCATTTCCTAGGCATTACGGTATATATAAACGAGTTAATTGGTTCATATGTAGATGGCATCTCAAGTAGATTCATGTTCTTCAACGTAAATTGACCACTTCAGTTGTTATAAATGTTACATACTTTTTGACCACCTATGTGGAATTCCATTTTGCATTGTTTGAGTTTGAGATTGTTCTAAGCAATTCTAAAATGGAACAAAAATTTATCTTCATGATCATTTTAATATAGCTATTTCCTCATTAACTGTTGGTAAGGCTATCCATATTTATCTTTGCCTCTAACAACTTATCTTTGAAAAGAGGGACTTAGGTTCTCATACTGACCAGTTTGTCTCATTTTAATGAATATGGCCTTAATTCTCAACAAGTACTTAGAAACCTTAGATATGCTTCTAGACTCAAAAGTCACAATGCAGCCCAAAGCTGGAGGAGGTACCATCACAATTGAGCAAATCTTTCCAACAACTAATAGAGCAGAGGTGCAGCTATTATAATGTTTGGTAGTCCGAGCGGAAGGATTTCTTCTAATTCTTACCATACCTCTTTGTGAGGTGATCCGTAGGGTTAGGAGGTGGAGGATAATCGTCCAGATTCACGAATATTCCGTCATTGAAGAGTTGTCGTGGAGATAATTGGACGCGCTTGGTAAGAAAAAACCCGGCGTTTTCTAGAGAGAGAATCTCTTTCCTGCTTAAGTTTGTGCCCATAATAACAGGCCAGATATCCGGGATAGGCAGTTTGGAATCCATCCATTTTCAACTAGTGCCCTCCCTGCAACGATGGATGTCATCATTGCAGAAGAAAAACTGCATTCTCTCCAATCTGGTCTTCTAATAATTGTTCATGAGACCAGTATAAGTAGAGGCAACTGTACTGCAATTATCTTGCGCAATCATGGCCACGGACTTCTTCCTCATCTTGACCTGCAGTGCAAAACAAGCTTTAGAAAATGTCTTTGGCAGCCGTACAATATGCTAGTGGTGTTCATCGTAGACAGTTTCCTGAACAAATTTGACGTGGTGCATCCTAGCGGAAGTTGCAAGTGTCTTGGGAAGAAGATCTTCCGATTCTTTTGGCACATGATCGGGTTCGGATGGAGAATCTTCTATAGTGAGGTCAACTATCATTGGATCAATTTGACAAGCCCTGACACGTGGATTAGATATGCTTATGTTGTTTGGACGATGCGAATCAAATTTTGAACCTGGTAGAAGATCTGCTTTCCGTTTGGTGGAAGCAAATACTTCTTCACCCTCGAGGTAAGGTTGGCGTGTGTAAAAGTTGTCAGCACCTAGGATGTGGGCGAGGGCGACGTGAAGGACTTTAGCATTTCCAGAGCGGTGAGCGGTGTGATGTGTAATACGCAGTCGAAGTTCTTCCTTATCAGGACCTGTCCCCACTTTCTCACCTTTGAAGAACTGATAGTAGGCTACAACTTGCATAAACGCCTGGACTATGTCATCCACGGCGGCAACATACAAGTCATTCCCCTTTTTGCCAAATTGTTGCAGCCACTTATTGTGAACAGACTCCGCCAAATTACAAGATGGCATCTCAGCCAATTCAACTTCCGAAAGATCTTGTGAGGCAACATTTAAAATTAGATGTTTGAATGAATAGTCAAATAAAAAGGATTAAAGTAGGTCTCAAATAGCTGCCTCAACAGGCATCCACGGGGGAGAGAGCACCAATGTCAGCTCTCTCCCATCGTTGGCTTCAGGTAGGGTTAGGGTGTTAAGGAGAAGTGCCGCTGATATCGGTTGTGCATCAAGAGCAAGGCCGATATTGGTACCATACTACTGGCCAGGCAAAATCAAGAATTTTGAACAACCAATAAGTGCTGCCGATATTGGCTGTGGTTTAGAAAATAGAACTTCTAATTGTTGTAATGTGATTATAAAACTTACCAACTCTATGAACCCACCCCATTGACGATATCTGAAGTGCCAGAAAGCTAGCCATAGGTCCAATCTCGATAGTACCTCTTCAATGGTTGCTCCAGAAGATAACCACCACGCCCGAATTGCTAAGTATTTGCTTTGCGCCTCTTCTAAGGAGGTGGAATTCTTGTCTTGTTTGCAGTCATTGATGTTGCTTCTGAAGGTCCACCCTAATATCTGCATTGGTGTGTTTTTCTAAGGATTGCAACTAGTGAAATAGGCAAGTTCGCTCCCGATTTATCATAGGCAAAGATGGATCACCACTCCCATAAACGATACGCTTTGCATTCCAATTTGCTTGGGTGCTGTCAGCCATAAATCCTTTAAAATTTGGATTGGAAATATCATGCTACTGGAAATTGTGTTCAAATTTTTCCAGAACACCTGTTGTGTTGCTACATCCTCAGATTGCATATCGCAAACAACAATAGTCATGACATGGTAGTAAGTAGAATTGTACATGTAGCAGGCCATAGTGGTCCAAGAGTTGACACGTTTGACATGGTCAAACATCATCCAAGCATCCTCTAAGTCTCCACTTGGTTGCATGTGCTTAACTAAGTCTATCTCGCTCCCGAGTCCCACCTTTGCCATCTTGAAAATGAAGACTTTGTTAGACTCAGCACCTTGTCCAAGGAAACGGTTTTCTTGGACAAAGGCCTACGTTCTGGAGCCCCGCAGCCAAGTGATGCTGTCCATTACCCCAAAACGATGCAAATATCGAAATGTGGTAACCTCATTACAAATACTAGGTGATCACATCTGCTTGAACTTGTCCAAAACAGGGACAAGTTTGTCCACTGCCAAGATCTTCTATAGATTATCTTTTGCGTATAAAAGCAATTCGCCGAGGTACTCCTTACTCACCTCAAGCACAATGGCAGAATTAGTTGCCAACAAAGTTTGTTCTACCTGCTCGCTAATAAGAGATGGGAGTTTTGCGGATGAGTCTCTATAATTTCCCTTCTTCACTGGGTGGCTATGGATTCCGAGATGCACGCAAGCTTGGGTCATCAAATTGGAACCATGTACGTAGTAGATCCTACCGAGGCAACTTCCAATGCATGTCGGCGAAACTTGACAATTTGAGCACGCAATTGTAGAATGCAATGGAAGACTAGAGTATACAATAAAGGGGGACGAGGCGGTACCATTCTACTCAGTCTCATTCAACGATGACATTCAGTGCCGTCGGTCTAAATATTTGCATGAATCGTTTGTGCATCGAAGGTGCCTCAAACAAGCTGAAGTTCAAAAGTAAGGTGAGAGTCAGACTAGATGTGCATCATCACTGTTTGGGTCCATACATGTCCGTCATCTTTCTTATCCATTCCATGCAATTAACCAGCCTTGTTTGATGGTGGATACTTTTTCATGGGTGGAAGTTCAAATATGACGTTCCCGTCGAATTCTGGAGGCAAAAAATCTACCTTCTTTATTGGGGGAAGTATAATCTAATTTACTAAGTATTGACTTTGCACCTCGGAAGGAGCTCAGATTGCAGAGGCACTGCACAATACTATCAACATGGGAGAGTAGAGTTTTCACATGCACAGATTCTACATGATGTGAAATGGGGGCGTTATGAACAACATGTGCAGGTTCTAAATTGGGGCGACAATTAGCAGACTTCGGTAGAATGCACTCACTATCCGAATCATCACTAAGAACTAGAAAAGGGATCTCTTGGGATTCTAGTTTGACCTTTTGAAGCAAAGGGGTGATATCAGTAGCTGTGGTAGAACGACCAGGAGTTAAAGTGTTAGAACCAGTAACCGGTGGAAGGTCCTTCATTTCATACACTTGATAATTTCCAGGCATCAACAACCAAACCTGACCATCAGCACAAGTAGTTGACAACTGAGCAACAGTATGTGATACCACGTTAGAGACTGGATCAACAACATCCATGTCCACATGCAAACTCCCCTCAAGAATATTGAACTGTGAAGCCAAACGGCTACCACTCACTATTGAGTAACCCTCTTCCCCCACAATGAAAGAAATTGGGATAGATTGCCCCTCTCCCCTGATGAAAATAGTGACTAAGCTGCCATCATACAAGGCAGCCATCGAAACAGTTGAGAAGATAGATAAAGCAATTTCAAGGCTAAAGAGGAAGCGGGCAGGAGTGGAGAGGCACTTATAACTTCAAAAACTCATTGCTATTTCAGATGATGTAATTGAGTGAAACATGGTACAACAGGTAGTAAGTTAATAAGGTAGATTGTGATCCGGTACAAGAGTTGAGTTTAAAGGAGCAGAGCAGCCGTAATTTGTAATAAATTAGTAACCACTTTGACAGATTATAATTAGGTGCTAATCTCTGGAATAGAGTGGAGGCCGATGAGTTAGCCGTTGTTTGTTCAAATTTTTTTTTTATATTAGAATATGGATTGATGATTGACGTGTCTACCCAAGCAGCTAACTTACAAGATTCAAAGTGAATACCGAGAGATAGAGTATCCAAAAGTACAGAGCTAAAATTGGTTTCAATTAAAGCAATAGCAGCAATGCAAAATTAAATTGAGGTTGTTAGTCTAAATGAAGTCTTCAATTATTTGGTTTAGCATTAATATAATGAAATCATGTCAATACTGACGGAGGATTTGGATGGAATTAATACCTAGCACCAAGGCGCTTACCTAATTGTGGAATGATGGAGTTTAATATCCTGGAATAGAGCATATATGGATGAAGGTAACGGAACAGCCGTTTGTAGAGATTGGCCATAGAAGTATGCCAAAGGGAAAGGAAAAAGTTCTTTACTTTACAAATCCAAAGCAATTGAAGAGGTCAAGGCAGAAGAGGGAATTGAGATCCAACACAAAGAGATTAGACGTAGGAGAGACAGCCAGAGTATTACAATTCCCAAATATTGATTGTGCGGGTAAATAAATGCAACAGGATAATTCTACAGCCTTATAAGGAATAGCTGAAAGCACCATGGTTTGAGGGCATCCAAATTCTTCAAGGCCAAGGGCGTGTGAGAGCAGGAGTAACAATGGTGGACGCGACAGTGCTCATGATGGAGGGCCAAATGAAGACGTGACCCCTACAGCAGGTATTTGGATAGCTTGGGGAGGCATCATTAGAGTATCTTCTTTGAGGTGTCGTTCATCTTTGTGAGGCTGAGACTTGAAATCTTTATTGCAATTTAGAAACTGCATTTGGGTGGATCTCCGCCAACCGCCAGCCCTAATTGTCGATAGTCAAATGCTTTTGAGGTATTGTAGTGACATTGTGGGCAATCGTTTGTTTTTGTTTTCCTTTGAGGCGTTGATGTGAGATTGTGGGTATCGAGAGTGCATATTGAGTGTGTTTGGCCGGTAGTTGGATTTGTCTTGCCATGTTCACATTCAAAAAAAATTTGCACTAGTATGAGTTGCATGAGATAGCTTAGGGCGTTGGGGTTTTGTTAAAACGCACGGTCAACCATTTGACTTAAAGAATTTTGCATGCACAGGAGGCGACCCTTCAGACCGGAGCAGACATGAAGAAGGATCTGCGGAAATACCAGCAGCAATGGCAGGTACATTGTAACAGGTCTTTCAGAGTAGTTGATGATTGATTGTATTTTGTGTAGCAGAAATTAGGGGGGTTTTCGGATTAATTTTAGATAAGAACAGGATTAGGGTGGTTTTTGGTCTCCCAAGAACAGCGATGACGTCGGTGTTGCTTTTGGGAGCCGATAGTTGCTGGAGAGAGCGACCCCTAAAAGACGAAGCCGACATCTGCCATGGTTTTGGAGGGCTACAGTCTACACAACAAGCGGACTCAAGAAAAAAAAGTCGATGTCGACTTTGCTTTTGGAGGGCCGCTGGCCGTTCAAACTGCAACCCTCCAAAACCATGGCCAATGTTGGCTTTGTCTTTTTGAGGTCACTCTATCTAGCAACTGCCGACATTTTATAGCAAATTATTTTTGGTGGATGTTTTGCCCTAACTCTGAGCATCTGGTTTAGGTGATGCAATGGAAGATATTGTCTATCAAAGTGATGCAGCAATAGAAGATCAGAAGTCTTCACAGTTGGAAATTGCCGCATTAGGTTTCTAAATTCCCCGTTTTGGTGCCATTCTTGATGTTGTCCACTTGCCAACATTGACTGGAGTTGTGTTTGTTGTTGGTGAACTTGACAAAGGTGTTGAAGGAGAGCATGACAACAATGTTAGCCGGCATTGGATTTGGATTATGATAGTACAACAAAGATGTCTACGGAAGAACCAGAAAAGGAGATGGATGCCCAAATTGCAAAAGAGTCTGTGAATACAAATGTGGTGCTTGACTGGCTTTGTTTTAAGCCAAGGAACAAGTCCAAATTAACCATTCTACTATGTAGGATGAAGCCTTTGACTGTGCAGCGGCCCCATCTCTGGAACAACGTCATGGCTTTGGGATTGCATTTTATTAGCACGCGCTATATGGATGGCCATGGAGTCTTTTACATTGCCTTGCAGGATGATGAAGGCGGCATCCATGATGTGACAACTGAAGATAGAAGGTAGTGGAGTCTATTGTGGCAAAAAGCAAACGATGTCTTTGAAGAGGAGTTGTAGAAGGAGGACTGTTGGCACAATATTCCATGTGTGGGACGGAAAATCACCGCCTTGCAACATAGATGCCAATCATCAACAAAGATCACAGAAACAATCCAATCTAGCACTATGTTGTTGAGTCAATTGTCTTAGAAGTTGAGGGCCAAGTTGGACCACTTTTGACTGCACTTCATCAAGTTAATTGGTATGCTTCAAATGTTATTTGTCTCTAAGTCTTACAATTTTAATGGTAGTCTTTAATTGATCATTGCTTCATTCAACTTGGTCTCATTATTATTGTATGTATGTCACACAGGCGGAACTAGAATTGCCACGTGAAGATGAACCTTGTGCACAAGCTCTACCGCCTCCAAAGCATTGCTGTGCAACCATTGCATTACTTTAAAAAATTGATATACAAGGAAGAAATTATTGATGCTGAGAAGAAGCTCAAGTCAAAGTCATACACATGGTATACGCTCACTATTGATGGACTGATTGGTATCCTCTATCAAATAAAATTTCTTAGAATTCTCAGATTGAAAGTGAATTGAGGGCATCCGCTCAATTTTTGTTGATTTACATGATGTTTTATATAACAAAAAGCGAGGCCGATATCAGCTTCGCTTTCTAGGGTGCACAAACTATAGACTCTCTTAATAAAGACTCTTCTTTTGGGTGCTGCTGTTTCAACTTCTACGTTGTTGTTTTGTGCCAAACGCTTACTTATTCCAATTGATAATTTTGTTTCCAGCAAGAGTTAGGTGAAGCCATTGCACATGCAACGAGGCAGTTCAAAGAGAAATACCCAGAGAAGTCAATTGAGTGGACTACTGGGAAGTTGCACAAGGCAATTGGAAAGGCAGTGGATAAGGTAAAGAAGGAGACTCATTTTGAATTGAAAAAACAACTTTCGATTGCAGATCCCAAACTAACCTTCCAGTTTCTTGAAGTTAAAAACATTACAAATGCCAGGAAGATGATCCTAAGATGTCTCAGGAGAAGCTTTGGTATCTTGCAACATCCTCTATGGATAATTCTATGAAGATGAGTGGCTTGAGCGTTGGAACAAGCTGGCATCTCTATAGGATGCTGTGAAGTTCCCAAAGTTCAAGTTTGATGACCATGCGTTTCCAGAGTGGCTGCATAAAGCCACCTAGTGGGGTCAGGTGGGTTTTGTTCAGCTAGCACATTCATGATTTCAAAGTAATTCTCCATGTGTTAATTTTCCTGTTTTCCTATAAATCGTGGGTGAAGTGCAATTGCTTTTTGATGCAACGTTATTCGATATCGACGTCGCAATTGACTATAACCCGCTTGGTGAAATTTCCATCAAATCAATTTCAAACTACGTGGAGGAAATGCGAATTTGGCATTTGAGGATGAATTCAAGGACAAAATGGTCCACAAAAAGCACCCACCTGAGCTCCAAGTGGGATTATCAAAGGCTGTTTCATGTGTATTGTACAGGTATTTTATGTACATATTGTACCCAAGGAAGGCACTATCTAAAGTACCTGCATTCTTTACTAGCTATCTTGACATGAAAGCTAAGAATTGCATAATCATTGATGCCATTGATGCAAAGTGGAAGAGAGAGCACTAGGAAAAGTGTGGTTGGTACATTGATTGCCCAATGACCAAGCTACCATCATTTGACATCGACCTCCGAAATAGTATCCAACCTGATTTAGCCAGCACAGATGTTGTCATCCTCCATGTGGCTACGACGGCTCCTACTAAGAAAACTCATGGTTCGAAGAGGAAGGCCCAAGAGGAGGAAGCTGTAAAAAAAGAAGGCTGCAATGGAAGCTAAGACCGCGGCAAAAGTTCAGGCAACTATTATTGTCGTTGAGGCCAATATGAAGCGACTCGAAGAGGCGACTGTGGCAGATGCTAATGCCAGATTAGGGGCAGCCACTTCGTCGTTCGCCGCAGCTGGGTTGGATGAGGACTTCGAGGTCCTCAACGATGCCCCCGATCCTACAACAAATTGACGTGTACTCCGTGCTTAGAGATCCCCTTCTGCAGTTGAAGATGAAGGATTTAGTCCTTTGTCCTTTGCAACACAAAAATTGAAGTGGAAGGTGCTTTCAGGGGAATTAGCAACATCATCACCGGCGCCATCGCAGTCTTCTATCTTTGTCGCAAACACTTCCATCATGAAGATGATGGCTGAGTTACCTGACCATTATCCAAGTCTAGATGGACTTAACAATTTTGCTCTCGAGGTAATTTTCATTTTTCCTTCATTCCATTTTTCTATCTTCAATTTTCATTTTCTTAGTTCACCTTCACGTGTAAATATGTATGCAGGTGAAAATGGAGACTAGAAAAACGGCGTTTGTGTTGCATGGAATTGATATTGATCCTCCAATCCGCTTTGTGAAAAAAAAGAACCGATTGAGTAAATGAATTTGGGTTTCTTTCATTTTGCCAATTGAACTCTACTTGCCAATACTTACATAATTGTATTTCTGATTTCTCAGACTAAGGGCAATGATTGTCTCACCGGTGAAAGACTACGTGATGGTTCCATGGGACATTGAAGTTGCGGATCTTCAAGCAGCTGCATCCTCCCCAAGTTTGGCATCACCACAGCGGCAAATTGATCCCCAAGTTCGTAGATTCATTGACAACGAGGCCGTTGTTGAGATGCATTTTCTTTCATCATCGCCTGACAGTTCTAGTGATTGGAGGGTATGAATTCTGAGATTTCTTATATATTTGTGAATTTGGGGTAATTAAATCAATGAATCTAATGATAATCGTCAATGGTTTTCCTCTTCCTTCCACTCTTTCATTCTATTCTTTGTATTAACCTTAGCTTTGTTTATTCTGATCTCATTATTTTATTTGGGTCCTTTAGTCCTCAGTCACTATCATCACATTCTTGCATATTCCCTCATGCACCCATACTCCCCACATAGACATGAAGATCAATATTCCCAAAATGTTTATAATTCAAATTTCACAGAAGATAATTCTTGCAAGTTGCAAAGGCTTAAACATATTTAAAAAATTGGAAGTTGAAATATCATATAGTTAGAAGCAACTCAACTAAGTCCGCATTCATGAACACATCCACCCTACCCTGAAATTCAATTTCTCAGTAGCACTTTATTATCCGGACAATTGAGGGACATAATATTTTCACTTTTACAAGAATGATGATAAAATGACCTATACTCATATTGTGATCTTATCCATATGTAAAAATTTCTGCTTTAATAAGCCTTTACGACCCACGGCCATAGGACATAATAATCTACCCAAATCGATGACTACTCTATTTACAATTTATACAACTCCTGCTACATCACTAGGTTACTATATTTTCCATTATCACAACAATTTCCACGGTTATAGGATCCTAACACTACACTATTATTCTTATTTTCACATTTACTTTTACTTTTACTTTTATTTTTATCTTTTGTCTCTATTTAACTTTAACTTTTAGCAGAAAAAAGTACAGCTTTTTGCGCTATACGCTCACCGCTCTGCGCAAGCAAAATAGCAATCCCTTGACTATTTGTTCGGATGGGTGGTTTGATACCAAAACCCGTCCTCTGATGAATATGATGCTTGTTTGTTATGCTAGGGATGTTTTCTTGAGATCGGTGAATAACACTGGACATAAAAAGGACATTGCGTATACAATGGAGATGATGCAAGTGTACATTAAGAAGGTTGACTACAAAAACATCATCCATCTATGTACGAATATTGTTGTAGTCATGACGGGCGCCCTGACAAGGTTCACAGAAAGATACCCTCACATGTTTGCCTATACAAGAAGATTTTGTGGCGTTAGCTCCTGAGGCTAAAGTTTTGGGGGAGTCTAAACTGTCCCACTTTAGACCCCAAGACCTAACCCCGCATAAACTTTAGTCTGGCCAAGGTGGGACATTTTGAGGACTAAAATAGTGTGGAAAAAAAAATCCAAGATTTTTCAAACACTGTGTACATGGGGTCTAAAGTGGGGGCTATTCTTCAAAGGATTAGCCCCGGTTAACGTCACGAAATCTTCCTGTGACAAGAGTGTGCACTACACATTTTGGATTTACTTTTAGAAGACTAGGGGAAGGAAGAGAAGGGGAAGGATTTGATTAAACAATGTACTACTATTGTTATGTTCGTAAAAAATACCATTATACTTTGACTCTTTTTTGGAAGTGGTCATCTAAAAAGGCGCTTAGACTTCCTTCAAAGACACAATTCACTTGCCACTTCTTGATGATAGACCATTTGATGGACTATAAGAATGCATAGCATCAAGTGACGTTGGATGAGGGGTATGTTGCATTTGAACAAGACTTATTCAATCAAAAAAATGGTGGTGAAGTTCAAAGGCGAGCTATAAACGCGAGAAGAGACATAAATTTGGAAAGATTCTGGGTGAAATGTGCTAATTTTTTGCACATAGTACAACCTGTGCTCTTTGTTCTTCAGCATTTTGATGGAAAATTCCCAGCAATGCCTAAAGCTTTTATAATGATGAAGGCCTTGAAGGATCAAGTGTACTCCCTCAAGGAGGCTCTTTTTTTTCTAGACCCCGTGTTGACAACCAAGTACAAGGGACAATTTGACGCTTGTTGGAAAATGATGCTCACAGGCTTGTATTGTACGGTGGCCTTACTAAACCCATTTTTGATAGACATAGCAGTTGTTCACAACAATGACAAGGCAAAGTGAGCATAGAATTAAGTCATACGAAAATTGAGTGCACCATTGAATGTGTTGGTAATTGAGACAATGATTGAACAAATATAATTTGAAGAGAAGTTTGGTGTATTCAACCCCTTACAAGAGGCTCCTGATGTCACACAATGTACACTACTACCTCATCAGTGGTGGAATCGAGTGGGTGGCAACGCTCTCTTAAAGATTGCAAAGAGAGTTCTAAGCTTGATTTGCTCATCATCTTCATGTGAAAGGAATTGGAGCATGTATTCATTCATGCACAATAAGGTGCAAAATTGCCTAGCTACAAAGAAGGTGGAGATATTGGTGTACATCTTCACAAATAGCAAGCTTGCACGTGAAACATATGGATAAAATCCAAAGTTTTTCTACAACAAGTACCTCGCAAATGATGATTTCTTGGAAGAAAATGAAGAACCCTTGGATCTTGATTTCTAAGATGATAAGGTTCTTAGTTTTATTTGGAAAGAAGAGAATCAACATAAAGAAGAGGACTAATTACTTGACAATGATTACAAAGCATTAGAAGAAATTTGGGCCCTGAGAAGATTGTGAATTCTTGGGCTCTAAAAATTGTCTTGACCACGTAGGAACGTTGCCAACTGCACAGTCCGATGTGGTCAAGACCATGCCACGTCATTTTTTCGAAAAAATAAAAAATAAAAATAAAAATATATTTTTTTTTTTAATTTTAGAAATTTAAGTTTTTTTTATTTTTATTTTATTTTTTGAATCTTTTTTTTCTGACAACCGGTCGCATTCTCTTACTGCCATAGAAACAACATTGGGAACAAGTTTGAAATGGTCTTCCTATGCCATCAAATGTCTTCTAATGTGATTCCTCCACCACAGGAATAGACCCCTCCAAGATGGCATTACAATAGCACGTATGCAAGGAACAACAAGGGGACACTTTAGGTGAGCATAGACGAAGACGTGATTGCGCCCGCATCCTTGCTTAAGATGCCATTCTTGAAGTAAATTTACCACCATTGAGGGAAAGAACTCTTGATGACAACAATTAAGGCATTCCTATTCCAGTGGAGGCAGAAGGTCGGCAGACAAGATCTCAAGTACCAACACCTTTGTCACCTAGTATGCCAAGAGTTCTATACAATGCTTCATGGGTAATAGCGCAAGGTGAAAGGAAAGAAGAAGCACCAAACATCAATGAGGTAGTCTTCATAGAAGTTCCAATTTTTATTGTATTAAATGCATCAAACACTTCCACAACCAAAGTAACGGATGATGATTTAGATGTGCCATTATTGACTATTATGAATCAAAATCGTAATCAACCTTTAAATCAAGGAATGAGTACAAATGTGGCTACGGTGAATAGGTCTACCCCAATCCCTCCAAAGAGGCCTCTAATGTATAAAGGTCTACTACTGACCATTGATGAAGAAGTTTGGAGCTCAGCTTTGCAATCCACACAACCTTCATTGATGCCTATCCTTTGTAGATCATCATTGGAAGAACAGAAGTGCCATGAACGAGGAAGTAAGTGCATCAAGAAGCCCAATGAGAAGACTCACTAGGCTCCTAAACGTCTACACTGAGTTGTGGAACAGTTTAGTATGGGGACAAAATGTTCCACTCAAAACCTTGGCAAATCGAGTGGAGGAGGGCGACACCCTGGTTCCATCTATGTGAAGTGACAAAACTCATTTTCTT
Organism: Antitrichia curtipendula; assembly: GCA_951230915.1. Taxonomy (NCBI): domain Eukaryota; kingdom Viridiplantae; phylum Streptophyta; class Bryopsida; order Hypnales; family Leucodontaceae; genus Antitrichia; species Antitrichia curtipendula. The sequence continues at coordinate 19,377,062 of OX579637.1, read as the reverse complement.
ATCTTTGCAAAAACCCATGCAACTGCACTTCACAAGGTCATATTCGTATGAAAAGTTTCCAAAATGGTTGTAATTCTTTGGATTCATTCTTCAAGCTAAGTTGGATATATACCTAAAAAATTTCAAATCATTTAGAATTGTACAACATATAGAAAAAAATAGTAAGTAGAAAGAAGTAGAGAATACTAACTTCTTAACAATTTATTTTGGAATTCAAAAATGCCAATCCCAATGGCTGCAATGTTGTAATAAATAATCTATACCTTATGTTTTTATTTTTTTCCAAAATTATTTAAAACTGAGTGAAATAAAAGACTTCAAAGTTTGTTTTAAAATAGAGATTCCATAACTACCTGCAAACTACCTCAAACTAGAACTCCTCATAACTTCTAACTCATTGTTCAAAATGGAATGATTCGAAGCTATCCACATAGATATAAATTTGTAGAACAAATTTCCAATTTTTTATTTTCTTAAAAAGTGATTTTTACAAAAGTTTTTTTCGCTGCTTGGATTGCTTGCCAAGCAACGAAAAGTACATATGATGCAATTACTTTTGAACCATGTAGTCAAAAGATATGAAAATTGTTGGGCCTTAAAGCTACTCTTTGGAAAAACGTTGAATCTCAAAGAAATATAATAGAAATTCCATTTGTATTGAGCAACCTTAAATTGACAAATTGTCAAAAAATGCAATTCAGGGCTCTAGAGGTTAAGTTTTCTCGGGCTATGTTTTTCTAGCATCTTGAAGTTTGTATAACAATATCAATAATGGACCACTCTCAATTTTTGGTAGCATGCTCTTGTAGGCTCTAAAAATAGCATTTGTGCTTTGTTCTTTGAAGATTGAAAATGCCAAACTATCTGGTAATCTTAGGTGGCTATAGGTGGAGACACCCACGATCGTCTTAATAACCCTACATATAGTTGCTCAAGGACCCAAGGTCACCCACCCAAAATTCTAACCCGTACTTGCCCGTAAATCTACGCTTGCTCGTAAAACCGCAATCGCCTTGCAAAATTACCCGTGCTCGCCTTAGACCTACAACTTGCACTCACCAAAAAATCGGGACCTGCAGTTGCCCTACCCAAAACCACATGCGCCCTCACCTATAGTTGCCCAAGCTGACGTGGTTTTGACAATTAGAAAGCCGCCACATAGGTCAAATTTGTTTTAAAATGGAGTAAAACAATTTGAAACTCTAATATCTATTCGACACTTATGGACGGGCTTATATAACACATTGTCCATTAGACACGCGACGTCACCTACCTAACATGTCACCAAAATCCAAATATGTGTCCAACAAGACAACGCTGGATTCAGTTATTGTGGTTGTGGTTGTTAATGTTGTTTTTTGTTTTGTGGATTAGAATTGGACATCTAGGGATAGACCATGTCAAAATTTTAGCAATGGAAGTGCTAACATTTTGAAGATTGTCTATTGTGCACTCTGGCTTTGAAGGTAATTTTTTACCAAACGTTGCAACCTCAAATTGAAATTGATTGACCTAATTTATGCTTGAGTAACGTGCTTCATTACAAGCAATTATTACAGATATTACAATTAGTTTTGTTGTATGCTTGCTTTTAAATGAAAGTAGATGATAAACATTTGGAGGTTTTGTTGTTAATAGTTGCCTAAAAAATGAAGCAAGAAAGCAAGACATCAAAGTTTGTTGTCAATCCTTAGTATGTTGTGTTTTAACGTAAGAATTTGGTGCAAATAGAATGGGCTATAGTTGTAAGATAGTTGTATAGGACACTTAGTTGCGTTTTAGCTAATTGAAATGGACACGTTTTTCTTCTAGTGAAGGCTCTTGGGGTAGACATTGCTCATGACGACATTCTCCAGAACTACACAAAAGGTACAGACATTGACCATGGACAAAGATATTTCTTAGAGAAGGGCACATGAAAAGGACCCTCAATATATGCAGATGTTCACTAAAGCATCGTCTTTTTCTGGGTGATGTGGTTGGAAATTGTACAACTTCAACAAGTAAATTATACAACCTATCTTTTACATTGTAATGGCTATTTTTTAAATTTGTTCTACCCCTTTTTTTAAGAATTTAAATTTAAATTTAATATAAATGCTTTAAGTGTTGTTGTCCACGCTTGTAGACTTCTAGACATGCACATCATTACCTAGGAAGAAGACAAGGCCATTTTTGATGCCTTACTTGCCCTTCTTATTCATACGATTGAGGTTGTTTTCGTAACACTTACATCTGTGACATTACCATTAGACGATCCAAACACAAAAGATGTTGTAGTTACACACAAATGTTGTAAAAAAAATTGATTTAGTAAGTAAGTCTTTCTTGAATTTGTTTTCATCTTGAATGACAAGCATTACCCGATGATTAAACATTTTTGACTTTACATTTTGCTTGTACAACATAATAGGTACTCAGATTATACATCAACCGTTCTACTTGTTGCTCGGTGTTTTTCCAAGCCTAAAGACCATACATACTACCCCCGTATATTAAGGCATTAGTTGTTGATTATGCATCCCAATGATTTTATCCTATACGGGATGAAGTAGCCATTTTAGATCTATGGTGTTGCAATTTCTAGATGTGACAACTATAGAAGACAATGAAGAGCCATCATGTTCTGATAGCAGTGGCCACTCTCAGTAAATATGTGATTCTATTTCAATGAGGTCATCCTCATAGGATCAATTATTTCATCTCCTATACCTTTTTTTATCTTTTTTATCAATATGCTACAGGTAATGTAGCCATTATTTCTTTGTCTAAACTTCCAATTTCCATTATGTTGGTTATTAATTTTCATAATAAAGGCAATATAGCTACTATTTTATTGTTCTGAATTCCAATTTCATTTGTGATGTTTTTGGTATGGTATGAAATGTGATATCTATGATACAGTCTCTACTCCTTAGTATTTTTTGGATAAATGACAATTAGTTCAAAGGAAATAGTTTGAAATAGCTTTGTCACATTGAATTTTTTTGAGGATGATCATGTTTTTTAGCATTGTGGAACCTCTCGGGGCCAAAAGCAGGATCCAATGCTTGCATTGTGATTTTTATTTTAATTGAAAAACATGTATTTTTTTTGTAACCATCACAAACTTAAGAGACAATGCAATCCCTTCGACGTTTTTAAAGGTTAATTATAAATTTTTATATAGGACTTCAATTTAAATGTTATTAAACTTGATTTGGAAAATGTAGTTCAAAACACTACTTTTTAGTCCTTTTGAATGTTTTTTCAAATGGTATTTAGGACACTTTGAAGATAGTATTCCTAAATCACAAAAAATACAACAATTCTAATCTCTTTCTATTGAATTTTTCATGGTTTGAATTCAATGAGATATCAATTCCACCACCATATATTTGACTATTATTTCTATTTGTTTTAACATTTCTTCCAAATTTTTGTACTTATTATGATTTATTAAAAAGATTTTCTTTTTAAGAATTATAATGAGTTCAAATCAATGTTTGTAATTATAAAAATAGTGAGACTATAATGTACATAAACATTAGTAAATGTTAAACATGCTAAATTTTTCAATTATGTCTTTTCTAAGAGTGAGTATAATGAAATTTAAAAAAATTCAAACATGTAATATATTTTAAGAATAAAAATCAATTTGGATTGACAAAATGAAAATACTGTTTTAATATTTCTACCTACTTCTAGATTATCCCAAAGGCCACGGTCATAGGTCTTACTCTAGACTTCACCCTGAAAATTTGCATACTCACAAGCTCATGCTTGTGAGCTTACAAAATAGAATCCTTAGAGTTGGGGGAAGTCAAATATTTATTACAAAACTAAATTTGGCTAAAGACTGCATTCTCTTTGTTAACAAATAGATATGTTGTTGATAGATGATTATATTTGGACATTTTTAGAGCAACCTTTGATTTTGAGATGAATCATTGTTGAATGAAGTCAAATTGTGCTTAATCAAAAGTTGGATGCCAAACCACAATCTTTTTTGCTTTACCGCAAGATAGATGAAGGACTCAAATCTGAATTATTTTAGAGATTGCTTTGAAATTGAGGTAGGTTGGAAATAATTTTTTTGAATTACATCATGATTCTTGCCTAAAAGTTTTCGTTTGGCAAATGAAATCCTATCATCAACTATCTGTGTGAATTTTTCTAGACGCATTTGGCAACTTTAAGAAAATAAAAAAAAGTCTTGAGATGCCTTGCAATATTTTAAGGGGTGATTGCCAAGGTTTTATATTTATCATGATGTAAAAAATTGATGTATTTTAATTTCAAGTGTAATCAAGTGGACCTTCAAATGTTCAATTATTGACAACAACTACACCTAACTTAGTGAGATGCATTTCTAAATTTTTTCAAAAAATAGAATTTTGTTTTTCTATATATTCTTAACATATATTTAAAATGACAACATCAATGTAGATTATCAATTCAAAAGTTCAAAATTATCAAAGAAGACTCTTGTCCTGTTCTAGCAAAGTAAATTTAAGGGTGCCTTTAAATGTTTTTTTACCTTAATATTGCAGTATTCTTTATATGCAAAATTCAAGTGTTATTCATAATGATTTCTAAAATTATTTATTCAATGTCAAAGTGTCCATTTTTGAGTTAGTAAGTCTCAATGAGATTCTAGAAATGGTAGACAGAAATTGGGACCAAAAGAAATCAGAAACTAATGTGGATCTTGTAGTTTGGCCCACTTCTAACAGTGACACTAAGTACAAAGCTATTGCCCAAAGCTAGATGCCTCACAAGTAAAGAAGACTTATCCATGACACAATGTTTATCCAACAAAATTGAAGTCAAATAGACTTCATGAACTATTAGTTGTCATTGATTCATTATTAGTTGATATTGTTGGACAATTATATATGAGCATTCTTTTGTATCTTATGATGGAAATGCATGTGGTCAAATCCATTGTAGCATGCAATTTAATGAAGCTGAAGCAAAAAGGCACGTGCGTATTTTATGTCTCTACTACCAATGAAAGCATAAAGATAGAGGTCACAACACCAAAAAAATGGACTTCTTTCAAATTCCATTAGAAAAAAAAATTAAAAAGTTTCATGCATTTCTAGACAACAAGCAAGAGCTTTGGTAGTTCAACAACTTGAAGTTCTTCATTTGTAATGGTATCCAACATCACAAAGCATGAATGTCTCACATCATTAGATTTCATAGCATTGATCAGCTTGGCATTTTAGTGTCAACAACATAATATTACGAACCAAAGGACAAATGGGTGTTATTTTGCAATCGATCCATAACATCAACAAATAAGTCTTTATGTGATTTTCATCCATCTATGTAGTATTTTAGACTTTTGGTGTCAGTTGAATGTAATGTTTATTCTATATTTTCTATTTAACTTGAATGGAACGCAGTGGTATGCAAGCACACAAAGGACTTGCACAAAATTGGTCCATACTCTATATCACATACAAAAATATAGAATCATGTCAACATAGGAGTTCAAGGACCTTCTAACAAATGTTAAGTCCCTCAAGTGCTAGCAAGATGCCAATAAAACATGGTATTCTATGCAGTTGGAAGTTTTCACTTCCTCCATCTTTTGAGCATGTTTGTCACAATCGAAATATCTATATTGTTATTTTCTAAAGTATTTAGTAAATAATATTGTTGTAATTAAAATTGTATGCATTTGTGAAGCATGAGATTGTTGCTAACGCAGTCATTAGAGTTTATCATGAAAGTAATGTAGAAGGCTAAGGGATGAAGTCAAAGAAGTTGTTGCTATACACGAAGGGGCAAAAGATAAAACCTTAACTCTTTACTACAATATCCACCAACAAATTTTCATTAATAGCATGCAATTCACAAAAGCAAAGTGCATACCTCCAATTTTGAATTGCTACCATATGCTTAAAAATGATCCAAACTACAAATCGCAAAGTGCATTCGAAAGATGAAGTTTGCTTTATTCATATATTAAAGAATTGAGGTCTTGCTCTATTGATGTATTAAAAATTTGCAAAGAAATGATTAATTGTATATAATATAACATATTTTGACAAACTATCTACCATCTAGAACTACTACCATTAGCTTTGAATAGCACTAGATCGTAAAGCATGCTAACAAGGAGAATTTCAATCTTTTAAAGAAACACTTTTTTTCCATGCCCTTTGAATGGTTTTCACTATTTCTTCTCTACTTTGCAGTAGCACCTCATATTAGATAGTCTTTTACATTCTTCTATAGGTTTTCAACGGAATTTAATTTAGGAGAGTTTGAGGACCATAAAAGCATTCTTTTGCAATGATCCCTTATTATAGTGCATTGTAGCATCGTCTTCTATGAATACAAGTATCTCAGGATGATTGTGAAGAAGTAGAAGTCATTCCATCGGTGTTCATAGCTAGACTACAATAACAAATATCCAACTTCTCCGTGTATCAAGTGGTATCTTAAGGAGAGGGAACTTATTAAATCAATTATGGCACCCCCTGCCATTATTCATGAACAAACAAATTTAAAAGATAATGTTAAACAATCTGAAGAAAATTGTTGTCTAATTCTAGTATACATAGCTTTAAAACACATTATACACCACCATTGAAGTTGCTTGTTACAATGATCAACACCTACAATCTCACAAAATCTATTCTTATCTCTATAACTGCACTTATTCACCAAAACACATGCACAATTATCCACAAGCTATCACATTGCTTAGCCAAAACGTGTTTTGCACTGAAAGGCTGTTCAAATCCATATGAAGCTCTAACTAACAAAAATCTAGTTTTTGTTGGTGCAAGAAGCATTGATGTTGCCTTTGTAGTGGAAGAGGTGCAAACACAACTTGAAGCGCAATCAATGCAATTTGATTTTTCTTAGACAAATGGCTTCAATTAGCATCTAAATGTCACCTAGCATGTAGTTAACTTGTTTTACAAAACATTAGTGGTAGTTTCATGAAGTTTCACTACTAGAAAACCTAGGGGCCTATTTACACATAGATTGAGATGATTTTTGTTGATTTCAGCAATTATTTATGCTAAAATGGCACATTTGTTGATTTTATTTAAATGTAGGATTTAGGATTTAGAGTGTTTACAATTGGAAAAAAATAATAATAAATTAGTAGGATTTATGCTAGTTTAACATGTTTGCATTAAACTGGTGTATTTTAAGAAAATTGTGTACTTCATGGTACTATAGTATAAATTAAAAAATCAATAGTAAATAAATTTGGGATGAAATTAGGGATGAAAATTAGATTGTTAATGAGGTTTAGTTCATGAAATTTAGGATTAGGAGTTCTTTTATTTCTTACTTTTTGGCCATATGTAAGCATCATGTTTTTTGGAACACCTTTTGGCATAAATTGGGGAGATTCTTTTGATGAGAGATTAAGTGAAGGAATGATAAGCCCAATTTGTTTTTCATGTTTACCTTTTTTTTTTAAAAATAGGTACAAAATGATAGTTTTTTTAGGTTAAATGGAAGATTGATGGATGATCACTGGGTAGAAATTAGATTGAAAAAATGAATATGTTTATTTAAATTGCAATTTTGAAGGATAAGGTTAGAAAGACCACAACCAATTTGGAGCTCAAAATTGGAGGGATGGTGCGCCTTCAAATTAGCTTTTCATTGAGTTAGGCTCATTTTTTTTAGTAGAAGCTATTTTTAAGTTAGTGTCTATTGTAAAAAAATAAAGTGCTTTAATTTAGAAGGACAAGACCAAGAAGACTGCAATGAACTTAGAGTTGAAATTTGGTAGGATGGTACACCTTCAATTTAATTTTCTAATAAGCTTAGTCCTACCTCATTTGGAGCAAACTTATTCTATTACTAAAAGCAAGGTCAGAACTGTTTTAATGTTTCCTTCCTAATCCCTTTTTAAAAATCCCAACAATTAAAATATCAAAGCCAATTGAAGAGAGAACCAATTGCTCCCTCTAAGACATAAAATGCTTGTAGGTCAATCCTTCCATTCCATGATTTCTCATTCTGTCTATCAATTATTCAAACACTTGTTAGGAGAGAAGCCTCTAATCAAAGTTAACTAAATCTAAATGGCAAAAGGATGTCTTCATGAACCCCTATTTTCTAATCCCAAAGATAAAAATTTATAAGCCTTTCCATGCATAAGGCCTTTAAATAAAATAATGCTTGAAGTGCCTCTATTGTTGTTCAGGAAGCCTCCAATATACTTTGAAAATTCAAATTTTATTCAAATGACAATAATACATAGAAAATATTATTTTATCAAATTTAAAACAATAAAACTTTCTTATCCCTATGTATATTGTGCTTTAGACATTCACCTAATTATTTGTGCAATCAATGGTTGTGTCCAGTTGAAAAAATTGCATGTATAGACCATCACATTCTAATTTCTAAATTAGCAACATTCGTGAATATGCACATTGCAGAAGGGATTTTGCCATTGCAGCCTCAAATTATTTCTCTAGGAAATACAATATTCACACATGAGTACATGAACAACTCTTGGATTGTGAATATTCCTAGTTTTTTTCATACATACAAATATATAATGCTTGTATGTTCCCATGCGTATCCTACTAAATTCCTAGTTGCATTGTTGATGAATAAATCCAACAAGGTCATGGTTCATTAGCATGGCGTGGTTGGCACTGTCAAGGTCTTCAATCCTCTTTTTATATGCTTTTTCCTTAAAACATAAATATCTCATCATATCTTCTATCCGCATGTATAGTTCTTCATGAACTTGACGGTAGTGAGAGACTTCAATCTACAAGTTTCAACCATTTTTCATACAAAAGCATTGTGTCCATTGGACAACCCTACTTCTTCATCCACCAAATATAAAACCTCATTTGTCATCATGGAAGGATTTGACATACTTTCTTCTCCAGAATATACTTGCGCAATTTGGTTCCACGTGTCAAGATCTGCAAGCTGTTGGGCAAAAAAAATCCCTAGGTGGATTAGATAATGGCCTAAATGTGTTGCCATCATTTTTTGTTTCTTGCATGCCTCCATCATCTATTATAGACTCCAAATAACAACGAAGTGCAGTACCTCTAAGATTTCTAAGTCTTTCATTCCTTTCTTTTTTTGTGCATCCTGATTTGAGGTCAACATCTGAGTCTTCAAACCATTGTATCCATACGTATGCTATATGTTGTACTTTGTGTTTTGCCTTAGACAAGTCCCTGTGTTTTTTGTACTTTTATTCTTGTGGATGTCAATGTTCTCTAAAGATGTCACAATCTGTTTTTGTCTAATCAAATCAAAATAGTATAGATGTTTGTAGCTACTGATTAGAGTTTTTATTTGGGTTTTACTTTTAATAAAGTAAAACTAGATGACCTCCAAAAAAAAGCACTAAAAAAAACACTTAGGTAGAATGGTTAGTCTAAAAATGTGTGCATTACAATTGTCAAACCATGTACATTATAAAAGTTCAAATAGAAACCTTACACAACTGCGACAACAAAATTGAAATACCTTTACATCAATTGATATTGAGCCTTAGTCCCACCTACGCAAATAGGCTTGTAATATTTTTGACGCTTTGGAAATTGGTGTGCAACACAAAGCTTATAGCATTCGTGGTCACAATAAGAAGGGAACTAAGCCCCTGAAGAACTTGGTCCATTGTGAAATGGTCAAATTCCTCTCTGAGCTAAATGTAGCCTTTTAAATTGTATTCAAACAATAATCTTATATTTTTATTATTTAATAATTTGAGTTATACATGACTGTAAGAAATTTCAATTTGTTTCATGAAAAATTGAAATTGTTATAATTTATATTGTAAAAATTGAACATAAACAAATAAAAATATCAAAAATAATTCTTTCATATGATTTGAAATTTATAGACCATAGTGAAGTATAAAGTAATTGTTTGCTTCACGGAAAGCTTTTATATTTTGTAGTCTACATTGTCTTTTTATTTTTTTCCATCTCATAATATTTCATATTTTTGTACCATTGTACTACAAGATTAAACCTTTGAATCTTCAAACCAATTCAAATAAAGCTTTCATAAAAAACTCATTTGCAAATGAAGTTGTATTTTATCAATACTATTTGGAAAATGATGTAAACACCTTCTTCGTTTTGATTTCAATTAGAAGCTTAATAAAATCTAACCAATTTACATTGTTGTAGTACATCCATAGATGATACATCGTACGACTTGTAAGTTTGGTTGGTGTAATAGCTACAAACTTTTTATTTTATTTCTACACCCTATTTTTTAGGGCATAACACTTTTATTGGTGCGAAATTCTTCTTTTATTTTCACACCCTATATTTTTGAGTAATACACTTTGGTTGGTGTGAAATTTTGATTTGATATTTATACTCTATTTATGGGATTATAAGGGGTGAGACACTTAGATTGGAATAAATTTTTTCTTTTAATTTTCATACCGTATTTTGGGCAATAAGGCACTGTGGTTGGTGTGAAATTTCTCTTTTTAATTTCAAACCCTATTTTTCCAAGGACAACACTTTGGTTGGTCTCAAATTTTTCTTTGTTTTTCATATCTTAATTTTTGGGAGAAGACACTTTGATTGGTGTCAAATTTTTTCTAGACATCTAATTACTTTAGAAATAATTGTCTACAACATTACAAAACAAAACAAACAATTGCAAAAGTAACTCTATATTAGAAGGGCATGATATACTCTACATTTAACTAAAGTGTGTAACATTTTCTTGTAGAACATCGTGTTAGTCTATTTGTCTAAAAATATAAAAATTGTAATGGTTGTATAAAACCTAGAAAACATCAATCTACAAGTTTGCTTTTTTATTAAGTAGTGATTCATTGAATTGTTAGTGGTTGCTGGTGAAATTCATTTGTGCGATTTGAAATAGGTTCCTTACATGATTGATCATACAATTTTTTACATAACCTTAGCAACCCAACATTCATCAACAATAAGTATTGTTCTTCTCATCCAAAGAAATTATATGTTTAGTATGGCAAAATTTATATATTTGTAATCATTTTAAATTTGAAGACACTTAACAATTCAAAACGTACATCCAATTTCACATATACTAACTTACGTTGTTGGTGCATATATACTATATACTATATACTTATAAATCCTCACTTCTATATTTATCAACTACTTCTATAGTTTTATATAGTATGATGAACTACTAATATGAATGTCAAAAATGTTCATCCGGCATAGGCCAACTAAAAGCACCAGAGAATTTCTTAATGATGTGGACAAAACCACCCCAATAAGTCTTGCTAACGGTCACACGGTTTAGGTGTAAGTATCCTTACAACACAAAAACACTATAAAATGACTTGAAATATTGTCCTAGGGAATTCTAGTATGTTATCACAAGCTAAGGTATCCGGTTCCTCTTGATTTCCTAAAACACCCAAGCAATCCATAAAAACCTATTGCTCTTTCTTCCAAAAACAATTTCCTTCCCGATTTCAATCCGGACCTTCAGGATTCCGGTTTACCCTCTACTGAACAATTTGATATACCCCTGTTTTACCTTCAAGGGGTCCACTATTGATCTTTCAATGAGTAGGAACTTCACCACTTATAATCCTCACACTCTCCACTCTTAACAAAAAAAAACACACTCACACAAACATGATGTTGTGATATAGAAGAAACTTAGTACCTCACAGCTCTACGGATGGCCAATCCGGAAAGTAGATCACTTAGAAGTACATCTAGTCGTCTTCACTACAATGACAAATCAAGACACCCGGAACTAACAAATGTTGGTTTTCTAATGACTAGATTGGTTCTGAGGTTGGCAGACCTTTTAGGTGAGTGGGGATTTCTTATAGCGGTTGCTTGTACTCGCACGGAATCGTTCTGTATTATGGACCTGCGTCCACACTACTCCTTGATTTTACCAAATTACTGTTCCAATACTTTAAATGTACTACGCACAAGTCCTCCACTCCAAGTCTAAAATTCCTTTCACAAACTTCCCCTCAAAATCACATCCCAGTTGACTGAAGATCCGGACTCCTCCTAACCCGTCTCCACTTAAACCCCAGCACTTTGAATAAACAAACCAACATAAACTCTTGCATAAAGTCAGAATGTTCACTTAGTGGCTTGGATTAAAGAAGAAAACAAAATACACATTGGAAATGTGCTTGGATGAAATGGAATGGGCAACAGTCCTGCCCACCTTTAAAAACAAAAACAAGAAGGCAAAAAGGCCATCCAAAATTAGGGCGACCACACAATGGCACTTTGAGATATCCGGAACGCCAAGGCCAATGAACCCTAGGAATCCAAAACTAGGGCCTACAAATGAAAAACTGGTTTCAGAACTAAAATTCAAAATCTAAAACAACCTACAAACATTCTAACTATCTTCCTCGGCGCGCCTTCTTCAAATTGCTACCGCCCTAAGTCGTAGGTTCTTTGGCATTTGACTTCACGGGAGTCGACCGGATCGCCGCCTTGGTTTGAATCTTGTGCAGTGGTGGGGGTGACTCCTCATCTGTCTCCGTTGCGGATCCGGTCTCAAACTCCTTGTCCTTAGAGTCTTCAATCCATTCCACGTTCAACTGCTTTTCCTGCTCGGTTTCCCCCAAATCCACCACTGCACTTTCTCATCTGGGCGTTGTCGCATCGTGTATACATACACTATGTAAAAATAACTAAATTTTGTCAAATTAGAGGGTTTTTTGGAGAGTCTAAAGATCCACATGAAGAAGGTTCTACCTTTTTAACCTCTATTAGACAACCATTAGGCATTAGTTCTTTTATTTCTTTAGTTGAAAGCATTTTAAACTTTGTTTTTAGATTTTAAAAGTTGTTAACCGGAAAGATAAAGATTGTTTTATCTTTCTTTTGGATTTTAAAAGAGATTTGAAGGCCATGTAGTTGCCACGTAGGAGATAAGGATAGAGTTATGGGCAAAAGGGGTGGTCAATGGACAAATTGTAGTCCATGTGGCCTTTAGGGACATGTGGCATTTTGCTTAGGTGGAGGGGATGGGGGGTGAGGTGGAAGATAAGGTGGAGGGCCTTCTTCTTCCTCCTCTTGGTTTTGCTTAAGGAGAACCAAAACTTTGGAGAGGTATAGCGTTTTGTACAGAAGAGATTTTGTAATGAAATTTTGTGAGCTTGTTTATCTTGTTTTGAGGTTTAAGGAAATGGAGAGAGTGAACTTTGATCGACTATAAAAGTCGGACAGTATCTTATTTTGAATTAAAACTTAGTATTTGTGTAGATTATTGTGTTAGCTTTTTATAGAGACATCACAAAACCAATTTGAAGTTTTCATGTGAGAGTTATGGTCTTGGGAGAAGAGTAGTGGTGAGCTGCCTTGGAGTTGAAGAGAGCAAACTTTGACCGACTATAAAAATAGTACAATATGTTAGTTTGAGTTGAATTTTGGAGGGTTTGTAGATATTGTTGTTAGCTTTTCAGAGAGATGTTTCATTCTCAATTTGTAGTTCTAGAGAGGCTGTGGCATTCATTTTAGTGACGGGATCTCCCTAGAAGGGAACTATTCGGTTTATGAGCAACTCCAACTATTTTCTACAAGCATGTGATATTATATTGGGAGTTTATGGTGCATTATGAAGATTTTATGAGCATGCATACGCATTTTTGTTGAATCACGGGCCCCTTTATTTTTCGGCCAAGTCTACTTGCAGCCAGAAGCCCGGCGCTTTCCCAAGGCAAGGCCTCTCTACCCGACAGCGTTGGCTGTTGTATGTGGAAGAAATCTTCCGAATGGGTCTGAGCTGGATTTGACAAGACTTCAATCCGGTCGATGAGGTCACTACGGATCTTTAGACTAGGCATCGTAAATGTCCCTGTCACATTTGATCAACACTTTGCAAGGCGAAAACTTCCGGCTGCATCGAAACAGGCTTGGAATACGGCTACTTCTCTGATTCAGGAATTGGATTTGCACTTGTCATTGGCATCTGCAATTGGTTTGAGGAAGGACCTGCAGGTGGCTTCAAGAGGACCTCAGGCCCTCTGACTAAGACTGTGTCGGAACAATGGGAGTCGCCTTATTTGGAATCCCCATGAACAAGGAGTTGGAGACATTTGAAAATTGCAAAAAGTCCATCGCTTTTTCCGGATCTAAGTGCCCCAACAACTTATTCATCTCCTTCAATACTCCTTCCATCTTGACTTGAAAATCCACCAAGATTGTCACCACCTTAGATCCAGTTACTTGGCCTTCCTTCAGCAGTTAATTAATGAAGAGGTTGGACTGCACGACAAGCTCCGCAGGCTGTGCGACCAATACGGAAAGGTTTGGGACTAGTTGGAGCGCCTCTACTTCCTTTTGCCTTGCTACCGCTAGCTCCCCTTCCGTCCAATTCACCCAAGTTTGGAGATCGTCCCGTTCCTTCTCCAAGTTCCGGATTTGCTTGTCCTTTGCCAATAACACCTTAGGACTCGGTCGTTTCTTGATCTCCGCTATGAGCCTATCCAGCTCCACCTTCATCTTGTCCATGCTTTCGATCAACAAATCTGCCATGTTGTCATGGAGTTGCCTCGCATGCCGCATTTTATTGAATCTGGCATCAAAGAACTTCAACATTCCTTCACCTTCCGAAATCAAAGTGGGCTCTCTACCTTCCGGAATTGGAAGTTTTCCTCTTGAAGCCAGATCAGTCGAGTTCCTCCGCTTGTCTCTATGCTCGACAGGTTCTATCTTCTCTTCCGGATGGACTTCTTCGTTGGATTCCGGATGATCTGACTCCACCTCATCTGTGAGGCCATATTGAAGGATCATGGCTCTTGTTTTGTATGCCACTACTTCATGTTCACTCAAAACTTCCTTCTGATGATAGAGGTGGAATAAGTAAGGGCTGATGGGGTTGTGTTTGCCCCTCGACACATGTTCCGCCAACTTAGACACTACTCCTGCAAGTAATCTTCCCCAATGTACTACCCTATCCTCCAAAGCACCAAAGATGGTGTTGGCAACTGTGACCGTAATCCGAGTTGGCTTTTTCGGATACATGAGTGGAATCAAGAATTTCCAGCACCTGTCTATGCCTATTGTCCTTACAGTCGCTAATGGCATACCCTTCTTTGGCAATAGTCGAACTCTAGAACTTTCCGCTCTTGTACTTATTCGTCCGGGAGGCTAATCCGGATCCGGTTTTCCTGAACGCATATACCTCCGTCCAAACATCTTTGGTCTAGACTACGGGTCAACCTCCTATTGTCAACTCGTATTGATTTGGAACTCCTAAGATGAGTTCCTGAATCATTTCCTCACTCTTTAGGTTCCAAGGCCTCCGTATCAACTCGACGCACTCTATATGCATTAGATCCTCCTCTAACTGCTTCTAGACATTCGGATTGGAAGGGATCCTGGGACAGACCATCCGGGCTACAACCGTATTCCTATGATTTTTTGGATTGCTGCTCTCTGCAAGTGTATACCGACACAACTTCTATTCCGATGCAATCGGCACCAACCTCACATTTCTCTCCCTAATACGAAGCTAGCTCACCACTCTTTCACTCAACTACTTGCACGTAGATTTCTGCAAAACAGAGAGGGAGAAGAAAGAAGTGGCGGCGGGCTTAAGTACCCGACGTTCGGTCGACAGTTCCCGGAGGAGAACGGGTTGGAGACCGTTCCTATATCGATGCCCTAGTTCCCAGACTGGATTTTCTAGGCCGTAGGTTTCATCAATCCAGATTCTTTTCGGATTCTGGATCCGTCTTCTTTCTGGTTTTGGAACATCTGTAGTAGTTCTAGTAGCTCAAAACTATCTATGTGATCATTATCCATAATTAAATGGATTTTTCTATACATTTATAAAAAAAAATGAAAAATTTGATCTATTCTAATCCCATTCTAATTTATTTTTATATGTTGTGAGTTTCCAGACTCCCACACTTGCCTTTTAGGCAAAGTCTGTCCAAGTATTGGTGAAACAAAAATAATTTGGAATGATTTCCACATTTGCATTTCTCTTGTGTAGATACAATAGTCATGTCCCAATTGCAAACTTCAATGTAGACATGTGACTTGTCTTTGGAAAGTGAAACATGATGTTGTCTAGAGAAATATCATTGTGCAGATATCCAACAACATGCACTGTATTCATAATGTGCACCAATGCCTATACGGTGCGCTTCTTTATAAATTGATAGAGATGATAAGCTTCAATTACATCTACCTTGGAGGGTTTAGAATGTGTCAACCAAATGTATATGTTGCTTGGATACTTGTCATCCAACTTCAACGTGTGTCATAATGTTCCATTGCTCCACCAATACGCTACCATTAATTTGTTGTTGCATAGACTGCAATAAATCATGTAATTTTACAATGTGGAATCCTCACTACCATTGACTTATTCTAGTGTTTCAGCCTCATAAATTGAAGATGTATATAGTAGTGGTTGAATATATTTGTTGCAAACTCCCAAATTGAGACTATTCTAGAACATCCTTGAATTTGGATCCTTCAAATTGTTGTGTATCCGCCTTTCATGATTTTGCCATCTTGGAAAATCATTCATGTTGTGTCCGGAAGTGCTATGAGATGTCATTTGTCCCTATCAAATTTAGCAACTCCATCACTACTAGTCCGCCAACCCAATGACCTTCACCTATTCCGCTTTTTAGCAAATGGAACGCACCGGCTTGTAAACAGTTTAGCTTTGAGAATGACTTGATTAAAGGCTTCATCATTTGCATGCTATTTCTTGCCATACTTTACCAAAATTACTTTGGAGTTTTACAATGCATTATGGATCTTGTTCTCCAAGCACTTGTTGAAACCTCTCTTATCCATCTCATGCCTCCATTCCGGAACATTAAGGGCATTTAACATCTTATGTGTCATGTTTGTCATGAATTTTTGCATGCGCTCCTTTTGGTGATCTTTTCCTAAAAGGTTTTTCTACAATTTTCACCTCAATTTGTGAAGAAAGAACACTGTAAATAAAAATTTGGAATGCAAAAAGAATTCCACAAATGGCGTTCCAGTTCATTTGAAATTGCAATCCACAAGTCAACCATACTTATTTACTACCTTCACTTAGTCATATCTTCCAAACTGTATGGTCAAACTTCATAAAATTTATAACACATCATCAAAGACAAGTGAAGAAGAAGAGTTCATATAGTTGGATTATAAAAAGAAATCATGTTTTTTTAGGCAAATGCAATAGAATTGCTAGTTTTGATGGATTTGGACAAAATAATGGCATACGGACTTTAGTAGTCAAAAGCACTTCAATATTTTGCATTTATATTTGGGATATACTTTCCATTTGCAATTCTACATTGACATTCAAATGACAAAATTGTAGAAAGTAGTGTGATACAATATTTATATTAACAAACACCATTGTTTATACATCAATGGTATTAAATAATAATACATAGATCTATCTACCAATCTACTTACATATTTCTCATTACAAAGTATTTTTACCAAAATTGCAAAATACATAACTACAATTCATTGAGATCATTGTACTATACTTGCCACATTTTATATTATATAAAAAGTAGAATTAGATAATTAGTAGACCGTATTGTCACTATTGTGAGACAACCACTACAACAATACATTCTACTTTACTTGAAATTTGAATTGATATCATCTCTATGACTTGGACTTGTAGAATGTGTCTCAATATATGGTCCTCCACCATTGTTGTATTGGAAACATGCTTGGCTAGAACCACTATAGTGTGTAGTTCCATAGCTTCTTCCTCCTCTTTGAGAGCCAACTTGGGGGGCATTATTGTAGTATGAACCACCTCCTCCATGTTGTAGGCCATGTATACCATAGTCATATTTGTATGACCAGCTATGTCCATACTACTAGCCACAACCATGTAGGCTTTTGCGCATTGCCTCTTGCAATTTTTGTTTGTACTCAATGTCTTCCTAAGTTTTGGTGCATTTGTGCCTCTCTTTGGATGTCATGGGTGCAAGAGAATCATCATCATTGTTCATTCATCTTTTGCATCCTACAACATAACCAAAGGTTGTTGTTTATAGCCTCGAGTGAACCATACTATCATACAATTGCTTAGGCCAACCCATGTCGTATCTAGCACTGTGTTCTTACGAGTCTGAACCTTCACATTGAACCTTGTAATTTTGTGCTAATCAGTATCTTTATGGAGTACAATCTCAGTCCAAATCATGGCCATGAGGGAATACAACATGACATTTGGTTTGGATTTTGGAATACTTGGAACATGTCCAATTTAGTCATATTTTTGCCTAAAGTGCTTGTTGTTGCACGTGGACATTTGTCCTTCTCAATGGTGATGCTGCAACATTACGCGATCATGTGGCCAAAATTTTGAGATGCACGCCAATTTAACGTACTTCTTGGACATTGTGCAATCCTAAAGTTTTATAGGTTCATTTTTCTATCCAAATTTTGCTACACATAATGGATCTTCCTAATATTTCCAATCCAATTTTCCATTTCGACTTCCTTTCAATGGTGTTCCTTGTGGTAGGGTAACCTTGATTGAAATCAAATGAACTGATTACAAAGTTCAAATTAATTTTTCCAACATATGGACTAAGAAAATGGCAATTAGAATGTAATGTATTTAAGTAGACTACAATTACTGACAGTCATAGAATAATTCAAACTAAACTACTAAAAACAATTTAGTATCCAAGTACAACTGTTCAGACACCAAGCCAAAAGCATCACATTGATTCTCAAAGGCACTAGATCACCCACTCTAGAAGGGAAACAACTATGATGAAATGAATTTTGCTATTAATAGCATCTTTTGGTAGACCAATCAAGGCGGACACATACGTTTGTGACGCATCCGATGTCACAAAGGTGATTACCAAAATCATGTGGACCAAATCCATCCTCTGCTAGACCGCACGGCTATTAACAAAAAATGGACAGTGAAAGCAATCGGTAGCACGGACCGCCGCAGTCGGGGCAACTATTTGAGAGGAGGCAACTGGATAGACTTTATGGGTGGATGCACTTATCCACAAGCTCAAATTGTAAACATGATGTTTTGTCTAGATTTTAAATAGACTTATAAGATTAGTGATGTGTTCGGAAAAAAAAATGCTAACTCCTAAATGACCATTTGTCCCCTCAGAGGACAATTTGGGTCCGAGTAGGTTCCTATTGTCTTAATTTTTAGTAAGTCTTTATGAATTTTTTTGAGGTTGTGTAGGTATAAAGAGCTTTATGGATATATAACATTTGTTTCAATCAGTGCCCTAGAGCAAAAGTTATGGCAGGATTAACCAAGGTTGGTGGTAGCACAAAAAAGAAAAATAATCAAAATAATTTTTTTTTGTTTGGTTTTCAAATTAGTATTTTTTTGTCTACATGTGAAGCTTTGATTCATTTTATTTAGACTAGGAATGAGAAAGTTATCTCCCATCTTTTTTTCGGGCAATCTAAACATCTTCTTAAAAAAACTTTTTGTCCAACTTTGAATGCTAATATTCTCCAATTTGTGTGATGAAATTTGTTGAAATATATTCTACATGATCCCTAAAAAGTTAAGTACAACATCCTATGGTTATAATTTTTTTGGTTTTTTGGGATAAACACAATAGAATTGGCAGTTCCAAATGTTGTGGACATTTTTAATTTTGAAGAAGGACTAGGTCCTACAATGAATGTTGATGTTGTAGTGATTAATGCTTCTCATGCTTCTACAGGTGGTAGACCCCTCCACCCCCTTGTCATCATGAGATGGATCAATAAGGGTCACAACATTGTGGTTCTTGTAGAGGAAGAAGGAATACATGCACAATGTTATCATTGAGGATGCAAAAATGTCTTCTATGGAAAATTGGAGTACGACGTTCTAATGAGGACATAGAGTCGTTTGTACAAGCATATACTCTAAGATTGAACTTGTGAACTCTAGTATTTGTTGTGCCTAGAGCCAAAAGAGCTTGGAGATAAAATTAGATGCAGAGGATCCCAGAAGTGACACAAGAAGATAGTGAATAGTCCAAGCAGACATGGAATTCGGTGCACCGAGCTTCAAAGTGAAAATTTAGAAGTCAAAGGCAAGCATACATCATTTCATGGCAACAAAAAACAAGTACTTAGAAGTGAAGGTGATGCAGACAACAACAAAGAAGACAACGTGTATAATTACAACTACAAACAATTTCAGCACTTAAAAATAAATCTAGGGACAAGAGTAGTAGTTCTTTAGATAACCATGTTGCGAGTTATATAAATATGTGTTGATTACAGTGTTATTTTGCTTTGCAATGCACAAAATTTGTAAACATTTTTGGTTATCATACAAAATAGTTCATGGGTTGTACTTCAACATAATGGTCAAACGTAGTTGGCCCTGAACACTGAGATTTTATTAAATGATAAGTGTTTCAACTAAAATCCTAAATAATTTATTGTCAAGTAAATTGTTCCTAAATCTTTATAATGAGAACTCCTAAATCCCTTATTCCATGATTGTCCATTTCAATATGTAACGCATGTTTAACCTTAGCATCTCCACCCCATCCCGAATAGGTTGCCGCCATACAAGCAACGTTTCAACCCGACTCCGTCTACGCCCATATACATTAGGTTTACACCTACATTCATAAGTCTTCGCCCATACTATCTATATTTGAGCCTGTCTAAGTCTTTGCTTAGATTAATACGTCAGCGATCTTTGCGATTAAGTCCACACCCATACAATGAATGTTGTTGCCCCTCTAGGTCCATGCCATGCATGAGCGTTCAAAACCGCACCCATATGACTGCGCTTATGCTTTCAAAGTCTCTATATCCACACCCATTTATAGACTTTTCCGTCCAAATTCATACATCCCTATCCACCTGCATCCACACCAAGACAATGATGTTTCCACCCCTTTTAAGTCCCATCCCTTACGTCTATGCCCCAATTCCAATAGAAAATGGTACATTTTTAGACATCATGCATTCATGCTATGTCACTCAATAATAATAAATGATGGTAACTTTTTTTTTACTCGCCAAATTTTCAAGCCCTAACAACTAAAGAGGTCCGGCCCATCTGCTTGTTTGGTCCATTTTATTCGTTCGTTTGTTCGAAACGTCTTTTGACACTTACCATCCAATGTGACAACCTTGTGCTTGATGAATCCCTTTCGGAGCTTAGGGTGGTGAAACTTTTGATTTAGAGCACTAAATGAAATAAAAATTCCATTTCCAAAAAGTTGATGTATCTTTCTGCTTTAATTAAAAGTTAGAAAAATCAAGATTAATATTTGAGACTTTAAAAGCCTAACCAAAATCCATTTTGTTTCTTAAAGAGATATTGGGACTTTAGAGGTTAAATTCAAAAAATAATGCAAAAATTAATATTGAACATGATTTTATACTTAATTGCAATAAAAATTTAAAAGTGGATATGAATAGAGATTTAAGAAGGAATTCGATATTATAAATGACATACTAATAGTTGTAGAAATGGCACATGATATACAAGTCTATACTATTAAAAACAATTTTTTTTTTTTTTTGGTGATGTACATTATGATTTCCTATACCGTTAGGGCAAAGGGCTTAATATTGATTGAAAGTCTTCAAGAAATGTACATGCACAAAACAAGTTTTGCCACATTTTGACCAATAAGGCAGCAAATACTTAAATTTAAAGTTTTTCCTATGTTGAAAATTAGAAAACTATTAGTTGAGAGACATTAGTCCATTGGGCATGTAGATTGATGAGCCATAAAATACTTGGACTACCATGACATTTTGTTTTTTATTTTATTTTCTTAAAATTTATTCATAGAATTTGGCGTCAAGTTTAAGTTTTTATCTTTATAATTGATCTTTACTCTAGCTTCTAATTTGACAAGGGTAGAAGAAGATTAATAGTAATAAATTTAGACATATATAAAAAATAAGAGTTGTCATTGGAAACCAATTTATAAATAAACTTTTAATGACTTCTAACCTCTTACCCACTGTGGAAAAAGAGAGATTTTAAAGAGCTAGTGGATCTTGAGGCCCACTTGCTTAACCGGCCTCTAAAGGACCAATAGGGAATTTTTAGCAGAATAGAAATTTGGGTAGGTTCCTATAATTCAAGATTTGCATATTTTGGGCTGACATTTTAATAGAAGGTGGGGGCGAGGAATATCTTTCATATACATTAAATTTCATGACATATGAAAATATGAGTCAAAAGTTATGGCCTAATATGGTTGTTTTTTCCTTGGGTAGACAATCCAGGCAGTTTAGAAAAAAATAATTTTTTCGAAAACAAAAATTTGAAATTCATTTCCTATAGTTATATCTATGTAAAAAGCTTTGAATCATTCAGTTTTGACCAATGAGTCAAAAGTTATGAGAAGTTTTAGTTTCTAAATAGTTAGGGATTCTCTACTCTAGAATAAACTTTGAAGTCCTTTATCTTACTCAATTTTCATTAGTTTTTGAAAAAATAAAATTGTAGAATGTATAATGTGTATTGCATTGCAAACATTGAGATTGGCATTTTTCGGTTCCATAAATTAAATTCTTAACAATTTTGTATCTTGAATCATTCTCTACTTCTTTCAACTTACTAATTTTTTCCTATATGTTGTACAATTGAAATAATGTGATATTTTTTAAGCATGTAATCAACTTGTCTAAGAATAAGATTCCAAAGAAGCACCACCATTTTGGACATTTTTACATAGAAAAGTGAGCTTGTGAAGTGCAGCTGCCCTGTTTTTCGCAGGGCCAAAAATATGATTTAAGTGAATTTGAATGCTTATATCTTGTACTCCACGTGGTGGAAATTTCTGAAATTTTTACCACATATTCTCAAGTCATCACATTACAAGGTCCTCTGGTTTTATGTGTCAAAAAAAAGTTTTTCTTAATAAATTTGGTACTTGTACTAGAAATGGCAGTTTTTGAGTATTTTGGGTGAAAACATAGTCAAAGAACTTAAGGGATTAAATGTCTAATGAGACACCAATTTCCAATGTAACTAAGTTTTGTGATGGTTTCTAAAAACCATCTAATTCCTAAAGTTCTTTCATGTTTAGAGACCAAAACTGCTTCAAAATACTAGTCTCCAAAGCAAGGTTGAAATTTTCACTTATAAATATATTTGAACAAAATCAGCCGTAGGATCTTTAATTAACATTCTGAAGTACACCCTCCTAATTATTAAAAGAAAATAGGCATAAATGCAACTGCATAGTAAGGACTACCTATTTGGAATGACTAAAGAATGAATTTTGCTTCCTAATTGCACCAACAAAGCTTGCTCCAAAACACACATGTCATTTTACAATTGCCAATGCGGCTACATTATGAAGAGTTTCAAAGGTAGTAGTTTCATCCACATTTTTTTGTTCAACATGTTTTCAAAGTGTAACATGGACACAATGAATTTTCAAAATGTAAGACCCACTTTAGCAAGAGCACCTTGCAATCATATATTGTAACTGTGCAAATACAATATGATTTAGGGGACTTCCAAAGACGCCTTCCGAGAAGTTTAACTTATTGACGGCTAACATCTCTTTTAGGCTTCCTATGTTTAATATATTGCAAAGAAAAAGATATAGAGAGAAATCACAAGGAAACACGTAGACATCCACTATAAAAAAACCCGCGTCTTAGGTGGTGTTTTGTAAATTTTTCAGACGGATTTTATGTGATGTCAAAAAAAAACTTGTGTTTTTTAATCAATAATCATGTCTACTATAACATTTGGATGTTATATTGGATGTGATTATTGACAAAAAAAAACAAGTGTTTTTTTTGACGTCACGTAAAATCCGATTGAAAATTTACAAAATGCCACTTCAGACATTGGACTCTTATAGTGATCGTTTAATGACTACAACCTAGGTTTCATTGTAATGACTAATTTGTAACTGCATTTTTCTATTTTTAGTTGTACAAATTACATATAAACTAGAACTTGTGTAACATGATGGGTTGTCCAAACATGAATGAGGGAGTATTGGGCAATTTAAGTGCATGAGCTAGTACGTACATTGAGCAAACATTTAACAAACTTAATTAAAATGCAAGGTGGTGTTTAATCCAATTAGACCTCATGAACATTGTTTTTGAAGGGAATAAGTTTTGCTCATTAGTTCAGCACACCATAAATTAAAGAACTCATGATGGCTTCTTCGTCCAACTTGATGTATATTGCTTTCTAATTTGGACTTTCTACTACAATTGATTTGTTTTCCAATAAATACAGGAGGGATTTTTTTGTGCAATTTTAGACGTTCTCCTTAAAAGACCTGTGAATAGCTCATACAATTCTATATTGAATTCAAAGGTTCTAAGAAGCTTATATTGAGGGATTCTTTCTATTGGCAAATTCAAGCAAACTCAAAGTATTACTAAAATAGCACACTAGAATAGTTTACGTTTATATCATAGTCGCTAGAGTAGCGAGCTTGTGCCATGGTGGCAAAGTTGACAGGACGTCTGGCGGACGTGGGTGCTGACCCCCGGACGTCATTTGACATACCTGTTTTTTAAGGTAGACCATCCAGTGGACGGTCGAACGGGCTGTCGGGCTGTCAGGCGGACAGGGCATCGGGCTCGCGGACATTCCCGCGGACGGGATCGTGCGAACGAGCTGTCGGAACAGCGGGGTGTCGGGCGGATAGTCCGTCGGGCGTGCAAACTATCCCGCGAACAGGGTCTGGCAATCAGGGCGTCTGCTTGCCCGTCCAACAATCTAATCGACCGTCCGCGCTCTCGTCCGCCAACTCCGTCCGTTGGTGTGATTGCCTTTGACAGTGGCCGTGCAATCCAACAAACGCCGATTTCTGTCCGCACGATCTGCCGGTCCGATTTGCACGTACGCGTCCGCATTGCTTGGTCCGCCTTTGGACGCCATAAATAGTGCGGCGGATGGCTTATTCTTCACAATCGTTTCCCTTGCAGAGTGGATGATTCAGTACCTTTGTGTGGCTCTGTGCGCCCCTTTCGTTTTGGTGCGTGAATGATTGTGCTTGGATACTGAATTGCACCAAATTATTTTGGTGATTACTTGGTTTTGAAGGCCTTGTTAACAACTTCACCCCGTTTCATTGGCAAGTGTCAAACATTTTGTTCAGTTGTTCTAAAGATTTAGGTGAACTTTGTCATCAAATCATTTCATTTTAATCAAGGTTATCATGCCTCACAATAGTAGCTCAAGGTCCAGTAACAAAGGCAAATCCTAGGACATGAACTAGGAAGATTGGGCAAATCCAATGTGTGTAGTTGAACATGGATGGGAAGAAGAGCCAAAGAAGGTTTGGGACTGCACAATGTGCAAAAAGTACGTCAAAATGACGCACCTCTCCAAAATGTGGTCACAAGAACAAGCAAACGTGTAAGTTCGACGCTGGGAAGGACAAATTTCCACGTGTGAGAGCAAACACTTTGTTCACCAATATAAGGAAGTAACGCGGTGGGTTGAGCTGCGTGACTCCAAACCAAATGTCATGAATTTTCCAACATGGCCATGGTTTGGGCAGAGATTGTACTCCACAAAGATCTTGACTGGCGCACAATTTACGGGAAAAATGTTGACAATATGAAGCGCATTGACGCTGTTATTTATACGAGTTGGACTCAACCAAGCGATTGTATGCAGAATGTGGTTCAATCAAGGGCAGTTTGGATTTCCGCCGGTTGTATTGCCGGATGCTGAGGATGAATGGTCGGACGACGATGATGTAAAAGACAATCCAGCACCCGTAGCATTTAAAGTGAGGCATGAGCGTCAAGAAGCTCGGAAAGACATCGAGTTTAATCAACAAATGCAAGAAGCTATGCATAGAAGCATGGAGGATTGGGGTCAACAATACGGGCATGACAGATCCTACCAACATGATCGTACTGCATCTGGTTCACAAGATGGTCAAAGGGTCTTACACTACGCTAACGACCCCCGAGGTACTTATTACAACTCAGAAAGAAGTCATGGAACCACACATGATTTTGGATCTAGCCAAGGAGGCTCCCAATACTATCCCGGATCTGTTACGGGTGGTTCATATGAGCGCCACACAGGCTCTCATTATGTCAAATCAAGGCAAGGAAGGTCTCACCACCGTAATGTAGTTCCTCCAACTTTTGGAGGTCCTTACTATGTAGATCCCAATCAAGAAGCTGCGCCAAGCGACTATGGATGCACTTGGGACGGAGGACCATATCTTGGCATTTATAGATCTAGTTCCACACCACCAAAACGTAGAGATGACATCCATTCAGATTCCGAGTAAAGTAGGTAGAGCTATTTTATTCGTTCTCTCACAATCGAGTGGGCTTTGGAATCTTTTGCCATTGGATTATGGAGTGTGACAATCATAGTACAAAATTATCGGCATCCCGGCGAATAGCATTTACGTACTAATATACTTTCATATAAATATATTATATTAAAATGTATTTGGAGGTTGGTACTTGGTATCATCTTAGCAATATTGTTCAAGTATCAACTATATTGTTTTTCAATATAAAAAATATTTGCGTACGATGAAATTCTATTATCATTATATGTGTACAACATTGAAAATACAATTTTGTACCCAACTATACTAAGCTAACATCCATCAACAATAATTGTTGCATTGCATTTCTCATCTAAGATTCCAAGCAAAACATATGATGAATGCATAAATAGATGGTAGACATTGGACATTGGAAGTTTCAAAGCGCACAAACATTTCAAAACTTTATATCAATTATAAGGGTGCACATATATTGGCATACATTGATGGTGCATATATATACTAGAAAATCCTTGCACACAATCATATTGATTTTTGTATTCACTTTTACATTTATCTAATACTTCTATAGTTCTATGTAGTCCACTTACATCATAGACACTAATATGAGTGGCGGAAGTGTTCATCCGGAATAGGCCAGTTGTAATTATTGATAAATTGATGGATGATTTCGGACAAGCTACCGCGAGAATCAATCACCGAATCACAAAGGCGCTTCAAGTAAAGGTGGAAAATCTTTGCCAAATCCTCATGGCTAAATCTTGTATGTCCTTCATTTTCCCGATGCAAGCTCACGTAGGCCGCCAACATGCAACCATTGTTGATGGATTGAGCTATTCGACCAATCGCATATTCCTCCGATTTACGTGATAAATACGGTATCGTTGACACATCCGCATCTCTTCTATGCAAGTATGCAATAGAAGGGTCCACCCACCGCCTCTTTTTCAAGGTCTCAGTCCGCTTACTCTGAGAGGTGAACGTGTACAAGGACTTCATTGGTTCATTACGTAAAGTAGTTATGCCCCAATCGCAAACTTCAATGTAAACACGTGACTCATCATTGGGAAAGTGAAACATAATGTTGTCCACTGAAAGATCTTTGTATTCATCGTTGTGCTCTGCATTCATGAGGTGCATCAGTGCCCGTGTAAGCTCTGTGCGCTTCTTTCTCCAACGACCAAGAAAAAAAGCTTTGGTCACCACTTCTGGGATTGGTTGAGAATAAGCCAACCGAATGCCAATGTTATTAGGATATTCTTTATCCATTTTTAACATTTGCCCCAATGTTCCGCCATTCCACCAATACGAGTACCCTTTGTTCTGCGTTGCATGAACAGCAGAAAACCGAATAACTCCATCATGTGGAATTTTCACTACCATTGACTCATTTTGGTGTTCCAACCTTGCGAGCTGAGGTTGTAAGCATTGTTGATGAGATACCTTCGCTGCGGACTCCCAAAATGTGGGTATCTCATGACATCCTTCAATTCGGACCTTCCGAATTGTTGCGTATCCATCCCTCAGGATTTGATCATCTTGTAGAATTACCCGTGTTGTTTTCGGAAGCGCTAAGAGATGTCGTTGCCTATGTTGCAACTCCACAAGCCCCTCATCACTATTCCACCAACTCATTGAACCTCGCCTATTTCGATTCTTTGCAAAAGGCGCGCACTGGCAAACAAACAAGTCTGCCCTCAAAATGACCTGTTCAAAAGCGCCATCACCTATGCAGTGTTGCTTCCCGTACTTCTCTAAGATCACCTTTGCATTCCACAATGCATCACAGACCCTGTTCCTCATAAATTTTTGAAAATCCTTCTTCTCCATTTCATGAATCCATTGAGGTATGTTTAAAGCGTCCATGAACTTTTGTGCCATATCTCCCTTGAATTTATCTGGGCACTCTTCTTGATACCTCGCATATTTGGTATACAACAACGCAGTGGTTTCCGACTCATAAAATTTGAGAATGCACTCAATGAGAAATGCTTTGCAAGCGAGAGAGGAAGTGTCCATACATGCGTCAATGTCCGGCACCACTCATTTGTCCTTCGCAGCCTTCTTTGGTCTCGGCAACGTAATGAAATCACGATTAGAAGTTGCAATTTCTAATCCACAAGGCAATATACGATTTGCTAAATGATCATATACAAAATTTGAAAAAAAAAGCAACAAGTACCCCTAGAAATCACACTCTTATCTTCCTCTAGAAAAGAGCCAATGGAAAATAAACCACCAAGCTCTCCACTCTCTCTTGCATGACACAAGGCGGAAGATAAAAGTGAGGATCGGACGGGCCGTCCGACCCTTTTATCCAAGGCGGATGCCTCGATTGACCTCCACATCCGATGCACCCGATGAGGCGGACGGACAGTCATATGCATCGTCAGGACTGTCTAATCAGTCGGACGGCCACCGTCTTCTTTGGGCCGTCCGACTAATCGGACGAGTTTGGCGAAGGTGTCGGAATATCGGACGGACCCGTCTGACTAGCGGGCGGGGAGCAATCCGCCTAATCAAATAGCCTTTCTCAAGTGTAAATGAAACTGGGAGATTTTTTGAAGCCGTCCGACCAGGCGGATGGGTACATTGTCTGACATCTAAAACGACCTCGACCAGTGAATAATGACAAGGACAAGAAAGGCAAAATTCTCATCGAGATCCACTTTCATACTTAAAGAACTTGAATCATTAAACATAGCTCTAGCAGTTTTTTAATGCAATGGTCTTCAATCTTATACCCTATATCCTATATCCTAAATCCTATACCCTAAACCCTAAATCCTAAGTCTATGTTTTTATTTATTTATTTTATTAAAAAGTGGTAACCTATTTGGACCTTTTTAATGAATAAAAATGTTAAGGATTGATGTATGGTTATACCATTGATTCTTATCCATATCTTTAGATAAGCAATTTGAAAAGATAGGAGCTTATTTAAATCATGGGGGTCTTGAATGGTTTTATGGTAAAGTATACTATGATAATGCCCTAGTTTATTAACTCCTTCCTACACTTTTAAATCTTGCTATCTAAATCCTGCTATCTAAATCCTTCTATTTAAATTGATAAATCTAGTTACTACAATATTTTGGGCATGATCACATTAGAGTTTCTTCACCATTTTTTCAGTCCTATTTCTATAAATATAGGACTTTTGATTAACAATTGATACAAGTTTAATGGTTTTAAACTTGTTTCTTTTAGTCCTTGGGTACATTTGATTGCTTTAGTTTGGCTCAATGTATATCACAGACTTTGAAGTTTTGTATTCTAAAAAATGTTTTAAATGGATAATTGGCATTTTTTATGATTGGGATCCTTTTTTGGTAGCAATGTACTTGGGCTGATTTTTATTTAGCCCTTGTTGTCCTTGATTAAATTATGTGAAGTTAGTTGGAATTTTTGGCAAATAAAGATCTTCTAGTAAACTCACTATTTTGACCATTGTTGGAGATTAGTGGGTATTGTTGATAGCCCTATTTTAATTTTTGAAAGTTAGGGACGGTAATTCTATTTTGGTACAAGTGGTGCTGAAACAACTTGTCAGTCTAATGGTTACCTAATTTATGGTTAAAATCAACCATGTCAAGAATATCAAATGGAAGTACGTTGCAATATTTATATGTGGTGGTAGCTTATTTATGGGTTGGTGGCTTTGTTTTTAAAAATTCCACATGGGAACCTTCTAGCTCAGCTTCCCCCTAACAATTTAAAAATCAGTCATGGGACCAAAAAAATGCCAAGAAGACCTCCCCTCATGTACAGGGCCAAATTTTTTTTAGATGCCTAATTTTTTGTTTTAGTAATTTAGGGTATTTTTCTCTTCACCCTCAATTAAGACTTCTACTCAGATCTATTTGTGTTCATGACTGGATGATTTGATGGTCTTGGCCAAAGGTGCTTATGCCATTCACGCCTTTACGGGGCAATAGTCTCCCCTATGGCCAATGAGATTGCACTATAAAAAAGTGAGGACAAAGATGACTTGCATAAATGATTGAAAAACAGTCGTTCCGTAGTTGTGCGATTGGAAAATGACTTCAAGGCTCTGTAGTTGTTGTGGACAAGTTGTTTTCAAAAATGACTACAATTTTATTATCACCATCCATTTCTCCACTGGATGTAGAAAGGATGAAGAAGTCTACGTGTCAACTGACATGGAAAGGGTGGGAAGCAAGAAAGATCAACTCAGCTATACCTCTGGAAAGGTCTTCCACTGTGACTGACTGGTTAGGAGCTGACGTGTCACAACTTCACTGACGTGGATGTTGACGTGGCGAGTCATTCAGTAGTCATTCTTCAGATGCGGCGAGATTTTCATGCTTGGGTGTGGGGCCTACTTATTAATTCTTAAGACATTGCAGAGTAACATAAGAATTGCAGTATAGTCGCCATGATGTTGCAATTTAGTGACCGTGAAGTCATTCAAAAGTAATTCTGCAGTTGCGAGCATATAATTCCTCCGAGGTTTGTCCGACGTGTCTTCCCGTTGCTGACGTCATTGGCAACAACAAATGTCATTAGGAAGTTGCCCTTAGATTACTGTAACGTAAGCGTTATTGGATGTAGGGCTTGCTTATATTATAGTAGTCATTCTACAATTGTTCCGAAGTAAATGTACAATAGTAGTGAAATCATTGGCAATGACTATGTCCAACACGAGTGGGCACGGAGTCACCTGAAAGTATGAGTGCACTACTATAGCAAGTCTCGTTTTTGATGTCCATATGTACGCTTGCAGCACAGTTAGATTCAATGACTACTTCTTCACTAGGTTTCTAGTCAAACTTGGAGTACGCAACTTTCAAATGATAGAGCAGTTACTGCAACCTCGGACATATTACAACATTACGCATAGGCACTCATGCATCTAATGCACACGCTGAGCCATGCAATGTCGGGTTACCATCAAGCCTAGCATTTCGTTCACATACAAAGACAAAAGACAAGGAAGTTCTGCAATTTTTGGAAGAGTAATATTCCAGTAGTTGAAAAGCTTTTACAACTGCCTCATCTTGCTGCAAGCTACAACAACAACGTCAACACTCCCTACCTCCTATATACGTACAGCTTCTTCAAGTGCACATCACGTTCTAAATTTGATGTATTTCTTCTCCTACAGTGCAGAGGTACCCTTTGCATCTTCAATGTTGTTTTGGTCTGTATCTTCATTGGGATACATGAGCGGCACCCCAGGATGAAAAATGTCATTCACGTTCACCTTGAACCAAGACTTGTCGTTGAAGTAAAACACGTGCTCCCCGGCTACTCCGCTAATGGTACCTACAACAAGTTTCTGCCTTATGGCTCGAGGGTTCATAAGGAATACTTCAACCCCAACGTTCAACTACATCAAACAAACCATTAGGCACTTTCCAAGCAATTACATTGGGAATTGAGGATGGAATTCACTATTGTCCTACCACTTTCATGTGATTTGGTCGTGACATATACTTTACTTCACAAAAACTCTGCAACTGGACTAACTGCCACTTCACTTAGTGAGACTGGGGCTATCGCATGCGCATGAATACAACCTCCCAAAAGAGGCACGACGTAGTAATAATAGTTAACCTTGAATGTCGTCTGCATTCTACATAACTAGCTTTATGTGAATAAATAGGATAACACAAGTCATCCATTGAGGGCAACTACTCGTATGTTTGTTGGAAATTATTCTGAACTACCCGTTTACAGTTGATAGTTGCCACTGGCGTCCAACTTCTGCATGACTCTTTGATGACTTCTAAATGACTTAATGACAACTTCTGTACAATTTTAACTACAACATCACTTCAGAGAGACTTCGCAGAGAGGAATGAATGAGAATTAGTGATGGATCAAGAAAATGGACAGTCGGCTGACAAAAATGAACCTTTCTTCCGACGCCGTTACGTTTCTTCTCTACAGCCACTGGTGCCTTTGCCCTCGTCTCCCGTTGTTGCGGTCTTGCCTACACACACATGGAAAATATGTTAGACATAATAAACAAGTGAAGGTGAGGGGATACAATTTTCAAGCAACCTTGTGGTTCGCCCGTCCCCTCACCTTGCACAATGTCCATAAAATCATACAATGATCCAATAGAACGTCTTGAAGAGTGGCCACAAAAAAATTTCAAGTACTCCTTGTTGGTAGCCAATGTGCACAAATCCGTCACGTACTCACGTAGAAAGGGGTATTGATAATGACATTTGCAGTTGGATTGCAATCAATCCTATAGAGCTTACTGTCTATAATGACCATGTTTACATCGCTAAATTGAGGCCACTGCGCATACACTTTTGATACTTTTTTGCCCATGATGTACGCAATTCATCTCCACCGTCTCGGAATTTACACTGTTTACTTGACCAAGAAAATAGGGGAATTGAATTCAAGCCCTCTTTTAAGCCACCCAACATGGTCGGAACAACGTCATCCAGAAAGGGCGTGCTCTTGTTGCCCCCAAAAGCCACTGCAAAGTGAGCAAAAAAGGTTGCAGCCACGGCCTCAATCCTCTCTTTTTGTTGCTGTTTTTGTGGTTCCTCGTATTCTACTGTTTGGGTTACCCTTAGAAAACAAAATACAATCCAACAATGTCCTCTGGATATTGAAGATTACCAATTTTGTCCGCCCTTGAGAACTTCCTTCTTTCATTTTGCACACTGAAAGTCCAAATCTCACTTCACTAGATGTGCAGTGAGGACCGCCTAAGGCATTTACCTTGACGGGCGACTTGGGAGGTTTTCTTGCCTTCCGTTGAGAAGGCTTTGCAACGACTTCTTCTACAGCAAGGAGCTTTGACGTGCCCTTCGGGTGCCCCTCCACAGCACCCCCAACGTCAGCAGAGTCCAACTTGTACAGGGCCGCTACGTCCTAGCTCCCCACAAGCTCTTCAACTGTGGATGCAATCAAAAGCGCACACTCCGGATCCTCATTCCTTTGCACACCCAAGATCGTGTCGACCTCAGTTGGCAGGTTGGTAGAAGATGGCAGCTCCCTTGCCACAGCACCTACAGGCGGGTCTGTCTTTTTTTCCTTATAGGCTTCCTCCTACACGCTGTCTTTCTCCAGGGGATTGTCAGCACTGGCATTATCCACTACGGTACTTGCAACATTGCTAGGAACCCCAGGTTGTTCGTGGACTGCATCACTTTGAGGTTCATTTTTCGTTGGGTTTGGAGTCAAATAAGCCGCATCAACATTAGAATTGTATGGATTGGTATCACCACGTGCCCCGGGTTTAGGGTCTTTAGCATCTCTTTCTGCCAACTTCTAGTCCCCTTTACCAAGCGGTGACTCCTTCTTTGCAAATGCAAACAACGGTGTATTAGAATTGGAAGACAAGGTCACCTCCGCTACGAAGGCCAATTGAAGCTTATCACGCGTCCTTTTCCCTTTGACAATTCTAGCGCTTTTCCCCACTACAGCATCCACCTGCAAGCCATCTAATTCTAGATTCTCTAACATAGATTGAGTGATGGACGGATTGCCTTCGTCAACATGCTTGCCCTTCCCCATAAAGCTGTAGAACATGGAGCTCAGGTCATCTTTTGCCGCCACATGCGCTGTTGAAGTCGCCAGAAATTAGGTGAACTTAACGTCCACATCCTTCTTCTATGTCTCTATGATCGACCAATGAGTGGACTCACTTGCCCCCCCAAACTGCTATTCCAAAACCATACAACATAGTAGGGGAAGTCGTTCTCATATTAGTGACAAGTCATTCAGTTTGAATGTCAATCGTCCTATATGAATAGTCCACTCTGGTGCCACTGGACATCAAGTACATAACAACTTGGAGCGATTTGCCGACAAACATATTGACTTCGTCTGTCACAAGAAAAAGAACTAATTCTTGTGTGACATGATAAGGCACAAGGCATAGCAACTGCTCCTAGACGACCTGCACTTTCGCTGCGAAAAAGCATGAATTTTGACAGTGCAGTTTTTTATGTAGGCTCGTGATCTACGTTGACACTCATCGAAGCCCACCATCACCTGACTACCAATGACAGAATACAGATGGGATTGCTATTTCCCTACTAGCAAAGAGTCATTCCCTTCACTACATGCAGTGACCGTAAATGACTGGGGACTCCGGTGTCACTCGAATGCGACTGCAGTGCGACTGGATACCTCTCGCGGTTGTACATTGCGATTGCGTCATAAAGGACCCAGTGGACTCTGTAATTGCCAATACTCGCGAGATGACAACTTCAACAGAATCCGTGCAAAGATAAAACAAATGGACCAATATGGCATGCGTAATTACAAAGAGGAGCTGCTGAAAGACTACAACGTAGTGCCTACAACTGACAACAGCATAAGGCCTAAAATCAGAAGAAAAATGACCGAATCACAAACAACTGAGACATGCATGGAGTGTTAAGGACATGTACTGTACCGTTGGTGCAGGGAAGTTCAATAAACTTCTGCACATGCCTTCAACAAGGTCGGTGATTCTAGGGTTGGTGACCTCCCCTCCCTCTATAGTACCTGGAAGTATTGCTACATAACTTT
This sequence comes from Antitrichia curtipendula, assembly GCA_951230915.1. Classification (NCBI taxonomy): domain Eukaryota; kingdom Viridiplantae; phylum Streptophyta; class Bryopsida; order Hypnales; family Leucodontaceae; genus Antitrichia; species Antitrichia curtipendula. Next base: position 19,342,351 of record OX579637.1, on the reverse strand, counting down.
CAGATTTTATGCAGAAACAAGTACTAAAGAGCAATTTCAATAAGCTTGTACATGCTCAAAAATTCTTGAAATCTGTAGGAATCAAGAATCAGGATTTTTATAATTAAAAATAGCATTAGGAACAAAAGATCTAACCTTAGCAAATTTTTTTGATTCTTTGGGAAAGAATTAGAGAAATTAATAGGATTACGGATAGGTCAAATGTAGTATATTTACTAGGAGATAAGATGGTTAAGGTGGGAAAATGCAATTTTCCAACCTGACCGAGAATCGGAATAGCAGTTAGGATTTGGGAACTAGTTTCAGAATCCCTTGTGATATCGAAAGCAGATACGGAACTTTACTAGAAGCTAATGGGACTATTGCGGGAAAGAAGGGAACGTTCAACGGTCGAAAATTTTCCCGTTAAATGCGAAACAATCAGAACTTAACGATTGGAAATGGAACCAGAAGATGACTCAGAACTGGATGTTATCTCTCCTTCGTGTTTTAAGGGAAAAGGGAAGGATCTGACCCCAGCCAAGGGTCAGGTGACGCGTATTTCTCATCCCTTAGCCAGAAAGAGACAACCAACTAGGAAGGGGGCCGCCAAGTAAGTGGAAGCAACTCCAAAGCAGCTGAAGAGGACTTAATGGCGGTTAAATTTAGGATCAAAAGTAGATAGGCAGAGAAAACTCAAGTTTTTGGACTTAGTAAGTTATTTGCTAGTTGCTTTTAGAGGGATAAACCTAGACACCCGGATCCGGATCTTTCAGATCTGAGATCTACTTTTTGCGGAACTTGCCGCGTGGTAGGAAGTTGACTTGTTTTGGATAAGGGAATGTGACGTGTCATTCATTGGTCCTTAGCTTTATTTTTTAAGACCTTTAGGATTTCCTGGGGGTTGGTTATTTAGGGGCTGAAGTTAGTTTGATGCCCCGGGTGTTTTTACTTATGTTTTCTTTCATTTTGCAAATCAATTTCTAGACTTTCACTTCATAAGCACTGGTCTGAAAAGTCTTGGCTCTATGTTGGTATGCCAGCAATACTAAAACTATTGTTTAGTGTGGGTAGCTGTGGTTTGCAGGTGTTGAATGGAAGAGTAGCTCTCGGATTCTGTCTAGATTCGATTTTGGAATTTGAAGTAAGCTAATTGGAAAGCTGAGAGTATTAGGAGTAAAGTCTAGTTGAGTGTGATTACTTGGGGAGCTTTTGTGTGGGATAGCCATTCTTAGGTTGGGTGTGTTTGGCAAGGAGGCTGATAAATGCTAATCGAAGTAAGTATGAGGTCCTACTATAACCAAAAGTAAGTAATAGGCAAGCAATTGGGGTCGCCTAGTTATCTGGCTACCAGATTCTGCCTTAGAATTGGGTTTGAATAGGGTTTGTTGTTGTAGTCAATTAGAATGGTAGGAATTTCTTATGTGACTTTTTAGTTCGGATTAGCTTCCATATCTGCTGTGAGGAAATACTTATGCCCGATTTTTGTTTTCTTTTGTTGTTTGGTTTAAAGTGGATCTTTAGCCATTATAATCTCCCAAAAGGTAGGAATTTATGTAGCCTTCTACAATCACAAGTAATAAATTCCTTTGATATAGAGGTTAAACTTCTCATTGGGTTACATTATTTACTATAATTGGAACCGAAATCAAAAGAGGCACAATATTTTGGACATTCCTTCCTGGTTGTTGGATAAGTATAAGATTACAGTATTAAAGGGAGATAGGATTGGTAGTACGTTAGTATGTAGGACTTCCGGTTCCTCTTGTGTGTGTGTAAGAGTTAAAGATCGATTTCCGTATCCAAATCCGGTTATCATCTAGGAATTACAAACTAAATCTCTGTGGAACGATACACAAGTCATCTAAATGGTGTTTTAACCAGTAATTAACACCAATAGGAGGATTAGTGTTTTCTTGTGCTACAACAAAATCCTACACAATAACTTGCATTTGAAAGCTTTGAGAATCTATTTCAAAGGTAATATATACTTCTATATTAAAAATACTCAAATCAACACACAATTTTGTTTTTTCCTATTTAGTATTTAAAATCTAGTATTACCACCTTTTACAGCAACAACTTCCTTTATATAAAAAGGCATGGTAGCAATAAGGCTTTGTATAATATCTAAAGGTATCTCTTCCCATACTCAATAAAGAGATTCCACCAATTCTTCCTCATTGTGTGATCGGGACATAGTCTAAAGTCTATCTTTCACTATCTTCCATAAGTTTTCTATTGGGTTTAGATCTAGAGAGTTGGCTGGCCAATTCAACAACTTCAGCAATGTGCTATGGTGAACCAGAGCGCCATCTTCTTTAAGTATAATGTCTTCTGGATGATTGTGGAGAAAATAAAATCTGCTTAAAGTGCCTTCGTGAATAAGATCACCAAAATCACTTGCATTTCTATTTTGTGGAGGTATGATCACTAAAGGAGACTTATCAAAACCACTAATAGCACCCCAAACCATCACTAAAGTACGGCCAGACTTGAAAATAGGTGCTAGACATTTAGATGAGTACCTCTCATATGCTTTTCTCCACACCCTAATTTGTCGAGAACTTCTTCTACCTTCAAAAGATGATTCATTGGTCCAAATAACTTTCTTCCAATCCTCCTCACTCTAGTTTTTGTACTTTCTAGCAAATGCTAGCCTATTTGCTTGGTGCTTTGGATTCAAAAAAGTTTTTTTTGCTGCAACACGATTTCTATAACCAAGGATTTTCAGAGCGTTCCTTACAGTATGACAACTAACATATGCAACATTTGCCATCTAATTTGTAATCTCTATGAGTGATAAACAACGATCATCATTATGTAGGCGCTTTAGATGTCTCATTCTACGCTTTATAAACTTTTGAGCCCTACTCGGTGACTTTGGTGACACTACAGTTCCTTGTTCCTTAAAACTTTGTAGAATACTATAAACTGTTGAAGGCAGCATCTCAAATTCTCATGCTATTTGCGCACCTTTCATTCCACCTCTATGCAATCCAACCACTATTCCTTTCTCAACATCTGTCAACGCTCTAGTCTTCATCTTTCTCAACAAATATTGCCACTAAAACTATCCGCAACAACAAACAAACTTGTATCAACAAAAAAAATGCACCTCATACTAAACCAAGTCACAAATTCACCTACAATCGTGTTAGAAGTTATCCCAACAACTTACAATGCAATCCCAACACAAAAGCACATACATATCTTCTAAAAAATCAATGATCCAAATCACGATTGTGCCGCAATGAGGACCAATGAAAGTAGGAGCATGAAAATCATGTGGACACACTTTGGATAAGGCAATGGAAAACTATGGCTTTACGTGGATTTTTTGGATAATTATCCACATACAATTTTTTATTCACAAGATTACTCATAGTCCAGCAACATAGTGAAAAACCCATGGCAATTGCTCAAAAATTGAATTCACAGTGGCCACTTGAAATTCATTGTGTTTTTTCTAGTCTCAATGTAGAAAACCTGAAAGTTACGTAACATTGCTTCTGGGTATTGTACAATAGTTCAGTCCACCACTGTTCAAATCAGCAACAACTTTGATATAGATGAACCTAGGGAAATGCAAGAAAGCAATGAAATGTCAAACTCGACGCAAAGAGACCCAAGAACTCTTACTTCTTTCGCTTTGACGCCCGCTTTTCCTTTCCTCCCAACTGCATTGTAATTCTTCACTGATTGACGTGCAGCGGCTATGTTCTGGAACTTCGAGATCTAAGCAATTGTCTCCCATTAAGCAATGAGCCTCTTCCACTACTTGACGTCCATATGCAAAGGACATTTCTCCTGGCCTTTTAAGTACCAGGCTTTGAGACGAGATCTCTTGGACTTTGGAAATCTAGTTACTACATAACCACTATAAGAAAACAGGCAATTATGTGACGTCATGAAAAACGTATCTTGATGTCATCAGCAACAAGAAATTGATCAACTTTGATGTCACCTAAAATCCGTCATGATTGACATGCAAAAAACGTCATAAAAATTGAAAAAATAGGGCAAAAATGAGCTCGTTTTCTTCTGACATCACATTTGACACAAACTATGGAGTTGCTTAAAATGTGACACGTAGAGGATAGGTCACCTCCACGTCAGCGCCACGTGACTGGCAGTGCCACGTAGGATTTTTTTCATTTGGTTCATTGCTGACGTGGCATTGGACATGGTGGTGGGAAAAGTGACGTGGCATGCCTAGTCAGCTCACTTTTATATTGTTTAAGAATTAAATTTTTTTTTTTAAATGTCAACTTAGATGTCTATACATTTTTGAGACATCAATTAGAGCATACCATACTTGTAGGATAAGGTCAACAAAAAATAATTAGTCAACATAAATTATAATAAAAAGAACAAAAAAAATTGTTGAATTCAATAAAAATTAAAGAAAACTTACCATCCACCATCAATAGAATTTTGGATGGCTAAATGAAAGAATTACTTCATTTAAAGTTAGTGAAAATGAAGGGTGAAGAGGATGTATTTATACAGAACTCTATTGTTGGGTTGTGGTGAAACAAAAAATATGGAATAATTTAAACTTGGAAGTGTGATTGCTAGACAAGTGGACGTTGTCTCGGACGTTGTTTCAAACATTTGGATGTTGTTCTGGACATCAAGATGTTATTTCAGACATTTACATTAAACAAAATTTTTACTTTACATAACCCATATAGATTGTCAATCTTCCTACCACCCCACTTGTATAAGAAGATTCATTCTTCATCCATGGTGCACATCCATCCATTTCCATTTTAAAGCTGCAAAGTATGTCATGTGATTGCCTTTCTTCTAAAATTTTTACATTGGGCAGTATTTTATTATAGACCATAATAATTTTTTTGAATTCACCCACTAAAAATATTATATGCTAGTACTTACGTGGACTTCTCCTAAACCACTATGTTTTCAAAAAACATGCCCATGTTCTTCTTGATGTCACCTGGAACGTCTCTGTCTATGTTGATACACGTCATCATCTGCAAAGGAAGAACATGTCTTCAACAACATCACTCACAATTTAGACTCTCTTTGGCATTGACTGTCTAATGTTGCTTATTTTTGAAAACATGCGAAGTTTTGTGAAAACAACTCCAAAAATGTTGATTTCTTATAGTGAACAGAATCCAATCATGCTGAGGGATGGCCCACATACTTGAATTCATTGTCTAGTGCGTCCTTGAGTTTCTCCAGCGCATGTGGCTTCTGCTTAGACCACTCCACAATGCTACTGTCCAAAATATTTGGCACAAACATCCTCACAACTTCATTCCAAGCATTTTCCCCCTCAAACCATCATCTACCTCATCGCTCTCCTGTACATAGACACAGTTGGATTTTGAGCCAGATATAGCCCACTCATGTCTTCCAAGCTTGTAAGTTGTGCGCTTCATTCTCCGAGATAGTTGATTTTCACTATCTTGCCCAAGAGGTGGAGGTGGGGCATCCTTGGGTCCGGACTGTCCAAGCCATGTACTTTGGTACCAAGGCAGTGGTGCTTGGGTGGGTTGATTTGGCATCCACTGCCCCATTATCCAAGACCATGATGGCAGCAACTGGTAAGATGATGATGCAGGTCCATTGCTTTGCATGGATGGCAGGATTTCCATGCTCATTGTCGGTGACTTGGACAGAGGCACAATTTTCTGCCTCTTGGTCGTGCGGTCTACAAGCGGCTCCTCTTCTTCCATTTCCTCCTTGCTGGAGTCAAAGAGCGTTCCATTCGACTCTGCACCACTCAAATTTGCAGGAGAAGAGGCTTCAGATTTATGCGTTCAATCCTGTTAGTCCTCAACAAGGGCAAAGACTTATGATACCGGATAGCACTCAAAATTTAGCAGCAATCAAAATGGATGTTCATGTAGAGAAGAAGACAATCCATGTAAGATTGTAAAATCAAGCGCAACAACAATTAGACGCTCATAAATAGGTGTTCCAATGCATTGTCCAATTGTTGATTGAAGAATACGTCATTGTCGTCAGCACTTGTTCCTCGCGGTACCCAAACTGTGCTTCATATTGGTATTGTTGCCCTAAAACCAACAATAGAATGACCGCATCCCTCTTTTTGCAAGTTGAATTCGTACAAAACTATATACAGGGTGTGAGGAGCACTACAATATAGCAAAGGAACTACAAATTTTGATCACATCCTCATTTGTGACATCTTCTGTACAAAAATGACGTAAGCTTTGGTAAGAGTCGTTTCTTTCTATATGATTGTCGTTAATGTCAGATGCATAACTATCGGCAGTCATTACGAATTTGAAGTGAACCTTGCATTTTCAGTGAAGCAAATGTAGACTGCATGTGTCTAGTCACTTTATATTACTGGATTAGAACTTCGTCGTCACTAGCAATAGTCATTTTTTAGTTGTCGTTAGTAGTCAATGATGACTACGTCACCAGTACCAGTCATGGGGAAGTGGAAGAGTAGTTGTTGTTGGGAACTACATCTCATGCAACGGTAGTAGTTAGTCGACGGTGCCAGACATATTGAATTGCTAATTTGTACTAATTGCCGTGCAATTTGTCTTTTGCAGCAAGATGATTCCTGCCAAACTAATGCTCTCCGATAGTCGCAGGCAACGACTCCAAGATGATTGTCTTTGGATCAGGGTGTTGCAAAGGGCTTTAGAGTATAATGTTTAAAGATTGCATTGCCCATGCACTGAGTATCGGGGTCAGAGAAGATTATTTTTCTGGAATATACAAGAGCACCTTATCCGAAATGGCAAAGACTTGAGTTTGTGGATTTGGAGAAGTGCGGGACTCTTCCGACGAAGAGTGGGAGCAAGCATTCTGGGGTCCAACTGAAAACAAGCAATGGAAGTAGATGGCAATGTAGACACTCGCGGGATGATCAATCAAATGGCACCAGTTGTGGAAGTGCCATCGTCTTTAGCTGAGACAATTGTGCAAGAGGTGAGTGACGCCTTTGCCACCGCAGATGCCATCCACAAAGACTATAGAGAAGTGAGTTTGGAAGATGGTGCATAGGGTGAAGAATGTAGAGATGAGTAGCCTTCTGGCAATATGGACTTGGATGTAGATGGGGCTGACTCCAACTTTGATGCCTAGGTGTTGGAGGAGTCTATGGAGGTTTTGTACGAGGGTGTAAGGTCCAACAAGCTGGCAAATACAGTGCTCTTCATGAACCTTTGTACCATGCATGAAGTCAGCAATCACTATGCCAACAAATTCTTTAGCATTCTCCATCTCCATCTTTTGTCGAAGAAAAACAGCCTGCCAAAAACATTTTGCCAAACAAAGTACCTCACTGCCAAACTTGGTTTCACATACAATACCATCCACGCTTGCAAGAGGGGTTGTACGCTATTTCGTGGTGAACATCAAAATCCCCTCTGATGCCCTAAGTGTGGTAGATGTAGGTATAGAGATGATTGAAGAACATTGTGCCTTTCCACTGAAGGTTCTTTGTCATTTTACAATGATTCCATGACTTCAGAGAATGTTTAAGAGTCTTGCTATTTTGAAGTTGATTATTGAATTACAATTTGCCCCCCTAGTTGATCGCAAAAAGGTTTCTATATTCTTGGACCTGTTGATTCCCGACAGGAAGTCTGTCACAAGCGATGTTTTTGATGTGTACTTAGAACCCCTCGTGGAGGAGTTGCAAGCCGAAGTTCCAGCGTCTAACATCATGAAGGCTGTTGGTGTGGGAGTTTGGAAGTTCAAAAAATATATATAAGTAAATTAGAATAAGATTAGAATAAATCAAATTTTTCATTTTCTTGGTAAATGTATAGAGAATTCCATTTGATTATGGATAACGATTGGATAGATAGTTCTGGGTTACAAAATCTATTATGGATGTTATGTCACCGGAAGAAAGATGGATCCAAAATCCAAATTGATAAGACCTACGGTCTAGAGTTCCGTTCTAGGAACTAGGGCACCGTTACAGGAATGGTATCCTACCCGTTCTCCTTTGGGAACTGTTGGCCGAACGTCAGACACTTAAACCCATCGCCACCTTCTCTCTTTCTTTTTCTGTTTTGTTGCATTCTGCGCGTTTATAGTTGAGTAAAAGAGTGGTGAGCTAGGGCTTGTACCAGGGAGAGAAGAGTGAGGACGGTGTCAATTGCACTAGATTAGAAATTGTCTTGTCGGTATCTGATGGCGGAGTGTAGCAAGTCCAAGTCCCGTGGGTCTACAGTTACTATCCGGATGGTCTGTCCTTCGTTAACTATCGACCCGACTACATGGAAGCAATTAGAAGAGGACCTAACGCATATAGGATGTGGCGGGCTGATGTAGAGGATGTGGAACTTGAAGAGTGAGGAGATGATCTAGGAACTTATTTTGGGCATCCCGAACCAGTATGAGTTGACAATGAGGGGTATGGACAGAAGAGGTGTGGGCAGATGCTTACGCATTTAGGAAGAGCAGAACCGGAAAGGCCTCTTAGACAGACAAATACGCCACTAGAAAGTTCCGGAATCCGGCCAATGCCAAAGAAGGGTATGCAATTAGTGACTGCAAGAACGATAGACAAAGACGGGTGTTAGAGTTCCTTATCTCGATTTTGTATTTGGAGAAGCCTACCCAGGTGACAATCATGGTGGCTAATACAATATTGGGGGCTATGGAAGATAGGTTAGTGCACTGGGATAGAGTGATTGCAGAGGTAGTCTCCAAACTAGTAGAGCACTTGTCAAGGGCTAAAATCAGCCTGGTCAGTCCGTATCTTTTCCATCTCTACCAGCAAAAAGAGGTGCTGACCGCTCAGGAAATCATCATATACGATACCAGGGCCATGATTTTACAATATGGCCTTGCGAATGACGAAAGAGAAGATAATCTGGAATCTGATAAGGAGGAACTTCCAGAAGAGAAGGAGTACGCAACCAAACGGAGAGATAAACGGAGGAAGTTTACAGATCTGACCGGAAGAAGAAAGCTACCAACAACGGAAGGAGGGGAGCCCAGCTAGGAAATCATGGATGATCAAAACAACAACTTCTTTGAGGTTGGAGCTCAGTGGATGCATCATGCTCGGACCCTACTGTCGTAGCACAAGAAAGTAGAATCCCTCCAGTAGACGCTCTAAAGTACTTAAAACGTCTTTAAGATGACTTGTGTATTGTTCCCACAGAGATCAATTAATTTCTAAAGTGATGACCGGAACTGGATGCGAAAAGTACCACAACCACAAGTAAACCAGATTCTAAACCGGAAAGCTAAAGATACCTACGTGCTTATTTCCCATCCGGTCGGACTATCCTACCGTAGTCCTTATCCGCACAACAACAACAAGGAAGGGTTCTAAACAATATACCACTCTCTTGTTCAATGAGAATAGTCTGATTCCTAAGAGACAGAACCGGAAACTAGAAGGAGTGTCGTTATCCTGTGCCTCTTCTAAATTCCGCTTCTGGATCCTCAAACTAGTAACTGGATACGAAGTTTAGCCTCTCTAACAGAGGGTTCCGCAAATTGCAATTAAGGAAGGCTGCGTGAATTCCTACCCTTCAAGTTTTAAAGTGTCAGAAGTTCCACTCAAAAGAAAAACAACAAAAGACATAAAAGAATGGGACTTCAGTTTCTCCTCACAACTAATCCAGGAACTAATCCGGTCATAGAAGGTCACACAGGAAACCCTTACAATCCCCACATCACTACAACGACAGATTCCCCTAACCCAAGTCCCTAGACGAAGACGCTACTCCCGGAAACCGGATACAGAGAACATTCGGGGACTTCTTGTATTCTCCAAAACCTGCAAACACAGCTACCCGCACTAAATAATGGTTCTAGCATTGCCGGCATACCAACCCAGAGTTGAGACTTTTCAGACCAACACTTAGGAAGTGGAAATCAGAATACTTTGCAATGGAAATGAAAAGAATACAAGCGGAAAACTTGTTCAGTCTTGCCTGGCCCCCAGATTGAAGCTAACTTCAATCCCACTAAATACTAAACACAAGAAAAACCCTAAAGGTTCCCTGAAAATTCTAAACTAAGGACCAGAGAATGACACGCGTCATTCCCTATCCACTAACAGTTGACTTTACAAACTTGCGGCGGATTCCGGAAAAAGTGGATCTTAGATCCGAAAAATCCGGATCTGACTGTCCAGGTTCATCCGACCGGAAAGCTACTCTAAAGCTGCTTTCTACCTACTGCTTTTCCAACTTTTTCAGCCGCTTGGATGGCGTCGGTGTGGCCTTCTTGGTGCCCTTCCTTGCTGGCTGCTGTCGACTTGTTGAGGGCTTAGGACCGCGTGGCGCCTTACCCTTGGAAGGGGTCGGTCCCTTTCCTTTACCTTTCCCTGGTGTAGGTTCCGGTTCCGAGTCCGAGTCCTCTTCTTCATGTCCAGACTCATCGCTTGAGTCGGACTCACTGACCTCCTTCTCAGTGGTCTCTGGAGACTCATCCTCCTCTGAATATACATCAATAGGTGGAGATGGCTCCCAACCTCTCTTTGGAGTAGACTTACGCTTTGCCGAAGTTCCTTTGGGAGACAACCTGGATGGTACGCGCTGTGGAGTTTCTCCTTCTGGGTCTTGACTTGGACTGAGAATTTGGGATCCAAGTGAAAACCCTTTTCCGATCTCTGATGGTGTCCGCAACTTTGATCGGCTGCTCGGCGTAGTCTTCTCCTCCATTCCTCCTTTCTCCTTCCGGTCAGCAGAACTTGGTGAGGTATGTGACTTACCCGGTACCAATTTCTCCAGCTTGTAACCGGATTCCGACATAACTTCCCGTAACTCAAAGAGAGTTTTCTCCATCTTCTCATGATAATCTACCAAGATTGATACGATCTTGGGTCCTATCTGAGATCCCTCTTTCAAAACTCCGGCATCAAAAAGATTGGCCTTATTAACCATATCACCCGGATGTCCTAGGAAATTCCGGATCCGCTTAAAGGTATCCGCAGATTCAGCTGAGACTCTCCTACTGTCATCTTCCGCTAACTTCTCCTCGAGATCCTTAACCTGACCGGTTAGGCTAGCTATCCGGTCCTCTAACTTCCGGATCATCTCTCTATCTCTCATCACTTGATCCCGGATGCCTTTCAATTCTTCAATGACAACCCCGAGAGGGTCATCCTTCTTCGCCCATACCGAATCCTTATTGGTTCCCTCTACTATTTCCTTCTTTACTCTCCTCCGGGCAACCTCAAGTTCCGGTTCTGATTCCTCTCGTGATGCTTCCTTTTCTATTTCCTGTTCTGATTCCGGACTAATCTCATACAGCATCATGACCTCTGCTTTCTTGTACATGGTATTCTCTTTTCCTCTCAGTAGTTCATTATGCTCATAGAGATGGAAGAGGAAGGGAGAGAGAGCTGATGGCTTTGATTTACCTACTACTGCCACCATTCTATTCACTACATCTCTCATTACTGACCCCCATGACACCTTCCGGTCTCCGGTCAAGGTCCCAAAGATCGTGTTAGCCAAGGTCACCGTGACCCTGGTTGGTTTGTCCGGATTCAAAAGCGGAACTAAGAATTCTAACACTCTCCTATGCCTCAAGTTCAAACAGTCCGTTATTGCAAATCCGTCCTTGGGGTTGACAGGGTTGCAGAACTTACCATTTGCAAACTTGTCTGACCTTGCCGCCATGCCTTCTCCTTTTGTCGAAAACTCGTACACCTCTGCCCACACCTCGGAAGTCCATCCGGTCGGCAGAGCTTGGATTGTCTTGTGCCACTCGCTTGACTGGTCCGCAAGCAACTCCAACACCATCTCCTGGTTCCTGAAACTCCAGGGCTTCTTCATCAAGCCCTCACATCCGATCTGGATCAGATCCTCCTTCAAAAGTGCTCTTTCCTTTATACTTGCAGGTAACCCTAGCGTTACTGACCGGAGAGCAATCAAGAGTGGTTCATCGCTAACCTCAACCTTCACCATTGTGCTTCCAGATCTAAACTTTCGCCTAAGAAAATGACAGTCACTCAAGACTCCCTCTTGCTCGAGATAGCTCACTCACACCACTGTTCCTCGCCCAAGAAGATGGCAGTCGGACTTCTGTCCTCCAGTAACCGGAATCGCAAAACACTTAACACTCTTCAGATAAGCTCCTCAATCACTAAGAAACACTCTCAGAAAACAGACTACACCGGAAAGGAAAGAGACGATGACTAGGGTTTGAACAGGACCCTTCTTCTTTGTTTCCCCGTCCGGTTTTTCCTACCGTTAAAAGTGACCGTTTTCCACCTTACTCGGAAAGTGTTTCCGTTCAACGGTCCTCCGCATCTTCCGATAGTGTTCGTTGGTTGCCGGTTAGGTTTTTTGATAATGGTTTGGCCATACCCGGATACCTGAGAATCCTATTTAGGATTTCTCATTGGTTTCCGATTTCCGGTCTAAGACAGAAATAACAAAGATCCGTCTTAACCATTTTATCTCATTAAAGAGATATTGTGGTTGCTAATCTATGAATCAAATAAATTGGGTAAATCTACCCTATAAACAACAAAAAAAATATAGAATTAAGCTGTCTTTAACTTAAATCTATTACAAAGTAATAGATTTTGGTATTCCGGGTTCCCACACCTACATTATGAGATGTCGGATCTACTCATTGAAATCATTTAGGAGGTTAAGGTGGAGCCAGACCAGATCGTAGAAGCAATTTGGAAAAGACTGATTCCGGAAGTGTTACGCAAAAAGGAAGAAAGGATCTAGAATTTGGAGGCGGAACAAGAGAGTCTCCAAAATCAGTTGAATTGGACGGAAAGAGAGTTGAATTTGGCGAGGCAGAAAGAAGCAAAGGGGCTTCAACTAGTCCGGAACCTGACAAGTCTTGTTGCGCAGTCAACAAATCTCGTGAACAAGGCGCACTTGTTTGACGACCAACTGCTCAAAGAAGGCCACGTGATCGGATCGAAGATAGTAAGGATCCTAGTCGATTTTCAAGCCCGGATGGAGGTGGTGTCAAAGGAGATGGTCAAAATGTTGGGACACCTTGATCCGGACAAGGCCATATTGGATCTGCACATTCCAAAGGTTCCAAGCGAGCTGTTTAGGACAACTCCAGTCAAGCCAACTCCCCCTTCTCCAATTCAGCCAATGTCGGAAGGCTTGAAGATCATTCTGAGTAAGCTACCGCTAGATCCTTCTTCAAGTCAAGCACGAGATGCAATCCAGACCACTGTGACTTTGGGGCATGAGACTGAGAGGAGGCTTAGCTCGGATTCAATTCCGATGTAGGCAAAAGCTCATACTAACCTAACTGTGCCGACATCCCGGGCGAATACGGTACCGAATGTTCCTGAACCTAGATTTAAGATCGAGCAGATTGGGGCCTTAGCAAATCCGGCTCGACACCATCCGAAGGACTTCACCCATATGCTGCAGCCTTCACCAAGACGAGAAAGCAAGATGGTGGATTTGGAGGAGACATTGCCAAAGAAGAAGAAGCCAAGTATCGAGATTATCGAGGACTATCGAAGAAAAAATCTTCGAAACCGGATCCGCAACGGAGACGGATGAGGAGTCTCCCCTACCACTGTACAAGATTCAAATCAGGGCGGCAATTTGATCGACTTCTGTGAAGTCAAATACCAAGGGAGTTGCGACTCAAGGTGGCAGCAATTTGAAGAAGGCGCGCCGAGGAAGATAGATTAGAGTGTTTGTAGGAAGTTGTTGATTTTGAATTTTTATTCCGGAACGGGTTTTCTATTTGTGGGCCCTAGTTCCGGATTCCTAGGGGTAAGTAGCATTGGCATTCTGGATATCTCGGAGTGTCTTAGGTGGTCCCCCTAATTTCAAGTTGTCTTTTTGCCTTTTTGTTTTAGTTTTTAATCCCTAACGCCTCATGGGTGTTTTCTGCCAAAAACCACTCAGAACTACCACTTTTGCTGTATTCACTTAAGGAAACCAATTTTTTTTTTTTTTGGAAATTAAATTGTAGGATCTTCTATTTAACTTGTCTGAGAATATGTAGTTAAAATTTCATCAAATTTGATTGCATGGATTGGAAGATATTAGCATTCAAAGTTGAACAAAAAGTGTTTTTTCAAGAATATGCTTAATTTGCCCAAAAAACTAAGATTGTTCATAACTTTCTCATCCCTAGTCCAAATAGAATGAATAAAAGCTTCACAAATAGGTAAAAACATAATCTTTTAGGAAAAAAACTCAGAAAAAATTATTTTGACTTTTTGTAATTTTTTTTGGGCTGCCCGAGAATCTCCATTTCTTGCTCATTGTGCCATAATTTTTTCATCCGACATCCGATTGAAACAAAAATTATATATCCACAAAGCTCTTGCAAAGCTACACACCCTAAAAAAATCTCAAAAAAATTCACTTCAAATTGAGACAATAGGAACCTACCTGGACCCAAATTGTCCCCCGAGGGGACAAGCGGGGCTTTAGGGACTAAAGGGTGGGTAGGACTGTTGCCCATTCCATTCCATCCAAGCACATTTTCAAATGTGTACTTTGTTTTCTTCTTTAATCCAAGCCACTAGGTGGACATTCTGACTTTATACAAGAGTTTATGTGAGTTTGTTTATTCAAAGTGTTGGGGTGTAAATGGAGATAAGTTAGGAGGGATCCGGATCTTCAGTCAATTAGGATGTGATTTCGAGGAGAAGTTTGTGAAAGGAATTTTAGACTTGGAGTGGAGGACTTGTGCGTAGTACCTTTAAAGTACTGGAATGGTAATCCAGTAAAATCAAGCAGTGGTGTGGACGCGGGTCCAAAATCCAAGACAATTCCGTGCGGGTACAAGAACCGCCATAGGAAGTCCCCACTCACCGGAAGGTTTGCCAACCTCAGAACAAATCAGCCATTAGAAAACCAACCTTTGTCAATTCTGGATGTCTTGATCTGTTGTTGTAGTGAAGACAACTAGATGTACTTTTGAGTGACCTACTTTCCGGAGTGGCCATCCATAGAGCTGTGAGGGTACTAAGTTCTCTTCCATATCACAACATCATGTTTGTGTGAGTGTATGTTTGTTTGTTAAGAGTGGAGAGTGTGAGGATTATAAGTGGTAAAGTCCCTAACCCTTGAAAGATCAGTAGTGGACCCTTTGAAGGTAAAACTTGGGTATATCAAACCATTCAATAGAGAAGTAAACTAGAATCTTGAAGAGGATGGATCCGGATCGAAATCTGGAAGGTAATTATTTCCAGAAGAAAGAGCAATAGGTTTTACGGATTGCTTGGGTGTTTTGGGAAATCAAGAGGAACCGGATACCTTAACTTGTAATAACATACTAGAAATCCTTGGGACGATATTTCGTGTCATCTTGCAACGTTTGGATGTTGTAAGGATATTTACGGCTAACTGTGCATACAATAGTTGGTTCTAGGACATTTCAGCTACGTGCTATGTTAATGTGAACAATTCTCAATTTTCCAGGCTATGGCATGGTAGGAGGATTCTCCCATCAAGGTTATGTAGCGTGCCCTTGGTGTGGTATGGATTTAGGTGATGAGCACTCTATAGAGCTGGGCAAGCAAACATATGGTGGAACTAGGCAATGGTTGCCCGAAGATCATCCCTACAAATCGGAGGAAATTAAAGACCACTTCAATGGCACCATCAAGAGCCACCCCAAACCATGGAAAGTCACAGTACAAGAGCAACTACAGCACGCAACAGAGTGTCAGGCATGGAAAGCAGTTGGGAATAGAGATGGTGCTGCTAGTGACCCTTCTAAGTTATATAGTTTGAAGCGACTAAGCATTTTCTTTCATGTTATTGTATTGGAATGTGAAAGTCAATTGTCTTTCCCGGAATGATTGAAATGACTTACAGTTGACCTGCAGCATCTTTGAAGTGGAGAGGAAGTCACTTCAGAGTAAAAGGGAAGAAGAAGTTACTTTTTTTGACTAATGTGTGACAGGTCATTAGTCGCAGATTGGAATACTTGTCTAACCGTACAAATAGGAACAACATAATGCGTTGAAGTCATTGTAAGCCGCAACATCTATAATTTAGGATAGAACGATAACTTCAAGAGCTCAGTAATTGTATGTGCATTAATGTAAGCCTCGAGAGCTTGGACGAACTCCAAATGAGCCCATTGTAGAACTGATCCCATGAATATCTTGTCTGGCAGGATCTTCTCATTCAGTACACATTGGACCTCATGCACTATGAAATGAACTTAGTGAAAAAAAATTTGAAAACTATAATAGGGAAGAAGGACATTGTGAAAGTGAGGCGACCCTTGCACCCACAAAATGTAGGAAAGATGCTGAAGCCTAGAGCACCATACATTCTGTCCAAACATGAATTTGAAAAGATTGTGATCTGTAGAGTCTTGAAGACACTGAGCACTTATTCATCAGACTTGGGCAAGTGCATTCGAAAGAAGAACTTTGGGGGATTGAAATCCTATAATTACCACGTTTTTATGCAACAGATATTGCCACTGGCACTTCACGGTTTGCTAGTACCTAGGCCATACAAGGCTGTCATGAGAATGTGCAAAATACTTAGTTAGCTCTACACAAAGGTTTACAATCTAGTGGACTTTCCATCACTAGAAGTCGATGTGGCAAAGAGCATGGCATTGTTGGAGATTGAATTTTTGCCTTCATTTTTTGATGTTATGACACATCTCCTCTATCATCTAGCAAGGGAGCTGGCCTTATATGGACCGACAAGTGCAAGATGGATGTATCCAATGGAACAATATATGAAGGTTCTAAAGTATCTAATGGAGCAGTATTCTGAACCATGTTCAGAATATGGTGTGGCCCGAAGCATGCTTTGGCGGACGGGTACTTGAAAGATGAATGCATTGGCTTCATTACATAGTACTTGCACAAATTTGAAAGCACACAAAGACGTGTATGGGATGAGGACGAAGAGTACGGGGATGTAGAAGAGGTGTTACAAGGCGTAGGGAAGCCGCATGTGATGAGCCTCGAGCTACGAGACATAACCCACCACTATGTCCTCAAGAATGTCTCTATTATGTAGCACTTGTACACATAAGTGATTAATGTATCATGTATGTGTTTTCATTCTTCAAAACATCTCAGACCTGCGTACTGAATGGACACAAAAATTTGCACAGACACAACATTTGGTGTCCGCTATCTAGTCACGTAGAAGACGTGACCCAGTCATGTCAAAGTCATTCACACTTTGAAATACTGGAAAGTGACTTTGGAATGACTAGAAGAAGTCATCTTGAAGTCACAGAAGTATGTTTCTTCAAGTGGAGTTATGAAAGTAGACTAGCATGACTATGAAACTTGCATGCACATGCATGAAGTAGAGGGAAAAAGAGAGATCTAATCCATCAATTGCGGCACTGCCGGAATAGATGCAGAACATTGTGGTAGAGTCAAAGCTTGATTTTAGGAATGCTAAAGACATGGATTGATTGCTGCTAAGGAAGAAGCCATCACAAAGAGCCACGTGGTACACACAAGTCATGCATTTGGCAAGCACTTCCGAGTGGAGGATGGCAGGCCTGCCCAATTACTAAGCTACAACAATGGGGTCAATTCAATATTTGAATTGTCATAACAAAATGTTGGGAACTTGTTGTGAATTATGTGGGAGTGTTGAAGGACATACTGCAATTGGATCATGGAGATTTGCACACGCAAATCATTCTCATGCGTTGCGAATGGGTGAACACCCATGACAATCGAGACAATCCCACATATACCAAAGACAACTCAAGTTTCCTTGTAGTGAACTTCCGCCATAAACTGTCCTAAAAATGTAATCGTAACAGAGTAATGTGTCATCGGCACACATCCACGTCAGCGCGCTCACATCCACGTCATTGACACAAAGGTTCCTTGAAGTCCCTCCTAAGTATTGAATCAGTCTTTCTATAGTCGCTCGTGAGTGAACAAAGATTGCAAGGAATGACTCCATCATACTTGTCTTTGATTAGGACCTCTATCTTCTCCCCACTGCAGTCGTAGAAAAGTAGTACAAGGACGCCACAGCGACACGTCAGCCTTCTACGTGTCCACATTAGTCACTTGAAATTTTTTGACAAACATGTCATGTGATGGCCCAGTCATTTTCCAATGACGTTGGATCTTCCCCCAATCTCGGGTAGGATTAGGACAACGTCGATAATGGAATACAGGAGATGAATCTTCTACTTTGTTTGATTTTCATGTGCTTGTCGCAATAATGACTGCGAAATGATTCTAACACTATAGGCATTGCAGTCATGGTGCAATTAAGGAGCCACAGTCATTCTTAAGTCATTTCGGACAAGAAGTCATTCTTTTGCAGTCGCATATATGGCCATTTTCTTATAGTGTTGTCTATGGGGCAGACTGTGCATCTTATGTTTGGTCGGATTGGTCATGGTGTATCTTGTAGTCAAACGGATCATCAACTATTAGCCTTGTCGCCATCCAGCGAGGCAACTAGTGGCCGGTCAAACTGTCCACAGGGCAAACGGTCCTTCTTCTGGTTGTCCAAACAACTAGCTAGTGGCTGGTCGGACTGTCCTTTGGCCATCTAACCGACTAGCCAATGGCCATTTGACTGTCCACATCCTGTGGCCGTCCGACTAACTAGCCAATGGCTAGGCAAATTGTCAGTGGGTCAGATGGTCTGATCTTTGGTTTGTCAAACCAATAGGCTAGTGGACGGTTGGACCGTCCACTAAGCAGATGGTCTATCCCTTGGCCATCCAATTGACTGGCCAATAGTTGGTCAAATTGTTTAGAGGATGAATGTCCGTCCTCTCATTGTCCGATTGACTAGGTAGTTGCTAGTTGGACCGTCCACGGGGCGGATGGTGTGTTCCTAGGTCGTTTGACTGATTGGGCAATGGTTAGTGGGATCGTCCGCAAAGCAGATGGTATGTCTACTAGCTTGTTCCCAATCAAACCGTCCAAAGGGCGAATGGTCTTCCTTGTAGTCAGCTGGACATACCTCAAGACGGCTAGAGGCTGCATGTGGCTTTGGTTTTGTCATTAGACCCCTCCGTTTGCAGTTGTAGGTTATACACGCAATGTTACGTCCGCAAGCAAATGTGGTTTTGTTTTCAAACCGTACTGCTAGCAGAGCTACATCCGCAAGCTAAAATGGCCACAGACATATGTAGGTTTGTAGGCAGTAAGGTTTAAGAACAAAACCACATCCACATATGGATACACCATCACATGTACGAGTGGGTCCATCGCCAGACCTGGGCACGTGCAAGCTCATTGGAAATAAACAAGCAACAAGGAGCTATTAGATTTGAGCTCTATAGTGAACCAATGGGTGAAGTATTGATATTTAACAAATAATCCAAAAAGACCTCTCTTCTTCTACTTCGCTAATGTAGCATGGATGCCAATGGATGAATGGAAGAAGATCAAATGCATTTATGTGACATTCAGATTGATTGTATACGTAGCATGCACTTAGACTAGAGATGGCATCAAATTCAAGAATAAAGCTACAACTTATAAAAGAAAGGAAGAATACTTCAAGCAGATACCTTACTAGTACAAAGAATAATTAAACATTACAAAGTTTTATAGAAACAAGCTCTAAACCCACAGTTGGAGAAATCTTATACCTCCATGGCCATAGGAGAAATTACTTCAGCGGAAACATACCCTAACCACAAAACCATTATTAGGGAATGTAACGGTTTTACAATCTTAATTGTAGACCCTTTTTCCTCTTTACCTTACCTTCCCTTTCAATCATTAATTTCTGTCTTCCACTGTAGTTTGTCAACACCCAATTTGTTCATCCGATTCTTCAATCTTTTGATTTCATCCAATTTTTTCATCCATTCTTTCATCCATATTTCCATTTTTTTCATCTATTTCTTCCAACTACTTCCATCGAATTTCTCCAACCTCTTCCAAACGTTTTTAATGAACTTTCATCCATTTTTCTCTAAACCTTTCATCACCTTTTCCAAAATTTTCATCTATTTTTTCATTTTTTTCTTCCACTTTTAAAGAAGAATTCCAATATTGCAAATTTCTACTTGCCAATCCCTACTCCCTACTCCCCGCTCATATACCAACATTCCTACTAGCTAAGGAGTTGATCCTACTTCCTACTATAAGAAACCCCATTTTATGTGATGTTTTTATGATTTTAAGAGATGCAATTTAGTGGACATTTAATAAAACAACTTGTATTTTTATGTCAACAATAACGTCCAATGTAACATCTACTATGTAAATGTAACAAGTTCAACTTGTTTGTAAGAGTAAGGGGAGTTAAGATTTAGAAGGGGGACTCCTTAGCATATAGGGTTACAATTGTCCAAATTTCTAATTGCTAAGGGTTTGGTTTTCTTTGCGTCAATGTGAATCATGTGGTTCTTCTACGGATTGAAATTTAGTATTACATAATTGAATCAATACTTCATTCATTATTTCTTAACCCCTAAAGATCGTGACTATTTTAAAAAAAGAAAAAGGTTCCAAAACTGTCATTGTTTGTATAAGCACCAAATTTTAGAAAAGAACATTCTTAGACACATATAACCATAGGATCTTATTATATGCTAGTTTGAAAAGATGTAGAAGAAATTTCAGAAATTTTCCTTGCGTAAATTTCAAGATATCAACATTTGATGTGACAAAAATCCTTTGGGGGCCTTGCAAAAATTGAGCAACTAGACTTCACAAGATCACATTTGTATAATAAATGTCCAAAATGATAGTGCTTCTTTGAATTCATTCTTCAAGTCAGATTGGCTACATGCTTGAAAATTTTAAGATAACTTTGAACTATAAAAGATATAGGAAAAAAATAATAAATAGAAAGAAATAGAGAATGATTCAAAATACAAAATTGCTAAGAATTTAGTTATGGAACTGAAAAATGCCAATTCCAATGTTTTCAATGTTGTAATAAGTAATCTACATCTTATTATTTTATTTTTTTCAAAAAATATTGAAAATTGAGTAAAATAAAGGACTTCAAAGTTTATTTTGGAATAAGGAATCTATAATTGCCTGCAAACTAGAACTCCTCATAGCATTTGGCTCATTGGTCAAACAGATTGATTAAAAGCTTTCCACATATATATAACTCTAGAAATGCAATTTCAAATTTTTGTTTATGAAAAAGTGATTTTCTCTTATTTGCTGGAATTGCCCATTTCTAAAAGAAAATAACATATTAGGCCATACTTTTTGACTCACATTTCCAAATGTCATGAAATTTAGTGCATATGAAAGATATTTCTTGTCCCTACCTTCTACTAAATTTCAACCTAAAATATGTAAATCTCCAGTCACACGTACTTGTCCAAAATTTCTATGTTGCTAAAAAATACATGTTGGTCCTTTAGGGGTTAAATTGGAATTATATTTTGGCAGAGGATTCCAATGTTGTTCTTGTTGTGACATAGTATTATTTTGCAATCTAATCAGTGTTTTATATAGTAACTGTATTTGTATGTTCTTTTGAGTCATTCATTTGCCCGTGTATAATTATTTATATGTGAATTTGCAAGAATCTGCCTTTGACAGTTGAAGTGAAGTTGCGTACATGTCAATATATAGTCTAGTAGAGCTTAGGTGGATTGCTTAAATAGTATTTGACATGTTGCACTAGAATTTAAGGTTGACTACAAATATGGATGGCTTTTGCTTCTAGAAGTGAAAGCTTAGGGAATCATTATCAAGGTTCTCATTGATTTGCAAGATCCTTAATATTGGCAATCCGTGTGGAAGTTAAGCAAATAGTTTTGAGGATCACGATAGAAGTTTGCAGTCATAGTTTTCAAAGTTGAGAGCTACAAAATTGTTAGGGATCTTGTATTTGCATTAATTTAAGAAAATTTTCAGTTTATTGCTTGCAAATAACTAATGGATTTCAATTGGAATATTAGACTGCATTAGAATAATTTGCAATCTTAGTAATATGTTGAATCATTATTGTCAAAATGTTGTCTTGTATCTAGGTGCACCATGTAAAGATAAGGTGTAAGTGGATAATTGTAGAAATTGTTGGGCGCCTGCTACTGCATGTGTATGCATGAGCCCATTTCTATAGACTAGGTTAGGTATTCACTAGATTGTTTTCTGATTTGGAAGGAAAGTTATGTGAAAGTGAAGTTCTGTTCATATTGTCTTGAAGTCACAAGGTAGTGAACTTACACATAGTCTAGGTAACAAGTTAGCGTAAAGACAAGAATATCTCATGCGCAAGTCATGAAAAAGTGGGGAACTAGTAGATAGATAATACAATTTCAATTTTTGGAATACTTCATGGAAGATTGAAGAGTTTTCTGCTACAGTGCAATGTCAACAATGAAGTGTTATTTATGAACCCTTGATCTGTGCAATTGAAACTTATTCTTAAGAACATCTAGAACAAGCTTTACTCCTACAACATTCTAGAGTCATAATTCAAGGTGGACTTGCATGACATTCTCTAGCCTACGGTGTAGCTCATATACCCCAACAAAAATGCAGATTTGGTATTAATTAAACATGCAAAGGGGTTGGTTGCAATGTAGGACCAAAAGTATGTAGAACTTGCCATTTGATCTTCAATTTTAATTATTAGTAATGAGTAGGTAGTAGGGAGTAGTATTGTTGTTAAAAGTTGTAGAACTCTAGAGGATGCTATTTTAAATGGTTCGGTGAGCCTAAACCGCTCTTCCTTCTTAAAATGCAAAATTTTCATCCTAACATATTTCCTTCAAAAATGAATGGTGATCATAATGATAAAGCGCACATGTGAATTTGCAAATGTCGATTTACCAATGCAATGTCATAGTTTTGTAAGAGTCATATTGAAGTAGCATCCGTAATCTCCACCATCCAAATTGAATGACTAAACTGTAGCTAAAAATGTTTCCTAAGCGACCACAAAATGACTACTCCTCCTCCCTCCCAAACGGGTCCTACACTCATTTTTGCATAAGTCATAATCACTATAAAATAACAAGTAAACGTCTACAGATGATTTATTATGTGTCGATCTACTTCAGCTATGGTATGATTTTGTTACAACTATTCAATGACTCTGAAACAACTTCCTATGTTGCTGTCAGATGTCAAATGCATAAAAAATCTGACATAATTTGAGAATGACTTGCAAAAGATTAGCCACGAGGATGTTTACATGAGATGCAAGGTGGCATCACTTTTCACATAGCAGTACCATAGCCATTACCTTAAGCCCAACTTTCTTTGTCATTTAAGCTTATGGAATTTTCATCCATTTGTACATCCATATTCATGCCTAAAAAAAATAGTAAATAGAAACAGCTAAAGAATGGTGTATAATACTAGATTGTTAAGAATTATAATTAAGTTGTTCATGAAGTTTTTAAAATTTATAAGTTTTTCTTTTCAATTTGCCAAGTTTTTGGGTTGCCATTGTTCATAACAATTGAGTCAACTTTTGAATGCATTACAATAAATGTATATCTTTTACAGTATTCACCATTGCATATATTTCATTCATCATTCAATAAATTTCTATTGTACATTTCAATATATGCTTCCTTATAAACAAAATTATACAAAGATTTTAGTAATTTTTATTTGAAGATTTATTGAAATTTTTGTTTTGCATTTTATCTAATACATTAAAATTCTAGTAAAATTGTAATGATGAATGTGTAGCATAGCAAGTGCCAGCTGTTAGTTTAATAGTCAATTTTAAAAATGCCAATCCAATTGTTATATAATTATAATAAACAATCTACATTCTATAATTTTATTTTATTTCAAAAATATTGAAAATTGAGATAAATAAAGGACTTTAAAGTTTATTTTAGAGTAGAGATCTCATAAATGCTTGCAAAAATAAAACTCCTCATAGCTTTCATCTCATTGATCATAATGGAATGATCTAAAGCTTTTTACGTATATATAAATCTAGAAAAATAATTTCAAATTTTTGTTTTTTAAAAAATCTTTTTTTGAATGATTTTTTTGAGCTGCTCAGATTTCTCAAGTTGAGAAAGAAACTACATAGTATACAAATTTTTTAACCATGTAGTCAAAAGTCACAAAAATTGTTGCACCTCAAAGCTACTCCTTGACCACATGTTGTGTAAAATTATCAAAGAAAAAAATTGGAAATTCTATTCCTAATGTGAACTACTAAAAAATTTTATGTTGCCAAAAAAACGTTGTTTAGTCCTTTAGAAGTCAAAGTGGCTCAGAAATGATTCAACTATTAAATTAAAACTAGAGCTAAGATTGAATACCTATGGTAATGCAACTACTACACTAGTAGCACAAGAACTAGATACAAGCTAGATTCTTGAAGTTGAACCAAAAAAAATTTCTAATCTAAAGACATGTTTCAAGGTTGAATGAACAACACTTGAGATCAGTGGATTTCAATTTAAGTCCTACTCTTAGATAGAGAAGATGGTTATTAGTTTTATTGCAAAATTTGGATGCCTTTATTCCTATCTTGAAGACGTATTAAACATATTGGATATATTGGTAGTGATATATATATATAGAGAGAGAGAGAGTTCTTTTGGATATTTTGATTCATGCATACGGCAAAATATTAGTTTGAACAATAAATATGCTTGAGATATAATCTCTCATTTTCAAAGTTCAAAAATAATATGAGTATTATAATCTCAGTTTAGTGTTCAGTAAGCATAGGCTAAATCAAATTAGTGCCTATTCAAAGGATGTTCAAGAAAAATGAATTTCATTCTAACTTTCAATTTTTTAGATTTACCTTTATTTTTACTTGTATTTTTAAAATTTGATAGGTATATTATTTTTGTATGCCAAATAATTCTTCACTAAAAATAATGTAATACAAAAATTAATATCACATATATGAGTGATTTTCTCTGTGTGAAGAAAAATCACCTTTAGAGTTTGACCAATAAAGAGTATGTGGACCCTAACCTAAATTGCCTCTAAGCAATGGACTCTCATGAGTTTTTTGGTAATTTTTTAGTGAATTGACTCAAAGTGAAAAGAGGGCAGCTAATCTCACATTACCAAATAAACCTCCTAACAACCCACCATCACCCACTTAAGTACTTAAATACATTTAGTCAAATTTGTATGTCAAAATCTCACTCAAATGTGCAATTTGGGGTTCAAAATCACCTAAACTAGGCCCTAACCAAGAATTACAGCACAACATCAATCACCCCAAGCACTTCATTTCCCACATGCATCACTTCCAAATTTGCATTTCCCATTTAGTT
Organism: Antitrichia curtipendula; assembly: GCA_951230915.1. Taxonomy (NCBI): domain Eukaryota; kingdom Viridiplantae; phylum Streptophyta; class Bryopsida; order Hypnales; family Leucodontaceae; genus Antitrichia; species Antitrichia curtipendula. The sequence goes on along the minus strand of OX579637.1, from coordinate 19,317,259 downwards.
TTCTAAATCCAACACTAGAACACCTCTTTTCAAGCAAGCAAGTGGTACCTTATTTGTCATCACTCAATTTAGCTAACCCTAATTTAGTTGGGTTTGGGGCAGCACTTCTGCACTTACCCTAAAATCCTAAAATAATTAGACTCCACACTCATGTATCCAATATACTTTTCCATTATACAAAGAGAATTCCATGCAAAAACTTTGGGACCCTCATTCAACCATGGCAAGGCACAAACATAGTGTAATTATCATTACATTTTGGAAGGGCATCAACAAGAATGCAAAATTGGACACCATTGCCTCGTCCTTGCTCCAAATGGGACAATCTTGGTCTTGATGGAAAGCCGGCTTGATGATCCCAACTCTTCTCTAAAGTTCATCTCAATCTGCTTTATCATTTGCCTTGTATTGCTTGCCAAAGTTGGTGGTTCCATTTGAAGGTGGCAACAGACTACCCTCCACAAAAACGTCCACCATTTCCTTGTCCTTGCTTCAAATGGGAGAAGACTAGGCTTGATGAAAATCCGTCTTGATGATCCAACTCCTTTCAAAGATTCAGCTCAATTTGACTTGTTCTTCTCTCGATATGACTCGCCAAAGCTAGTAGTCCCTTTCCAATTTCAAAGTATCCTAATTCTATTCCATCACCCAATTGAGCCCTCAATGTGACCTAAAACTTTCCATTTTTCACCCATGTGAACAACCAAGAATGAAAATCTACTAGACAAACTGGTCCCAACATTAATCTTAAGTCATTTCTCTAGTAAGTTCATAACTTTTTTTATTCATTTTTTACCACAATTGTGCACACACTCTTGTAAAACACACATCGGCACAAAAAGTACAAAAGAGAAGATAGAGAGAGAGACAAACCCTAATTTTGCCTATCTCCAAACTTTTACAGATTTCTTTTACAAATTACGTTCATCCAACTCTAATTTACTATAAATCCACTAAAATAATGCAAAACACGCCAAAATATTGCAAATTGTGCTAATTTGGTGTAGATTGCACTAATTTAGCGCAACCTGCACCAATTTTATGCAAATTTCCTTAAATTATTGTTTTTTCTTCAATTTTTTGTTTTTACCGTATTTCAGTGCTTCCTTGACTATTCTAGTATTTCTGTAGTAGTTTTTAATTTGTTAATTTGTTTTTTGTTTTTTTGTATTTATTATTTTTTGTGGTTTTCAATTTACTTTTTAGCTTCATTTCCTACTTCTAGTCTTTTGTTTTTAATTCATTTTTGCATTTTTTTATTTCATATTTTTTGGTTTGCAATTTAATTATAATCCCATTTCTTACTCATAGTTTTTTTTTTTCATTTTTGTTCTGTACCTTTTATATTTGGTATCTTTTTGGTATCTATTAAGTTCTAATTTTGTTTTTCTACTCAGTAATAATTTGGTGTTCATTTGTCATCATTTTAATATTAGCCTAATTTAGTTACTATACCAAATCTTGCTCAAATTTTAGTTTTAAATCTCCATTTTTCTCCTCAAATTTTACCCTACTTTTTTCTTAATTGCATTTTCTAACATTTCGCTCTAACCTTCCCATGTTCCCATTCCTATATACTAAAAATCTCCCTAAACTAGTGGTTGTAATTTAATCCAAAGTGCTAATACTTCTAGCCTTGTAAATTCCTACATAATGTTTACATTTTCTATTTTCTAAAAAGTGAACCATTATGGTGGTTCACAACATAGATACAAAACATTAGTGCTACAAATAATTAAAAAAATAAATAAATGCATATAAAAAGAGATTTATAAAGGGCTTGACTATTACTTTATATATGACTTACTAATGGTCATAGCAAAAGCATAAGGTGTATTAATAAAATAATCACTTAAATCAAATATTTATCAAAAAGCATTTAAAATAAAAAGCATTTTAACCCATTACTATTCAATATTTTATATTTAACAAGTAGGTAGGCAAGAGTTTTATCTTACCTTAGTTGCGGGATTTTTAATTTGTTCCACAAAAATAATTCAAAATGAAAAAAACAAAAAAAATTAATAAATTTTTTAAATTAATGAATTACTAAATAAAATTAAAACTAAAATAAATGCAAAAGCTTTATCCACCTTAGTGAAGCTAAAGCAAATTTTACCCATGAGGAAGTTGAACCCAGAAGCTTTGAATTTTCTTACTAATTGAAATACTAACTGAATGAGGATGAAGATGACCACATCTTTATTTCAACTACCATGTACAATAACTTGTAGCCACTTGGCGTGTAAAAATTTGCGGGAGGCATGTGCTACATCCTCCATTATGGAATCATCACAAGATTTACAAGATCATGAAGATGGATTAGATAATTACAACAATTTTTTAAAATTTATTATGCACATTTTGGCCTCATTAGTGAGTTGAGAAGGCTCTTTTCATCCAAATTTTTGCATTACAAAGCAACTCTTTTAGTGTTCATTTTTTCCCAGATGTCTTTGTACTCTTACAAAACTTGGTTTATTCTTCTTTGTAAAACTTTAATTTTAGGGGGATTTTTAGTTGTGCATGTGTAGATATAGAACTTTGAAGGTTAAAAATTGTATTCAAATTTTTCTTCAAAAAAACCCTGAAAACTTATTTAGCTACAAGTTTTAAATAAACTCTAGAGGACAATTCCGCATAGAATGGAAAAAAAAAAGCAAATATAAATATAAGCAAATTAAGAAAAAATTTAAATTTAAATTTAAAAAATTTTAAAAATTTAAAAATTTAAAAAAAAAAAAAAAAAAAAAAAATATATATATATATATATATATATATATATATACATACAAACACACACAAATAAAATAAATTAAATTAAAGTAGAAATACTAGAATAAAATTATTTTAAAGCCAAAATTAGAAGGCAAAGCCAAAGCTAAATTGCATTTGCATACCCATAATTTCATAAATCTAAGATCTAAATTGATTATCTTGTCTTAATTATTATTTTTTTAGTTTGAATTTTTTAAATACAAATTTACTTTGTTACCTATATAAATTTCAACATTAGAATATTTTATTAATAGCATAGACATTAGTAGCAAATGTTGTGATCGTATATACCTCTTCTGATTTTGCTGTGAGTTTTTTTTGGAGGGTTTGAAGTTTGATAATCAATTCATATGAATGTGGATCAGTTCCTTCAAGTTTACGCCACCTATGTACATTCCAAGGATTTTCAAGCTCCTCAGACAATGCTTTAATCTGAACAATTTATGATTAAAATTTTATTTTTACAATTTTCTTATTGAATTTGAAATTTCTTTAAATTTTAGAACTTCATATTGTTATATAAAGGAATTTGTTGTTGTGGCAATATCAAAATAGCACTTTTTAATTATGAATAAAACCAATAGTCTATATAAAAACTTGATTGAAACTTTGTGATGTTTTAAAACATCTCATTAACTTAAGATGATTGTAATTGCATTTTTTAGTGTGTTTATTTAATTATTAGTATAATAAAATAGCAACCACTTCTTTTTGCATAAAAAATTAACCAACTTTGCAGAAGGAAATAAAGCTACTACACCTGCAACCCTATGTTTCAAGAAACATTGTATTGTTATACAACCAATCTTACTTTTTTACAAAACAATAAAAATGAAATATTTAAATGACAACCAATATTAAGGTGTTTTCCACATCCAAGGAATGAACAAGTATCATTGAAATAGGTCTAGAGAGTAATGGACAAGATTTTTGCGCATTAAAATAATAATTATATTAAAATTTGTTACTATAACCTTCATTTGTACTTTTACATTAATTTTAAAACAATTAGATAAAATTAGTTAAAATAGATAAATAAATGTCAATAAAGCTAGATATAAGACTTGTCTTTTGAGGTCTAATGAGCCAATGAATATTGCTATAAAATCACAATGATGATAATGCAGATGCTATTCTTTTAATTAGAATTAGAATGATCAATTAAAATGTCCAAAATCGTTCCGTCGTGTATTTTTTAGCATAATGAGATGCAAGTTAGTGTAGAATATAATAATTAACAATAATTTAGTACATCAAATTCTAAGGTATTTCATTATTGCTTTAGAATCTTCTTTCCAAAACAAATCTAAAACCTTTATTTTAAATTAGATTTTGAATTAATTCAAATATAAACTTTTTTTGTTCTAATGGTGACTCCAATAGCTATGTGGCTTACAATTGGTGCATTTTAGTCAAAGTGATGTGGTGGTGGATACAATACCACCTTAGAAGGATGCATTAGAAGAAATCTATATTATTCTAGCTAATATTTTGTATTAAATCCAACACAGATGTGTTGGAAACAATGCAATTTCAGCATTATTTTAGTTGCAATTATGTAAATCTGCATTATTTACAATACAATTCTATTAGATTTAACAAATAGCAATAGCCAGAATAACACAAAATTTCGTGCAGTGATGTAGTTTGCTAAATTGTATTGTATTGTACAGTTTAATCTTGTTTGAAGAGCCTCAGACTAATTAAAACTTAGACTTAGGTGCCACTTGATTTTAGGGCTAACAAAGATTTGAAGTATTAGATAGAAAGGTTCCCTTAACTAGGCATTTTTAACAAAGTCAAAAATCTTGTAGATGTTTTAAGAAGATTTTGCTGCTAAAGTTTGTTTGGCTATGACACTTGCCACTAACTACAACTTTTCTTTTCTTTTGTAGCATTTGTACTTTGGAATTTCTTGATTGTAAAGTGAAAAATAGCTCAAGTCATTTGTGTTTTGGATCTTGTATTTATGGGTGTTTTTACACTACAAGTACTCCAAAATTGCAATTATAAACTAGAAATTTTTCAACTTCAACATATTGATTCTTTAATATGAATAATAGGCTTTATAAATACTTATACAATAAAAGATCATACAAGTTTTTATAATTTTGTTCTAAAAATTCACTTGCTAATAGTTGAAAGAATATGAGACTATTTTTTCAATTCAAATCATTAAAAAAGATTTAGTGCTTTTTATATAATAAAATATTTCAATCAAATTTTTTGATGCTTTAATTATATTTTTAATTTTTTTCTTCAATAAATTGAATCTAAAAGTTTTCTAATAATGTAAAGACTATTCTACTATTAGAAAACTAAGCCCTAATCAATACTTAAGATGACTCTAGTAATTGCAATGTGAGCCAAAAAACAAACAAACTATGAAAGGCAAAAAAAAACGTAATCAACGTAAATATGCTGACAGCTCATTTCTGTGTTGATTTCATGAATGATGACTCACGTACGTAGATGTGATTTTTTTTACATGGTATTCTTTTAACCAACTACCACTCTGATGAATTTTATTTGTTTATTTTACTTTTAATTTAAGTTGCCAATTATGACTGACTTTGAAGACCTCACTAGTAAATTATCACTAGAATAAGCTTACAATCTGCACATTATTGCTCCATGTTTTCTATATTAAAAATTACAACATGTAATTTAAATGCCAAATTTAATTAATTTTGGACTTTCTAAAGTTTGGAATTTTAAAACTACTAAAATCCCTCAATGTATTCCTATGTCTATACAGATCATTCCATATAGCAAATGCTTCATGTGCTTGGAAATGAGAAAAAATTATGTAGTTTTTGTTACATCTTCTTTAGAAGTCTATGAAAATAACTCTTTGACTTTTAAAGTGTGTAGGAGTTTATATGATTGAATTGGGAGATCTTCAGATAGGATTTTAGAATTATCCCCTTTGACAAAGAATTATATATCCAATATACAACACAAAAGATGAAAATACCTTCCAAACCTCTTGAAAAATCTCCAAAGAATTTTAAAATATTTTATAGAGCATATCCATATATAAAAGTTGTAAGAAAAAACATATCGTAGCAATTCAAACATCCATACTCCATTTATGGTATATAGTTAGTAATTGAGATGAATTATCTTGAGATTTTATGTTAATTTCAAAGTTATAGATTGTGTCAAAATAATGAGCATTCATATCCTTATATGTCTACATGATTGGACAATGGCATTCACTTACAAAATCAAACAAAGAAATTCCAGTACTTAACTTGGGCACTAAAGAGCGAGAGGTCTTTTGATGTAATCTCCTTAACATTACACAAATGCATACACAATGATATTTGTATAGTAAAGTAAGGTGGATTTACCACAATTTATTCATTTAATTACATCAAGGAATAGGCATGTGCCTTTAGAAAAGAAATATATCATTTGCAGTTTTAAAATTAGTTTACGTAACCTATGTAATCCGGGTCATTCCTCACTTGTAACACAATAGGTATAATATAATTTTGTTGCATGTCTAAAGGATCCATTTCAATGAACACAATAGTTTGATTCCTAAATACTTTGCACATTCTCAAGCATACTAAAGAGATCTATTATGAGATTGCAAAGGTTAGGATGCAATTCCAACCTGTCTGGTAAATTATATTTGTAAATAAAAAATAGCCTAAAAATAATCTTGTGTGGAAGCATACATTAAAGGAGCACTTCCAATGTCAAAGAATTCATCTTCAATTAAAAACCAATGGATTTCTTTGCTAGAAACCTCCAATAAGTACTAAGAAGCTACGCAAAATTTTGATATTCTGTCAGACATTGAATCTAGGATACTACCCTCAATGCACAGAGGCCTAGTTAGTACAAATATTACTACCCTATGATAAGATCCAACTCAACATACAATTGATTGTAAACAACCTTTAACAATATAAAAGACGACCTATAATCACCAAGGCACCTCCCATGCAATTCATAATGTCAAATTCAACTTATCATAACGTGTATGTTTCAAAATCTAATATAAAAGAATGAGGGATCCATGCATTGTGAATAAGAAAATTATTCTAATATATATGGGCATTTCTCATTTGCTTGGAAATTAGTAAGAAAACTACCTTTCAAAAAAAAATTTAATATTTTCTTCAAGTATGAAAATAGGTCAATTCTTAGTGTGGCCCTAAACCTTTGTCCAACCTATATCAACCATGAAATTCCATAGTGCGTAGTAAACAAGGCACCTTGAAGGCAAATTTATGGGGACCAAGAGAATCTTTAACTTACCTCTAAAGGACTAGTATGTATTGATTTGGCAGTATTGAAATTTTTGGCACGTACCTGTGACTAGAGATTTTTATATTTTTGGCTGAAATTTTAATAGAAGTTGTGTGCAAGTAAAATCTTTTATATGCACTAAATTTCATGACATTTAAAAATACGAGTCAAAAGTTATGGCCTAATATGTTACTTTTTTACTTGGCCAGGCAGTCCGGGCAAATTTTAAGAATCACTTTTTTCAGAAATAAAAATTTGAAATTGGTTTTCTAGAGTTATATGTACGTGGAAAGCTTTTAATCATTCCATTTTTACCAATGAATCAAAGGTTATGAAAAGTTTTAGTTTGCGGGCAGTTATGGAATCGCTACTCTAAAATAAACTTTGAAGTCCATTATCTTACTCAATTTTCAATTTTTTTTGAAAAAAACAACAACATAGAATGTAGACTGATTATTACAACATTTTGACCATTGGGATTGGCAATTTCCAATTCCATACCTAAATTCTTAACAATTTTGTATTTTGAATCATTCTCTACTTTGTTCTACTTACTGTTTTTTTCCTATATGTTGTACAACTCCAAATGATGTGAAATTTTTTATGCATGTATCCAACTTGTCTATGAAAAAGAATCCAAAAAAGCACCACCAATTTGGACATTTTTTTGTAAAAAAGTGAGCTCCTGAAGTACAAATGCCTGGTTTTACGTAGGGTCAAAAAAACAATTTCAGTGATTTTGAATGCTTATACCTTGCAATCCACGCGATGGAAACTTCTGAAATTTTACCACATGTTTTCAAGTCAGCATATTACAAGGTTCTATGGTTACATGTGTCAAAAAAAGTTTTTTTTCAAAAATTTGGTTCTTGCACTAAAAAGTGCAGTTCTTGAGCGTTTTTGGTGAAAACATAGTCATGGAAATTTAGGGATTAACCTGGACCCCAACCCCATTCCAACCTACATCAACTGTAAGATCCCATGGTGCATAGTAAACAAAGCACCTTAAAGGCAGTAATATGAGAACCAAGTGAACCTTCAACATGGACCTCAACCTTCGTCCAACCTACGTCAACCATGAGATCCTACGGTGCATAATAAACAAGGCACTTTAAGGTGAATCCTTAACATGACTGCTACCTCCTATATAACCTACACCAATTGTGAGATCCCTTAGTGCGTAGTAAATGAAGCACCTTGAAGGCAAAAATACAAAGACTAAGTGACCCTTTAAACTGGCCACCAAATCAAATCACACTCAAAGGTACCAAAACAAAGGTCAAACCCACTAAAATTTGCAATTTAACTTCTTTTTAGTTATTGTGTTCTAATGCTAACCTATTAATTATAGGTAGTTTAGTCCTTTTTGGCTAGTAATTCAAGTCATGTTAAGCCTAATAATTTTTTTCCATCAAAAAACAAAAAATATTTACTATAATTCCAATTGAATTTAACATTTTACCTTGTCAAGTTTTCAATGGTAGAAAAAAGGTATGAATTTTGATGAATAACAATATGGATGAATCCAAAAAAATTACGTTTATATATAATCATATGATAGAACAAAAAAGGAATATTTTGCTACAAATTTAATATTTTTTTATTTTCTATAATATTCTGAAGCACAAACATGTGAAGGTCTTTTTTATTTAAAAAATAATCTAATTGATGATTGTATTAAAACAAAAAATATGTTTATTTTTCACTTAAAATTATATGTAAGCTATTTTTGTAATTGACTATATAAATTTTTTCTATAAATAAATCAATGATTTGTCAAAACTTAATTAACTAATTAAAAAATTATACTATTTTGTGTCTAAGATTTAATTACTAAATTTTTTTTTTAATAGTTGTATGCTTGAGAAGTAAAAAAAATTGGATTAAAAATATCTTCTTAAAATGCTATATTGCAATATAAGCACTAAATTTAGCTTTGCGGTTGATAATTTACATCCTTCTAAGCATTTTACCTATGGAATTTTTTCTCCAACTTATTAAAGGAATTTATTGCAATAATAATTATTTATAAATACATTAAAAGGATGTGAACATCAAAATTATTTAATTCTTTAAAAGTTCAAAAAAAGACTCTATTTCTAGTCCTACCAAAATAATCGTAATGGTACCTTTGAGTGTAGTTTGTTCCCACTAACCCCCGTTTAGCCTACATCAATCATGAGATCCCATGGTGCTTAGTAAATAAGGCACTATAAGGCACAATTACAAGGCCCAAGTGAACCCTTACGATGACCCCTAATCCACATCCAGATTACATAGCCCATGAAATCCTATGATGCATAGTAAACAAGGGACCTTGAAGGCGGAAATACGAGGATCAAGTAAACCCATAACATAGCCCCCCCCCGACAACCTACATTGACCAAGAGATTCCACACCTTCATGGTGCTAGTAAATAAGGAATCTTCAAGGCAAAATTACAAGGACCAAGTGAACCCTTAACATGGCTCCAGCCCCTTGTCTAGCCTACATAGATTGTGTGATCCCACGTTGCATAGTGAACAAAGCATCTTGCACTATTAGAAATTGATATCCAGATCAACAAAAGATTGCCAAGTTTTATTCAAGTGGGTACAATTTTGAAAACTCAGTAGACTTTGGTGGCCATTTTGGCATAGTAGAACAATCTTTTTCTTAAAACTTCAAATGAAAAAAAGTTTTTAAATCAAGCTAAATTTCATCTCCAAAAATCCGTTTGTAGTTTTGAGTCTCCAATCAAAAGTTATGGACAAAATTCAGAGAGGGATAGCAAGAAACAATTTCTTTGACATTTTCAAGCATCTTCTCTTAATTTTGCTCATGACATTTTTTTGAAAGCTCAAAATCACAAACGGATTTTCGGAAATGAAATTTTACTTGATTTCCCAACTTCTTATAATTCAAAGATTTCTGAAAAAAATTGTTCTACTATGTCTAAATGGCCCCCAAAGTCTGCTGACTTGACAACACTTTTTAGTCTAATTTTTGTTGATTTAGATACAAATTTTCTAGTAGTGATAGCCTTCATCCCCCGTCTAGCCTACATTGCTTGTGATATCCCACAATGCAAAGCAAACAAAGCACCTTCAAGGAAAAATTACAAGGGCCAAACAAATCCTTAACACGGCCCTCAATTCCAGTTTAGCATGAATTGACAATGAGATCCTACACTATATAGTAAACAAGGCTCTTTAAAGTTGAATTTGTAGAGATCAAGTGAATCCTTTACAAGGCCTTCATCCTTTGTCCAGTTTACATCGATTGTAAAATCCCATATTGGATAGTAAACAAAGCATCTTAAAGGCAAAATTACGAGGACTAGGTGAACCCTTAACGTGGACTCCACCCCATGTTTAGCCTACCTTAACGTGAAATTTTTACGATTCTTAGTAAACAAGGCACCTAAGGGCAAAATCAGAAGGACCAAATGAACCCTTAACATGAATTCCACCCCTTGTTTAGCTTACATTGCTTGTGAGATCCTAGGGCTTGTAGCAAATCAGGCACATTAAAGGCAAAATTATAAAGACCAAGCGGGCCACTAATATGCCCCTCAACCCCTTTACACCCTACATCAATCATGAGATCTTAAGGTGCAAAGTAAACTAGACACTTGAAAGGCAAAATTTCAAGAACCAAGTGAATGCTTCACAAAGCCCCCACTCGTCATTTAGCCTACACCAATTGTGAGATCCCATAGTGTGTAGTAAATACAACACCTTGAAGGCAAAATTATGAGGACCATGTAAATTCTTAACATGGCCACCTTTGTGTAGTGTACATTGACCGCGAGATCCCAAGATGAGTTGTAAACAAGGCCTCCAAAGCCTAAATTTCAAAAATCAAGTGACTCCTTAACATAGTCCGTAACTTCCATCTAGTGTACATTGACTATGAGATCCCATGCTACGTAGTAAATAAGGAAACTTGAAGACAAAATTTTGAGGAACAATTAAACCCTTAACATGACCTTCATCCCCCGTCTAGCCTACACTGACCATGCAGGGTTGTCCCCGTCACGTCTTGTCCGTCCGTCAGGATGTCCAGACGGACGTCAGGATTCAACCCCGGAGTCCGTCAGGATCCAAAAAAAAAAAAAAATTTTTTTTTTTTTGGACGGTCCGTCCGTCCTGTCGACGGCTGGTCCGTTTCGTCGACGGCTGGTCCGTCCCTGTCAACAGATGGTCCGTCCAAGTCGACGGATAGGCCATCCTCGAAATTTTTTTTTTTTTTTTTTTTTGTTCCTGATGCAATCCCGACGCGTCAGGACGCGTCAGGACTGATGCTGACGGACATCCGGACGTGAAAATCCCACGTCACGTCCAGATAGACAACCCTGTGACCATGAGATCTTATAGTGCAAAGCATACAAGGCACCGTGAAGGCAAAATTATAAGGACCAAATGAAACTTTAACATACCCTCCTCCCCTCCCCCTGCGCCTACCATACAACATTTTTATGTTCTAGGTTCTATGGTCAAGCACAAGAAAGGGGGCAAAATCATACTTTTCTCATCATTTCCCAGCATTCAAATTTTTCCAACAAAGTGGTAGTTCTCTTCACATGCATTTAGACCGCAATTCTGTGCTATCAATCATAAATTGGGTCTTCTAAAATACAATGTTCTTTTTTGAGGTACGTGGTCAAGCACAAGAAACGGACCACAAGTGAAATGTTTTGAGGGTTGTCACACACTTGAATTATTTGCAATTCAATGGTAGTTTTCTTCACATGTGTTTTGATCGAAATTCTATGTCATTTCCATGAATTGAATCTTCTAAAGTATAACATTCTTAAAATTTGGGGACATGGTTAAGCTTAAGAAATGAAGCACAAATGTAATTTTCTCATCATTCTTCCACCTTTGATTTATTTGCAACTCAATGGTAATTTGCTCATGGATTGCCCACATTCAAATTATTTGAAATTCAATTAGTTTATTCTTCTCATGCATTAAGGCCACAATTCTATGCCATCTTTCACGAATTGGGTCTTTTAAAAAATAGAGTTCTTTTTTTGGATACGTGGTGAAGCACAAGAAAAGAAAGAAATATATTTAATTTCTCGTAATTGTCCTACATTGGAATTATTTGCAACACAAGGCCATTGATGAAAGAAACACGAGATAGAGTCCAATCTTAATAATCTTAAGTCATCAAAAAGACAAGTGGTATATTCCTTCAGATTAGATGGCCTCCAGTAATGGCCGTAAAGACAAATGGTTTGTGTAGACCGCTGGACATACCATCATAACAGATCCAACATATAAAACACTTTAACGGTCTAAATAAGAACATACTAGGTAGACGGACTCATCAATTATAAGTGCTAGACATGCTAACTTAATGCATTTTTGGACAATCTATGAGCACAGTCATCATCATCAAATCCAAACTCAAAATTAAAAAAAAAGGTCTTTTGACAAAAAATTTGTATACATTTCACGGAATTATTTGCAAATACTATAATTTACAAGCAAGGTTTGGGATTTAGGATTTAGGGCCTTTGGAGTGATCCCCTAGAGTTGTTATATGAAATATGAGGAATATCACACCACAAAAATGTTCAGTTCTTTATTTTTTAACATAATATTTTCACATGTAAAGTAGCAAAGAGTTTGTCAAAATTTTAAAAATGTACATTATATACAACAATTGAACTACTACATCCTTCTTGATGTCTAATATCATTGAATAATACCACTTCCACTTCCTCTACCACCACCTCTATTGGTACTAGTGTCACCAAGCCTAACGCGTCATACACCTGCTGGGACTTGTAAGTCAGGTTCGATGATGCCGTGGCATATTCTCTCACCTAAAAATTTGTGCAAACGTGGTTTGGATTGCAAAGAGTTCAAAATGTGCAAAGCTTCACTACCGTATGTCTCTTTGAGGTGACCATAAATGGCACTTAGTTTTATTGCTTCATAAAAAGTCGCGTCCAATGAAGCATGCCCTATCTTTTTATTATACTCCCGGTACCTTAGGCAAGAAAAAAAAGAGAACTTCTATTATTTTATATTTTTCTTAAAGTGTTTTTATGCCTATGTTGTGCGGAGCTAAGCATCTGATATTTGCGTCGCAAAGCGCCGCCTTTGTAGCGCACCCTTTGGATGAGAGGAGAAGATGTTTCTCGCAGCAACCCTTTCTGGTTCCAGACCTAGGAGTGCACTTTTCCGTATGAGCGTTTGGTACTTCACAAATGCAAAGAACCGCTTTGCCTTCTTTCTTTTGACATAGTCAATAAAGGTATGATGCTTAGATTTGTTTGCCCGCCCCAGAGACCTATCGGCCACGGTGAATATTACATTGCCTCCTTGGTGTGGTGCTACCAACTAGGTATGCAAAAAAGATTTGTTGGTCATATTTGGTTGTCTAGATGGATGGCTCTGCTACACCTTGTTATTGTCATGTCAGAGCCAAATTGCACTTGGTCTATGTTTTGTGGGGGAAGAACATTGACATGGGCACTCTACCTCCAATACCACTACAAATCTTGTCTCCAGATGTCTTTTATCTCTTCATATTTGCTAAGGTAATTCTCTTCATTATATTCATAATACATAGGCATGTACTCTTCGAGGCCAAACATTTGGTACAAGCATTTGTGAAAAGAGGACCTGCATATAGAGCATCTTTTTTTTACAACCATTAGAAGAAGCAAACATTGTAGGTGGAACATATAATGACATGTACCTAAATTCCATCCACCCTCAGGGGTAAATGGAGGAACACAGAAGCAATACACTGAGCCATCTTTCACAAAACTTGACACATCCAACCTCATAAGTACATTAAATGTAGGTTCATTTGTGAGCTCCCATTTCGTCACTTGAAACTCACTTTTTTTTTTCCTTCTTTTGAGTGTAGTTTATATACAAAAAGCCCTCAAAAGAGTAAAAAACCAAAATAGATATGTTACATGCCATTATAGATATTTGGTTTTAAATAGAGTATTTTCCTAAATTAAAACCAATTTTTGCATGTAAATAAGATAGAAACCCATAAATTATACAAATTATAGCTATTGAATAGAAATTACCTAACTTGCTATGTATGTAACAAAACTTAGCTAAAATTGGTCTAAGAGAACTTGTTAAGAATCCTAGAACCTAGTTCACGAATAGGTTTCAAGTATCTAGTTGATTTTCACTTTTTGTAGAAATCCCAATTATTAGTCTGTAGATGAAGAAAAATCAAGGTGAACCAAAGGAGGGCAACTACAATATAAGTACGGTGGTTTTAGGTGGAAATCACTCTAGGAGCCCAACGGCAAAGTTATTTCATCAAGATTCTCCTATGTATGAAAGATACCCTGTTCACTGGAAGTTAAAGGAGATAGCGGGACTTGATTCTCCTTCTTCAAATGTACAAAGAAAGAACATAAAATTTCTCATATTTTGTAGAATTCAATGAGAGATTCTACAAAAGAATTTGGAATTTTCTATGTATTAGAATATGCCTTTCTAAACAATCAATCGCCTTAACTTCCAACAAAAAATTCCTAGAAATTATCCAGGTTATGATTAAATCCCAGTAAAACTTAGGATAGGGTTTTGAGTGATAGTAAAGCGCCCCAACAAATTTCACAACACTTTGATAGTAGGAGGTATTTAAACCAACAAAATCCATTGATTCCAACAAAAATTTAAAATTTACAACAAAGTTGACCATGATTCAGGAGCATACAAAGTCAAAATGAGGCTGGAGAGGAGTCTTTTATTACTTCCACAAACCTTCCAGAGCACATGGCCCAATTATTTTTGTCAAAAAAAGGTAAACTAAAAAAGTTAGAATTTTACCTCGAAAGCATTTGAAGTTGGAGCTAGCTTTTTGTGAGTTTCTCTACAATGGAAAAGTGTCAGAGAAGTTCTTTGATTAAAAAATGATTTTTAAAGCCAATGGCGCAATTTGTTTTGGATTTGGAGTTGTTCTCCACAAATTAGAGCGTTTTTAGTAGTACAAGTGAAAATTAGATTTCATTTTTTGGTAGTTAGTGCTAAAGTCCAGAAAAATCTAGTAGTAAATTGAAGGGAAAGACCCTTGGGGAGTATAAAATGCCTCCCCTCTTCTCTCCTCTCACCCCTTTTTTCTTGTTCTTGTGGTTTTGTTGGATTCATACTTTGTAGATTGATGGGCTAAGTTTGAGCCAAGCCTTTGCCAACACGTGTTTTAGAGCCTTTTTGCTCCTTTTGTTGTTGTTCTTGTTCTTGTGGTTTTGTTGGATTCATACTTTGTAGATTGATGGGCTAAGTTTGAGCCAAGCCTTTGCCAACACGTGTTTTAGAGCCTTTTTGCTCCTTTTGTTGTTGTTCTTGAGCTTTTTTGTGAAGGACATGGAGGTCCCTTCATAAACCGCTCCTTCTTGAAATACTAAACGTTTTTATTGTGGAATTATCGTGTTTTGATACTAACCCTAGAGTACCCTTCCATTGTATTTGGCGAGGCTGTTTGTGGAAGCCTCTACTTTATGTGTGTAGAGTCAATGTTATACTAACCAGTCCAACCGGGCTTCTTGTGTGGGATTTCTCAACCACGGTTGAAGAAGATCCCCCTAGAGCCTAGATGTTGGGTTTTCTGGTCTGTTATGGTTGTTTATGGTGTCATTTGGAGAATGTGGTTTTGAGCAACCTCTCAAAGTCTTGCAATTATCTAATTTTAAAATGGCGTCTTAAAGTTTAGTACTAACTCTTCTACGGCAAGACTTTGCCTAGGATAGTTGTGTTTTGTTCGTTTTAGATGTCTTGATATTCTAGCAATCAACGACGCTAGTTTATGAGCCTAGAAATGCGAGCTTAAGAGCTGTGAGCGTACATTTTGTGAGCCCAAAGATCGACTTTTAAAAACGTTCATATTTTTTAGTGTTAGGAAAAAAAAACCCGAATATATTTCAAAGTTCTAGGTAGGAAATAGTAAATCTACAGACTTATTATAGTGGACCTATGACTGCGGTCCTGGGGTCATGGACCTATTACCGTGGACTTATGAACAGATTCAAAATATTAATTTTTTTCTTCCTACAATCTTTATAGGTACATTCAACACATAAAACGGTGACCTTTGATTATCCCATATTGATTGGGATTATCAATATAAGCTAATAGAAGAATACTTCAGATATATGATTAGGCAAGCTAAAGATCGAAGTGAGTTGACTGCCATGCACCATTGTAATAGACAATTATGTCCGTCTTTAATTTTTGTAATTCATGTGTTTAAGTTCTAAAAATTATTTCTGGTGATGACGACTACTACCATTTCATTTACTAATAGGGATACAACACAAACTTGGAGTTTTCAAAATAAACTAATATAAAAGGACTTAGACTACTTATTCACAGTACCTGCGGATTAGTGTTAACCCTATGTAGCACTTGGGGCCTCAGTTGAGACACTTGGGACCCTAGGTGTAGCACTTTTTATTGTTGTATTTTGTGTGATCCTATGACTGATTTACAAGATTGAAAATTCAGTGTTAATTGTCCATCTGGGGACCAAAAAGATTACTCTTTTTTAGATTGTAATGGGATTCCTAAATATTTGTGGCAAATATTACTCTTATGAAATAGTGCTTTTGGCACCGAGACGCCAAATGAGGGCACAAAAGTATGGAGCAGTTTACAAAATTCTCGCTGGATTCTATCGCGAAAATACTCCCCTGAATTTCTACGTTTGGTACCAAGACGTCTAATTTGGCAGCTAGACCATGGCGCAGTGTATAAAAAATTACTACGGAAAAGTGTTAAAAAATTTCCTAAACGGATTATTTTCAGCTTATATTGTATATTCGGTGTACGTGCTTCTTCACCAAGTCTCCATAAAAATCTAATTTCATTCCATCCACTTATGACACACTGAAAGCACACATTGCATTTATGAATCACTTTGGAATATGCACAAAAAGGTCACAAAAGAGAAAATCTTCAATACTGGATATACCTGCATTTTTTTAAGAATCAACAGATTGAAGAAAGATGTTCATACATTAAAAGCATTTCCTGCTAATTGGATACATAGAGTCGTCTACATTCTAAGTATTCTAGTATAGCAAATTCTAGCCCTCATACTGCAATATTAGACATTGTTTTTAATCATCTCTGCAGATTGAAGAAGTTTCATCACTTCATCCATACTTATGCTTGGAGCATGAATGAACTTGTCTTTCTTGAAGTCGGACTTGCACAAAAATCGGAAGATGTAATACGAATGTTTGCAATTGACATACTTCCCTCGCTTCCCAATGGATGCAGATATCATACCGGTGAAGTACAGGCACGTGCAAGCTGGAAAATTGCAGAGACTGATGCGATATATCATGTGGTGAGGTTCTACGCCAGATTGTAGAGTGATGACAGCTCCAAGTCCCGGATATGGCAAGATGTTCACTCCAAGAATAATTCCGGTCACATTCTTGGCACTCTCCCATTGGTTGCGGTGATCATCTATAGGTGCCCTATCATTCCTACGGATGATTTTTCCATTCCGAATACATGGGGGCTTGTCAGCATGAGGTGGTCTTGCATAAGTCCATTCCATAACTTCAAAAAGGTTGGAGGAAGTGAATAGGCGTTGTGGAGACATAGACGGATGCTCTTGGAGGCGGAACCCTACCTCCTCAAAGAGAATAATCTCCTCAGAGGTGAAGGCCGTGCCGATCAACATGGGATTCGTGGTCGACTAAGGACGTGAGATCTCCTAGGTCCCATCACGCAATGCGTAATATCGTCCGAACAGAACCAGAACTCGTCTGTCTCCACTCTTGTGCCTTTGAACTTGCGCTTCTACCCTTTATACATTGGAGCGGTAGTGGCTCTGGAGCCTCTAACTATGGTCATTTTGCACTTCACTTCTGTCTGCAACTGAATGGCATGACACTTCTTCTTAGACTTCACAGAAAGACAAGATATGTGCCATTCTGATGGGTCACAATCAATCTCAAGTACATGCTTAACATGAGGGATTTCAGGAGTGGCATCAACTTCATTCGCATTTGAAAGATCAGTAGATTGACTTTGCACTCGGGGATGGGAAAAGTTCACCTTGTCCGGGCGATGAGAATCATCCTCAGACCCAATAGGTACATCAGCCGGGTGCTTAAACAAACCAAAGACTTCCTCTCCTTCCAAATGAGGTATGCGCATGCAAACCTCCTTAGCACCAGGCATACTATATAGGGCGTCGGTGATTCTCTTTCCATCCATAGATGCAATTGCCCTCTTCAATTTCAAGTCCTGTCTAGATGGGCCGAATCCAGATAGGCCGCCATTGAGATACACTCAAAAGTTTGTCATCTGCATAAAAGTTCTCACCCAATCGTCGCATGTCGCAACGTATAAGTCTGTGCCGCGCTTCCCAGACGCTTGGAGCCATTTGTTGTGTACTGTTTCAGATAAGTTGCAAGAAGGCATATCAACCAATTCATCTGAGGACAATTCCTGCAAGAATTAAAGACGTCATATTACATATAACACAAAAATCAAAACTCGGTGGTCATCTTGAGCAAGTGTGAAGTACTTCAAATAAAGTAAAAAACTAACTGTTTCCATGAAACCACTCCACTATCGATATCTGAAGTGCCAGAATGCCAACTAGAGCTCAAGCTCCCTCAGAGATTCAGTAGATGCTGCACCAGATGAGTACCACCATACTTTGATCTGCAAGTATTTACTTTCAGCCTCCTCTAATGTCTTTGCATCCTTGTATGATCTACACAGCCAAACATGCTGACATTGCAACTCACGGTTGATAAGTCTCTCAGTGTGTTGCTTCATGGAGGTTGCCCAATGAAAAAGGCACGTCCGTTCCCGATCAATCATCTTGTCTTTTGGGTTGCCAGTGCCATACACGATTCGAACAGCGTTCCAATTTGCTTGAGCACCATCCGCCATGAAGCCTTTGAAGTTAGGATTCGGGAATCCGTTCTTCTCCATCACTCGATTAAGGCAACGCCACATAATGATTTGACCTTCCGTATCTTCTGACTCCATATTGCATACTGCAATTGTCATCACCTTGCAGTAGGCAGAGTCGTAAATATGGCAGGCGATAGTTGTCCAACCTTTGACACGTTTGACATGGTCAAACATGAGCCAAGAATTGGCCAGATCTCCTCCTACTTGCATCCGCTTGACGAGGTCGACTCCGCTCCCTGGGCCATCAACAAGCGTCTTGAAAAGGTACACTTTCTCCTGTCCCTGTCCAGGGAATATACTGTCATGAATGAACTCCATTTTTGCTTGTTTCTTCATTGTCAATATGCGATCTATCTCCCCTCCTCCACTGCCGGTGTTGCGGAAGGACGCAATGATGTTCCAAACGTTTGGTGAACTAAGAACCTAGAACTTGTCCATAACATCATTTAAGGTCTTCCCCTTTAGCATTTCTTTCGGGGCGTCACCTGCATGAATAAGGAATGTGTCCAAAAACTCTTTACTAGCAGCCACTGTAATGGCGGACGCTTTAGCAGTAGGAGTCCTTTTGACTTCTTTGCTCGATAAGTCTAGAGATGGTGTTCATGGAATCTCTACACAGACCATCTGCAATTGGGTGGTTATGACTTCCTAGATGAATGCAAGCCCTCGTCATGTCAACTGCACCGATAACATAGTAAATTTGAGCGTCACAGAAATTTACACAAGACGGTATTAATTTGCAGACTCTACAAACTACTGTAGAATCTTTAGGAGGAATCGTCCCCATTTGGAATGGAGTACTAATGTTCCCAAACCACTTTGTCTCGTTCCTTTTGGAACACCTCTTCAAATAATCGCAAGCACTATTATTGCAAGCCAAGTAACCAATACAAGAGGACTTCTTGAACTTCAACCCTAAATCATTGTGAATGTTTGAAGTCATGGTACGACACCAAGTATGACCATTGTAGCGTTTATCCATGCCATTCATGTTCTTAGAAGAACACGAAGAAGTGGATGATCTGCATAGAGGCAGTTCAAAAACAATATCTCCATCAAAACTCGTTGGGAGGAACTGGACCTTCTTGTGATCAATGGTTTTAAAATTGAGATGCGCTAGCTCATTTCTAGACCCTCTAATACTCGCCAGTTTCTAGAGGCACTGCATCACACTAGGGAATGAACGACCAGTTGGATAGAGAGGAGGGTGTGAGAGGTTCAAACTAGCAGGACTACTTTCATGAACAGAACAAGATTGAGATGTAGTAGGCACTGTCAATGTTTCTGGTGTGCATGATACCGTTGGAGACCTACGACTCATATATAGCGTCTCGTCCTCGGAGTCGCTTGACAACTCAACTATTGGACTCAAAATCCCTTCTCGAGGTACAGGAACGTTACCACTTCCCGTCTCATCATGTGACTGAAAATGACATTTTGACTCGACTTTTACTACTCTAAGAAACGGAGCTTGTGCAGTTGATGCATCAGACTGTGGTGTCAACACCTCTGTAGAACCAGCAATTACATTAGAGGACAATCCAAATGCCCTATAACGACCCACTAGCAAAATCCACAAATCCCCTTGGTCAGTCTGAGTCTTAGCCATAAGAACAGAGTGAAGAAGAGTTCCCGAATCTGATAGAATCTCCTCTTCGACATAGATTGAGCACTGCAAGAAACCATATCAGACGTGAATCAAGTGGCTTGTAATCTCTGCTACACCACCAGCATTCAAACGCAGAAGAAGAGGGACTTCATGTCCATGGGCTCTAATGGAAGCCATCATGTCACAATTCAAGGAATGAGGTAGAACGAAAAAAAGAATAACAACCAAGAAGCGGCAGATATATCGTTGAGTACTTAAGAACGTTACAACTGTATAGAGAAACGAGGTTTTTAACGTTCAACTATAAACATAAAGTAATTTGAACATGCTTGCACATGGAAATACTCAAATCCCAAAATCCCGGCGCATACATTCAAATTATATGATAATAAACATGAGATATCTTGATCCCCGCAATTGTAAATTCTAATCTGCACTGACATGTACCAAAGAGCCTACAGATAGCGCACAATAAAGGCCTTTAATTTCCATAAAATTATGGAAGATATAAATCATGAATACGATAGCAGTACTTAGACGGAAAGGTATTAATGATTTAGATGAATATGTAGTTGTCTACGTAAAGTAGATGAAGGCGAATAAAGCTATCAGTATAATATGAGAATCCACTAAGATCATTTTAGGGAACCCAAAAAGAACTCTCACGAAAACGGAAATCCTTCATGAGCGAAATCTTAAATGTGTGAATCATAAGTAATGACAATGATTGTCTTGTACTACAATTCATTACTTCAGAAGACAGCCTCTCACCATATAAAAGGTAACATCAAGGAATGAGAAACTCTTTTAAATTTAGACGAGGATGATGTTCAATAGCTTCTAAAATATAGTAGTTCTTGTAGTATGTATTCCCTTAGGCCTACAGTATTGGAGCAAGTCTCATAGATGCTAACGCCATCATCAACATCAAGGACTGAATCAAATAGGGGAAAGAGATGCAAGAGAAGAAAAAGTAAGCTATATTTCTCTAGTTCGAGAGGGTTAAAGAGGGTAAGAAAGAATAGGTCGAAACAAGCAGGGGAGCTGTTATTATGTAGGGATCCAGAATCTGGGATTGGGGAGCACATCCAGGAAGCGTCAAACCTCCGAAAGCCTCCATTTTTAGAATTAGTTGAATCAAATAATCCGTTCATGCAGAAGACTCTTGACGGCGAGAAGGCTGCCCAAACGCAGGAAATCATCCATATAAGTCCATCAAAATTTGAACCTCAGTCTTCCTATGTTATATGAAAATTTGATTTATTTGAGAATTCCCCTTCGTAGGGATCACAGCTGCTAGATCTGCCATGCTATTATATTAAATGCAAAACCTAGTTTGCGGCGCATAGCCTATTAAATATGAAGCAGTGTCGTTTTTCATCTACCCGAATCCGTATAGAGACTTTGGATTCTCCAATGTATGGCTGTACTTTGCCTGAAATTCGAGGCCTCTTTCGTTACCTCAAAGAAAAATTGATTCCTCCACGCGCTGCATCTGATCGCTGCACCGATCACGGATTATGGGAATGCAGGCTGCCGAAATGGACACAAGGAGCGGGAGAGCAAATCTTTGCCACGGGACACCAGCAATCGCAGCCGCCAACCAAGCTGTACTTCCGCTTGATCCCAGAGCGGCGGAGTCTCAGGTTAGCCTTGTTTTTCTCCACCCGTGTTTTCCCTTGGGCCGGTCGCTTCCTAATTCCGTGTAGCGGGGTTAGGACATGGTGCGGACTTCAGGTTTGGATTTCTCTCATAATGTCCCCGCTCCCAGAACAGTCCTGCGATCGAGATGTCCTCCATTCACTTCCAGCCTCGCGACGTATGGATTAGGGTTCCCAATTACCACTGCAGCAAAGAAAGACCCAAAACCAGAACTAGTGGACAGGAGACCTCGGCGGGGCATCAGACTATGGGAGACTAGGGTTAGGAATTGCTTGAGGAGTTGATTTCCGCTCTGATTTGCATTTCGCGGATAGCTTCTGGCTAAAGTATCGGCATTCACAATGGCGGCCTATACTCAGATTGTTCCTAAAAAGTTTCCCTCATAATTCTGGTCTCTGCGGCGAGAGTGCATCTTAAGAAGAACCCGATCGGGACTGATTAGCGATTCGTGTTCATCGATCAGCTCGTCCTGATTTCCTCGTGGAGACAATTTCTCAGGTTAGTTTTGCATTATCAACTGTCTCGTGACCGAGAGAGGCTAGGCAGTCGGGGGATCTCGGGACACCGCGACCAATGTGTTGTAGCAGCAGGTGACGGAGAGCAGAGGAGGACGTCTTGGGATCTCTTTTTGTCCCCGAGAGGGAGAATGTAGCTCCCTCCCATTGAGTTTGATATTATTTTTTTCTTCTGTTGTTGGAGATGCAGGCGATGGATCGTCCAACATCTCGCAAAAGGTGAGAGACCCTATACCCCGCTTGTCCACGAGAGCGGATTCATTGTCTGATCCACCCGTGGATACTTCACGACAAAATGCAGGACGCTGCATTCAGTAGTACTCTCTCGTGGACGAGACAGTCTTTGCTCCCCCTTGTGTCCGAATCCATATCGGTGGATTACCAGAGGCGACTGGGAAACTGTCCAAGTGGTGGTGCAGCAGGTGGCTTGAAAACCATCTGTCTCGTGATTGAGAGAGACTAGGCAGTCGGGGGATCTCGTGACACCACGACCGATCAGGTGTAACAGTGGGTGACTGAGTGCAGAGGAGAACGGCTCAGGATCTCTTCTCGTCCCTGAGAGACAATGAATCATTACCAACGCTTGAATGTACACGGCCTAGACTTCCAATTTGAACTAACTCCCCTGGTAATACTTGTCACAACACGGAAACCTAAGTTCCGTATAGATAGAGTAGAATAGATGGAATATGTAGAAATTTTCAAACTTCTTTAGGTTAAGAAATGGTAGTTGTTTTCCGGAAGAGCTTACGTTTGGAATAAGCCTTCATCCGGAAACCAGTTTCCGATCTGGCCAAGTTAGGGTTTCCGGAAATGAACCGGAACGCCGCCACCTACGGACTAGGGATACGACCTACGAGGCTAGGGGACGCGCCTCGGGAACAGAACCCTAATTCGGTTCCAGTCCGGGAACTAAAGGCGCTGTTTTGGCTATTTAAAGACCACCACCCGCCTTTCTCTCTTCATCTTTTGAGTTTTCAAACTCGTTCGCGCTTAGCTAGTTGAGAGAAAGTCTGGTGAGAGTGCGTTTACAGATAGCGAGAGGTGAGGCCAGTAGTTTCCGGGTTCCGAATGGCGGAAAGTAGTAATCCGAGATCCGCGAGGGTGTCGGTCATCGCTCGGATGGTCTGTCCGGCGATACCAAATGACCCGGAGGTCCGGAAGGAGTTGGAGGAGGATCTCCGACGGATGGGATGCGTAGGGCTGATAGAGAGACCCTGGAACTTGAAGAAGGATGAGTTGATTCAGGAACTCATTGATGGGACAGCGAATCAGTACGAGCTGACTGTGAGAGGACAGAGGAAGGGATGGACAGAAGACGTCTGGGCAGAGGTGTATCAGTTCCAGAAGTTCGGGAACGGCTTGGCTTCCAGGGCGGATAAGTTCGCAACATGGAAGTTCCGGAATCCACCCAACGCCAAGGAAGGCTATGCAATCGCGGACTGCATCAACGAGCGTCACCGGAGAGTATTGGAATTTATGATTCCGATACTCTATCCGGAAAAGCCGAGCCGGGTTACCGTAAATGTGGCCAACACAATTTTCGGAAGCCTGGAGGAGAGGGTGGTGCATTGGGGAAGAGTTATCGCGACGGTGGTCACCAAATTGGCGGATCACGTCAGCAAGGCTAAGTACAACCCGATCTGCCCCTACCTTTTCCACCTGTACCATCATGGAGATGTACTGACGCCGGATGAGACTCTCATCTACGAAACCGGATGCAAAATCCTCAAGTACGGATTGATGGATGAAGTCCAGGAGGATGTCCCAGTTTCGGAAGAGGAAGAGGAGGAACTCAAGGAGGACCGGATCAGGCGCGACTCCTACATGTGAGGACGACCGCGTTCATCCAGGAGGTCGCGGACGAGCTAAAGGTTCCGCCCGAGGAGATTATCGATGAGATCCGACGAAGGCCGGATTCGGATACGATCCGCCTGAAGGACGAGGAAATCCGGAATCGGGAGAAGACCCGTGATGAATTCCAAGCCCGGACCAGTTGGGCGGAAGGAGAATGTTCCTTGGCGAGACGGAATGAAAAGGACGCCCTCGGCATGGTTCGGAGTTTGCAGTCGCTGGTCACCCAACCGGCGGATTTGGTTAACAAGACGGCCCTTTACGACGTACAGCTGGTGACGGATGGACACATCACCGGATCGAAGGTGGTGATGATCCTGATGGACTTCCAAACGAGGATGGAGAGAGTCTTGAAGGAAATGCAGGCGTTGGTGGCTCGGGTGGATCCGGAACAGGCGATGAATTTCTCATCGTTTCCGGATCTGTCAACCAATCCGTACCTTCAGACTCCGGTGAAACCTGTGGGCGAGAGCTCCATCCGCTCGAAATCAGAAGGACATGGGTCACTTCTTCGGCCACACGAAATTCTACAGGGATGGTTGGCACAGAGGAGTCAGATCGCCGCGAAGATTCCGGCCCAAGGTACTCCGACTCAGGCGGAAACACCAGTGGAAGCGGTAACCCCCGCACAAGTACATGGCGGAACTTCTGATTCCGTAAAACAGACACAGTCGATGGAGGATAACAACCTCATCAGGAGGATGGGGTTGGTGGCCAATCCGGCCCGGACAAGTCCCCAGGATTTTGTGCATATGCGCGAGACGGATGCACCAGAAGGGGAAGTACCAAAGGGGAAAGAAGCTCCCATCGACCTGGACGAGATGGAGGATGTAAATGAGATCGTGGATTCGGACAAGGACGACTACGAATCCGGATCCATGACGGAAACAGATGAAGATCTTCCGCCCCCTCCTAGGAAGATTCAGACTCGCGCGGCTCTCCGGTCGACTCTTGTCAAGGCCAACCTGAAGGAAGTTACGAATCAAGGCGGAAGTAGTTCAAAGAAGACGCACCGCGGAAAGTAGATAGGACGGATAGTTAGGATTTTTTTAGTTTCCGGAACGGAATTTTCTGTAAGTGTGGGCCCGTTTCCGGATTTTTAGGGATAATTTTCGGTGCCGGGTATCTCGGCTTCTTTTGTAGTTGGTTAGCTTGATTTTCGGTCCCCTTTTCCCTTTTTGTTTTGGGTTTTAAATGGTGGGCAGGTCTATTGCCCATTCATTCCCTCCTTATGCAATTTGAAGTTTCATTTCAATTTCCTCATTTCAAATCTGAGACACCAAGTATACTTTCCATGTGTTTAAAGTATTTTTGGAGGACTTGGGTGGTGTGTGTGTGTGTTTTCTTGGAGAAGTTGTGAGGGACTAGGAAGGAGGAATCCGGATCCCATAATTGTTTGGAGTAAAACAGTAAGGGAGAATCTGTGGCGAAGTTAGGACGGATCTGTGGGACTTGTGCATTTAGAATCTTTAAATTACTAGAACAGTAATCCGATTGGAGTGTTGAGGGTGAGGTTCCGGAACCACTTCTGGTTCCGTGCGGAGTTAAGCAGCCGCCAAGGGGAAAACCCCTACTTACCGGAAGATCTGCCAACTACAGTGTCACCTACTATCTCATAGAATTTCTCTTGTGTTAAATCCGGATAGTTATGTATTTGTCGTTGTAGTGGAGAGGAGAGACCGGATTCTGTGTGACCTGCTTTCTGGATAGGCCATCCGGAAAGTCGTGAGGAGACGGAAACCTACTTTATTGCAACATTTAGATCTGTTGAATATCTTGGGTTGTTTTGTAGGTGTTAGACTGTGTAACTGATAAGTGGTGGAGTCCCTGCCCCTTCAAAGAGTAAAAGCGGACCCCCTGAAGGTAAAACAGGGGTATTACAAACCGAAGAGTTACTATATCCGGATTCCGGAAAAGGACGGATCCGGATTAGAAACCGGAAAGAAGTAAAGTTCCGGAAGAGGGAAAGAGAGGTTTTAGGTTCCCTTGGGGTGTTTTAGAGATAATCCGATTAAATCCAAATTCATAGCAACATAGTAGAGTCCCTGGGACGATTTTCCGTGTCATCTAACCACAATTGTGTGTTAAAGGTGCTTACACCTAGATTACGCGTACGACAATACTTGATCACTTCTCAAATGGTGGAGGCAACAAAAGCGAATATGGTTGAAGACAATGCATTTATTGCGGAGGTATATATTTAGACCAAGTCATAATCCGCTGTATTGTCATGCTTGTCTCGTCTCCGAGAAGGCGCGATAAGGCTGAAGTTGTGTGATAATATGATAATTCCTATGTGTTCACCCTGTAATGATCTCATTCTTCCTTGTAACTTACTCACACACATGTGTTTAGTCAATATGATTCATTAGGTTCGTTCTGTATCCTTACATCCTTGTGGTGGTATATTCGTGACGGCCTTGTAATCTTAGCATCAACGGCCCCTACATCTGATCACAGTCTGTCGGAGGATCAACCTCAGATATTGGGATCCAACAAGGCAGATGGGGGCATAGGCGAGGGATGTGCACAGTCTCAGGAGAATTTAAGGAAAGTGAAGATGCTATACGGGCAACGCAAAAGTTGGATTTTGTAAACACAATATCCAGTTTGCGTATTGCTCCGGCTAATCTCTCTCGCATGAGAATCCCCTTGTGCCGTTTGGTTCCAATGCCTATGGTGAGGCCTACGTTATCCTGTGACTTGATTAAATTGGAACAGGAGTTCGTCTATGGATATGAGGAGGGAGCTCGTGTTTTCTACGTGTCGGTTTCAGATGAAGAGGGGCGGTCGGGAGTGTTCTTAGATGCAGAGAAAGTCGACTGGGGTTCCCTTTGGAACATTGTCAATGATGATTTCAATGTCCAGCTGGGCAAACTTTCAGAGCTCAAAATCCCGATAGATGCGAAATTCTACGTGTGTGACAGCAACTACAGACGTATAGCATGGATGCGACATATTTCTCGAGTGCATGGTGATGATTTGGATTGGCACATATGTGTCGATTCAATCATTTTGGATACAAAAGGACGAGTTGGAGCCACAATGCAGGTCATGCACGACATCAACAAGTGAGTTTCTCTCCCTTTGCATGATTTACTGTTTATACTTTTTTCCTTTAGGCACACTGGAAATTGAACTTGAACTTGTTTTCTCTTCAGGCACACCGAAAATTTGCACGTAAAGACAAACTTAGTGCATACATTGTATCGAGTTCAAAAGTATGCTTCCCTGCCCATTGAGAAGTTCAATGATCTTCTTAGCAAAGAGGATTAGAAGACCTGCTAGCAAAACACACGGAAGACCTCGTACTCCATGCCTCTGGAGGTCTTCACATCATTCATTTTTCAAGTAAGATACATTTTCATGCTTCTGGTCTTTATTGTCTCCGTTGTTTACCACATGTTTAACTCCATTTCATGTGCTCATCTACCACAAATTGTCAAATGTGCTAACTGAGAAATATTCTGTGCAGCAAGAGATTGTGGTAGCTTTGGACCTTGCTGTCCGCAAGTATCACGAGGACACACCTACAGAGGAGGTCACGAACGAAGGCGTGGCGGCTGCTATGCGGGTTTCTACCAGAGATGCCACGGGTAATCTCTACAAAAAGCTTTCGAAGATTGTTGGCGTAGCTGTCGTACGCGTAATCTAGAGGTAAACACCTTTAACACACAATTGTGGTTAGATGACACGAGTTATCGTCCCAGGGAATTCTACTATGTTGCTGCAAGTTTCGGGTATCCGGTTCACTTCCCAAATACCCCAAGCAATCCGTATAATCTATTGCTATCTTCCGGAAACTAGTATTTTCCGGATTCCAATCCGGATCCGTCCTATTCCGGATTCCAGTTCCAACTCTCCACTTGTTTCCGGATGCAAATACTTTCCGGATTCCAATCCGATTTCCGGAATTACCCGATATCCAGATTCCACTGCTCAACTCAATGGTTTTATATCCCCTTGTTTTACCCTCAGGGGGTCCACTATTGGTCTTTAGAGGGGTAGGGACTTCACCACTCTTAATCCTCACATAATCTATCCTCTATCAAACAAAACAAATAAAACACCAAGAACAATTTGTTGAGATTTGGGGGTAGCACCCTCACAACTTTCCAGATGGCCTATCCGGATTGCAGGTCACACAAGGCCGCGTTAAGTCCCCAAGTACTACAACGACAGATCTAATACTTTTCGGAAAATAAAAGTAGATCCCGTACTGACTATGAATCAAGAGTGTTTAACTGACTATCCTACCGGTAGACGGAAACATTCTGCTAAAGTGGTTGCCGATTTCCACACGAATTCGTCTCTCACGAAATCCGGACTAGCGTTCCGTACCACGCATGGCTCCCCACCGGCTCGCCGTTCCAGCGAATTAAAAGACAAGATGCACAAAGTGCTCACTTCTTCAATCCGTAACCAATCTGTACCTACTAGTAATCAGTTCCAGCTAGCCTTGTGATCCGGACTCCTCCCTTCACCCTATCTCTCTCACACACCCACACATGAACACAAGAACGCGATACGCCAAAAAATGCACTTCAAAGTGTAACCCAAGGTGATCAAATTGAAAAGGCAAGGAAAGGAATGAATAGGCAACAGGCCTGCCCACCCTTAAATACAAAACACAACGACCTAACAGCCACCAGAAAATCAGGGCAACAGTCAAACTGACCGTTCCGAGAAATCCAGGAAGCCGTTCAAAATCCTAGAAGTCCGGAACTTGGTTGTCCCTAAAATTCCGGAACTTCCTAAAATTCCGGAAATCTCTAAAATTCCGGAACATTTCCGGAATCCGGATTGGTCCTATTTACTGGATCTTAACGTTTATAACGATTCTAATGATCCGGAAATTACTTATTCCAAACTTACTCTCTATTTGTTCCGTATTGCCTATTCTTACATCAAAAATGGAAATTTTTACTCTATTCTAATCCGATTCTAGTATAATCTACTGACATTTGAGTTTTCGTGTTGTGACAGTAGCCAACCCTGCGTTAGGTGATGAGTGGCTATTGGAGGTATTTCTCTATTTCTTTTCTTCCACTTCGTTATTCTGCTTTATTGCTGATCTTTTCTTTGCTCCAAGTTCATATCACTTCAGTGATTCATTTCCATTGACTTCTGAGTTCACTAAACTGTTTTTTCTTCTTTGTAGACAAAACGGCATTGGTGCCTTTTTACAGTTCCCGAATTGACCTTGGACAAGCTACAACTAATAGCTACATCAAATGCTCATGTCAACCACAAAGTCAAATGGCTGAAGTGGATGAATTCATCCGCTCCCACCGTGAGGCCCAGCACTTTCCACAACGTTTGGCAAATGACGACAAACTCAATGCTTTCTTATCGGAAGCCTGTTGGTATGCTGCGGTATGTCGTCCATATGCATCGTGCTTTTCCTTCACATTTCTCTTATTTTCTTTTTTAGTTCAAATCATGTTCAACTAATCTCTTTTCAATTCTACAAATTGAAGATAAAGCCTATGAGATGTTTGACAGCATAATCCGATCCGACAACATTCACCTGCATATGGATGCGAACGCAAAGCCTGAGTCTATTCAAGAGTACTTAGAAGGTTGGAGGATGAGGTTGTGGGAGCATGTGTTCGTGGGAGTCTTTAAGGGGGCTGACGCCTTCAAGAAGTCAGACCCTTTTAAAGACTTCAAAGTCTCTAATCTTGTTTTGAAGAGGATAATTTATAGGTATCCACATTGCTTTTCTTGGTTTAGTTGGATATTGTGTTGAGATTGTTATTCCTTGACTCATCTGTTTATGATGAATTGTTCATGATCTTTCAAGTATTTCAAGTTTGAGTTGTATGCAAAGAGAGCCATTGCCAAGGCTGATTTGCCGCCTTTCCTCAACACATGGCTCGATCGTTCTTCTCCCGACTGTATGTTCTCAGCCGTTCAAGTGAAGAACTGGACCAGTGGTCACCTCCAAGCCGGTGCTTGGTATTTGGAGTGCAGCCAGGGTTACATCCCCCCCAGGAGTTGTCTCTTTTCAACAATATCAAGGAAAGTGCAGTGGTAGAGCCTGAGTTTGACGAATTTGCTGGCATGGAGGGTGAAGCACGAAAGAAGGCCATCAAAAGGCGTGAAATATCAGACCAGAAGAAGGAGGTCAAATGGATAGAAGCAACAAAGAAGACGGAGGAGACAGCATAGAAGAAGAAACTACAACAAGAGGAGAAGGCCAAAGAAGATGAGGCTAAGGGCAGGCAGAAGGGGAAGAAGAGGAAAGCAGAGACACCAAATGCCGAACAAGCAACGAGTGACGGTCCTATGAAGGAGTCTTCATCAGGATTTTTGCTCACCCAAGAGCGATTGATGCGTGGCTTGCCGCTCCATGTTGTTGACTTGGATTCGGTGGCTCCTATCAATCAGTGCATCTTGAATGAATCCATCACTAGTTTACTTAGAACCGACAATGGTCCTTCTCCTGGCGTCATCGATCTTGTTGTGGAATTTTTAAAGAAGGTGGTGATTTCTTTTCCTGCTCTTTATCCGTTTTGCTTGTACTGCTGTACGGATTATTTACAAGTTTCTAGACATTGCCCTAATCTTGTTTTTGTGTTTATTAAATCCCATGACTCTTCTTATTATATTTGTAGAGGAGGTTCAGTCTCCTTGTATGTTACAGTTGGTCGGGGTCCACAACGTCTGTGTTTACAGTGTTCTCTCGTCTCCGAGATGAAAGAATCTCTAAACCGAGATTTTCTTTAGATGTTTTTGTTTATTTCATAGTGTCACTAATTAGCCTTGAAATGGATATGTCTAAATTCCATTATGAATCCTACTTGTACAGGCTTTCACTTATGGTTCTTAAACAAGGTATTAACAATGTTATTGAATATTTTATTTTCGGATTATGTCGCTTTTTGTCTAGTTTCTCTCATTTTCTTCGCCATTTTTTCATGTGTGCAGCATGCCGCTGGCAAGGATCGATTCTTTGACAACGCTTTGGCTAAGCATCCCGCTGTCGACTTAATTGTTGTTGATGTTCTAGAGGGCCTACCTGTTCCGGGAATTTCCAATCCAGCAGCCTCCGTTCCATACTGGAACCAGTTCTCGGAGGAAAAGCTCCAAGCAGTCTATGACTTTGCTGATAGCTTTTTATACGACGGGGGTGGTCTTCTTGTCATGTACCCATATAGCCGATCCGTCAAGTCATCTGCTGTTAGTCTTGCCAAATCATTTGGTTACCATTTAGAGATTGACTAGTTCGTCATGAATAGGCTTCACTTGGCTCTAGCCTCGGACATCTCAAAAACAGTAAAACTAAATACCATTCTATGATTTGGAGGTTTTAATCATAAATTTGATTGTTTTTTGCCATCTGATATAATTTTGTATTTTTGTGCAGACTATGCGTTTCAACATGTCCCTTTATGTCAAATCTCGGAGTGGAAGTTCTAAATCTAGGTTCTCGTTCCACTTCCTTCCTGCTCACGAAGCAGTTGGTGTCAACGTAGTCAAGGATGACGTTCTCCAGAATTGTTGCGGGAAGGACGATGTGGCAATGAATGGCAACATCGCCTGGCATGGTCCTAGAGAAAAGGATCGTGCCTTCATGCAGATGCTTGTTGAGGCGACAACTTTGCCTGGTGACGTCGTCATGGACTGCATCGCGTCTACAGGTTAGATGTGCTAATTTATATTTTGCTGATGAAGATTTTTTCACACTATACTCTCTTTGTTGAATTCTAATCCGTCTTGTTTTGTTCTCTCTATATCATTGCAGGGGCAAGCATTTATGCTTGCCGAGCTACTGGTCGCCACATTCTAGCCCTGGAAGATAATAAGGCGATTTACAAGGCCTTGCTTGCTCCTCTCACCTGTATGCCTGTGAACGCAACACCTATACCTATGCTACCTGCTCCTCCTGTTGCTGACCTTGACGATGAAGAGGTAGAGGTCCGCCATATTGTGAAGACCTCACGATTTAGTAAGTAAGTTTGCCTTTAATTTTCTTAATTCTTTCTGTGTGATTTCATTTTCTACTTGATACTAATATTTTGTTGTGTCCCTATTTGTAGGCAACTTGCAAAGATGAAGGGTTCTACTCGTATAACCTTTTTTTGCAGATCCTACATTCTTCCGAAGCCCACCTAGACCGTTTCAGCTTCCAGTGTATGCTGAGGCAGTAGCTAGATAATTCCAGAACCATGATACAAAATCGCCTTCTAGGATCAGTTCCATAGATACACGTGTTCTGATGTTTATAGATGACTCCACTAAAGAGTCTGATGGTCAGTCATCAGACTCTGATGAGAGGTCTACTTCCAGATCTTCTAGCAGTACTCTTCATGAAGATACTGCATGACACTTCTCTGCTATATCTTAGTATAGCTGTGATACATTTTGAGGACATATTATGTGGTATTTTTTCCCCTATATGATATACCGCCCCATTTCGTATTTACAATGCTTTAATTTTTGTATTTTTTTATATTCAAAATTATAATTCCACCCTAAATCCTAAATCCGCGGTCATGGGTCCTAACACGGTAACATCTATAATCACTGAAAATTACTTCATAAATTAGAGGCTCACAGGCTCCTAGGCTCCTGGGCTCATGCTCCAAGGCTCACAAAATAGCACCCCCGTTCTAGCAATATAGCAAAGCTTTTGCTTTAGTACTAAATTGTTCCTATGTTTTGTATAAAATTTTTTAGTAGTTATCATCATGACGGCAAAGCTTTGAGCTTGTGTACAATAGATAAGCTAGTTTTACAAAATAAATAAAATTTCAAGTAGTTTATGTGTTTGAGTAGATGTGAGAGTAAACAATATTAGTATTCCAATTATCCATCAAGAGAAAGAATTTAGGTGATATTAAGGAAAAAAGAGTGATATTACAGAGGTGCATAGTGATATTACAGAAAATAGAGAACCAAATAGAATTAAAATAAAATAAAAATAAATAAATAAATAAGGTAGGTAGTAAGAGAGGTGGGTAGGTAGAGGGATAGGTAGCTAGATTGTGAAGGAGGTAGCTAGATTGGAGAGGAAAGAGGGAGAGAGGAAGATAGGGAGAGGAAGATAAGGAGATTTAGAGGGTGAGAGGAAGATAGGGAGAGGAAGATAAGGAGATTTAGAGGGTGAGAGGAAGACAAGGAGAAGAAGATAAGGGGATTTAGAAGGTGAGAGGAAGACTGAGAGGGAGACAAGGAGAGGAAGACAGGGAGATTGAGAGGGAGAAAGGAAAGAGAGTGGAGAGTAAATTGAGAGGTTTTAAAAATTGAAAACATAAAATTTCTAAAAAATTAAAAATAAAATTAAACAAGTAAACTTGAGGGGCTAGAGAGTAAGTGGAGAAGAGAAGAGGGAGGAAATTGAGGGGAAGAAGAAGAAGAAATTGAGGACAAAATCAATAATGACAAAGGAAAATAAAATAGAAGAAGATTAGGAATCTTAGAATTGCTATTAGCAAGAATTTTGGTTGTAGTTCATAAATAGATGCCAATAGTATGAGTTGGCAATAAGTTATAAAGGCGTGAAGATTCTTAAGATCTAATAAGAAAAAAAAAAAAAAAAAAACTTAAGATGGAGATAGGATTTATTAGATAGTTAGCAAGATTATCCTAGTCAACCAAGAGTCTTCTAGAACCACGTAGATAATTAAAAAAGGAAAAAGTCATTTATTAGAATAGGATTTAGGTCTTACAAGTTTGTAATTCCCCTCTTAGGTTGTAAGCTTAATCAACTACAAAGCTACAAAATGGAATTTAGAGGGCCACCTGGAGCTATCTACCTCAAACTGGGAGAAGACGGACTAATTTTGGACTTCAACAACAAGGTATGAATCTAACCTCTATGACATTGCGTATTGTGTTTTCATACTTCAGAATTGATTAGTTTAACTAATTTCTAGATAGGATTCTTCTTAGTTGATATGATTTTTTTTAGCTCTCAAAAACAAAAAAACAAAAAATTAGACAAGCTATTTTTACAATAAGAATTAGAATTAAAAGAAAGTGGATAGAAGGTAGTGAATGAAATTTGAAGTATTGCATAGCAGTCAAGTTCCATCCATAGGTAGAGTTCCACCTAGAAAATAGAAGTAAAAATATTTTCCATTGTTAGAAAAATAATATATAAATAAATAATAAAAATAAAGAATAAAAATAAAAACCTTAATCTAAAAATATTTTCAAACCAAAGAAGTAACAAGTAGAAGTGAAAGTAAAACAACTATGAGAACTTGAAAGAAAATAGAATACTAAACAATTAGAATTGTAATCCTTTAGAGAATAATCTAAGGATTCTAGAACTACTTTCACCTTGAAAAATAAAGTAATATCAAGAGGGTTAGGCTAGGATGAAGATTTAACTTAAATTGAGCTAAGTTTGGATGACGATTAATTAGAAATGACTAAATCTAATCCACAAACTAGATCTTAGAAGGAAAATTTAAGAAATCCGTTTAATCTATTCCACTTAAATGATGAATTGATGGTAACTTTCTAATGGGTGTCTATGCGTTTGTCCAAATTCTACCTTTGAAGCAATGGATCTTTTTGTTAGTCAAAATTTTTAATGGCAAAAGTGAATTGCAAGTGGAAACAAGAATCTAACTATAGCCACTTCTAGTTACAAGAAGGAAATTAAAGTGGTCTCTCACTAGAGCTATCTTTCCCCCCCAAAAGGTAACATCTATGGGATTTTAGAAGTTTATATAATCCTTCCAAATTGATAAAGATTATTTAATTTAGATAAGTCTTTTTTTTAAATTGTAGATGAATGAAGTTTTTTTTTCCTAAATAGCCACTCAAACTTTGTCCATCAATCTCTACTATCTTACCTATCGGTTTGGATTTTTAGGTGATCTAAAATCTGTTTAAAAGAATTTGGGCTTGTCACCTAGAATGTGAAGTTCTTATACTGTATTGGCCACAATGTCAGGCCAAGATAATGGTTCTCTTCCTCACCAAATTTTGCACCAAACTTCTTGACCTATCACATTACATTTGCTCCAACTCATGGCAAGCTAAAATGCAAACCAATGTCATATTGCTCAACTATAGCTCTATGTTGTTGTTTTCCGCAATTAGTCAGGCAACCTATACTTCTAACTTATTAGTCTGGTAACACAATTCCTTATACTTGTTCAGGGCATTATATAATTTTCTTATTACATATGCCAAATTTGGAGATTCCACCTTCGGGTGCTTTGAACAAACTTGCATGGCAATGAATGTGACAAAGCCAACACTTAGTTCATCTTGTGCATCCAAATCTACAATAATTGACTTGCAAGGTTGGACCTTTATTATACTACTATTGTCCTCAAAAGCCTTCTCCTTGTTCTTCTTGGTCTTAAACTCCATTGCATGCTGTTCAATGCCTTGAGCCAATTGCTCCTACAATGCATGTGCCAATATTTGCAAGATAATGAGTTTTGTCATTGCTGATACCCACTTTTATACTTATATTCAAAATTCAACATGTTATTGCTCATTCATTATTTCCTAAGAATAAGGCACACCAACATTGTGCACAATATCCATCAATAGACTCATTCCATAGAGACCAATGTCAATGTTTTCCTAGTTCAAATGCCATGGCTCCATGTCTACATTTGAGGGATTTACACCATCTGTCTCCAACATACTCACCACATGACTCCCAACATCACATTTCCATCCAACAATGCATCATTATTTTCTAGAATATGAATGATTTTAAGTGGAAGTTGACCATTTTGTTTCATTTGAAGGAAAGTCTTCCAACCCACATCCTTGCTCAAAATCACTTCATTGTATGCCATGGAGCACAGTGCCAATATGCCATCCTTATCAAGTTCATGCTCCACCACAAGGCTTGACCAACTTTAGTCAATCTTTTCTTTAAGGCTTCATGGTAGCACATTTTGAGGTTCATAGTTCCAGACTTCAAGGTTGTTGCACATCACTTTGTACCCCAATGTTTGCATGTGTATGCCGAATCAACAAATTTGGTATACGTAAATTTTGTCTACAAGTCCTCTATGCCTTCTCATTTAGCATATGTCAAATGGTCCACTGCATAGAATACATCCCAATCTAATGCTCTTTTATATCCCTTCTTCTTTTTTGCCAATATATTGGCTATGAGCTCGTAATTTGGAATCTCCATATTCTCTATAATGACACTTTAATTGATCACTCATGAGCTAGAAAGTAAGGCTTTCTGCAAACTTGGTTTGTTTAGCTTAAGGGAAAAGGTCTGTCTGCCAAATGCTGCAACTATTGTACTACTTTCTCCCGAGCTAAAAAACAACATTGGATTGACTAGAATGACCAAATCCATTCAATTCAATAGAAGAAACACTATAAAAATGCTCTGATTTTGGTACTATTTCTTTCAAGCTAGAAAGCAAGGCTTTTTGCTAACCAAGGTCCATCTAGCTCAAGGAAGAATGCAGGTGCAAATTGCTTGGAGGTTGCATTTGGTGGTAGAAGTAGACATACAAGTATAAAAAAATATAGGGTGTCAAAAAAATATCAAAGTAAAAATTATATAGTGATTAATTATACTATAGTATATATAAAATGTCATTGGGTGTATTGTAAATACTATAGGATGTAGAATAATAGAATGCACTAGGAAGAATTAGGCTTAGGATACCCTCCTTTTATTAATTCCATAGGACAAAAGTCCTAATTATAAATTTAAGACTAGCATTTAACCCTACATTTACACTATATTGTCCTTTTATTTTAGATTCTTCAGACTTAAAATGACATTCCTGGGTATACAATATTGTAGCTTGTATCTACTCAAAATTAATTGATTGGTTTAGAGAGTGTGAAGAGAATGGACAATTAGGAGACCCTCTATGTCTAGAATAACAATTAATTAGTAATCCTACGTTTACACTACATTATCATTTTATTTTTTATTCTTGATGATATATAAACAATTCTAAGTTATGTCTGCTACAGAAAATGAAAAAAACTAGTCACAAACTGAGTTTATATGTTTTGAATGTATGTTGTTTTTGGTGATGGCAAGAAAATTTCATCGAGCTTAACAGATTTGATATGGGTACAAAAGTACTGTTTTATTCATTTTATATGATAGTTGATTCAATGATCTTAGCAAACACACCTAAAGATTTTTTAGGTTTATAAAACTGCCAAGGTCGGTGATAATAAACTTTAAATTTTTTTCTAGTGTCTTTTCTTTGAAAGACAAATGGAATTGGTCAATTGGCATCTGACCCAAGTTGTTTCATGTTTTTTTGAGTTTTGTAAATTTAAATATAAATTTTTGGGCGTCAAATTGCTGAAAGGGTTAATAAGTCCTTTGATTGTGAGTCTTGAACTCTACACTCAATTTTGTAATTGAGAGTAGTGCAAAAAAATTGAACTAATACAACTTCTGATATATTCTTTGCAATTGAGAATTACAACAAATGTATATCCCTCATTTAGTGAACCTCATTAAAAAATTACATAATGATAGGGTGCAAAATCAAAAATAGACAAAAAATAGTACCCTCTCACTTATTAAAATTAAAATTTATACATGATACTCAATCAAAGCAATTAAGATATGTAATCTAAATTATTTTTCATTGGAGGCATAATCTTCCATGAAGATCATCGATATTAAAGAGGAACCAAGCAATCACTTGTAGATATGTCCATTAGATGGAGCTTTTTGTTCATAAAATTGTCAATAGATTTGAGGACTATGTTGTGTCATCAAGGAAATTTATGAAAGATGACAAGATTATAGACTCTGAACTTGAAATCTTGGGACCTTTGAAAGCACATCTACGAGTCCCATCGGATTAGATGGCCACATCTGATGGCCCTTATAGAGTTTGTACATGTCAACTAAAAGTTGATAGACCTTAAGGATGGACATTGAGGTCAAAATTCAAGGATGGTTTGCCAACAAAATGACCATTGCAACAAAACCAGAGGACAGGTAGACAAAGCCCAAGGTTAGAGCTCCAAATCGGTTTGTCAATAGACAAACCATTGCAACAAACCCGGTGGATGGGCAGACAAATTGTGGAGACAAATCCTAAACATGTGGATGACCCCTAAGCACAAAACAATACTTAGCATTACCAAACAAACTACATAGACGGGCCCCAATAGGCAATGGCCACAGTCCTTAGATTGAGATGAGCATTACACAACTTTGGAAAAGGCGACTGTTTATTTTATGCAAAAATTTACATTTTAAAAGCATTTGAGAATTTATAACCTGTTGCATGAGCTTAATATCATTAATAAAATCATCTAACTAACAAACTACATTTTCAACCTGTTGCATGAGCTTAATATATTGATTCTAATATTAGTTGAGATACATTGGCTTTCAAAACATTCTGCAATTCTTTGGATAATTGTAGACATGTCAAAAGGGCCTATGTGTAAGGATCATATCTATTGTGTAAGTAAGAATAAACAACATTTAGAATTGTTGTCTCATAGCTTGTTGTTTCACCAATGTAATTCGACTCTTGTTGAAAACTCACTTATCTTTGGATTTCCATCAAAACACCTTTTTTGTCATATAGCAATCCCTTTAGATGTAGTCTCGTTACAAAAATCTATAGAGCCATGCTCCAATGTCCACTAACAAGTTGAGCAAAGAAATACTAGTGCTCGACTTTGCTTAATCCAATGATCTTCCTACATACTTGTGTGACTTGTACATCACTGTTCCATTGCATTTAGGCTACAAGTAGAGACAAAAAGTGTTGATGGTTGAACTTCCACTCCCACAACCAACACATATCCTTACCTCAATGTTAGCTATATGAGCAAGATCCAATAAGTTTGCCTCATTGAATTTGTAGTGTTAGACATGTGGTCTTCCAAGCCTAATATTTTGTACAAAAATTAATGAAATGGGGCCTTGCATTGTACGCATCTCCTTCTTGTCACCATCTGTGGAATGAGACATTGAAGATAGTACACAAATAGATGATAACAAGATTCCATCCACCCTTGTGGCCAAATGATTCAAAGCTCATAATACAAATCATTCCATCTTTAATAAAATTCAATACAAAGGGCCATACAAATGGACTAGTGTCTTCCACAGGTGGATCCATGTAAGTGTATCCCTCTATGTTCCAATGCACCATC
This sequence comes from Antitrichia curtipendula, assembly GCA_951230915.1. Classification (NCBI taxonomy): domain Eukaryota; kingdom Viridiplantae; phylum Streptophyta; class Bryopsida; order Hypnales; family Leucodontaceae; genus Antitrichia; species Antitrichia curtipendula. The sequence continues at coordinate 19,277,555 of OX579637.1, read as the reverse complement.
ATTCTCTTATCAACCATGAGCCTCTACAACAATAGTTTTTAAAACTCTAATGCATCTTGCATAAAATTGAATCAATCTAGAATCCATTGCATGTATTCAATGAATTGCCAACGATTTATAGGGTACCCAATTGGTTGCCATGGAAACCTTACCATTCTTTGGCAAATGATAGACTACTTAGAAAATGAGTACAAGAACAACTATGCAATCTAACAACAAAGATGTGCAACTTTCAAAATGTGCTACAATGAGCATGAAGAAATGCAATGCAAGATTACATAAATTTTCAATGGAGCATCCCATTGGTTGTTAATGAAAGCCGTCAACTAAATGGAAGACAAATGAAATGTGTTGGACGTTCCTAATTTACTAAGTCGTTACTTTCTACATTTCCTCACCCAATGCCCTCAAGCGTAACTCACTTGGGGGTAGGTACATCTAATTGACAACTAGTACGTGAACAACATACTAACGTGGTCAAGAATGACGTTCATTAGTCTTCATTATGATGACGTTAGATGGTCTCATGGTCTAGGTGTCTCAAGGATGTATTCTACGTCGACTCAATAGAAGACTGTCAAATAGACAAAAATCCATTCTTCATAAACCACTTAGTGATGAGACAAACTCTTCAATGCCATTTATCCTTGAACTTTAAACCTTAATCTTTAAAGGACCAAACACCATTTTTTGAAAATATAGCAATTTTGGGCAGCTTACTACAAAAAGAATTTTTATTTTTATTTTTTGAAATTTTCACATAAAATGTGCTCAAGGAGTAGCTATAAGGCCGAACAATTTTCATAAGTTTTGACTATATTATTAAAAAGTTAATGTATGATATTTCATTTTCATTAGTCGGCGGGCGGCTCAGGCAGCTCAAAAAACTTCTTTAAAAATCATTTTTTTCTTAAACAAAAATTTTGAAATTGGTCCTTAGATTTATATATACATATAAAGCTTTGAATAATTCCATTTTGATTAATGAGATGAAAGTTATGAGGAGTTTTAGTTTGAGGGTAGTTATAGAATCTCTACTCTAAAATAAATTTTGAAGTCATTTATTTAACTTAATTTTTGAAAAAAAATAAAGCAAATAGGGTGTAGATTGTTTAGTACAACATTACAACCATTGGGATTGACATTTTTCAATTCCATATCTAAATTCTTAACAATTTAGTGTTTTGAATCATTCTCTACCTCTTTCTACTTACTATTTTTTCCTATATGTTTTTCAATTTCAAATGATCTGAAATTTTTCAAGCATGTAGCTAACTTGCCTTGAAGAATGAACCCAAAGAGTAACCACCATTTTGGACATTTTTCATACAAATGTGACCTTGTGAAGTGCGGCTGCCCGGATTTTTGCAGGGACAAAAAAAGGATTTTTGTCAATTCAAACGCTATTATTTTGCAATCCACAAGGCGGAAGTTTCTGAAATTTTTCCACAACTTCTTGAACTAGTGTTTTACAAGATCCTTCGGTTACATTTTTCCAAAAATGTTATTTTTTCAAAATTTGGTGCTTGTATTAGAAATGGCAATTTTAGAGCAATAGTCTCTGACCTTTAGGGATTAAATCCTAAACAATGTAATTCTATAACTGTATTCGTATCTGAATATGTCACTTTGATAGTAAGGATTATAAATGGATCATATATAATTTGAATTACATTCAAGAAGGCATTACACATGTGTGTCTTAGAAGTTTTAGACATATAAGGAAAAATTCTCTCCTTATCATAAATAAGTTTTTATGGGCCCCGCTGGAAACGCAGACGCTCCCAACATTGGGAGCGTCGGCGTTTCCAGCGGGGAACTCCAGGTGCGGGAACGGCGGGGAACAAGGCGAAACCCTAAAAATGACCGTCATGCAGCACCGAGACTCACCTTCGACCCGGTCCTTCGTGCAGCGCCGAGAGTCACCGTGCGAAAGGAGCCAGGGAGCTTGCAACATCACGAGAGTGGAGAGAAGAAGAGAGCAGCTCCGGATGTTTGTGACTGCACCACAAGCCCGTTGCAAGAGAGTATCGCCTTTGATTCTCGACGATCAATATTGAGATTGAAGGAGTTTTTGAAAGGAGCCAGGGAGCTTGCAACATCACGAGAGTGGAGAGAAGAAGCTTTAGAGGGAAGGCTATACCATGTGGCTATACTGTGTCTTGATGTTGATCATGGTGGTGATGTGTGGCATTTTCCCAGACTGAAACACAGACAGAAGCTGCAGCAAGCTCAAGTCAAGCAGCTCCCTTGAGGCTCACTATTACGGCCAAGGAGGAGACCTTGGAGACTTTGGTAGCAAATGATTGGTTGGGCAAAACAGATGACGGTAGGGTTCGTTTGGGCACAAAGTCGTTCCTGGAACTTTGAAGCCTCTTCAAGAACTTTGACGTGCCCTTTTGCAAGGTGTGCAACGAGGCTGCTATCAAGGTATTTCTTAGAGTTCACTTAACTTGCTGGTTTCATTTGCTTAACCACTAAGTGCCCAAGCTAAAAATAGGAAGACTACTTTGCATGCTGCTAGACTGTTTATATTAACTTTCAAAATATGGTATGTTTGTTACTTTCGTTGAAGCTTCCTAAATGATATATTTCATCTCCTATAAATGTGGATGCAGCCACTTTTGACCAATTAGGGTTAATCCTCTTAGTGAGTGAATTTCACGGTCGCTAAATGAGTCGTACTAAGATGGCCATCCTTGATACAACTTTGGGTTAACTTTGAAACACTTGCGTGTATTCCTTCAGGCGCAACCTTGTCAAAACGAGGATTGCAATGTGCGCATGCACTTGTACTGTGTACCAAGAAAGTTCGCTCGGCGTCAGGTGAGTTGGCATTTACTTGTATTATGTCTTGTCTGTCACATAAACGGGAGTAATAGAATAAATGACTCCAGCGTAGTTGCCTCTAGATTTTGTGTCAAAAAGATGAGAATTCTAGTGATGGTTATCGAATGCCCTGAAGAGTCGTCAACTCATTGGAGACCTCAAGAAGCTGATAAATATTCTTGTCATATGTGGAAGTCTCTGTACACATGTACTCATAATTTAAACCCATTCGTCGAGTGTTTTTGAGAGCATTATTGGTCCCTTTGGTGAACTTTGTGCACCGTGGGTATTGGAGTGTTGTTGTCAGCGTTGGTTGGATTTTAATATCTTCTTAACTGTACTATTTCCAGGTTGCTAAGGTGTGTCCTGGTTGTCGCACTCCCTGGAGAATGTTGTCAGCTGATGGTGAAGAAGCCAACGGTTCTGACCTGGACAACATTGGTCATGAGGTGGATGACGACGACGATGCAGGTGCCAGAGTTCCTACGCCCGCAGCAGCTCGAAGTCGTGTGAGACGTGTAGCCAGTCAGAGGCGTTTGAAAGCAAAGCTGGAGGAAAGTTCTGATGATGAAAACGGTAAAGGCGATAACGATGATGATGAGTCTCGTGGGACCCCATCTAGTTCATCACAACCTTCATCACAAGGACGGAGGGTGATTCATTCTCGTCCAAAAATGAAGGCCAGGCGATAGTAGTTGGGGCTTAGACTTTGTGGCTTGAATGCATGACCGGCAGACGCGTTGCATGAACTCGTGCAATGTTTGGAAATGTATTCATGTGCCTGTACATAGAATTTTAAGTCTTGCCGAGACTGTAGACTCATTGTTTGTCATTTGAGGCTTTGTGGTGTTTTTCCTGGTGCAGACATGCACAGCAGTTGATCACAGATTTTTTGTTTTCCCAGTTGTCCCTCGTGAAGGTATTCTCGGATAGTTTCATTGCCAAACTTCGGGAGTTTTGTGCAGGATCGTTGATGTAATTCTAGTGTCACGTATGAATCCAACTCGGAATGGAGCTTTGCTGCCGAATTATCTTTCTTATACGATAAACAAGTTCAGTGTATGTTGGTTGTGTCGGTACTAGTACATTCCTATCTGTTGTGTTCTTGTGACCTTCGAAGGGTTTTTTTAATGCAGAAAGAAACTTGTTTTCTTTACTGCTTAATGTTTGTGGTAATTTGCAGGGTAACATGCCCAGCAAGATCCTGACGAAGAGACCCTGGTTATGAGAAAGAGATGAGCCAAGAGAGGCTCGCAGTGGAGTGAAATTTCTGAGCTAGAGGAGCTGAAGGACCAGGTTGATCAATTTGTAAAGTGGAGCTTCTCTCTACCGATAGTAAGAAACAAAACCTCGCGATGTTAGGAGAGATTAAGGCCCAGGTGGATTTACTTTTTAGAGAAGGGCGTTCCTTGATGGTTGCTTCACGGCGGACTTGAATGCGCATGTGACAGTGTCCCTCTAAATCTGTTGGGTGGAAGTTGGAAAACTTGATCTATCGGATAGCATATTCGTGTTTTTAAGTACACAAAGCTAAAACATTTGGAATATGAACCTTTCACTTCACCTTTTTCTTACAAAACTAGAAAACTTAAAATGTGGTTTAAATTTGTCATTGGACATCCTTTTCTTACATGACTGTTAACCCTTTGTCAGGGAATGGGTTTATTGTGAGAATCATTTTGAAATGTGTATTTTTTCCATAACTGATGGCCAAGAATGGGATCAAGCTTTTATGTTTCAAAAATGACTAGTGTGCCCTATGCCGTTGCCACAACCAAAATATAAGGAAAAGTAGTTTTCTAATTTTCTAATCCACAAAAACTTTGAAATTCAATGTCTTTTTTGCCATGAGTCACAAAACAAAGCCTGTGCATACCTTGTCTCCATGTTTGGATTACCAAAGATGGCACTAATTTTTGTAATGAGTGAGAAATCACAAGCAATTGAACTTTACATAGATATTGACTTTTATATAAAATCACATCCAATCATGGAAAGAATCTTCACATTCTATGGTTCATAAATTTAATTCTATATAAGTGATTCTTAATTTAATATTTTAGTTAGTTTCAACACAATTGAATATTCATGTAAGGAATTTCAAATTTTAAAACATGGAAAATTCCAAGTGAAAATACATGTTTGCACAATAGAAATGTAGACTATGTATTCATTTGTCTTTTTTTTTTAAATTGATGTGGTGTCATATGGTTCTTTTCACCCACATTTCAAGGTCTCATGTACAAAGTTTATTGAATCTTCAATAACTAGCTTCACGTAACATTTAGTAAAAATATTGTACTAGAAAATGTCTTTCATCATTTATTTTTTCTCACAAGTATATTAGGACTTCTAAACCTTATAGCTTCTACATGGAATTTTATTTTCAAGATCAGACTTCTCTATAATATTGTGTATATAAAATATTAGTAATATCTACTATCAAGTCAACCTCAAATTTTTCATAGATATCATAACTTAATTTTTCATAGATTTTTCATGGATGCAAAGATTTTGTAAAACCTCCAGGTTTTCAAAATACCAAGCTAGTTCAACAATATATTTCAGAGTGGGTCGATAAAAAGAAATCTTTCTCTAATAGATTTGGAATTGACCCATGCCCTGGCCACTGCAAACTCCTATTCGATGTTTATGACATCCAATATGCTACTCTAGAGAATTCGTTAACAAGGTCAACAACAAGAAAAATGATCACCAGTCATTCCTGGTGAATTATCATCTTTTCAAGCATATAATTTCAAAATCATTTACGGCTTAGATGATGATGATTGGAAGGATCTGTCATTTGACCAAGCACAAATTCTAATTGAGGAGATGCAGAAATCAATTTCACCACCTATTGTACAAGACACAATTGCCTCCATTGTCACATCAACCTCTACCCAACAAGAAGACGAAGTGCAAGAGTCTCAACCTTGACCCAAATGATCTAGATATTTGGCTTAAAAGTTTAAGGCTCAGGTGCAGCCTGTTCCCGTGTTCTAAGGGTCTTTGAAGATTCTTAATCCATTTGAGATTCTTATCAGAGTTAGTTGTAGAACCTAAGCTTAATGGAGATGTTTTACATCAGGATAATAGGGCTAGTAAGGTTAGGGCCTTCAATCTGATTGACTAGTGATTTTGACTCCACCAATCCCATTCACTCTGAATCAGGGCTTTATTTTTACAAATAATTTAGCTAAAAATGATGACAATTTATGAGTTTTTTTGCCAAAAAACTTCAAATTAAGAAAAAATCTTGGATGAAATTGCCAAATTGTGGATGGAAACAAAATTATAGATATGTGGTATATATTAATGTGATGTTTTCTATCCAATACGTGGATGAATGTTGAAATTTGGAACACCACTTTAACATTTTATACTGCCACTTTCGCACTTTATAAACATGAAAAAAAAAAATTGCTCTGAATATAATCAGTGACCACCAATGATGTTCGATTTATCCTTTCTTGGCCCAAAAGTTTGTGAAATGAAAGAGCACTGATTTTGAGCTTTGCGCTTATTTCATCTTCAGTTGTAGGAACACAGTTTCAACGTCAACAACATTCTAGAACAGAGACTTTCCCTGAATCCAAATAGCAAAGTGAATCCTTCTTTTAGCAAAACGCCATTACGTGTAACCTAATTTATACAATATAAAATCATCACTTCAAATCTGACCTATTGATTCAGATGAGTTTCACCAGTTCATTGCAGAATTGCTTTGTTTCACTTTTCCAAGTTTTGAGTGAAACATTTTCATCATAACGAAATTAACAAGCGTGGCTCAACAACATATATCAATTCATGCTGGAATATTGAAAATAAGCTAGATGTCAAGACTAGTTGGAGATTCCAGGGGAACAACAACCCATCCTTGGTGATTACTTGGTACTTCCGTTTGGTTTACTCATCCAGTCCAATTTGTATGGGATGACTGGACGTTATTTGAGAGACGCATCAACCATGCTATGAATTCCCATAACCGGTTGTTGAGTTTTCAACGCTCATATGGCACCGTCCCATTGGCAACCCGTCACCATTGCCATTACAAGTTGCAACTCATAACCTTCTCTCCTTTCAACTTGCTTCCTACACCCTTGGATATCTAATACTTAATTGATGAACTTGATTACGAAAGTGTTGAATTTCTGGTGCTTTGTCACAATTTGAGCTAAATTAAATCTTCTTGCAAGATCAAGGTTTTGACTGACTTCCCTGTAGTGCTGTTATTTATCAGTTACCTTTATATTCTTAAAAACTATTTTGTGTAATTGGTAGCTTCCGCCAACCATTCACCAATCACCAGTTTGTCAAGCTCATGGCCAAGTCTAGGCATGTTTAACTTGCGGTCCATGTATTGCAATGAGATTTTCATGGATATCATAACTTAATTTACTTGTTTTCTTCATTTGTGTAACTTAAATTCGATGACAATGAGTCGTGAGGAATCTGAGCAAAATACTCTCAAAGATACTGACAAAAACATCTAGACTAAATGGTTGTTTGTTAAGGGTATTGTGGGCAACCAGGCACCTATGTAGTTATTTTCAGTGTTAGTTTTAAGTATAAAGACTATGAATTAAAAATTAAAATCTTTATAATAAGTCCAGTTTTTTTTAATATATGTTTTGAGGGAGATTCTTTAGGGCCCACACGTCTTGTTTAGATATCATATATTCCACAATTACTTTGCCTAAATGAACTTCATGACTTTTTTGTTTTATAAGAATAAAAACACCTATTATTATATTTTATAAAAATAAAAGCACTCATTGATTTTTTATCAACTTTATAATAGAGCTTTTTGATGCTAATAAGAGCTTTGGGTATTTTTGTCTACAAATTTCATGAACTTTTCTTTTATAGAAATTTTAGTACCTTTTATTTTTTAATATACAAAAAGAATACTTTTATCATAAGAATAAGAGTGTTTGTTATTTTTTAATGAACCTTTACATGATTACCTTTATAAAAATAAGAGCACCATTTTTTTTACAAACCTTCAAAGAGTTACTTTTATGAAAAAAGAGCACCCTTTTTCTTTTATAACCTTCCTAAGTCTTTCTTTTTTAGGAATTAAAAACCCTTACGTTGCTCTTTACTATTAGGTTTTTTTTTCTTTAGGGTCAAAATAGGATTTTAAAATTTAAGTTATACTTACAAAGGAATTAAACTCTCTACATTTTAGCAGTTAAAGATTTTGTTCTAATTTCCAATTTTTATAATTTATTAATAAACATAAATTTCAAAAGTTAAGTTTAGATTTTTCTAATCAGATGTCTTGTCATTTGAAGGGAAATAATTCATATAATATGTCAATGGCCTCTCCTTTCCTTGATGGCCAAGTATTCATGTCTTTATAACCAATAGTCCACGTCTTGTTGAAGGTATAAACAGAGGACAACTATAGTTTGATAGTATAAGAAATAGATGGCCAATAGCAGTCATAAATATGGAAACCAAAACAAATATAGCACCAAAGGTGTCACTAAGCATGGACAATGGCTTCTAAGTATGGTTTTCTACCTAAATACTACGACAACAGAAAAAACAAACGTAATGCAACATCTAGTAGACCCCTTGAGATGTCTAATGGAGTCAACATGAAGTTGATTCCAAAATAAATCATCCCCTATTTATAAGTTTGACATATTAAAGTCTCATTTTAATAAACTGTCACAATTTAATAAATACATTTTATATTCTAACTTTAAATTCATAATTTTATCAAAAAATTTAAATTTCTAAACTGTTGAAAATGGCCTAATTTGACGAGGTATCATGCATACTTGCCACTTTGTCTAGTACGACATTCAACATTAGATGTCCTACATAGCAATAAAACACAAAAATATGTCCAACAAGATAACTATGCTTTGATTGGCTTCCATAAAGTCTAAGGTTTGATTCGTCCTAACTTTGATTTGGTCTTTGTAGCCAACTATATTAATAATAAATAAATAAATAAAAAAGCCAAGCCAATTTTATTTTGTATGGAGTAAGGACCATTATTTATTTTTCAAGATTTTAGTAATGGTTTAGATGTGCTTGTGGAGGATGAGTTCAAGTTTAGAATCGGAACATTTTTGGTGTAATCCAACCACAAACATTTCTAATAAAAACTCAAAATGATCCTTTAGAAGCACATTTGCAACATCACCTGCTCTTTAAAAAGCAAATGATGTCACCTATTGTCATACACAAGGTTGACGAATTTGAACATCCTGGGGCAAATCACGTCCAAAAATCGGATGTCTGGATGTGTCGCAGTCCGAATTTTTGGTTTTCAGTTGTTTATCTAGAAAATGGAACGGAAACTATCGATTAGTATGTAGGTTTTGTCTAGAAACAGCAAAGGACGGAAAATTAGGAAAGACATTGAAATAGTGGAGTAGTTCGAACGAATCCAATCCTAGTGGTGACACCCAGGAACCGGATTGGAATCGGATCCTTGTCCGGAAGTAGTAGTGGACCGGATTGGGGGTGGAGAACCGGATTAGGGTTAGACCGGAATGGTGGGACCGGACCGGTGAACGTCATCATGACGATTTTTAGGTCAGGAGAGACTATAAAAGGCCAGCACCTCCTCAGTCGCACTCCTTTTTCCAAACTCCGTTTGGTGAGAGTGTTTTGTCGCGCTCCTCGTGTTTCGGCGCTGTGTGAGTGTTCGCGTGTGTGCGTGAGTGTGCGAGTGTTAGAGGTGTGTTGCAGGGTAGGTTTCCGGTTGCATACCGATCCCTGTGCAGGATTCCGGTTGAGATCGGAGAGAGAACGTGAGAACGGGACGTGCGGCTAGGACTGTGTGAGGTAGAATCGGAAAGGACTGTCTTAGATCTATTCTGTGTCCATGCCGCAGCTTAGGCGGAACAGACCAGGCCCATCCATGTCGTCGGCTCCGGTGAAACTCTGGAAGGTCGTTCCGGTTCTCCCTTCGACAGAGGAGGAGATGGAGATGCTCCGGTTGGATCTCAACCGGATGGGGTGCCAGGGTTTGCTCGACAAACCCTGGGGTTTTAAGGACGAGCGGATGGTGAAGGAGATCCAGGGGAAGTGGACGAACCAGTTCGACAACACGATCCGCTGTGTTCCACATCAATGGACGGAAGAGATCTGAAGGGAGGTTTATAAGTTCCGGGCAGGAGGCCACGGGATGGCAAATCGGAAGGACGAGTACGTCCGGGGCAAGTTCCGAGGAGCGGTCAACCCCAAGGACGGATACGCGGTGGAAGACTGCATCGACGACCGGCACCGGAAACTGTTACAGTTCCTGATCCCGATCCTCCATCCGGAGAAGCCGACAAGGGTGACAATCACCCTCGGCAACACTATTTTCGGTGCCCTGAGCGGTGACCGGAAAGCGGACTGGGCCCGGATCATGTTCGATCTGGTGGCCCAGTTGGCGACGAGGGTCGGAAGGAGTAGGCCGACACCCGTGTGTCCCTACCTCTTCCACCTCTATGAGCAACACCAGCTCCTTTTAGACTCGGAAGAGAAGGAGTGGAAGGCCCAGGAAAATCTCCTGAAATACGGAGAATCGGAAACGGACGAGGAGGAAGAGGAAACCGGATCCGAGACCGAAGAAGAAGAAGAAGATGCGGAGAGGCAGCCCAAGCGGCACAAGACGACGTCTCCGACCGGAAGAGGATCTCCATTCGGTGATAAAACCGGAAAGGAGAAGACACCGGAAGGGGAGAAGGTAGGCTGTTCGAAGAAGGGACCGGTCGACCCGTTCGAGAAGTTGGTGAAGATCCTCGTTGACATCCGCCTGGACTGGGAGGCAAAGAGAATCGCCCTAATCCAGATCGGAGAGTTGGTGCAGGCAGCACCGGATAGCAAGTTGCCAGGGAAGGTAGCGGAGTGCATCACTAATCCGGTCGAGATCCGGAAGCAGGAAGCGGAGATCCGTCGACTTCAAGAGGAGGTCGACATGTTGAAGGCGGAAGTGGCCACCTTCAAGGAAGATATGGCCGCCACCCGGATAATGGCGGACAAGACGCAAAAGGTGGCGGAATCGGTAAAGGCGACTTTCGGAGAGACCGGAAGCGTGGCAGTCAGGGCCAGACTCTTCGACGAGAAGGTCTTGGAGGAGAAGAAACTATCCGGTACTCGGATAGTCCGGATCTTGACTGACTTCTCCGAGCAGGTGGAGAAGAATTTGGTCTTAGCACGAGTAGCGGCGGACCGGATGGAGGAGTGTACACAGAAGCTGACCGGATCAATGAGGGTCCACCTATCGGACATCTCCATGCCGGAATCGTTTCCGGAAGTGCCAGACCCAAGGGAAGGAAGGGACCAGACTCCGCAGTCAAAGCCGAGTCAGCCTTCCCAGACCGCGCCGATCAACATCAAAGACTCTTCCGGTTCTGACATGCCAAATCCGATGGCCGGAGAGCGGAACAGGAACTTGGAAGAAGTCTTTGAGCAATTGGAGGCGGAGCCCAAGAGTCCTTCGTTGGGGCGCGGGATAGCGATGTAGAATAAATTAGGAGAGATAGGATAGGAACGGATCCGGATTAGTAATCCGATCCGGTAGTGTTAGGAGGACCAGAAGTTAGGATCCGGATTTAGGTTGACTTTTAACGGCTCTTTTTGCCTTTTGTTATTTTTGGAAGTTCTCAAAGTGTATATAATTCAGTCCTTGTGCTGAGGACTGAGAGTCTTTCCCTCTGCATCTTTCTTTGTGTTTTCTCCTTGTGCTTCTTTGTTGTATGATCTCCCATGTCTTGGCAGGATTGTGCGTGAGGGAGTTCGGAAGGCGCGAGCGGATGCGATGGGATTTCTCCCCTTGGTGTTTTCTTGGTTCTAAGTGCATGTGAGCGGATAGGATAGAGTTGGGAGTGAACTTCAGTGCCTCAGCGCGTCTAGAGTTTGAGATTCCGGGTGAGAAAGCCGTTGTTAGGCTAGGCGGATAAGGAGGGAGTCCTTAGTCGCGCTAGAACTCCTGGGTGAGAAATCCGGTTGAGTGTCCGATCTCTTGTGAGGTCTCACCATCTTAACAGTAAACGGAAGAATTCTAGTTGACGTTGGAATGGACGGGTGCACTTGTAACCGCCTTAGCTTCGCACGGAATAGAATGACATCAGGGTCGTTGTAGTATTGAGAGGATCGTACGGGGGGGTCTTTGTGTGACCAGTGGACCGGATTGCAATCTGGATTGCTGTGAAGGACCAAACCGGATCCGTACTAGCCTAGGAAGGAAGAGATTTGGAAAGTGGGTCTTCAGCCACTATAAGTCACGGAAGGTGTGGTGGGCCTACCACTCTCAAAAGCAAGCGGCGAACCCTCTAATGGCTAAACAGAGGTAAAACCAAACCGGATAGGAGAGGAAATGGTTGTGAGTTGTCTAGAGCGGATTGGCCTAGACGGATACCCGGACCGGAAGAGATAGGGTCCTTGGGTTGTGTTGGATTCGATAATCAGAAGACTAGCTGGAATCGGAAGATAGAAAGAATCCGGTCCTTTGTTTTCTGGGTGTTTGAACTTCCGGTCATAGAAAGAGGACCGGAAAAGATGGATATTACTACTGACTTGGCTTAGTTCGTTAATAAGGCTAGATACTTCACAGAATCTCGTGGGTTTGATCTTTAGAGTCACTTTGTTATGCTTTAGAGTGGTTTTTGGGAGTATAACATGGGAATTGCTTATCCTGTGCTGCGACATTTAAAAATCTGGCGCCGCTGCCGGGGATTCTAAAGCTATCAGCTTTATTACGGAGCCGAGTAGTTGAGTCAGTACGTGTTTCTAAAATTTTGTTTACTTTTCTGTGACTGAGTTGGATTGCCGGAACCGGAAACTTAACTCATGAGAAGAGGAACACGGGATAGAAGAAGGTCCGAGCGTTTGAAGAGAACTCAGCGCACGGAAGAATTTTCTAGTTCAGGTCCTACTGATCCGGATAATACGGATCTGGAAGATCAACTTATTTTTGTACCTGTACCAGGTGTAGAGATCGAGACACCACGATCGGAACATACGTCTCCACTTGGCAGTGAACCGGAACCGGAAGAAGAAGCTCCGGTGTTAGAAGAAGAAGACAATATGAGCCGGTTGAGGTACAAGCGTTTCAAGAGTGATGGAAGTCAGGACGCGGATGACTGGCTTTGCGAGTTTGAGTCGACCGCGGTCGCCAATCAAGAGAACGAGGCAGCCCAGCGGCGAATCTTCCAAGGATTGCTGAAAGGAGAAGCTCTCAAATGGTATCAGGATGTTCCGGACCGGATCCGGAATAACTGGGAACAGTTGAGAACGAATTTCGTGCAGGCTTTCCGGGAGATCGGCGGCGAAGCTCGAGCTCTGGGACGGTTGAGTAAGCTGACGATGATGTCATCCGAATCCGTGCGCAAGTATGGACAGAGGGTGAAAGCTCTGATCCAGAAACTGACGACGGAGATTGCTCCCAGTTTGCAAGTAGAATGGTACGTTGCCGGACTACTGGAATCGATGGGATTCCTTATCCGTCAAACGCGACCACGGACACTTCGAGATGCCATGGACGCTACAACCAATTATGAGAATTCTGCGCAGTCGCTCCGGAAGTCTTTGAAGAGAAGCGAGAAGCGGGAGAAGGGGAAAAGTAAGAAGAGTAACCGGAAGTCGAGACATCAAAAGAAGGTACCGGAATCGGAAAGTAGTTCCGAGAGTTCGGAATCGGAAGTTTCCGATTCCAGTTCGTCGAGTTCAAGTGAGGAGCGGAGTGCTTCACCTCCTCAACGTTCTTATCGGTCAAGAGATTCTCGAGACAAGACCGTTGTGAAGGTCAAGGCAGAAGATTCGGATTCAAAGAAGATGATGAAGAATATTCAAGAGTCTTTGGAGGCGATCAAGGTCAATCTCGCAGAGAACCGGAAACCAAGACGAATTGTTCCGACTTCCCGATCGAATGTCTGGTGTGGAAGATGTGGAGAATCGGGTCACTATCCGAGTGAATGCCAGCGGGCAGCACAAAAGCAAGTTCACTATGTTTATCCGGAGGAGGAGATCTACTACACCATGGCGAATGAAGAAGAGGAGGAAGTGTACTAAGTTCAGCCGACGTACGGGAGAGGAAAGGGAATTACGGTTCCAATCCGGTCCAACATGTTGAACCGGAACTTTCTACCCGGACCTAGTCAAGGGATGATGATGCAACAGCCTATGCGAGCCCTTGGCTATCCGGATAGACAAGGCGTGATTTGTTACGGTTGTGGAGAACCGGGACACTATGCAACCAACTGTCCTAATAGGGGACCAGGGCAGGGTGCTCCGCGGACCCTTCCGTGCCAAAACTGCCACGAGTACGGACACCAAGAGGATCAGTGTCCGAAGCCGGTGCAGTCCAGACCAGTTTACAAGCAAGTACAGATTCTTCCAAGGGAGCAGACCACGCTCAACTATGGTCACTCTGCCGGAACGGAGAATCCGGAAAAGTGACGGTGTGAGGTGGAGCTGCTAGTGAAGACTGAGAGTTTGGTAAATCGGGTATCCACCCGCAGTTCCACCCGGGGACAGACGGAACGGTCTGTTTGTAGTAGGAGGAAGAAGTCAAGGAGGAAACCGGAATCGAGTAGTGATTCCGATCGAATTCTTGAAGACCGAAGAGCGGAACCGGAGAAAGTCCACGTCGAGGAAGGGGTGGATCGGAACCGGATCCCAATAGATATAAGTGCAGAAATTCAGACGGAAATATCTGGACCGGATATACTGCCACACCGGAAGAAGGTTAGTTTCAACGACACCCCGGTGATTATTGAACCGGATGTCGGTGCACATGACTATAACATTGTTCAAGACATCTGGGATCAGAAGGCCAGCGTGACGATCGGACAACTTCTACATGACAATGTCGCATATCAGAAGCTGATCCGAGAGGCCTGGACCCGGAAACGAAAGAAGAGGGTGAAACTTCCAGCAGTGGCAGTTAACTTTTCTCAACTGGAAGATTCCGGAGCTCCAGAAGTTGCAGTGGAGATTGAAGGATGCTCGATCCCAAAAGTACCTATTGATGGAGGATCCGGAGTGAATTTGATGTTGGAGGAGACAGCGTTCGACTTAGGCTTCACTACGTTTGAAGCGACGGAACAAGTTCTGCGGATGGCGGACCAGTCTCGAGTAAATCCGGTTGGAAGGCTTTCACAAGTGCCAACCCGGATTGGAGGGACGGATTATCTGCTCAACTATGTCATCATCCGAGTTACCAAAGGAAGACCCTTTCCCATGTTACTCGGAAGACCGTGGTTATATTCTAGAGTACTGCTAGAGTATTATTACCTGCTAGAGTACTGGTGGATTGGGGAGCCAAGGAACTAGTAGTAGGGAAACCTTCAATCCGGATTCCTTGGGTGACGGAAAAGCACTTGGGAGAAACCAGCGAGTCTGAAGGCTATACTTCAGATTGGACGGATCCGGAAGATTCTGATTCCAGCTATTATGTCGACCCTTTCCAGCAGGAGACTGAGACAAGCTTTGGATTCTCCGACGCTGTGTTAGAGCTTGAACCGGAAGAGATCCGGAACCCGGTGATGGAAGATCGATCCTTGGGAGAAGCCAGCGTTCCGCTCACGGCAGAGTGGATTGCTCAGCAGATCCGAACCGGAAATCTTCCAACGCCAGTGAGTGGTACAGCCCAGGCAGGCTGGGGAAACTTGACTTTTATTCCGGAAGAAGTTCACCCAGAAAAGGTCAAACCGGTTGTTTCACCCACGGATTACGAAGAGGAGAATGTCGAACCAGGTAAGAGTTTCTATCTTAATAGACTCCTGAAAGGCAAGGAAAGATCTGCTTACGTGAAACTCCTGAAGGAGTACTTGGATGTCTTTGCTTGGAAGCCATCCGATCTGGAGGGAATTCCCCCTCATTTGGGAGAGCATCATATCGATTTGACGAAAGGATCTAATCCGGTTCGTCAACGACAGTATCAACTCAACCCCAAGTACTCACTAATGGTTAAAGAAGAAATCGATCGGTTATTGGAATCCGGATTCATCTATCCGGTCAATAATTCCGAATGGGTTTCTCCGATCGTGGTGGTGCCAAAGAAAGTAGGAAAGGATGGAAAGGTTAAGATCCGAGTCTGTCAAGATTTCCGGAAGTTGAACGCAGCCACAAAGAAGGATTATTTTCCGCTTCCGTTCACAGACATCATTCTGGATCATGTGGTTGGACACGAGTGTTACAGCTTCCTGGACGGATTTTCCGGTTACAACCAAGTTTTCATTCGGTGGTGCGATCAGCTGAAGACTACGTTCACAACAGAATGGGGAACGTATGCCTTCACCCGGATGCCGTTCGGGCTATGCAACGCACCCGGAACCTTTCAGAGGCTGATGATGGATATTTTCAAGGATTTTCTTCGACATTTCCTTGAAGTATTCATAGATGACTTTGCGGTTTTTAGTGACCGGAAAAGTCATCTCGAGTGTTTACGGAAGACGTTCCAAAAATGCCGGGAGACCAAGTTAAAGCTGCACCCCGGGAAATGTTTCTTTGGAATGTTTTCCGGAATTCTCCTAGGTCACGTTGTAAGCCAAACCGGATTGCAAGCGGACTTGGAGAAGGTACGGGTTGTTTTATCCCTGCTACCTCCCACGAGCGTGAGAGAGATCCGGGGATTTCTTGGATGTGTAGGATACTACCGTCGGTTCATAGACGGATATGCGAAGAAGGCTATTCCTTTGACAGAACTCCTCAAGAAGGATACGGATTTTCTTTGGATCGGAAGACAGCAACAGGCTTTTGAGGATCTCAAAACCCAGCTTGCTAGAACTCCGATCCTTTCCGTTCTTGATTGGGACAAGGATTTCCATGTTACCATCGACGCATCCGGTTGGTGTTTAGGATCAATTCTGTGGCAGTACGACACGGATAGGCGAGAGAATCCGGTTTACTACGCCAGCAAACAAATGAGTTTGGCAGAACGGAACTACTCCACCACGGAAAGAGAGGTGTTAGCTGTGGTGTATTCCTGTAAGAAGTTCCGGCATTACTTACTCGGTTACAAGGTAATTTTTCACACAGATCATGATTCTTTGAAATACCTTGTGAATAAACCGGATTTGTCAGGGAGGATTGCTAGATGGATTTTGCTTTTACAAGAGTTTAACTATGAAATCATAGTTAAACCTGGTAAGGCAAATTCAAATGCGGATTATCTCTCAAGGCAAAGAGGGAAAGAATCCATAGCGGATGTATCCGCAGAATTTCCGGATGAATTTCCGAAAGTTCAAGAGATTCCGGTTCGGATAGACAATCCGGATTCTTCCATGGTAGAAGTCTTTCACCTGAACAATGAGTTAGTCTCGGAATATCAAGATATCATAGATTATTTAGTATGGTCGAGGTATCCGGAACCAATGAGTCGAGAGGAAAAGGAGATCTTCCAGTGAAAAGTGGCACCCTATACCTTGATTAGGGGAATCCTTTTCAAGTTAGGAGCGGATGATGTTCTGCGGCAATGTCTGGAACTACCGGACCGGAAGAAAGTAATCCGGGCACTTCATGCCGGAAGTTCTGGCGGACATTTTGCCTTTGTAAGTACAGTCAACCGAATCCGATCAGCCGGATACTGGTGGCCGTGCTTGCATCGGGACGTTAGAAATTTTGTTCAGAGTTGTGATCAATGTCAAAGGACAGGAGCGCCATCTTTCCGGAACCGCTGGCCGCTCACTTCGATCATTCCTCTAGCTCCATTCGAGAAATGGGGGATAGATTTTATTGGACCCATCTTTCCGGTTAGTGCCAGAAGGAAGAGGTACATTATCCTAGCCACGGATTACGCGACCAAGTGGGTGGAGGCCAAGGCAACGCGGAAGAATGATGCTCAGACTTCCGCGACCTTTCTGTTTGAGGAGATCCTCATGCGTTTTGGACACCCATTGGAATTGGTCAGTGATCGGGGGACCCATTTCCTCAACGATGTCATCGTCGACCTTACTAACAAATATCTTATCAAGCACCGGAAGACGACTCCCTATAATCCGAAGGCGAACGGATTGACGGAGAGGGTGAACGGAATTGTTGGTAAAGCCTTGAACAAGATGGTTTTTGCTCACAAGACGGATTGGGACCGGAAACTACCTTCGGCGGTCCATGCGTACAATACCACAGAAAAGAGTACAACCGGACAGATGCCATATTTTTTGGTCTTTGGCCAAAATGCAGTACATGGAGTGGAATTAGAAGTGGAGACATTCCGTATCATTGCAGCTCGGAATGCAGAACATAGGACGAACATACTTCCTCGACTTCTGGCAATTGAAGATCTGGAAGAAATCCGGAACGCTGCTTTGAAGAGGACGCTAGAAGTCCAGGATAAGCGGAAGCAAGATTACGACCGGAAACTTCCGGCCAACCACAAAATCCAAGAAGGCGGTCTGGTGCTCCTTTACGACAACCGTCACAAGGATTTCGCAGGTAAATTACATACTCGATGGATGGGACCTTTCCGGGTCAATGAAGTATTCCAGAACGGATCCGTGCAACTTGAGAACCTGCAAGGCCAGTGGCTGGATACTCGTGTGAATGGATCGAGGGTGAAGAAGTATACTGCTGCTACCTCTTCAGAGGATTCCGCGTAATGTTCGTGAGGACGCTCACAAATGAGGAAGGGGTAATGTCGCAGTCCGAATTTTTGGTTTTCAGTTGTTTATCTAGAAAATGGAACGGAAACTATCGATTAGTATGTAGGTTTTGTCTAGAAACAGCAAAGGACGGAAAATTAGGAAAGACATTGAAATAGTGGAGTAGTTCGAACGAATCCAATCCTAGTGGTGACACCCAGGAACCGGATTGGAATCGGATCCTTGTCCGGAAGTAGTAGTGGACCGGATTGGGGGTGGAGAACCGGATTAGGGTTAGACCGGAATGGTGGGACCGGACCGGTGAACGTCATCATGACGATTTTTAGGTCAGGAGAGACTATAAAAGGCCAGCACCTCCTCAGTCGCACTCCTTTTTCCAAACTCCGTTTGGTGAGAGTGTTTTGTCGCGCTCCTCGTGTTTCGGCGCTGTGTGAGTGTTCGCGTGTGTGCGTGAGTGTGCGAGTGTTAGAGGTGTGTTGCAGGGTAGGTTTCCGGTTGCATACCGATCCCTGTGCAGGATTCCGGTTGAGATCGGAGAGAGAACGTGAGAACGGGACGTGCGGCTAGGACTGTGTGAGGTAGAATCGGAAAGGACTGTCTTAGATCTATTCTGTGTCCATGCCGCAGCTTAGGCGGAACAGACCAGGCCCATCCATGTCGTCGGCTCCGGTGAAACTCTGGAAGGTCGTTCCGGTTCTCCCTTCGACAGAGGAGGAGATGGAGATGCTCCGGTTGGATCTCAACCGGATGGGGTGCCAGGGTTTGCTCGACAAACCCTGGGGTTTTAAGGACGAGCGGATGGTGAAGGAGATCCAGGGGAAGTGGACGAACCAGTTCGACAACACGATCCGCTGTGTTCCACATCAATGGACGGAAGAGATCTGAAGGGAGGTTTATAAGTTCCGGGCAGGAGGCCACGGGATGGCAAATCGGAAGGACGAGTACGTCCGGGGCAAGTTCCGAGGAGCGGTCAACCCCAAGGACGGATACGCGGTGGAAGACTGCATCGACGACCGGCACCGGAAACTGTTACAGTTCCTGATCCCGATCCTCCATCCGGAGAAGCCGACAAGGGTGACAATCACCCTCGGCAACACTATTTTCGGTGCCCTGAGCGGTGACCGGAAAGCGGACTGGGCCCGGATCATGTTCGATCTGGTGGCCCAGTTGGCGACGAGGGTCGGAAGGAGTAGGCCGACACCCGTGTGTCCCTACCTCTTCCACCTCTATGAGCAACACCAGCTCCTTTTAGACTCGGAAGAGAAGGAGTGGAAGGCCCAGGAAAATCTCCTGAAATACGGAGAATCGGAAACGGACGAGGAGGAAGAGGAAACCGGATCCGAGACCGAAGAAGAAGAAGAAGATGCGGAGAGGCAGCCCAAGCGGCACAAGACGACGTCTCCGACCGGAAGAGGATCTCCATTCGGTGATAAAACCGGAAAGGAGAAGACACCGGAAGGGGAGAAGGTAGGCTGTTCGAAGAAGGGACCGGTCGACCCGTTCGAGAAGTTGGTGAAGATCCTCGTTGACATCCGCCTGGACTGGGAGGCAAAGAGAATCGCCCTAATCCAGATCGGAGAGTTGGTGCAGGCAGCACCGGATAGCAAGTTGCCAGGGAAGGTAGCGGAGTGCATCACTAATCCGGTCGAGATCCGGAAGCAGGAAGCGGAGATCCGTCGACTTCAAGAGGAGGTCGACATGTTGAAGGCGGAAGTGGCCACCTTCAAGGAAGATATGGCCGCCACCCGGATAATGGCGGACAAGACGCAAAAGGTGGCGGAATCGGTAAAGGCGACTTTCGGAGAGACCGGAAGCGTGGCAGTCAGGGCCAGACTCTTTGTAACGTTACGGAACGTCCGGAAACTAAACTTAATACATAAAATAGAAATATATAGGAGAAGAACTTTGAAATTTTTGCATAAGTATAGAAGTTTAGACACTAGAAACCTACATTAGAAAAGATCTCTTTCTTAGGAAAGTTAAAACTCTAATTAGGTTAAAACAGTGTTCCGGAACCAGTAGCCGGATAGTCGGAAGTTCCGGATCGTAGGGGTTCCGGCTAGGGAACTTACGGGAACTCCACCGGTTCGGGAACTTAGGGTTTCGCGCTGCTATATAAACCCCGCCGCCATTCTCATTCGGTCTCTTTTCTCTGCGGCATTTTCGCGAGTACGTTTAGTGAGAGAAAGAGTGGTGAGATAGGATCGGCGTAGGAAGCGGAAGTAAGGTCGGTGCAACTCCGGAAGACCGACAGGATGACGGAAACTCGAGCCCGTAGACTGGCGGTGACCGCACGGACTGTCAGCCCGGTGATTCCGTTCGATACGGATCGCCATAGAGAGTTGCAAGAGGATTTAGAGACCATGGGCTGTGTCGGATTCTTACACCGCCCATGGGACTTGAAGAGTGAAGGAATGATTGAAGAACTCCTTTACGGAGTTCCCAATCAGTATGAGTTGACGGTGAGGGGCCGCCCGAGAGCGTGGACACAAGAGCTCTGGGCCGGAACGTACTTTGCACTGAACCGGGGGCATGGATGGGCCGGCCGGACGGAGAAGTTTGCGGCAGAAAGATTCCGGAACTCCGCCGACCCAAAAGAGGGGTTTGCAGCGACGGATTGCGTGTATGCCCGGGATCAGCAACTCTTAGAGTTCCTGATCCCCATCCTGTATCCGGAAAAGCCTAGCCGGGTGACCACCACGGTGGCCAACACCATTTTTGGGGCTTTAGGAAACAGGGTTAACCCGCCCCCAAGACCCGTAAATTGGGGCGGACTTATTCACACGATTGTGGATAAGTTAGCGAATGGGATTTCAGGACGGAAGACCAGTTACATTAGCCCGTACTTGTTCCACTTGTACCACCGGATGGAAACCCTGAGCGAACCGGAGCAGCTTATGTACAAGAAAGGGGAAAATCTCCTCAAGTACGGGCTGAGACCGGAACTGCAGCCGGAGGAGCCGGAATCTGAGGAGGAGGACGTTCCGGAGGAAACACAGACCACTCCGGAGAAGGCCGGAACCAGTAGGCGGAAGTCCACCGACCGGACAGCGCGAGGGAAACAAGTGGCGGAAGGTTCCGTCCAGCCGGAAAGCCCACACGAGGAGGTGGATCCAGTCAAGAACGCCATACATTGGCTGCGAACGACGAGGACGGTGAACGACCGGATGGCAGCAGTACTCCAAGACGTTTGCCATTCGTTAGGAGTGAAGGACGAGAGAGAGATCTTGGCCGCCATCGCACGATGACCGAATCCGGAAGACGTCAAGGTTCTGTACGATCAGATCCGGAGTCTTCAGGAGGAACGGGATCAGTTCCGGAGCCAGCACCAGTGGTCGGAACGGGAGATGCACATCGCAAACCGGAAGTCCACGGAAGCGATGGCTCTAGTACGGAAGCTGGGAGAACTGATCGACCTTCCGGCCAGCACCATCTCGAGGGCCCAACTCTGGAACTCACAGATGGTGGCCCAAGGCCACATTACCGGAACGAAGGTCGTGCTCATCCTGACGGATTTCGAGGCCCGGATGGAGGGGGTGCTGAAGGAGATGCGACAACTGATTGGAAGCCTCGACCCGAACTTGCTTGACCAAGCAATGTTCGCTGATCTTCCGAGAGGAGAGTTCCAAGAAACCCATGGAGTCGGAACTTCAACGGGAAAGAGGAATCCGGAAATCCCGACTCACGTGGTTACTTATCCGGAGGTTAAAACGCCGAAGGAAGCAAGCACACAGACCACCGTCCAGGAGGGGACAGCCGGAAGACAGGCGGCGGTAAACCTGTTTCCGCCTCTCCAGCTGACGGAGACGGAAGCTGAGGCCATAGCAGCAGCAAGTGTCCAGAATCCTGCCCGGACCGATCCGGACAGGTTTATGCATATGCAGAACACTCCACCACCAGTGAATCCGGGCAACACCGTCATTAATTTGACGGAGACAAAGACGACACGGCAGCGACACACGAGGATCGAGGAGCCGCTGGAGATCGATGAGACGGAAGAGGAATCTGCGGAGTCTCACTCCCAATCGGAAGGGACGGATTCTGATCCGCCTCAAATCCGGACTCGGTCGGCAACGAAGAGGACTCCAGCAAAGGTAACTGCCCGGAAGTCCACTCCAGCGAATCTTAGGGCCGGACCATCGACAAAGAAGCCCCGCAAATGACTAGTGCGGATGGGTGTCTTTTTAGTTAGGATTTTGACTTATTAGTTATTTCCGGAAACGGGTAACCCGGACTGTGGGCCGCTAGTTCCGGACTTTTAGGCTGTCAAGCAGCTTTCCGGTTTTGCCGGAACGGTTATTAGGACCGTTAGCCGGATTTTTAGTTGGCCGTTGGCCGGGTTTTGTGTGGGCCTTTTGGCCGCTTTTTGTTTGCTTTTAAGGGCAGGCCGGCTTGTTGGCCTGTCATTCCCTTTCTTGTCATTTAATCGAAGCTTACCGGAGATCAATTTGATCATCTCTTTGCGTATCGCGTTGATGATTGAGTCGTACACTGGTTTGTGAATGAGAGTGTGTGAGAGGGAGTCCGGATTCTTGGGTTGACGGATACATATGCTATGACGGAAGAGCTTTAGATGTGTGAATGAGGAGCTGTGCATGGTGCCTTTAAATTGCTGGAACGGTGATCCGGTGGAAGCCTGTTACGGGTGAGGGTGCGAGTCCGGAAGTCCAGGGAGGATTCCGTGCGGAGATAAGCAACCGCCTGAGGAATTATCCCAGCCATCGGAAGGTCTGCCAACCTCTGGAGCACTCGAGAGATACAAAGTCAGCACTACAATCCGGAAAGTCTGGATCTGTCGTTGTAGTAAGGTGGATCTAACCGGGCCCTGTGTGACCTACTTTCCGGATACGTCATCTGGAAGATTGTGAGGGTACGGATTCTCCCTTTGCTATTACTGTATAATTCTTGGGTGTTTTGTTTTGTTTGTTACGGATAGAGAGCGTGAACCAAGAGTGGCGAGTCCCTGCCCCTCGGAAAGATCAATAGTGGACCCCCTGAGGGTGAAACAGGGGTATCTAAAACCAGTTACTTGAGAGAGTTGGAACCGGAATCCGGAATAGGGCGGAACCGGATTGGAATCCGGAAAATACTAGTTTCCGGAAGATAGCAATAGAGTGTACAGATTGGTTGGGGTGTTTTTGGGAGTGATCCGGATACCCAAAACTTGCAGCAACATACTAGAATTCCCTGGGACGATAACTCGTGTCATCTTACCACATTTTTGTGTTAAAGATACTTACGCGCTAACTACGCGTGCGACACTCTTCGACGAGAAGGTCTTGGAGGAGAAGAAACTATCCGGTACCCGGATAGTCCGGATCTTGACTGACTTCTCCGAGCAGGTGGAGAAGAATTTGGTCTTAGCACGAGTAGCGGCGGACCGGATGGAGGAGTGTACACAGAAGCTGACCGGATCGATGAGGGTCCACCTATCGGACATCTCCATGCCGGAATCGTTTCCGGAAGTGCCAGACCCAAGGGAAGGAAGGGACCAGACTCCGCAGTCAAAGCCGAGTCAGCCTTCCCAGACCGCGCCGATCAACATCAAAGACTCTTCCGGTTCTGACATGCCAAATCCGATGGCCGGAGAGCGGAACAGGAACTTGGAAGAAGTCTTTGAGCAATTGGAGGCGGAGCCCAAGAGTCCTTCGTTGGGGCGCGGGATAGCGATGTAGAATAAGTTAGGAAAGATAGGATAGGAACGGATCCGGATTAGTAATCCGATCCGGTAGTGTTAGGAGGACCAGAAGTTAGGATCCGGATTTAGGTTGACTTTTAACGGCTCTTTTTGCCTTTTGTTATTTTTGGAAGTTCTCAAAGTGTATATAATTCAGTCCTTGTGCTGAGGACTGAGAGTCTTTCCCTCTGCATCTTTCTTTGTGTTTTCTCCTTGTGCTTCTTTGTTGTATGATCTCCCATGTCTTGGCAGGATTGTGCGTGAGGGAGTTCGGAAGGCGCGAGCGGATGCGATGGGATTTCTCCCCTTGGTGTTTTCTTGGTTCTAAGTGCATGTGAGCGGATAGGATAGAGTTGGGAGTGAACTTCAGTGCCTCAGCGCGTCTAGAGTTTGAGATTCCGGGTGAGAAAGCCGTTGTTAGGCTAGGCGGATAAGGAGGGAGTCCTTAGTCGCGCTAGAACTCCTGGGTGAGAAATCCGGTTGAGTGTCCGATCTCTTGTGAGGTCTCACCATCTTAACAGTAAACGGAAGAATTCTAGTTGACGTTGGAATGGACGGGTGCACTTGTAACCGCCTTAGCTTCGCACGGAATAGGATGACATCAGGGTCGTTGTAGTATTGAGAGGATCGTACGGGGGGGTCTTTGTGTGATCAGTGGACCAGATTGCAATCTGGATTGCTGTGAAGGACCAAACCGGATCCGTACTAGCCTAGGAAGGAAGAGATTTGGAAAGTGGGTCTTCAGCCACTATAAGTCACGGAAGGTGTGGTGGGCCTACCACTCTCAAAAGCAAGCGGCGAACCCTCTAATGGCTAAACAGAGGTAAAACCAAACCGGATAGGAGAGGAAATGGTTGTGAGTTGTCTAGAGCGGATTGGCCTAGACGGATACCCGGACCGGAAGAGATAGGGTCCTTGGGTTGTGTTAGATTCGATAATCAGAAGACTAGCTGGAATCGGAAGATAGAAAGAATCCGGTCCTTTGTTTTCTGGGTGTTTGAACTTCCGGTCATAGAAAGAGGACCGGAAAAGATGGATATTACTACTGACTTGGCTTAGTTCGTTAATAAGGCTAGATACTTCACAGAATCTCGTGGGTTTGATCTTTAGAGTCACTTTGTTATGCTTTAGAGTGGTTTTTGGGAGTATAACATGGGAATTGCTTATCCTGTGCTGCGACAGGATGTTTGGATGCAATGTCCGCAGGAGATGCATTGGACGTAGTGGTCACCGTCCATCAGGCGGTCTGATGGGCGGATTAGGTCAGATAGGGTTTTAGGCAGGGTCTTCTATTTCATTTTCTAAGTAATGTCAAAGCTGTCATAGAATATTACAATGGATTATTGGTTTTCCAGATTTCAACATTTCCTAAAATAATAGATAGAAATATCATATTAGTGCATATTACATGTCTACAATTTGGTTTTCATTCACAATTAAAAAATTTCATCCAACTAGTTTTGGATAGTAGATGTTTGAAAAAATAGAACCTGATGGTGTACTCAACATCAATAAACAAACTTGTACTACAACGAAAAGTTCAAATAATCAACTGCCATGACATGCTGTATTTATCATGATCAACTAAACACCCAAGTTTACAACTTTTCAATCCTTATTTCCTAAGGCTGGTAATCATCATCTCCTTTCACTTCAACCTTGCTACTATGAACTATTGTATTCTATCTGGAGTCATTGTTGCTGCATGAATTTTGCATATTGTATGATAAAGATTGTACAATTTTCCCTTCTTTTTCTTGTACTTGTATTGATGCACCTGATCTCATTGGTCTTCCTTTCTTATGGTCCCTTCTGGCTTTTAGTATAGACTTTTCAATGCCTCCCTTGAAATTGTAGATTGATTCTACCTTTTGCTTGTTTAGAAGTAGACATGCATCAAGGGGGGCTCTACCTAGATTCTATTTTTTTGATGGAAAGATTGCAAAAGGCTCCATTACTCTTTTCCTCTTAGCTTTTTTGGACTCTTTTATCGCAGTTGGTTTTCCTTGCGACCCTCCTCAAATGTTTGTTCTCACCGGTTTTAGGTGAAGACCTAGTTTAGGTCCAACGGTGGATGGCTTTACAAACCTCCTGAAGCGGACCCGACCACCCAAATGATCGGATGCCTGATTGTCCGCTTCAGACCCGTTGTGTGCTCGCCTCTATAACCAATCCCATCCACTTGTCAAACCGTTCGACCATCTGTCGGCCCATCTTGTCCACCCAACCTTCCGTCTGCCCATTGAACCATCTTGTCTACCTGTCAAAAGATCCGTCCGACCATTTGACCAGGTATTCGCCAATTCTAGAGTCTATATTTTTTCCCATTTGCAGTAGTTTGATGAAGCAAATATATCCAAAAAATTGCCAGTTCACATCCAAAAAGTGCTCCTTGATGACAACAAGCATCCAATGTGAGTCCCTAAAGGACATTGCAATCTCCAGGAGCCTTTTCAAAGTCCATTCTTCAACTTGCACATTATATTTTCAAGTCCAATCTTGAAATTAAACATCTCAATGATATTTTTTCATTTTGCTCTCTCATCTCAATGGTATTTTTTCATCCACTTTTTTGTCCACTTTTTCACCCACTTCTTCATCCATTTTTTCATCCACTTTTTTCATTCACTTTTTTGTCAATGGTCCTCCACTTTTTCAATTACTGTCATCTACTTTTTCAAAATTTATTCTACAAAATGATAGAACCCCCGTTCACCGCTCACCAATCCCTGCTCCCCGCTCCCCGCTCGCATACCAGCATTCCTGAGTAAATTTCAAACAATGACTATCTAACTATCTAACTACAAGACACCTCTTGGAAGTCTTCAGATGCGTAAAAGTTGGTTGACATATTCTTGTGTCTAAACACAATGGAAACAAAAAACTTGCAATAGAAACAAAAAACAGTAAATACTGACTGGAATTCTATGTTGTGCCTAGGCAATCCATGCACCTAAGATATAAATATTGATCCGTGACTAGCCAGGAGGGAGTTATTGTAAAGTAAACTACAACTTTGGCATACGTACTTCCGCAACCCTAGACTTAAAACAAATGAACACATAATTGAACTAAAACTTACAACAAAATAATGGACTAAAACTGTAATCAAGTTCACTATGAACATGGCCTACCATTCTTAGTCATGATCCTTTCAAATGGTGATGCGTTTGGTAGAAAGAATCAAGGCAACTGAAGCATTATTTTTTTTTGAAAAAACAAACAACCATGAATCAAGAGGAATCTAAACCTCCATTATACAACGAAAACTGTAGCAAACATAGACTCACTGTCTTTCATTTTGCATCTTCGGTGCTAATAGAGCTGCTGCACCTTTGCTAAGAGACAAGCAACTAGTGCACTATTATATGAATGACTATCGAAGACCTAAAATTCTATACCGGTACTACTCAGAATCAACCCCAAATCTCAATCTCTACCGATTCTAGAACTCGGAAAAAAATGCCAACATCAGTAACCACGCTAGTGGCATGAACTTCGCTGTAAACTAGTCGGCGTGGTTGCAAAAGACATGGAGAAATGTATCAACCCAGTAACTCAAGAAGAAACCCACTAGGAAACTAAGAGTGAAGTGCTCCCTCTCTAGATTTGCTCAGTAGCTCTCACAGACTGGAACTTACCACGACAGTTTCAACCTTGGTGGTGACCACAGCAACTGTACTTGCTCTTGTTGCAAATCGGTGTTCCAAACGTTGGTGGTGATCAGTTGCTACTCCTGTCACAAATCAAATCATTTCAACGTTGGTGGTCACTTGCCGTTGCTCTTGTTCCAAATCAGTGTCTAGAACGTTGTTGGTGAATAGATGCTACTCCTGCTGCAAATCAACGTATTCTACGCAATGTACTCTAGAACACTTACTGTCTAACAGGTCTACAAACTTTCACTCACTCTAAACTTGTAGTAGAAGAGGTGGGAGGAGATACAATATGCAACGGAAGAGGAGGGAGGAGACACAGTACCAATGCGCGGTAGAAGAGGAAGAAGGACAAACAACAAAAACGCACGACAAAAGAAGAGGGCAGAAAGACGACAACAAACCACAGGCACAAAAAAAGTCAGAAAATGAGAGCTTAGGGAGAGAGAGCTACCATCGGGAGAGACAGTTGCCATCGATAGAGGGAGCTGCTACTGGGAGAGAGATGGGTAAAGCAAGAGTTGATTTCCAGGGCTCTTACATGATGGCGCCATCTTTGTCATAATTACAAATGAATAAACTTCATTCATTTGATTAGTGGGGGAAGGGGGGTTCTCGAGAAGTATAATGAATGAAAGTTCATTCATTTGATTATTATGGGTTTAGGATAGGAGCTCCAAATTTGTATTATATATTCTTTTGTCATCCATTAGAAATCATTACATTCCATCTACATTTTTATATTGATTATGTGTCAATAGAACTAGTTTTGTTTTTTTGTTTTTTTGTTTTTTTGTTTTCTACGCACATGGACAATCTCCATTGATAAAGGAAAAAGAACAGTGTAACTAGTTTTTGTTTCCATGTTGGGGCTGTAAAACTAATATTGCATTTTTTGGTTTAATTAATACAGTTAGCTTATTGTTTCCATAGAAGGGCCCAAATTTTCATACTATATTTTTTTGGTCAGTCAAATTGTCAATAGAACTCATTATTTTGTATTGGACCCTACAATTGGCTAAAATTCCATCTGTCTCTTTCTATATATTTTTTAGAAACACATGGATGAGTCCCCATCTATATTTTTTTGATTCACTGTATAACAATAAAACTAATTTTTATTTCCACGCCAGGGCCGTAAAACTCATATTGCATTTTTTTTTTATTACTTAGCCAATACAACTAGTTTATTATTACCATAGGAGGGCCCTAATTTTTGGAGTTGGATGTGAATCAATAAGATAGATTTATTATTTCCATGCCAAGGCTCTAAAATTCACACTAAATTTTTTTTGTCATCCAATAGACCTTATAGGAATTCATATTATGATTGCTTATTTAAATATTCTTATAGAATTTTAATATTTTAATATTCTTGTAAAATTAACCTTCAAGTCTATTTAAGGTTTAATTCTTTATGTACTAAGAGTTCATGATATTAAGGTACAAACTTTGATTGATTATATTGTAGAAAGTATAATGTATATAAATTTTTTTAATACATCATTGTTTGCAATAAAAACATTGTATGCATTGGTTTAAATAAATGATTATTTAAATTAATAAAAAAAAAACATTTCAATTCAAACTTTAACACTTCTTAAGAAAATGTGAGACCCAATTTGAACCTCTTAGTCATTCAAAGGTTAAAGTTTTATACAATCATATTGCCAACTACTTGCTTAATATTAGTTAGTAATAGATTATTATGAATTTCACTAATTGTGGGCCATATATCAACCTAGTAATTTTTGCAAAGTTGATATAAAATTTATTATTTTAATTTAAATCAAGTCTCTATGATTAACAATCAAGTATTGAATGTCTATATTTTAAATTAAAGCCATTGATGCATTATTTGAAATAATGATTGAGTATTGTAATCATAATTACATATTCAATCATGTCAATATTCAAAAGTAATATTAAAATTATTATTTATGAATGTCTACACTATAAACCCAATGCTTGAAGAATATATTTTGGGGTATGATGAATACCTCCAAAGGGCACTAGTTACAATATTAGTCATATTTGAACAGATCGTTTACAATTCCATTTTTTTATTCCCCAAAAGGGCCAGGACATTCCCTAAAACTGGAAGTTGTAATAAATATCAAAACAAGCATATTAGCATAGGAAATTGGATAGGCCAACACAACAAAAATATATAGGCTTATAGTTATTTTTGGAATTTTTTTTTTTTGATGCTTGCTCTAAATTAAGCCCTCCAAGGATGTGGAGATGCTTTGGAAGTCATCCTTCTCACAATGCACATACCACAGACTTGGGAAGCGTGCACAAAATCCTAGACAAAAAAGGATGGAAATTAAAATAAAATAATAAATTATGGTGCTTGCTCTAATTTATACCCTCCAAGTATGTGGGGATGCTTTGGAGGTCATCTTTCTCACAATGCACATACCACATATTTAGAAAGCATGCATAAATTCCTAAAAAAAGTTAGTGTAAACAAACATATAGATCTAAAGATGTATGTAAATATAAAATGAAAGTATGTATATATTTGTGTGTACGCATGTGTGTAATGTGCACAAAATAAATGATAAATTTTTTTTTTCAAATCCCTTTATTATTTTTGAATGTAGGGCGTGAAAGTAATTCAAAATCCTATTTTGAGCAAGTAGGCTCTTTTATGCTATGTGTTTTCTAAAAATAAAAGTGTCGAAAATAAAAAATTCTAACCTTTTAGGATTAGAAGAAATGTAGTGAGAATTTTGGAAACTAGATTTATGGAGTTTTAAAAAATTTTGATTTTTTTTAATAATTTTCGAACATTTGATACATGGCATATATATGATTTATGTAAGAGTTTGGAAGTAGCATATTTCGGAAGCAATCTTAATTATAGCAAGTTCAATAAAATTTGACAATCTGGATGGTAAGTGAAAGTTAGATCTCTAATGTAAAAGGTTTGTTTTACTTTTGAAAAGTGACAGAAGTCTATTGTGAATAGATCTTTTCACTTTTCAAAGAAGTGAAAGACCTCCAATGTAAAAAGTATATTTTACATATCAAAAAAGTAATAGAATTCTAATGTAAAAGGTTGCTTTCACTTTTAGATGTAAGTGTATAAATAGAGTAGCAAAAGGCATATGAAATATTATTTGCATTCACAGCATTGGATGTATTTACAACTATTATTTGTTAATAAATTTAAATTATTTGAATTATCTTTATAAAAGTATAGAATGTCCACAATGACAAAAAAGAGAGGGAAAGGTAACGTAACCATGAAGAACAAAGCTCATGCAAAAGCACGGTACAACAAGTCATTGAAGAAAACGTTTGAAAAAATAGGTCCTTAGCAAGGTTGTCTTGTCGGACAGGTTTTTGGGTTTCGGTGACGTATTAGACGTGTCGCGTCGCATGTCGTATATGACATGTGTCGAATATAGGCGACAAATGCATCGCAAAAAAATTAGGGTTTTGAAGTTTTTTATCCCATGGTAAATGGATTTGTCCTACGTGTCTGGTTGTCCGCAGTGACGTGGAAAGACAGAACCACGTCAGCTTGGGCGACTGTGGATTAGGGCGCGTGCGGGACGGGGTACGACGACCGCGGGTCCAAGAACCAGGGCGACTGCGGCTTCAGGAAGTGGGGCGACTTCGGGTCTGGATGGGCGACTGCGGGTCCAAAGTCTATGGGCGACCACGGTTGGAGGATTCAGGCGGCAACCGCGGGTGGCCTCTGTTGTAATTGAACATGACATCTATTAAAATCTTCTTAAAATTACATGCTTAAGAAGCATTACATTGGCCGCTTATTCATAACGGCTTACACAATTTGCAATTTTGAATAATATACCTCAGGAAATGTAGAATTCAATTCCTTTCATTTGAATGAATGCACAAAATCCAATACAAGTCCACAATAATTATTATAATGATATTAATAACTCATATATATATGGGTCAGGTCCGGGGTATACAAATGAAGTTGTAATTGCATTGCACTTCCTACTACTTTGTTATGGTCACCATTCTAATGCTTGTGAATGTTTACACACTCCAAAAAAATTCAAACCTTCCTATGTGTTTCTCAGCCTCACATACTTTAATATGAGGATGTACAAAAAAGTCACACATAAACTATTAATCTATTATAAACTTCAACTACAAATTTTCGTTACAAAAAATGTATGTTGAATCCTGACGATAGTACTATACTATCTCCACATCTATTCACTAGGGTCAAAGTCATCATCGTTTGACACTTCATCAACATTGGGGTCTGTATCTTCATGCGACTCGTCCCTATTCTCATTGTTGGTCGAGCTCTCATTCTCATCTTCTTCTCTTGGCACTGGTACGTTTTGTACCTCTTGTTCTACCTCTGAATTCAGATTCCGCACTTCAGTATCTACACCGGCAACACCCTTTGTTTGTCCCAGTCGTTTTGTGCGCCTCAACACGTCTGTGGTTCCATTAGTGTTGGGTGTACGGTGTCGCCCTCCTCCACTTGATTGACCGACATTTTGATTGGAACATTCTGGCCCCATGCTGAACCGTTGGACAACTTGATTTGGACGTTTAGGATTTCTATGGACCACCTCGTGAATCCTCCTAATACGCTTCCTTCCTCCACTGTTGTGTCTACGTGTGCCCAATGATGATGCCCCTGGGCCTAACATTGATGATGGTTAAGTGGGTTGCGGAGCTGAGGCATGGACTTCCTCATCAATGGTCTATGGTGGACCTCGATGCATCGGCGGCCTTGGCAGATGGGTTGGAGTAGACCTTGTGACTGTAGCCACACTCGGATTTGCTCCTCGATTTAAGGGTGCATTACGATTCAAATTCAGAATAGCTTGTAGAGGCACATCTGAATCGTACTCTACCGTTTTTGTTATTCGGGTGGTACGCGCATTCACTACTACAGGAATTGGGCACCCCTCACGTACAACCTCATCAATGTGTATTGCCTCTTCTTCTCTTTCACTTTCCACAATAACTTGTGCAGCGCTCCGGAGATTTATTGGCATGCTTGAAGACAGATGTGCTAGTACCGGAGATCCTGCAGGCTCTTCTGGTCTAAGCACTGGATTTTGTATGCCTTTGTTGTTGTCATCAAAAGTTCTTTCCCTCGATAGCGGTGAATATGCGGTTGGAGCTTCATCCCACGCAAAGACGCGATTCCGTTTTGGTGTACGTAGGGGCTCCTCTTCACCAGAATTGTTCTCATCATTGCCATCCGTAAAAGTGTCGGCATAACGTCGTCTAGGAGGGAGGTCAACAAGAGCAGGCATCATTCCAATCCAAGGATTTTTGTACAAGTGCTCTTCTTCCTCCATACGATTATCGACAGTCCAAGCAGCTTTAGAAACCACGTCATCTTTGTCTCCCAAAGACAATGGCTCCTCGTTTTTTCTTTGATATCTCCATCCATTAGATACTTTTCGTAGAAAAGGGCAGGATTGTGTCCACGTTTCTCACGTTCGAGCTTGCTGTTGGCGTAAATATATACCAATGGCTCTGCCTTGGATGTAGCTAGGTGATTTTGCACTTTACTGTGTACAAACAAATACATGCTCTAATTCCTTTCACATGAAGATGCTGAGCATGTCAAAGATAGAATTTTCTTTGCAATTTTTGGGAGAGCATTGCCACCCACATGGTTCCACCTTTGATGGGGCAATAGTGTACCTTGAGTGATATCAGGAGCCTCCATCAAAGGATCAAATGGGCCTGTCTTTTCTTTGAATTCCATAAGCTCACTCATTGCCTCCACGGGTGACACTCCCAATGGCTCGTTGAGTTTTTGTATGACTCGATTCAAGGCAGATTTGGCTTCGCCATTGTTTTGAATGGTTGCTATATCAAGCAAATATGGGTTCAATAGTGCACCTACTGTTATGGGAATCTTACTTGTTACAAAATTACTATCAAGTATCGACACCCGTTGAATCCGGTCCAATCTCGATCCCCTCAGCTCGTCCGCACTAGTTTGCTAATGTCAACCTCGCATCATGATGTCAGGTTCCTGCAGGGCGATACGAAGCTCACGATTCAGTCCAACCAGGTGTAGCAAGGAGAAGATCTCCGAGCGGAATTTCTTTGAATAGCCAGACAGCAACAGAAAGGAAACTCGAGGATCCGAACAACGTGATTTCCAACTTGCGTTCCTTTTGATTACAATATGTTGCGTGAGGGACAATCCCCCCTCACTGGGATTAAGTATCGTTGCCTCACCATAACCGCTGTAACTACTCTCGTCGGTTACTCACGTCCAGATGTACGACGGAGTCGTAACATTATCCCTCCTAAGGTCAATGTGGTAAC
This sequence comes from Antitrichia curtipendula, assembly GCA_951230915.1. Taxonomy (NCBI): domain Eukaryota; kingdom Viridiplantae; phylum Streptophyta; class Bryopsida; order Hypnales; family Leucodontaceae; genus Antitrichia; species Antitrichia curtipendula. Next base: position 19,243,530 of record OX579637.1, on the reverse strand, counting down.
TTGGTTGATAACATTGATCAACCGTTCGGACCTGCTGCCTCGGGGTGGAGCCTGTGAAACTCCTTGACAATATCTGGGGCGTTTTTCAAATTCTCAAAAGGTTCCCATGAATTTTGCTCGGGGCCGTATCCTTCCCACTCCACAAAATATTGAAGCTTCCCCCCGCGGTTGATTATCCTAGAATCTAAAACTTTTCGGACTTCCCACTCGATGTCTCCTTCCGGGGTAATAACCGGTGGTGGTGGTTGAAGTCGGCGTCCTGTGATTGTATCTTGACGATACCTTTCGAGTAGCGCTACATGAGACACGTCATGAATACAAAGTGATTTAGGTAGCTTCAGTTGGTAGACCAGATCTGAAATTTTAGCTACCACTGGGAATGGACCCAAGAACCGTGCAGCCAAAGTCTTTGAGGGAGCCGTGGTGGCAATATTATCATGGCGGAGCAAGACTTTGTCGCCAATGTTGAAAGAAGTTTGTTTTTGAACGCCTCTATTGTAATTTCGTTTAGCCTGCTCATTAGCAATTTTGATGAGAATTTTGACTTCTTCATGTATTTCCTGTAATTGTTGAATCCTTTGTTCTGCTGCCGGAACTGTTGACGTTGTGGGTGTTGTGAATGATAACGCAGGGTTGTATCCATAAGTTGCAAAGAAAGGCGAATATCCCGTGGCCGAGTGCAAGGAATTATTATATGCAAACTCAGCTATAGGTAGGAGATCCGACCAGTCGTTTTGTCTTCTAGTGGTGAACATGCGCAAATATTGCTCCAACGTCTGGTTAACTCTTTCCGTTTGCCCATCTGACTGTGGATGAAAAGCGGTAGTTGGAGAAGTTTGAATGCGAAGGAGTTCATTGAGTCATTTCATAAATTTAGATACAAAAACCGGCCCCCGATCCAATATCATTTGCTCTGGTGTGCCGTGATGTTTCCAAATATTGTGGAGGTATAGCGTAGCGGTCCCGTTAGAGTCAATTGTTTCATTAGTTGGAATGAAGTGGGCAAGCTTTGTATTTTTATCCACTACGACCATAATAGAATCATAACCTTTACTCTTTGGCAATTTTACAATGAAGTCATTCGATACCCGTTTCCAAGGGGAATCCGCGGCCGGAATAGGCTGTAATAACCCATATCGTGGATGATGTGTAGGTTTAGAACATTGACATAAATCACATCCATCAACATATCTATGAACATAGCGTCTCATGGTTGGCCAAAAAAATTTCCTAGCAACAAGGTCCATCGTTTTAGCTCTTCCTTGGTGTCCCGCTGCAGGGGCATCATGTCTTGATCTTAATATTTGTCTTTGAATTTCTTCATCGTGTGGTACAAAAATTTTATCTCGAAAATACAAAATTCCATCGATCAATTTGTATGCTTGAAAACGGCGACGGGCATTCATTGGAGCCTTATGTGGATCATTCATAAAAAATGCTAATATTGATTGTAGAGTTTCGTCTTTGCTTGTGGCCGTTTTAATATTTTCTATGAGACTTGCATCGGTGAAAACTGGTTCACATGATTCTAACATAGCTAGTTTAAGTAGCGGACTTGATACCTCATAATCTTCTTTTGTAGTATTTGTTCGTCTTGAGAGCATGTCTGCTCTTCCGTTCAATGAGCCCGGTCTATGTTGAATTTCAAAGTTAAACCCAGAAAGTAGCTCAGATCATCGAGCTTGGTGTCGATTAAGTTGTTTTGTTGTTAAAAAATACTCGAGATTTTTATGGTCAGAAATTACCCGGATTTGATGAGGTGATCCCTCAAGATATACTCGCCAGTCTTGCAATGCCAATACAATGCTTAACAATTCTTTGTCATAGATATCGTAATTTTGTTCGGCCGGCGACATTTTTGAACTCCGATATGCACAAGGATGTAACTGCCCGTCTTCTCCCCGTTGTGATAAAATCCCTCCAGTTGCCATATCCGATGCATCTGTTTCAACTACGAAATGATGTTCAAAATTGGGGTGAAGTAGTACTGGTGGTTGCAAGAACCGAGACCGAAGTTCTTTGAATGCATGATCAGCTTGAGGTGTCCACTCAAATTTGAGGTCTTTATGGGTCAACATTATGAGTGGCACCGCTATTCTCGAATAATTATAGATGAACCGGCGGTAAAAATTCGCAAATCCCAAAAAAGCTTGAACTTCTCTTATAGTTGTTGGTGTAGGCCATTCTTGAATAGCTTGGACCTTATCCTTGCACATTTCTAATCCTTTTGCGGTTACAATCATGCCCCAAAACTCCACTGACTGACGGTGAAATTGGCACTTTGAAACCTTTGCATATAGCCCATGTCGTTGTAGTCGTAAGAGAACTTCTCGCACCACTGCTTGGTGTTCTTCTAGATTTTTTGAAAATATAAGAATGTCGTCCAAGTAAATGACCACTAAAATATCAAGAAGATCTCCAAAAATACTTTGCATATGCGCTTGAAATTGAGCTGGTGCATTCGTTAAACCAAATGGCATGACTAAATATTCAAACAAGCCATACCTGGTTTTAAAAGCTGTTTTAAATTCGTGTCCTCGTGCCATTCGTATTCTATGATATGCTTGCCTCACATCGAGCTTGGTAAAAATAGTGGCCTCCACCAATCGATCAGTGAGCTCAGGAATCAAAGGTAATGGGTAGCGATTTCTTACCGTCACTTTAAAAAGGTTTACATAATCCACACAAACTCTAATGGAGCCATCTTTTTTCCGTGCAAACACAATTGGTGCCGAGACTGATGATTTGGATTGCCGAATCCAACCCTTTCCCAAATTCTCTTCAAGATATTGCCGTAGCTCTTCTAATTCCGCCGGTGACATTGGCCGCAATCCCATATTGCGAGGTTCTTGCCCTTCCTTGAAGTCAATCTTCATATCTGCAGGACCATGGTTTGGGAGCTCATTAGACGCTTCTTCACTAAAAGCCCTTCTTAAGTCTCGGTATTCAAACGGGATTTGTTCTTCAATCGATTTGGCTTTATCGTCGCTTGATAAATCCGACACCTCTAAAGCATACAACTCTGCTTGTTTTGCTGACAAGCGGAATGCCACAGCCGAGACCATTGCAAATTTCGGTGCCTCCAACTTAGCCTTCATCGAGCTCGCCTGCACGGTTGGTCGGGGAGATCCGCCTCCACCATGCACTCTTTTCTTATTCGGGATGTATCGGCGCCCCCCGCCATTGCGTTCCTCTATGGGACGCCGCAGACAAGTCTCTCGGCAATAATTTGAATCAAATGTTACTTCTTTCTGGCCCCACCGAATAGTAGGATCATGAAAGCCTAACCAAGGCATTCCCAAAATACAAGGATACCTTCCCGTGTTCGTTATGTCAGCCACAAGCAACTCTTGATGGCCATCAATGTCCAGGTTCAAAATAGCTTCTTGAGTAATAAGGCCAAAATTAATTCTTCGACCGTCGATCACCCTCACTTCTCTTGGAATGATCTTAGGCTTGATTTCTGCTTGACACTCACGGGCAAATTTAGGATGCACAAAGATCCCTGTTGCCCCTGAGTCCACGAGGCTGCAAGCTTTCACCAAATTGATCGTGCACTCCAAAGTTAAGTGCGACTCAGGCGTAGTCATAGCTCGTAGATAGAGGGGTATTCTTGTCTCTTCCTGCTGTTCGACACAACTGACTACCTCATCTTCCCATACCTTGTCACCTTCCAACTGATGTAGATTATTATCCTCCAAGTCTAAATTCGGTTGGAAACCTGCTCCAACCCCTACCATATCCCATCCCCATGCAGTAGCTATTGCCGTTTGACTCGGACCCGGGTACCGAGAAAGTGCACTCAGTCCCGGGCTTTGTCTTTTCCCGGATCCGACATTTCTTCACTTGTTGTCCTTAGGGCGGAGATGGACAAGGGTTTGGAAGGATTGGTGGGACATTTGGCTCGAACATGCCCCACCTGCCCACAACTCCAACATTTACCTTGCCGTTGATACTCGAGGCGCTCTACAACACTCTTTGCTAGCGCTGTTAATACATGCACCACATCAAGCTCCATCGGTGTGGGACCTGACTCCCCTTGCGACGTTGGAGCCCGTATGGTGCGGTCTCTTGAGTTGGAGACGGGGAATGAAGGACGCCTATTTTGACGTCGGGACCACAATCGTTCATCAATTCGAGTCGCCATGGCCATCCATTCGTGAAGCCTACAAGGTTGAGTCTCGGCCGTTGCTATCGAATCCAAAATCTCATCCTTAAGGCCCCCACGGAATCTCGCCACCAAACTTGACTCATTCCAATCTACTTGGGCCGCATGCTCATTGAAGGTGGAGATATATGTTGACACCGATCCCGTTTGCCGAATCTTCCCAAGGCGATCTTCGGCATTGCTCCTCCGATCCATATCTCCATAAATTGAAATTACCGCATCTCGAAAACCATCGTAATTATGTAATAAATCATGGGAGCGTCCTTCATCAAGCGCCTGAAGTATGGGCATTGCCCAATTTTGTGCTGCCCCCGCCATATAGGATAAAGCGTAAGCAATTTTATCCTCATCACAACGATAGGTTCGTGGCTTACCCCTGAAGACCAATCAAAGCTGAGCAAACCACTTACATATTTTGCTGCCTTTCTTTCCATAGAATTTATCAGGTGTGGCCAATTTAAGCTCCCTGCTCTCAAACCCCAAATGCTCAAAACCATTCCCCCCACACTGAGTTTGATCATCCCCCTCCCTTGGAACCGAAGAAGATGCAAGGTTCTGCAACGTAGCTACACGTTCTGAAAGTTGTTGAACAAGTTGCGGAATGGCCTCACGAAAAACGGACTGGACCTGTTGTTGAATGAGTACAGCCCATTCAGGCCCAATCCCCTCCAATGATGGAAGACCTGCTTCTTCCCCGGACCCCTCACGATCCATTACGACGCTAATGGTATTCTCGAACCAATTAAGGAAGGGAAATGGGTCGCACTGGAAGAAGGATTATTAAAAACAGAGTTTTGCTTTCAAATGATTGATTGATTGCTTGGTTGGCTGGCGAATCATCCGCATGCGTGTCTGGTTTTCGAACAACTCCAAATAACTGAATTATTTTATGCTGATCTGATCAAGGTCTCTGGGCTTCTTAACTGGATCATACAGCCAACCAGGCCTAAACTCGGTGATCAACAAATCAAGACAAAATTCCTTTGTTTTTCTTGAACTAGGGCCCCTGATGCTCAATAATTGAATTGTGCAGCAAATCCGGCTCCCCACAGCTTCAATCGGTGGACCCAAATCCGGCTCCCCACAGGTCAATCAGTGGACCCGGAGTCTTACAAAAATTTCTAAAACCGCAAAAGTTACGCACTTTACAGCTCACGATTCTTCTGGCAATCAACAGGCGTAGATATCAATGACGCAACATAATGTTATGGGAATCTTGCCTGTTACAAAATTACTATCAAGTATCGACGCCCGTTGAATCCGGTCCAATCTCGATCCCCTCAGCTCGTCCGCACCAATCTGCTAATGCCAACCTCGCATCATGATGTCAGGTTCCTGCAGGGAGATACAAAGCTCACGATTCAGTCCAACCAGGTGTAGCGAGGAGAAGATCTCCGAGCGGAATTTCTTTGAATAGCCAGACAGCAACAGAAAGGACACTCGAGGATCCAAACAACATGATTTCCAACTTGCGTTCCTTTCGATTACAATATGTTGCGTAAGGGACAATCCCCCCTCACTGGGATTAAGTATCGTTGCCTCACCATAACCGCTGTAACTACTCTCGTCGGTTACTCACGTCCATATGTACGACGGAGTCATAACACCCACATAGTGCAAATCTATGAGCATCAATTTCCAATGAGCGTCAAACTGCTTCTCGTACTTGTCTGCAATCACGGGGTCTAGAAAAAAAGGTTCATTCCTCAATGAGTACACTTGCTCTTTCAAGCTTTGCATCACCATCAAAGCTTTGGGCATTGCCGGGATCTTCCCATCGAACACTCGAAGAGCAACGAGCACAGGCTGTACCATGTGTAGAAAATTCTCACATTTCACCCAGAACGCTTCTGAAAGAATGTTTTGCCTTGCATGCACGGCTCGTCCTTGAACTACGTATCTGTTCTTTCATTGAAACAAACTCATCTCAAAAGGCGCATACGTCTCATCCAAAATCACGTTGTGCAACGCTTGCTTGCAATCCACGAGATGATCTACCATGAGGAAGTTGCAAGCAAACCATGTTAAGGCAGGGAGTCTCAACACCTTGTTCGGTGAATATTTCCGAAATAGAGCCAAAGTGAGCTGATATTTTTTGATGAATGTGCAAATTTTCCTACAATCCTCCACCAATTCAGTCTCCTTCTTTTCCTTTCTCCAGTCTTCCAAAAGTAAGTCCAAAATGTGTGCTGCACACCCTTGTTTATACATGTGAGGGTACATTTCTTGCAACCTTGTCATGGCCCCTGTCATTACTGCGGCATTGTCTGTACATAGTTGAACAATGTTTGCTGGTCCAACCTGGTCTATGTATTGTGCCATAATATCCGTGGTGTAGGCAATGTCCTTCCTCACCCCTGTGCTATCCATCGAGCCCAAAAAAACATCCCTGGCAAGACATACGAGCATCATATTCAACAAAGGACGAGTGTTGGTACCAGACCATCCATCTGAACAAATAGTCGCTCCATACTGGTCAATAGAGTTCCTCGTCCGCTTCGAGACCATGCTCTTTGCAGTTGCCTTTTTCACATCTATCATTTTCGTGCGCAATGTATTGTATGATGGCGGTTGATACACAAATCCAGCTTTAGCGGTTTCCTTCACTGCATTTATAAATGCAGGATGTTGCACGACGTTAAATGCTATGTAAGCTTCATAAAAGAAGGAAGCCCACATCTTATCTAACTTCTGTCGGAGGGCCAATTGTAATGCCCCATCCATACTTCTTTGACGGGAAATGGAAGGCACATTCCTCCTTCTCTCCACTATCGCTGGAGTAGAATCTATTGAATCTGGATTAGGAGTTGATGGTTCATTCGTACGACTAGGGTCCCCGGACCCTTCAAAATCCACCTCCACTTCAGGCCCAACAAGGGGTCCAACAACACCATCATCTGCATTGAGTGCAATCGGCGCATCGTACATTTCTTTGTAGCTCATGAATTTTGGAACAACCCCCATACAGTTCCTAAATTTTTCCAATATGTTTGCAGGGATACGTTGACAAAGATCCTGTCTGCGCATGGCGCCAAATCCAAAGTGAGTCAATGCCCTCTTCCGTACAAATACTGTACTCCACCCATAGAATTTGCATTTTTTCGGATACAAGGAGGCATCACCTTCAGTGCACGTTATGAGCCAAGGGTCCCACTCCTTTGTGGCCCTACGTATATCGTTAGCAGGCGTCGTCCTCTCACCACCTGAGCCAGCCATCTTGCAGATCCGCAACGGGTCGCACAAAAAAATTACCTTATCGAAAAAACCGGATCAATCAAAAGAAGTAATGACAAAGCCACCCGCCAAGAGTGGTCCTATGAACCTCTCAAAGCTAGGTTGTTGCCCTCCGAAGAACCTAAACGTCCGCAGGAAGCCTCTTTAGAGGATTCAAGACAAGAGCTTTATCATCATAGCAAGATGAGAGGCAATTGCTGTCCTTCAGGCTTTAAAGTCCAAGAGGGGTTGTAAGTGAGGGCGACCTCGGGTACAGGCTGAGGGGGCGACCGCGGGTCAAGTAGGGCGACCTCGGGTCCCATGAAGGGCGACTTTGGGTGCCCGCCGGGCGACTGCACATCTTTTTGTGGGGCGATTGCGACTCCAGTAGAATGCGACCATGGTCCATGGGTAAGCATGTGTGCAAATTTATATTTTCTTTCTAGGGCCGCTTGTGGACGTTAGGTGTCCATTGGATGACTTCACCTATCAATGTAGGATGGAAAAAATGTTTATTGATCTAATTCATTTTTTTGGAGGCCACTTTAGTATATTTGTGGTAAATAGTATTGCAACTTACTACATTATGGTGCTATTCACCTTTCTATGGAAGAAGATGCTTAATCCACAAATCACCCTTAAAGTGAATTTTGGGCATTTCTTGTAGTTTTTTACTGCTGTGGATTTCATGACTTCAAATGGCATTTCTTGATCTTGAATCTACCTAATGCTTGATACGCTTATTAGATACATTTTCTATTCCAATTGGAATACTTGAAAAAATGCTAATTTTCACTATTTTATAGCAATATGAACTTTGGGCCTATAAGTATGGTTTGCTATGTCTCTGATTTTAGCATGGCATGCCAACTTCGGTGTACATAATGATGTTATTAATCATAATATAATTCTATGGTGAAAATGTAAGATATTTTGAGTATATTCTGTATGAGATATGGAATTTCTTCATTATTTCCAAAAAATGCATAGTAATTTCAAATTCTAAAAAGAAAGACACATGCTCTTCGTGTAAGGGCAAAACAAAACATAACAGTATCACTTATGAGTTGGAAGATTACAATGTTTGATCATAACCATGTTCAAATTTTAAACCAATTTGATATCTTCCAATTTTTTTTTCCGTGTTCTATTTGAAGAAGTGAGCTCTTCAAAGATGGTCGGTTTTAAATGGCATAACATGTTGAACTACAATCAATTTATGTGTAATGAAATTGTAGTCCACAAATTTTGTAATTTAAATTCTGATGTGATTTTTCTCCAACCTCTAATGTACGAGAGCCCTATTTCCTAGAGCCTTATATCCAAGAGCCCTCAGCAATAGAAAATCAAGATTTGACATGGACAAAGAAATGGACAAATTTGCATTAAATCCTGAATATCAAATACATAATCCGCGGGTATATATACATGTTTATAAAAGCATATAGTCCTACAACAATTGCAACTAATCAAAATCATGCAATATCCTTCTTACCCTTCTCTTCTCTTCTCTTTTTCTCAGATTCCAGCTCAACCATCACCTCGTTCTCTACCCTCTTCAGATATGCCATGTTACGTTGCCCGAAGCTCTTAAAGTAACCTTGCCTCCAAGCTTTTCTCCACGATTTGGATAAATCAATGTGTTGGTTCAGCTGACGCATGCTTCGTTGCAAATTCTCTTCCAATGAGAGACAAATAGCTAACTTCTTCTTCAAGTCAGCTACTTCTGCTTGCGGTGTCCCATATAGCTTATCTACATGTTGGGCATCAAATTTGAAGACACGATCAAGAGGGGCCCGATGCGGAAGGGAAAATTCAAAGTTTCAAATTCCCAGAATCAGCGGTAGGGGCGACCGCGGGTGAGGCAACCTCGGGTCCAAGAAGGAGGGAAATTCAAGTTTGAAATTCATGGGATCCAAGACATGGTGACCACGGGTAGAGAGATCAAAATCTTTCACTTCTTAAATTTGATTTTGGATGCTCATGGTACACTTTGAAATGAATTTTGAGAAAAACATGTCAACTACCACAATTAAGAATTTAGTAAGGTTCTACAAGATTTTTAAGCTTTTTCTTCACCAAAATGTAGAAGATAGGCCATGTGGGGTCTAATGGATGGAGGTTTAGTGAATCCATTCCTTCATTTTATTACTTTCTCCTCCACCATTCATTTTAGTCATGTACCATTTACTTCATTTTATTCAAATTTACATATAAGGGGAAAGGCCGTTGAATTCAAAAAAATTCACAATGAAAAATAAAATATGGATGTCACTTCTATATATTTAGATGACTTCTTCATAAAGAAGCATAAGAAGTGGGATTACATAACTGTAGGCATAGCATACAAAATTAATAAACTTGGTATTAGGGTTTAGGGTTTAGGGTTTGGGAAGACCTTTTACATTGCACCAAATTATAATTCACTATTGACATTGTATTACTTCGCTATTCACTTGTACATGCCTTAGGCCTTTCAATTGGATGTTTAATGGACAATTGTTTCTAGGGATTTATGCTATCATTTTGGAATGCAATTTCAACAAATCGACTTGCTGAAGGACTTAATTTTGTTGTTACAATTATTTTACAATTGGATTATTGTATTTTGATTTCATCTTTGAGCTATTATTCATTTTGATTTATATTTAATCTTGAGCCATTTCTTATTTAACATTTTTTCAAGAAATAACTGTGAAGTGGTTTTTACTTCAAGTAGTTGGTATTCATGTAGAAGAAAGTAAATGACCAATCTTCCATAGAAGAATTCATGGACACGGAAATTAGATTTAAACAATGAATACAAACATAGCACAAAAGGTCAAGCCAAGAGGTGGAGAGACTTTCTCTTTCTGCCCAAAGAGAGGGATATTCACTACAACAAAAGTAGTGTTTTATGACTGCAAAATACAACTGCAATGAGTCATAAAATTGAAAAATATGATTGGCCGCAGAAATTACTGTAGATGACTGCAATATGACTGATATGAGTCATTACCAACAAGTCGCTTTGGACATCAGTCATATTGGCAGTCATATTTTTTTGGGGGTATAATTATCCATAATTAGCCGTATTTTGCCAACAGGGCGTATACTTTGACTATCTTTGAGGGCTTGACTTTTTATTGAGTTGCCCGGGCAAACAAAAATAAATCCTACATGGCATGTGACTCCACGTAGTCAATTTTTTTGGATGACGTGGAATATGACTGCGGTCAGTCATATTTTGGTTGACGTGGAATATGACTGCGGTCAGTCATATTTTGGCTAATGTGGCATATGATTGCGGTGAGTTATATTTTGGCTAATGTGACATATGACTGCGGTGAGTCATATTTTGGCTAATGTGGCATATGACTTTGTACAGTCATATTTTTTGTAGATGTGGAATATGACTCTTGTTAGTCATATTTTTTGTACATGTGAAATATGACTCTTGTTAGTCATATTTTTGAATGATGTGAAATATGACTCTTATGAGTCATATTTTGGTTGATGTGGTACTTCATGTGGATGTCATTGATAGTTTATGACTAATTGTAGTCATATTTTGGATAATACAAAGTCATATATTGGAAAAGACTCCATGTAGTTAAAAATGAATACGTATGATTTTAAAGATATACAAGAGATAATCATATTGAAAAGAAAGAATGTAAGAAGGAAAGCAACTCTCATCATTAACATTTATTAATCACCAATACAAAACATATATACTACAGTGAATCATTCACAAAATCCAATAAGGCCTATATTCCTTACAATAATGTGAAGATGGCTCTATTGGGTTGCAAGTAGCCTCCAATGACTTTGTTTCAACTTTTGGTGCCTGCATAAACAATTAAAGAAATGGGAGGTTAATTTTTAGTGAATGAAAAACAAAGCTCAACCTTCAAAGGCTTACAACAATACAAAATATGTAGCTCAAGTTTAGGGTAGGAAAAATAAGAATGATGATGGAGAAAACAAGAAGAAGAAATAGACAAATACTAAAAGATTACAACAAGCAAGAGTTAAGATGCAACAAGAAACAAGAAGCAACAACTAGGACACAACAAGAAACAAGAAACAACAACTAAGATACAACAAAAAACAAGAAGCAACAACTAAGACACAACAAGAAACAAGAGTTAAGATCCAACAAAAAGAAACAAGAAGTAAGAATTAAAAAACAACAAGAAGAAACAAAAAAAAGAACTAAGAAGAAGATAAGAGTTAAAATGGTAGAGAAAGAATGAGTTTAGATGCAATAACAAGAAACAAGAAGCATGATTAGAACTAAGAAACAACAAGAAAGAAGAGTTAAGATGCAACAAAAGACAACAACTAAGAAACAATAACAAGTATGAGCTAAGAGACAATAGAAAGCAAGGAAGAAGGGCCAAAAGAAGTGGCGGCTAGGGTTTCAAGACCCTAAAAAGTGGCGGCTAGGGTTTCAAGACCCTAAAAAGTGGCGGCTAGGGTTTCAAAACCCTAAAAAAGTGGCGGCTAGGGTTTCAAAATCCTAAAAAATAGCGGCTAGGGTTTCAAAACCCCAAAAAAGTGGCGGCTAAGGTTTCAAAATCCTAAAAAAGTGGCGGCTAGGATCTCAAAACCCTAAAAAAGTGGTGACTAGGCTTCAAAATCCTAAAAAATAAATGAGTAGGATTTCAAAATCTTAAACAATGGCTTGTCTAATTTTTTTTTGAATTGCCCGTATTTTTCTTGGGTTGCCCAAAACAAAAAAATGTCACTACTATAGAAATATGACTGACAATATGACTCAACGTTCCCCAAACATGTTCTCTACGTTCCCTATGAAGTACTTTGGTGTTCCTAATGGTCGTATAGTGTATATTTATGAAGTAGAAGGCCCAAAAATGACTGACAGTCATATTTTGCAGTCATATTTTTCCTCAATGTGTTGGCCTTCAAGAATATGACTGCAACTAATCGTCAGTCATCCTCAGTCATATTTTTGCAGTCATAAAATACCCGTTTTCTTGTAATGATTGGAGACTTCGGGTGTTGGGCGACCGCGGGTGGGGATAGACCCTCTCTTCCTTCCCAAATGGAGGGGCATTGGATAGCTCGGGTCATGGACGACCTCGGGTGTGGGGCGACCTCGTCTTAGACGACCGTGGGTAGGGAGAGTCTCTTTCTGCCCAAATGAAGGAATGAAGGAGACTTCAAGACTTGGGCGACTGCGGGTAAGAGAACTCTTGTCTTGGGCAACCTCTTAGGGCGACCTCGGGTGGTGGTGGGAGCCATTCTTTTGTCTTTGTCTCAAAATTGGTCAAATGTTGTGTGAAAGAGCGATTTCAGGTCTAAGCCACTGCGGGTAGTAGAACTCTTGTCTTGGGCGACCTCTTGTCTTGGGCGACCTTGGGTGGAGGTAGAAGCCATTCTTTTGTCTTTGTCTCAAAATTAGTCAAATGTTGTGTTTAAAGAGCGATTTCGGGTCTAGGCGACTGTGGGTAGGAGAACTCTTGTCTTGAGCGACCTCTTGTCTTGGGCGACCTTGGATGGTGGTGGGAGACATTCTTTTGTCTTTGTCTCAAAATTGGTCAAATGTTGTGTTTAAGGAGCGATTTTGGGTTAAGGCGACTGCGTGTAGAAGAACTCTTGTCTTGGGCGACCTCGGGTGGAGGTGGGAGCCGTTGTAGGAATGGAGAAGACTTCGAGTCTTGGACAACCTCAAGTGGGAATAGACCCTCTCTTCCTTCGCAAATGGGGGGTCATTGGAGAACTCGGATCATTGGAGAATTTGGGTAGGGAGAGTCTTTTTCTGCCCAAATGAAGGAATGTAGGAGACTTCGGGTTTGGGGCGCTCGCGGGATTGGGGCGACCTCGTCTTGGTTGATTGTGGGTAGGGAACGGAAGTTTAATTTGGAAGAGATGATTAGAAACAAGTAAAGAGACTTTTTGAATATGTGACACATAGAAGAAATGCACATTCAAATACAGTAATCCTATGAACAACCTCGTTGAGCCATTCAAAGAATTTTGTAGCAAGGTGGATCATAATCGGTATTTTTTAGTAAGCGTAAATAGAATTGCATATTTCCTAATTGGTATGTAGCATACCAAATTTGTGTTTCCAAAAGTAAAATTGCCTTTTCTATAAATTTTTATTTAATACTCATGGATTTATGTTTATAATTCAATAAAGTCATTGTTGTTGAAATGTTTTAATTTGGTTGTGGACATATGTAGGAATCATTTGATTTATATCTTTCCCTCAATGAGTACTTCTTGGAAAGTTTTACAACTCTTCATGCAAAGATTTCTATATTGGGGAGGTAGGGGCGATGTCAAAGTTTGTAAAATAGGTATTTCTTTATCATGCTAAGATTGTTATACTTGGCCCTCATAAGGTAAATAATTTTATAGATTTCAGCAAGACAATACAATTATGGATTTATGTTGGCAAAATCTAGTTAATCAACATAGAGATATGTATTTCACAAAGTTTAGTCATATGACACTTCACATTGCACCCTTTGTACGTCATATAATTATTACTCAAGGGAGTCATTTTTTAATATGGAAGATGTGCGTATGCATGTTCCGTACATATGTTTGAAATCAAATTAAAATATTGCAATGACAAGATTTTTTGATACAATTTTATGTAAGCCCATGAGATTTCAATTTAATCCGGAGGATCGAAGGCCATTTTTTCCTCAAGAAGCATGAAGAATGCCATTCTTTAGCCATGAATTGTAAACTTTAGAAATGGTTCTTTCTAGCATTTTTGGCTGTAGAATGTTGTAGTAGACTAGTATAATAATTTGTAGAAAAAATTTCAAAACCCTTTACCATGTATATTGGAAGATATTTGAATTTGAAGTGAAGAAATCATTTGTTTGGAGATCTTCATTAACTAGAATTGTTTGAATCTTCTTAATTTAATATTTTGCCACCACCAGTTTTTGTTTCTAAATTTTTTATAATGAAGTTGTGGATTGAGAATTTAGGAACTAAAGTTCAACATAAAAACATTTGATTTTCACTTTTCGAAAGTAATTGTTACATACAAGTAGGGTCATGATGGAAGGAATTGCACAAATTTGAAGAGTTCTAAGATGGAAATGGAAAACAATAATCGCAAGATTGTTCTAGCAAGATTCATGAACTATGTCTATGTATTTTTTAGTAAAAATTGTGATCTTTGCATTCCAACATGAATTTAATTAGTTTCTTTTTCAAGAATGGTGGAAGTTCACCAAAATAGAAAGATTGTCCATAATTTCTTGAGTACTAATTCAAAACAACAAGAAGGGGAGAAAACCCATGGTCGCCTCAAACAAGGTCACCCAAGACCCGCGGTCGCCCCTGTTGCAATCGCCTGCACCTGCGGTTGCCCAGTTTCCGTGGCCGTCCAGGACTCGCAGTCGCCCTTTCCTGGAACCCGCAGTCGCCCTTGGGCGACTGCGAGTACTTAAGAAGTCGCCCCAACCCGCATTCTCCACTCCCGGCCTTGCGCACTACCTTTCATCCACCTCAAAGTGGCTGAATGCGTGCTCGTGGGCTAGGGGTGTGAGTTGGTAGGGGGTGGGAGAGTTTTTGCTTCTCTAAACTACGAACTTGAAGAAAGCAACGTGAGTATTTTTTCCGACCACAATGGCTAATCCACAGGAAGGCAGGAGCTCAACATAGAAATCCATTTTTGATTTAGACGATGCGACATTGTTTACTATGCATATACCTGTTAGCGAGGCAACAAGGAGTGCAGGGCAAACAAAGAAGAAGAAGACCATATCAGTACATGACAAGGATTCAACCTATCCTCCTCCCAGTTATACAAACTATGCATTTGAGGGTTGCCTGTCCTGGTATGCGGGAAAAAATACATAGTTCTTGGAGGCCAACTACCTAAGGGACCCATCGCACGGCATCTTCAAATTGACTGCTGATTTGGAGGCAAGGATTTTAAGCAAGTGCCGGGCATCGCAAGATTTTGGAGACGTAGAGGAGACGTACTATTCCCAATACCAATTGTGGATTGATAACACTCTAAAGACGTGCATATTCAACACCAAGGAAATAATGCTACAGATGCAACCGGAAGTGCCGGGATTTGCAGGAGATGATGAAGCCGAGGAATTCCGTGAAAAGATGGCGTGGTGGCATGAAGCTCTGAAGAAACTTTTGAAGACTCAAGTGAGGGGTATGAAGTGGAAAATGGGCGCATTGAAGGTGAGTTTTGCACGAGATGCTGGCTCCAATGTCACATGGATCTCTTCTCAGGCAAAAGTAATTGCCCTCACTGGATTTGACCGTCAAGGTGGGTTTGGAATGGTGCGCAAGGTGCGCATTGAAGGGATGCATACAATCCCGCCATACGTTGCTTTTGCTGGGAAAGTGCCAAAGTCAAAGAGCATGCGTGAAGCAAGGGAGCAACAATCCGTAGAGGCCTTGGCATGCCCCGTAAACCATCTTGGCATTATTAAGTTTTTTGGTATTCACGCAAAAACTATGGAAGCGTACACATTGTGGTGGAATGGTGGTACATGGCTTGAAATGCGAAGATTGGATGAGAAGGTGTCATAGAGCGTTGACTGGCATGAAATGAAGCGGGTGTGGAAACTTACAGAGGACAATAAAAAACATCTTAGCTTGTTCCGAAGGCACAAGGCGAAGTTGGCGTGGGCTTTAGTGTATGTGACACATCTCATGCACAAGTCTTTGGTGCTACACAATGACCTAAACCCTCAGAATATACTGTTGCATTTCCCCGATTATTTGGATGAAGTAATCAACATCGGGATTTGTGATTTTGGAATTTCAAGTCGTTTTGATGAAGGAGCTCCTTCACATTATGGTATGATTCTGAGGAGAAGAAGCAGCAATCCTTACGAAGCCGTTGGTGGGTGGCTCCGGAGTTGTTTTATACGTTTGGGCCACGAAATTCCAGTACGAGCCTAGAGATTATGCAATCACAATATAATTATACAGTGCAATTAGACTCATATTCTATTGGAAAGTTGACCAAATGGATGAATCTTGTTAATATGGTCGAATACGATACGGATTTATTCAAGAGGCGCGAGGGATCCATGTACTTTGCCATGAAGTTGGGTGAACTCACTAACCCTGATCCAAAGAAGAGACCGACATCTACTGAGGTTACAAAGTTGCTCATGGGTAAACCGTGGTACATGAAGCCCCTGGAAGTAGTTTTCCGTGATTCAGTTTTTTAGTAGGACTATAGGAACTAATGTTATAAAGTCGGCTTCAAATTGTTGGCCACATTGTGCGCCTCTCATTTTGTAATAGCAATGTCAATATACCAAAAGATTTTATACCATGCGTAATGTCTTCCCAAAAACCAAGTATGTTGAATGCAGACCACCCCGTTCCGTTACTTCCATATATTGAATCTTGAATTTGGATTTTGGTGTTCAAACTTCATAGAATTGTTGGTTCAGATGTATTTGGCCACGTTTGCTTCCAAACTATTACGCCATAGATTTAGGAAACTGAAATTGAATTTGAGGCTCAAAAGATTTTCATCCAAAAGATGCCTTTTCGTAATGTCTTTTATAAATAATCGGACTTTACCCTATGACCCCTAAAGTTTCGAAAGTCCCCTTGGGGGACTCTTGAAATTTTGGGCCAGCTTCTATGAGCTCAATTTTTGGTGAAACTTTTTGAAATTGTCTCATAAGATAGAGCAACTTATTATCTCTATAAAAATATAATTTTTACTTCAATCGGTGCCCAGGAGCAAAAATTATGCTATAATAACCTTAAATCGGGCAAGACCGAGTAGCCCACAAAAATCTACAAAAAGTTGAAATCATTTTTTTTTTTTTCTTATACATTATATGTTTGTCTAAATGGGAATCTTTGATTCATTCCATTTGGATTAGTGATGTGAAAGTTCTGGAGCTTCTTTTTTTTTCCAAGCAATCAAAGCATTTTCTTGAAAAAAACTTTTTCTTTGACCTTGAATGCTAATAACCTTCAATCCATAAGGTCAAAAATCACAAAATTTTTACCACATGATGTGAAATAAGCGTAGTAGAAGATCCTACGTTTGGTTTCTAAAAAGATATATTTTTCCTACTTCTTTAAGTGAATGCAATAGAAATGGCAGTTTCGAGCAATTTTTAATGGAAAAAAGTTCTTGAGACTTTAAGGTTAAACAAGGGGCCACTGCAATCGCCCTGGATATGCGGTCACCCTGGAGCCGCGGTCTCTTGGTACCCGCAGTCGCCCCTCCCCTGCCTTTGGACCCGCAGTCGCCCTCCGTACGCGCCCCAGGGTGCCATCTGGGATATAAGAGGTCGCCCATCACCCGCGTTCTCTACTCTTGGCTTTGCGCATTGTCTCTCATCCACCTTGAAGTGGTTGAGTGCTTGATCGTGAGTTAGGGGTTGGAGTTTTAAAGGGCGTATTTTGATCATTTTGGCATCAGGGGAAGGAATATTCCTGTGTATTGCGATGGAAGAGGAGGCCCAACCTTCGCCGCCTGCTGTACCGAGATTAGAAGCTGGGAAAGAGTCCAAGGCGCTTTGAGGCAAGGATCGAAAAAAAAAAGGAAAAATCCACAAGAAGCACAAGGCCATCTTGATCCATCTGAAGATTAAGGCTTTCAAGGGTTGGAGAGATGAACCCGCGCCTTGGACTTATAAGACGGTTCAGAAATATGTGGACGGGTACCACATCGACAAGTTATTTCCGTTGTATCGTCACAAGTTCCACTTGAAGTCGAACAAGGTAAATCTTGCATATTGCAAGAACAAAGCCTTCCAAGAAAGATGCTGCGAGGTGTGGAAGGAACTTTATAAAGGCCTACAAACGTATCAAAACAACAATTTTTCTTTCTTTCTTGCAAGAATGGTGTATGCTGAAGTTGTATTGAGGAAGGAGGTGGATTGGTCAAGCATTAAGGAGATTCCGCTCGGGGTCCATCCAGGAGAATCAAGTATTCCTTGGGCAGATGTAGTGCCGGATGTGAAGGAATTGGTAACATCGGCGAAGCCTGGGAAGTTTTTCATTTCTGATGAAAATATAGTGTGGTCGGCGACTTCTAGCTCAAATGAACACACCCATGAATACAATGGATATTCTTTCCACAGTGACGATGATGACCTTCTCATGGAAGTCATGAACAAAGGTTTGGGCTTAGAAATGATTAGGAAGGGAAAAGTGAAGGTTGACAAGCCCATCACAATATCCCACATTGAGTGTCAAGGCAACAAGTGTAAGATCTGCTTTGCGTGAGAAGATGAACGAACTCCGTCAATTAAATGAGAATGAACTCTCAATACAAGTGGGTCCCGTTGTCGTAGATGATTTGAAGAAGCAGTTGGAGGAAATATCGAAAAGCATAAAAGAAAACAACAAGTACTTAAAGGATTTGAAAAAACATCACGATTTTTATTTCAGGCAACGTGAAAGTGGAAAGGTGTACTACATGGACGAGTATGTGGTATGGCAATCAAAGCACGATCTCCTGGAGCGTGAACATTAGATTTACAAGAATGAAAGGCGAAACCTCGATGTAGCAATAAAAAAATAAAAAAAAGAATATTACATCGTCGTTGTTGAATATGAGCCAAGTACCACTGCTGAAGAAGTGGCAAGGCTTTGTTCATTAGTGAAGCTACATACCATGAATGCAATGGTGGTACAAGAATCACTTCATCATTTGGAATCTAAATTTCGTTTTCACAAGGAATGGCAGAAGTTTCAGATGAGTACCATAGGAAAAACAGAGGCAGAGGTGGACGCAATGGGGCCGGGTTCCATTGAAAGCGACTTTTTTTTTAGCACTTAGTGGTACTCATAGGAGTAGAGTGGGAATTTTACATTTTGCCCACCCCTGTTTTGGATGTTAGACTATCAATTACCTTGAGTAAATAAATAAGTATAATATTTTCTCATTCAAAAGTGTTTATATTTCTTTTTTATGGCGTGTGTATGAAAACTTCTTAATTGGCATATTGCCCCATATGGGGGTGAAGACATTTTATGAGAAGTGTAGAGCTCTAAATTTCAAAGGATCTATGAAACTTGAGTTGTAATGTTTGTGTTAAAAAAGAATTTTGATAACAAAATGAAGATAACTTTTATAGATATGAATTGTAATCCTTGAAGGACTATGGAGTTTAGTATGGTATTTCTGATAATTCTTTCATGCTACATTGATACAATAATTTGAAATTTTGGCATGAATATTATAGGAATGATGGCACCCCCCATAATGTAGCTATGAAAGCTTGTTTCATGACTCCAAAAATATTGTAGACTTTAGAGCAGATTTTCAAGGATTTGCTGTGAAATTGGAGAGTGAATAAAAAAATTAACAAAAAAAACTAGTTATTTTTTATAGATTGTTTACATTGATAGCTTGGTACGAATTAAAGAAAATTTGAACTGCGGAATTCCAAATGACACCGATGAAAGTTAAAATAAGGAGTTTTATTTTACGGACCTTGAAGGAAGGAAAAGCTTATGAATTGGTCTAACTTGTCTTTTGCTCTTTTATTTGAAAATATCCAAATTAAAAAATAAAGAATGATAAAAATGTTTAGATGATAACATCTGTGTCGTTTTGAGAACCACTTCCTTCACCACGTTTGTAGGTGGATGACTCCCCAACACCAAGCTTACGCTTGGCACGAGTTCGTGAAGCTGGTCCGTCCGCCTTCAAAATGGATTCCAGGACGTTGGAATTCTTTAGAGCTTCGAGGGTCTTTGTGGTCTTTGGAGAGTGTTCTTCCAACAGAGTCAAGGGCTTGAGTTTGGTAATAAGGCCCGTATATAGAGTCTAAGTAAGACATGCTATCCAATTCATCCATGGAGTCCGTTGCATCTTGATTAGCCACCCTCAGTCCTTGAAAATTCCAACGGTGTTGTTGTGGATGAGGACCCCAATTGAAGGTTCCGGAGCTCTTATTGAAATATCCACCAAGGCACTGGTAGAAGAATGCCCTCCTCCCTTCCCTTAAGGCCCTTTTCCCATCAGCTTGACTCCAATTCTGACAATTTCTTCCGGATTTGTTTCCCAATTCAATTGGGAACTAGCAACTCCCTTTTCCAAATCATGGTTTCCTTGTCTCCAGCTCCAAAGCAAGTCTCGGCCCCACATTCTGATGTCTTCTGTCATATCACTGCTATGTTCACAAGAAGGAGGCATATAAGTCGTCAAGTTGAACATGGTGTACAAACGATCACGGAATGGTGCTAAACACAGAACGCAACGACATTTAATCAAACAGTGCATGATGAGACACTGAGGATGGTATACATGTGTATATGATCCAAGTGCCCAGCCACCTTCGGGGCCAAATTGCTCTAGACATATGGGACATTTGGTGTGGTCCAAAACAAACACTAGTAGAAAACGCAGGAATTTTGACAGAATTCTGTTGATTTGGTCATGTTGACCCGGTCACTGTTTTGTTGATTTCAACAAAAATCTGTTACAATTAACAGATTTTTGTTGAAATCAACAAAACAGTGACCGGGTCAACATGACCAAATCAACAGAATTCTGTCAAAATTCTTGCGTTTTCTACTAGTGAAAGGGTGAAGGATGTGGCCATAGTAGCTTTTTTTCTTCCACTTCGATATGGCTGGACATTTGTTTTTTGGGGTCCCAACCATTTTTTGTCCAATCAATGTTGGTCTTGTTCGCCAAGTCCATATTAGTGGGGAACATGTCCTCCATCAATGCCCATGACGTGAGACCGCACTCTCGTTTAGGCTCTTAAGCAACGAAGTTTCTTGAAATTTTCTCCAATTCCTTTGCAACTTGTTGTGCTCTGTCCATTGAGAGGATGCACGCGACCTTCCAATGATAGTATGTGGCCCCCAACTGTGACAACCGATCTCGAAGCATTTTGTTTTCTTTTTCGAGGTCCAATCTCGGCTGCGACTGTATGGAATGAGGAATCACAAGAAACGAGAGTGAATTGTGGGTCTCCTGGAGATCATTTGTGGTAGTATCTTCCATGATTGCTGTAAGAAGCGCAGTTGGAGTCATTGAAGAATACTTGGCACGCTTGGCAAGAGGAGAATGGTGAAGCAAATCATCGGTGAGGTCGCCTACAACCTTATCCAAATGATGTGAATCCGGCTCAAGAAAGGCGTCATCCATGTCCGACAAAGTAAAAGTGTCTTGTACTTTGTCTTTGAGGCGTTGCAGTTCTATAGATTGTTGAGAGAGGAGACCATTTTTGTGTGCACACTCAGATTGCAACTTCCTAACATTGCTTTGCAGCAAAGCAATGTTAATGTCCTTGGTCTTTAGGAGGTCGAGAGCCTTAGCTAGAGTCATTGTGTTGTCAGTTCAACTCACTATAGATTGAGGGATGGAAGCACGGACAACTGCTTCCATGGGCATGTCATCGTTTGGACCAAATTCAAAGACGTTGTTGGCATCTTGTGCTGGCAATGGTGGGTCCGGACTTGCTGCTGAAGTTGACTCTGGCCCAATTCGCGTGATTGAACGTCGCACCTTTGGGAGGTTTTTCACTCTTTGATCTTGTGACGTTGAACGGTCCTTGTCATTTTCAATCTGAACTTCGGTGGGGCCCATAGTGTCCACAGTATCTTGTGCTATCTTTGGCTTCCGCGTACCGTCAGAATCAGGATCTTCTTTAGAATCATCACTGTGAACTTCAGTAGCTATTCTGTTTTTAAGAGCACTTCGAATAGGCCTAAGTCCCCCGTCTAGAAAAGCCATAGCACCTCTTGGTATTGATCCGCTTGTTGGACGTGCCACGTATGTAGTTTCCTTGACTGTGCTCCAATTGACCTCCTTTTTTAGGGCCACCTCAGCATATGCTCCTCTAGCGATGAAGAGAGGTACTTCATTCCTGTCTATGTTGGGGGTTTTATAAATAGCCTGCCACAATTATATACACCTTTGAGTGAAGTCTAGATTTTCACAATGCTTCAGATTTGCCTTGTTAGTGTGACGGTTGTAATAATGGCGCCACGCCGGAAACATCTTGCTGATGTGACACCATTCGATGTAGTCTTCGCGAGTCTGCATTGTCCATGGTTCTGGCTCCTCATTCCACCCTTTAAAAGCAATGTGATTTTCACTATTCAATACATGTAACCGCTTCTTATGAATGGTGCCCTTGCGCTTCCGAGTCCTGTCTTTGGCAGCCTTCTTGAGGCAAGCAGGAGTGCGCATCGTCTGAAGGAGAGGAAGTGACCCATCACTATTACCTCTGGTAGCCATAGGATCTCTGTACGTCGAGAGCTTGCGATAACACAAGCTTGGATGAATGAAGTAAGAAGTAAATATTCAACACAAGGATCACGCATGTAGCCACTAAAGGATACAAGACAGAGAGCCAAAGTGGAGAATGAAGGTGAAGAAAACCGTATGGGCGCATGGATATATAGGTGGGTGAGCACAAGTGCACTTTTTTTAAGGACGCGTTCTGGGCGACTTTGGATCCAGCTTGGGTGACTTCGAGTCCATATGGGGTGACTTCGGGTCCATATGGGGCGACTTCTGGTCAAATGGGGCTACTTTGGGTCCAAGAGGGGGCGACCGCGGGTTTGAGCGTCCACCCAAAGTCGCCTCAGCCGCGGTCTCCCTTACCCGCATTCTCCCATACCCGTATTCTCCTATCCGCGGTTGCCTCCATCCGTGTTTTCCTACCCACGGTCGCCTACACTTGTGTTCTCCTATCCGCGCTCGCCGCAACCCGAGGTTGCCCTTACAACAAAGTCACCCCTACCCGCGATCGTTGTGTACCTGCAGTTGCCCGTACACGTCACACCCTCATGCGCCCCTGAATGTGCCACGCGGATGCCACATGGCATCCACGTGGCTTAGGTAAAAGGAAGGTAAATTTTTGAAAAGTCAAAGGTAAATTTGACTTTATGTGATGTTGCGGAGGGTCTGTTAGATGTCGCGTGACGTCTGTCTGTCGCGATGTTGCCAGGTCCGGCAGAACAACCCTGGTCCTTAAGAAGCAAGGTTGCTATTCTGTGAGCTTGCGAGCGTGAGCCTGTGAGCCTGTGAGCATACAGTTTTTTAGACTGAATGCTAGGGTGGGACCTATGCCCGTATTTATGGAAAATACAGCAGTAGGATAGAAATTCTAAAATAATGTTCGGATTTTGTCTACCTGGATTGCAGATTACCATGCAAATGTCAGATCCTCTTCTAGGCACCGAGAGGTCCTACAATGGTTTAGAACATTGATCACCACTCCAAAAATTAAAAGCAACAAAGCTCTCTTTGTCTCTAACCAATTTAGGCAAATCAAGGGTCGCTCCTCCTAAAACAAGTAGTAAATGATTGTATCTATAGCATGGATATCACAATCAAAACCATGACAAGATATTGACAATAGAAATCTAGATCTGAGGACCATGAGCTAGTACCTGTATTGCCATCATTTTCCAAATACATAAAGTAAGGTGTAGAAGATGGAGACGTAGATCAAACAAGAATGATCTATCTCAAAACAAGATCACGTAGACGAAGAAGACATTGAGTGAGAATGAACACTGCTATCACTGCTAGAGGTCTCCTCATCTGCTTCTTCAGCTTCCACATCTATAAATTCCAACACCCTAGGGTCTAAAGGAGTAGCCTTATTCCGTGTAGGGAGAAGGCGTTGGAATGCAAATTCAACTGCTAACGCCTTGGCATAGGGGGGTAGTATGTACGGTTCCTCCGGCCTAAGAAAAAATCCGGGCAAAGAGTAGAATGGCCAGTGTTGCGCCTCATTACTAATCATGCTGCATGGAAAAAAAAGAGTTATAAATGTCTTAAGATAGGCTAAAGTGAAATGAACATGAAAAAATGCAAATTCAAAAAGGACTTACTTACTGAATCAAGATTTTTTAATAGTATGTTGAACCCCAACCTCCCCTGCAACTGGATTGTCAGAGGCCAATGTCACAAGTGTAGGTGTTACAAGAACAACTTGAACTGGACAAATGAAAAGAACCAACATTGCATCGAAGATGGCCTTGTCTTCTTCTAGGGCTATAATGTGCCTGTCTAGAAGCCTACAAGCGTAGATGGAGGCCCGTAAAACATAAACATGGAATTGAAATTAAAATATGACTAGATCAAGTGCAATAGCTTTGAAATGTAATTTGCATCATTAACACGTGAAGGGTTGGTTCTACAATGTACCAACTGAAGCCGTACAATCTACAACCATGTCACCCAGGATAGATGACGCTGCAATGAACATGGCCATAAATCGAGGGTCCTTTTCACGTGCCCCTATCTACGGTGTACTCTTGTCCATGGCCATTGTCTCCGAGGTAGTAAAGTTCTGCATAATGTCGTCACGCTCAACATCCACCTCGAGTGCAAGCAATGTCGGACAGGGCTGGAATGCAAACTTTGAAGGACCAACGTTTGGCAAGTTCCTCACAAACAACTGAATTCCGAAACGCAACGTCTGCAGAACAAAAGTGATCAGTGTCACTTTAGCTCTTACCAAAATGCAAAAATATTGAAGTGAAGCTAAGAACTTGGCATGAGAGGGGACATTACCGTCAATGAACGATCCAAGGGCGACATTAAGTGCAAGCGGTTTGCCCTCCATCATTCTTTCCGTAATTTGAAAGCATAGGAATCTGCATAGCTACGGATGTCAGCTTGGGCTTGGGCCCTATAAGGATAAATAATAAGTAGTGCCCCATCATCCTGAAAATGTCCATCGGCGAATTCAAAAAGAAATTCAGGCCAGGAATCGAAGCGCTGATTCCACTTTGGAATGGCAGAAGGAGGCTTGGACACACTAGGAACAGGTAGCCCTTCAGGCATGTCGGCGATGATGAGGTCTACCTGTGGCAACGTACTCCAAACTCCTTTGAAGGATCAATCCTTATCCGCCGCGTGCTGCAATTAAGAGGAAGTTTAGTATAATACACAAAATAGATAACATGTGAGTGAAAATAGAATTGTAGATGAGAGGGGAGGGTCGCACCTTTTCCATGAATTTCAGTATGTCATGGTATAGCGGAGGCAATGGATTAGCAAAAACTACTGTTAGAGACGAGTTGCAAATGAATTCATCAATGGAGATGTCACTGTCATTGACCAAGTCAATGACAGTGGATCTACAAACTAAGCCTGCTTTCGTGAGTGCTAATCGTTTTGTTCCACGCTTTGAGCCTCTAGAAATGGATGTCTGTAGTTGAGAACCTTGATTCACTACAAATGAACCAACTATCGGTTGCTTTGAAGTCAGCTCCACATTCTTCTCCTTAGACATCACCTTCACCTTCTCAACAGTTTTGGCCTTCTTCTTTGTCACTCGTTGAAGCACCTTATCGACGGCCTCGGAGTTCTTCACGGCAATCTTCTTATCGGCCTCCTCCCTCCTCTTCATTGCCTTTGCTCTAGCATCCTCGTCTAAGCCATTGAACTCGTCGTACTCAGGCAGAATTTCTTGAGAGTCAATTAAACGTTTCAATTGCTCCTCCGGTAGAGGTGTGAACTTAGGAGGGCAGTCCAAATACCATACTCCGGACTTTAAGTGAGCACTTGTCCACCACCGCAACTGTGAAGGAGAAAACATGCAGTGTTCGCTGGAAACGTCTAGCCATGTACCTAGAAATGGAGGCAAGTCGCGCTTCACAATTGCTGCTTTTGGAAGCAGCTCGTACTTGAAGTACTTGACAAGGTAGATGCGTCTTAGAGCTATGAAATAATGGAGATCCCCGGAAAACGAAATTTGGTTGCACTTGACAATAATCAGTTCAAATCAAAAAATACCTGAATATTACTCGCTTGACCACGAGGTCAGAACCCTTATGCTTCAGAAACAAATCAGACTTTTTGAAGACATCGTGGCCTCTGAAGTGCGAAAGGAAAGAATGATCCCAGAGTCGAATTCTCCAACCCTTGATGTATTCAGCTAAATCCTTGAGCACTTGAGGCGAGTCCATGGCCAAATCCAGATTATCCTTCTTGATGATATTGTCAAACATTTCTGTTGCTGCATCCTCTATGTGAACATTCAAGAGATCAAAGCGGTGAGCAGTAAGCATCAACATGCAAGTCAACACCTGTAGATAGATTTAAATCATGAATTCAAATGTTGTAGGGGACAATGGACTAAACATCATATTCAAAATTTTGGGAGTATTGGATCCTCCCAAAATAATATTGTCGATTTTAATATCAATACAAATGGAGTTTCTATAGATAATTTAGGTTGACAAATAACATAATTATTAGTTTTTGAGTGCAATTTCTACTAAAATGAGAGTGTATTGACACAAAGAGTCTGTAGTCAACATGAGTTGAAATTCGGAGATTAATGTTTTCATTAATATACATAGAGATCATGCCATATGGAACACCAAATCATGAGCTCTACAGTTGGTTGTAAGGGGTTATTTATCTCATTTAGGCGATCCAAGTTCGATTCCCATTCAATTCGCATGAGCGACTAAGAGACATTCCTGACTTGGTGTTGCTTAATGACTTATGCAGGCAATTAGGAAAGTTGTAACAACCAAATAGCCCCCTAAGTATCTGGAATGTGACAAGTGCTTAACATGGCTATCAAAAACAAAGTGGTTATACACACTACTCATTTTTTCAATTGCATCACACTTTCAAATTTAATGTTCATAGATGTTATAACATACATGCTCTCGAAAAATAAAGTAAAAGGATGGCAAAAAGAGAAAAAATTAAACTCAGAAGTACATAAAGAAATACATTAAAATTAAATTTGAATATTTTTGTTTTATAAAAACAAGACATATATTTCAAAACATACAAGCAATACCAAACTGTAAATCCAAACCAACAAAATTCAAACCTATGCCATCTATTACAATATATAAATTCCATCTATTATACACAATATAAATATGTTAAATACAAAACAAAATATGCCACATATACACATATATGGGTATGGCTTCTCAATTATATGAAACCAAACTCTGGTTGATGACTTCAATTTGTATAGCAGGGATCTTGATCATGCACTGTACAGTGTCTTTTTGGATCCTCGACTTCCATGCTGTCATAAGAACATCCATATGTTGCCAAACAGGAGGTTCAGTTTCATCAACCTTCCAACGTAGACCTCTTTCGATGTCCCATCCGATGTAGAAATCTTGAACATCCTGATTCCTTGATGTTGGGCGGAAGTATTGAATAAGAACACAATTCGGATTCTCTGGATTGGAGTTCGGATTAGACAATGCCCTTGCAATCCAAACTGGGTGAGAGTCACCATCTGTGGGTCGAACTGCAACAAAATAGCCTTCGAACAAATCTCGAGCCACTCGGAAGGATGGATTTGGACGACCACTCAATGGCCCAACGTATGGGTCATCCTCCCCAAACTCTTCACGCTCCTCACTGTCATCGTCTAATTCATCCACTTCACTTGCTTGAATACGTGTAGTTGGCCAAAAACCGTCCCTCAAAATATGAAAGGTAGGTAACGGTTCCATCAACGCTACCTTCACGCCACGCCAATACTTCACCAAATGCTTGTAACGTCTTCGATAATCTCCGGTGACGTCTGCATTGCATAAATTGTCCCAATATTTCACAAACCCCGTCATACCTTTGACAATATCTTCCAAGCCTTTCATAGGCTTCAGCGGAACAGGCAAAGGTGCACCGCGTGGCCACAAACTTCGCCCTTCAGCATCTTCTTTCCACAACTTAATGCCTCTTCCCTCTTCCCCTAACCAATCGGCATCAGTGCAAAAAATTTTGTACGTCATGACAGGCCACCCCGTTGAATCTAGATAGAACTTCAATTGATGTGGTCTCGTGTGCCCAACAAGGATGTCATCGCCATCTACAAATGACCCTGCTATAAAACCCTTGAAGTCGGGCACCTCTTCAATAAGGTGAGGAATGGTAGGGACGGAATCCACATCCATGACCAACTTCATTAGCGCCGGTATTGTTGGGAAGTTCTCCTTCTTCAAATCCATGCTCCATCTTCCAAATAGCGCATCAATATCGTCATGCGTATGACCCACAATCATGAAGTTCACATAGACTTCTCGGAAGATCTTGTTTGCAACAAGTAGAGACCAAAAACAGAAAACATATCTATTCTTATTGTCTCCAGTGGCATTGTCCATTTGCACGTTTAAAATGGGCGGTAGCCGCGTGGCTGGAGTTAAGGTATTTGGTGGCGGCGGTAACGACCCATAGCACATGTCCGTACCCTCTAGCACGGCCTTAAATAAATTTGTGGACTTTGAATTTGCGAACAATTCCCGAGAAGAAGACTTTGGCGCTAACTCTAAATCTCGCAACAACTTTGCCATCGAACCAATGGTATAGTTGGAGTCATGCGAGAAGACATCCAAGCCGTAATGTGCGTAGCGCACATCTGCATGGCCATGCGCAATCATGCCCGTCATAGAAACGGGTAGCTTCATGAGGCCATCAAGTTCTTTACACTTGTGAGAAAAGACCGGACAAGCGGTTTTTGCATGGTCCATCTTGTCGTGTATGATTGTAACACATTCATGCGGAGAATTGAATGACAAGTCGCGGTTAATGTAATACACATCCCTGTGGGCACGAGCAATGGTGAGATGCTTATTCAATCTCCTACACTACTTCATAGAGGTTTGGGATCCACTGATAGCACCCTTGATGAGCCCATTATATTTGTCACAAGTAGCGCACCGAGCAAAATTATCTCCTGGCTTCTTCACATCATACTCTGGGAACTTGGTTGATCTAATCTTGCTCAAGTTCGAAGTTGAAATCCCTTCAAACCAAAAGCCGCATTGGTTTCATTAAGTCTCTTCAACTGATCCTTCCATTGAAATGAGGCCGGAAGAATCCTAGACACAATCTTGTCACCTTCCTTCAAAGTCCATGTACGATGCGGCATGTGATCGGCCTCCTTATCTAGGATGCACTTCAAAGAAGCTGTGGCTTGTTTGTTATGCTCTCTAGGCTTCAGCAGTCCCGTATTACCGTGATCCCTTGCTTCTCGTTGATCCATCATGTATTTCATGTAGCGATAGAATGTAGACTCAGCAACCCCCGCAATATGCATCCATGCGTGCAAACACACATCTATCTCTTCAATTGTCACCATCTTTCTTTGGCGTGCACCTTCATGAATATGTCTGTGCACATCAGTCTTCATGAAAGCTCTGTGCTTGAAAGTAGAATTTCGATACATGCGTTCTCGAAAAGCTCGAATTTTTTCCCTAGAAAACGGTTGAACACAATTCTTGCTGCAACACACTTTGCTGGACACCAAGTTAATTGACTCCTGCGTTAGGAGGTCTTTTGTTTTGACAGCGGTTTCACGAGGCGGGTTTCTAATGGCACTTGCATATGGTCTTGTAGATGCCGCAGAAGGCGGGTTTAGAAGTGATGCTTGAAGACGGTTGAAACTGGCTCTAGCCTCATGATCGTGCAGACTTGCTCCACGATAATGAACCAGTTGAATAGGCCAAGCTAGCAATGTGTAAACACGTTCCTCTGGAAGGTCCACTTCAGAATGTGACACTGAAATGTGCACTGATACATGAGTGTCACCGAGAGGCCCATTGGCACCAAGAACAAGATCAGAGTTAACGCTATGGCAGGTACCTTCACCAACAAGCATGCCCTCAGCATTATACAGCTTAACACACTTCGTATTCCATAGCCAACGCGGAATACCTTCACACTCAGGAACACCAGCATTCATTTGTTGGAGAACCTAGAACTCATCGTCCGATAAGTCCATGCCCGTGGCTGGATCCTCTGTAGAATCCATGACATCTGAACAACAAAGTAAAACAAAAAAGCTATCAGGTTCTTAAAGAACATAAACCATAACCGTCACGACAATTCTAATAATTAGTTCTCAAACGCTGTTGATCATAGGTTCATCATGAATTCTGTGCAATTATTAGAATCCATAAATTGCAATTCAAATTCAAGGCACGTAAAGGACGTATGCATCATAGCACGACAATGGCCACTATGCAATTTAGTAATTATTCAAGTACATCGTCCTTCTAGCGCGACTAGCGCTAGAGTGCAATCAAGTGACCATCCATGGAGACCATCTGCATTTTAGCGGGACTAACGCTAAAGTGCAATTGGGTCATAATATATAGACAATATATAAATTTTACCTCGACTATCACCAAAGTGAAACAAGTTAATTTTCCGTAGAGCACATAGGAACTTCAGTGCTAGTCACGCTATAGTGCAATAGATGATCTTCAATGGACAGAACCTGCGATTCAACGCGACTAGCCCAATAGTGCAGCCGGGTCATTTTACAGTGACTACATATGCAGTTTAGCGCTAGTCGCGCTAAAGTGTAACCAATTCATTTCACAAATACTGAAAATGCACTTCAGCGCGACTAGCGCTAAAGTGCAACCCATTGACCTTACATATATAGCATATGCACTTTAGCGCGACTAGCACTAAAGTGCTGCCTGTTGACATTAATTACATGGTATATGCACTTTAGCGCGACCAACGCTAAAGTGCAATCGCCTCAATTTACAATGAATGCACATGCATTTTAGCGCGACTAGCGCTAAATGGCAACCGGTGGTTGTACATATACTGCATATGCACTTTAGCGCTAGTCGCGCTAAAGTGCAATGGTGTCATTGTACAGGCCATGCATGTCCATTTAAGCGAGACATAAAATGGCATACCGCTCATTTTATATACATGGCATATGCACTTTAGCGCTGGTCGCGCTAAAGTGCAATCGATCCTTTCCACAGAGAATTCACATGCACTTTAGCGCGACTAGCGCTAAAGTGCAGCCCATTGACTTTAATTACATGGCATATGCACTTTAGCGCGACTAGCGCTAAAGTGCAATCGCCTCATTTCACAGCGAACGCATATGCACTTTAGCGCGACTAGCGCTAAAGTGCAATTGGGTCACTCTACAAAGAATGCACATGCACTTTAGCGCGACCAGCGCTAAAGTGCAATCGCCTCATTTCATAGTGAATGCATATGCATTTTAGCGCGACTAGCGCTAAAGTGCAATTGGTCGCACAACAATCCCGTATTTTACAGAACTAACTCATTCTTAACAATAAATATTACTATTTTTAGTAACTTCAAAAATTAAGGCATCACTCTTAGACAGTATCATATGTCTGTCATTGTAAATTGGGTAACAACCTTACGTAATGAAAATCCGGTGCATTGGAAGAGAAGGAGCATGAAATGCACACTTGATAAGTGAATACCTACGCAATCAGTTGCCCTTGTGAAGCAAATGGAAATTCATGTAAAACTTCCTTGAAGTTCGTGATTCAAGTTCCAACACTCATTGAGAAGGTACAAGCACATTACCAAAAACAGGATGAGATGAAGTACCTTCTTAGGAAGGAAGCGGATACAAACTACACGGTCGTGATGCGATCCCGAAGAGAAACTCCTGAATTCTCCACAGAAAATAACAACGCTAGTACAACACGCACACAAAGAGAGCAACACGCACAGAAATTGACTTGGTTGAAGAGAAAGGTGGACAGAGATGGCTGCATCTTGGTTGACGATGCACAAAAGATTTCTTGGCGGGAATAAAATTGCGCCAACCCATGCCATGAGTTTGAAATCCATGCTTCTAATTTCAGGAGCCTCGGGATTCCTCATGCCTTGGGCAGCTGTAAACTATGAAGAGCCATCTAATTCTAGAATAAACCACAACCTTCACGGATGTTATGGGGCGAGCAGCTTTTCAAGGATTTCCTTTATTAAAGCTTGTTGACTTCCGTCCTTTGACGTGTCCTCTTACAATTGGAAAAATGTCATCAACGGTAGGTAGAATTCTAATTTATAGCCTTATCCTAATTTATTTGCCTTTTCCGCACTTCTTTTCTGGAATACTTAATTAGCACACAGTACATACTTTTGCTTATATTAAGTGGATTCTCGCTTTCTTGGAATGTCATTGGGCTCTTTTTGAAGTCAATTTTCTTTGTATAGTGTAAACGTTAGGAAAATTCCTTTTCCTTTTATAGTAAAAAAAACTTTACAAACAGGAATATGGCTCTGAATAATTATTTTCTATAGTACTCAGATTCTACTTTACCGTCAAGACTTTCAGAGTTTAGGTTCTGGAAGCTCAGAGTGAGGTTAGGGTTTAGGGTTTAGGGTTTAGGGTTTAGGGAACTAATAATGTACCGGAACCGTCCCAAAATGATCTTTTTGTTAGACAAAATGTTCCGGATTAAGACTAAAAATAACATTTTAAAAGCTTGTTTTGCACTACATATGGAGTTTGGTGCACTCCTATTGCCCTTGAAATTTTGAGTTTTGAAGCCCTTTTTAAAGTGTAGTTTAGGATTATTGAAACGTGAAAAATTTTGGGTATTTTCAAGGAGCACCAAGGGTTATTTAATTATTGAGTGTGAGGTCGTCATTTTGTGGGTAGTTAGTAAATGTCAAAGACCATATGTGGACCTATATTTTGCCTCCCAAAACCTTCATCTCCTTCAATTAGATAATATTCAAAGAGATGCAAAAAATAAAAACAAATAGTGTTGATTGACCCCTTCAACCATTTTATTTGTCTTTTGATTAGTGATTGTATAGATGGAGGGGAAACTATTGCTTGGAATTGTTTTGTTAGTCCTACAGAACAACCAGAAGTTAAATTTGACCAATTTGCAGCTCGCAAAGTTTAACAAGAAGATCATTTTGGGACAAAAAATGAAGGCCAACAGGAAGAACATTTTGGGACGGAGGGAGTATGACAATATTAAAAATGAGGTCAATTTCATCACATGCCAACAAAAATTGGGAATGATTGTTCATTGTTCTTTTGAGGATCACATGTAGGAAAAAAATTGCCACCACATGGAAAAACAAATTCATGCACGAACTTCAAAAAATTTCTAGGTGAAGGGTTTTGGATATTATAATTTAAATTTTGTTGAGACATCAAATTTAACAAGTGTAAAATAAATTGGGAGTAATTTTGTGATGTACCTTAAAGACACTTGTGTATAATAGAATATAGTTAATCACGTATATCACAATAATGAATTATTTATTTTGAAACTCACTATTACAAACATGCATATACACTTGGATTCTATATTCTCATGAATTGTAAGTAGTAATATTCTTAAAAATTCTTCCGGTACTTTCTTCATACATTTCATGATCAAATACATGAACTCTTAATACTCAATCAAATAAAGTATAGCAAGAAAGTGACATTGCTTTCATATTGCAATTGAATTTGTGTAAAAACATTTAAATTTGTAACATCATGAACTTTAACTATTTTAAATGTTTACAACTTGTTGTGGCTTTAAGCTATGAAGTTCATGAATTTTTTTAATTAGAACCCTTAAAGTAATGGAAATGAATAAATTCATTTCAAACTTCTTCATAGAAATACAAATTCATAGAATATCTACAAAACACCATATTAAAAAAATACACACAAGTTAGAGAAGTAATACAATAACCATTAATACAAGACAAATAAATGAGAAACCACAATTTGATGTACTTCCGTGTGTTGCGTGTATTTAATGTTTGAAATCTAATCCCTTAAAGACCCGAGGAATTTTGAACAATATACAAATGTGTTTTAAAGAAATCTAAAAATATTTCTTGAAGTTTGCATCAAAGAAGACCACTTGAAGCATAATGAAAAAAACCCATGTACATGTTTAGAAATTTAAAACTATTTTTAGATATGATTCAAATGAAATTTGAAGAGTTATCTTGAAAAAGGTTTTAACAATATAATGTCTACCTCTAGCATTGAAAATTTCTGTAAGTAGTCTATTTTTTTTGGTAAATTGATTGGTGGAAAAATACATGCATTTTAGAGATGTGAAAATGAACACCTTTTAGAAATAGTTTAGGATTCATTACTAATTAAATACTAAACAATTTGTAATATATTCTCTTAATTTTTGTATAATATTAATGTTGGATTTGAACATATTTACAAATTCATTGAAAGGCAATCCAAACTAGTTTGCACAAAAAATTAGAATTCGATTTAAGAATTTCCAATCGACAATTTCCATTCCAATACTAGGAAATGACAAAAAATGGTTCATCAAATCTTTAGTGATGAAAGCCCAATTTCTAAAAAAGTAGCATGAATATACTGAGAAGTTTGAATCGAGAACTTTTACTTCTGTGAGAGTTTTAGAATTGGTTTTGGAAAAAAATGTAGAATTTGCAAAGTACATGAACACTTTAAATCTATGGGAAACTAATTTTATGCTACTTGTAGGCAATTGTTTACACAAAACTACCTTCTTCTTTGATATGCCATATGCTGTAGTTTAAGAATTTCAAAGCACAAAACACATGAAATAAACTAATAAAATGAAAAAAATAAAAAAATAATGTAAGAGTTGCCAATACCCTGAACTTTGAGAATTCATGCAAAAACCTAATCCTTGCTACTTTTAGTAGGTCCTTTTCTACGCAAGAAAACTAGCATTCTTTTCAAAAAACCATGTTAGTACTGTAGTGAAGAAATTAGAGCCATCTCCCAAACACACAATATAAACCTTAAACCCTGAATATAATACTTTGAATTTTGATGAAATATTTTTTTCATTGTGTTCCATTTTAATTCTATATTCTAATAGTACCATTGCCCTTATATATTCAAAATCATATTTTAGAGGTAAAAATGAATAAACATGAATTCTCATGTACAAATAAATTACGTTCTCTTAAGACTTTGTATGCTCCTTTTTCCAAATCTATAAAATCATATGATTATTCTGCAGTTATTTAAAAATTTATTTCAACAATAGAGCCTATTGTTGCTCAGTAAAAAATCCAAATGAATTATGAGATATGTCTTATTCTAGTAGATTTAAGTTTGAAATCAATAGGAATCTTTATTTAATATACTGATTTTCCAGTTATACTTGAAGGGGTAGGAAATAGCCTTTGTTCTACTAAAATGTTAAGATGCATTATAAAAAACAACTTAGTTATAAGAATGACGTAATAATGACTCTCAAACAATGGTAGTAAAAAATGATTTGTGCATCCTATGCAAATGATTAGATCAAGTAGAGCCTTGTTTAGTATTTTTTAATCTTTTTTAACCAAAAAAATATTATAATATATTACAGTTTGAATATTTGTGATTTCCATATGAAACTTTTGGTTGCTTACAAAAATCTTACATTTTTATCATAGGAATTTTTGATAAAGTGAAGATTATTTTATTATTGAACTCATTTTTGAAGGATAACACAACAATTTCACTATATCAAATATATTGTGAAGAGTGAGGCGTATCGATGTCTGGACTTTAGGGAAGTCCCCAAATGATCTTGAAGAAAAGAAAAGGATTATGGTTTAGGTGTAAAGATGCAATTCATTTTTGGTGGAAACAAATCTTTTTAAGGGGCTTCAATAGGGGATCTTAATATCCGCGAAGAGATTAAAGTTTCAAGTAATTACACATAATCATTAGAAAATGTTGCCTTTATTATTATTTTGCCTACATCATAAAGAATAATTTTCAAACCATTAAATAGTATTTATTTCCTCAGAAGGAGGTTCATAAATGAAAATGAAAATTCTAATCCTTGCTACGTAAACAATACTTATTATTCTGAGTTACTATATTCTAAAACATGAATGCAGTGTTAGATGTTGACAAAATAGGCTAAATGGGCCAAGATAATTGAGACATATTCGATATATGCTTTACACAACAATTTGTATATGAGTAAGGGTCAGGGTAAACAATGCACAGATGCGTAACTATGAACTCTGAACTCTAATAGGGGGTTATGGATTTGTATATGTTTTGTGAACCCCGTATGTAATAAATTGTTACAATTATTTATACCAAATGAATGACTAACATTTTGGCCTTCATAGATATTGACCAAGGATATTAGAAATCACATCCTTACAATAAAATATTTGTTTTTATTCAAAAACTACAGGTATCTTTGCAGTAATAATGAAAGATTTAGTTTGATTCAATTTTTGGTTATTTTTGTCTTGCATTCACGAATCGGATTTCTAGGAATTATGCATCTTACAGTCTAGAGGACTAGTTTCACTTGGAAGGCAAGTGTCATCCACAATATTGCAAAGGGTGTAAACCACGACAAGGAGGGTATCAACCACGACATTGTAAGACGGATATTGGCTATAGTATTTCAAGGCGGTCATCACAAATGCCACTATGTTAGGGTATTGAATGGCGGATTTCATTCAAAGCAAGACAAGGGTAAAAATATGAGTTTAGGGTGTAGCAAGTCGGGTATTGGTAAATTAGTGCCAGGTTATTGCAAGGCAATTATTGGCAAGGTATGACCATGGTATTGCAAGGCGGTTATTGGCACGGTATGGCCGTGGTATTGCAAGGCGGGTATTGGCACGATATGGCCGTGGTATTTCGAGGCAGGTATTGACAAAGGTATGTCCAAGGTATTTCAAGGCGGGTTTGCAAGGCGGGTATTGACAAGGTAGGGCGAGGGTATTGGAAACCTGGTATTGGCAAGGTATGGCCCGGGTTTCGCAAGGGTAAGAGCTAGTGTGGTCTGGGTTTCGCAAGGGATTTTGCTCTTGTTTTGCGCTAGGGTTTGCTTCCGCAGTTGTTCAATTTTTTGGTGATTTTGGCGAAGTTAAGGTCGTGGGTGGTTGTGGTTGAACCTCGGCAGCTTGTCACGGAGCATGCTCGAAGCGGTTCCGTAACTTTGTGGAGCGATTCCGCAACTTCCAAGTTCGATTCCGGAAGTGCGAAGATTTCTTTTGCAGTGCCTGGAGCGTTGCCGCAAATGCGTCAAGCGATTCCGCAAGTTTAGGGTGCGTGGAGCGATTCCACGAGTGCTTGCTTCCTCGGAGCAATTCCGCAACCGCCTGGAGCGTAGAAGTGTCTGGAGTGTGTAAGTTTTTGGATTCCGATTTAGGGACACAGCGTGCTTCCAGGTGAGCTTTCCATTTTTTCTTTCAAATTTGGATTTTGGATTCCTCCGATACTACTGTTACTTTGCAGTTTATGAGAGTCTTGTTCCGTAACGAGCGTCGCCTTCGGGTATAGGGTCGTCGTGAACTTTCACGTTTTTTTTGTTTTTTGTTCCTGTGAGTTTCTGCGCCACTTGAAATTTGGGATTGCAGAGTTCCGTTTGAGTCCAATTTGCACTTCTGAAATCTGAATTGTGCGTGGTTTGGTTTAGGGTTGGACTTCTCCGACTCATACCGGAGCT
Organism: Antitrichia curtipendula; assembly: GCA_951230915.1. Classification (NCBI taxonomy): domain Eukaryota; kingdom Viridiplantae; phylum Streptophyta; class Bryopsida; order Hypnales; family Leucodontaceae; genus Antitrichia; species Antitrichia curtipendula. Next base: position 19,206,005 of record OX579637.1, on the reverse strand, counting down.
TCCTCGGAGCGATACCGGAAGTGCGTGGAGCGTGAAAGCTGAGAGAATTGGAAGTCCCAGAGCGTGCTTCGAGTGTGCTTGAAGGTAAGCATTTGCATTTGTCTTTCAAATTTGTATTTTTGGATTCCTCCGGTAATACTGTTAATTCTGCCTGACTAGGTATTAGCGCCATGCAAATGTGTCCAATTAGTTTCAGCACTTCAGTCAGTCAGTAAGTGAGCCACTGAGGACGTCTGAATAATCAACAAATCAACTTGACAGTCTTCAGAGGAGAGAAAATAAATGGTATGCTAATTTGCTCACAAGTAAGGGCAAATTAATTGTAAATATACTCACACGAAGAAGACCTCCAACGCATGTACATTTTGTGAAATGCAGTGTTTTGTGATTCATCAAAGCTCTCCCAATTGCGCACATCTGCTTTCCGCATTTGCAATTCCTGTACTTGAATCAGTTTTTACTGGATGTTGATTCTCAAGCTCCATGTCTGAAAGAAAGTTTGAATTACTCATCTTATTGTTAATCTTAGGCGTCAGACGTATTTCTCTGTGGCAAATTAGCAAATACTGGAAAGCATCTCGTTAACTAGCACCCTAATTTCTTCAGTTTGAATTAAAGACTTATGGAAAGTGGAGTCACGTTGTTCAATATAAACTGATTAACGTAACTTGCTGTTCACGGGGATGTCTTGCGGGCTTCAAAAACTGTCGAATTCGATGTTAAGCACTCTTAGTTGTGCAAGCACTAACTGATAATTTGTTGTATCTGCAAACAGGTCATCGTGAGGTGAATGCAAGTTCCGGAATTACGGAGTTTGTGAAGGCCACGGAGGGGCAAATTATACCCTCTATCTCAGGTAATTTCTACCTGCTTCTGCTCTTGCATTATGTTTCCCGTTCTTATTCTGAAGTCAAATTCCAAATGTCTCCCATTCGAACCCAGTAGCTTCATCAGATGATCTTGTCAATATTGATAGCAACCATTGGAAAACACAGTAGCAACTGTAGATCTGTCTAATATGAAACTGTGTCATCGAGTTCTTTCACAATGTCGTAGCTCAAAAGTTGTCCGAAATAATCAACTTGAACCCTGAATTCACATGCAATATTGCTGGAAGCAAACCCTAGATCCAACATCAAATTCCAGACCCTAAACCGCAGCAAGTGACCCTTGGAAACAATCCTTGGAATGCGTAAACCCTAACGAAACGCAGTGAAATACGATATTGTGACGGAATGACACTTTAGCGCGGCTCGCGCTAATGTGTGCACACAAAATCCACAGCACCACTGGAAACGCAGGACAGAAAACAAGGATCAGACTACCCAGTAACCGAATGACAATTTAGCGCGACCCGCGCTAAACTGCAGATGACAAAGCATGATGTAAACTAAAACGCTGCCAAGTTGACTGCTTAGCGCAAGCCGCGCTAAAGTGCAGGTCACAAACCCAAGAGTACAAAAGAACCGGAGGAGCATTACGCGACTTCGTAAGTAGGGCTGACAAAGAGACAGTTGAGCGCAACTCGCGCTAAACTGTAGCAAGCTAGTCTGTAGGAAAATCACAAAATATACCATGACGTTGAGAAACATTAGCGCGGGTCAAGATGTCCAAAACAGTTGTACAGCCGAGACCAGAAAGATGCACGCAACAAACAGGGAACCAACGAGAAAGAGACAGTTTAGCGCGAGACGCGCTAAAGTGCGCCTCACAAAACCCATTAGTGCACCAGAACATAAAGACCGGAATACAATTCAATACATTCCGATGACTAGATGACGGTTTAACGCGAGCCGCGCTAACTGTAGGTGACAATCAGAGAGACAAAGATAAAACTAAGTTCCAAAAATACATTGAACATTTCAAAATGGACAGTTTAAAAGACGACACATTAGCGTGGGCCGCGCTAAAGTGTACCTGGTGATTGACAAACACAGAAATAGCTGTACCTCGAGAGCCAGGACCAGACGCCCCCGGGTCAGAGAGACTGTTTAGTGCGAGCCGTGCTAAACTGTACGCAATACATACACAGCTAGACTGGGAAAACTCCAGACGACTGCAAAAATATACGGCACATCAGTCTGTGCAGAGCAAACGTGAAGCAGAGGAGGCCATGGTCATGTTGCTGGTCAGATGAAGGTTGATTGTCAGGCTAGATGTCACCAAAGCAGTAACTGAAATGTTTCAAGAAATTGCAGTTTAGCGCGTGTCGCGCTAAAATGCAACTAGAGAACAAGAGTCGACTAACCACCCATGCTATCGTTGTTCTGCTTGCAGAATGGATAAACAAATCGAGGCGCTGGAGATGTACTTCAAGAGATGTGAAGTGCAGTTCCACGACAACGACAAAAGTGCAGACGACTTATGAATCTGGAAACTTGTCCTGAGGTTTCTATTCTCCCTTCTACACAAAATCGGCTGTTGACGAGCACAAATTTTCTGGCTGAAGATAGAAATCCAACATGTTCAGCTGAGTTCGTTGAATTGGATGAAGAAACTTCGGCCCCTCATTGTGTGGCAAAGAATTTTGAAATTCCTGATCGGCCACCAAGTTTGGCACTGGAGAAGGTATAATCTCTTGTCTTTGAATGACACAACTGGACATTCTACATTGTCGTTTGTCCTTCAGCAATGAAATGATTTTGCATGACGTACGAATTAAGCCAGTTTCACGATCGTAACTGGATGCACATTTGTGTGTTTGTTAGCAGGGGTCCGATCCTACAGTAAACCGTAAAGAAAATACGGAGGACGTCCATTGTCCATTGAGGTCCGGGGTGGCAAAAAAGTAGATGAACGTCGTCCTGGACCTCAATGGCATTTTATGCCGCTGCGAGGACTGGAAGTCCAACAGTTCAACCAAGCATTTTCGTGACGCCGCAGAGCCGCACTCGGCTACAATCGCTGCAATTGTTGGACCCAAAGCAGTATATGTTCGTCCAAATTGCGCTGAGTTCTTGAAGGAGCTAGAGATGATAGAAAAAATTACTGTATGGAGCTCCATGAAAAAAACTACGATCGTTGAAATCTATGGATACCTCTTTCGAGAGGGAAAATGGCCCTTCCTTGTTCTTGGGCAAGACTCGTGCAAGACTATCAAGTGCAGGGATAGAGCCGGGAGGTTGACCACTTACAAGGAACCTGGAACAAATAAGGAATTGTTCCTTAAGAACCTTCATTTCCTTTTTGCTGGCTTCCATGAGAATTTCACTTCTCATAATATAGTTGTAGTAGACGACAGCCCGCGCAAACACATCATGAATAAGCCTGAGAATGTAATATTATCGGATTCTTGGAGTAACCAAGGAAATGGTGACAGGGCCACGTTTCTTCTAGCAGTCCTACTTCCTTGGTTCCAATAGTTGCACCTCAACCGCAACAATGGTCTCAAGTCCTTCAGAGAGAATAAAAAATGGAGGATTGGAAGACGAATGCTGAGCGAAGAATGGGGTCGCCGAGAGTATGACAATCTTATAGAGGTCCTTCGTGGGTCCACTAGTGTTAGTTAGACTTAGTTTTGGAGGTATGCAGCTCGAGTCGACCAAAAATGTAGCGTCCTAAAACAACTTATTTTTTTGTATTTCTCTGTTGCATTTTAACGCCCTTCGCGGTATCGTGTACTTTGGGACGATTTTGTTTTTACAGCTCAAAGGTCCTCTGCTCTGGCCAGAGCTTATACTGAACCCTATGTACTTATGACCTGTTCAAAATTCTATGGCTAATTTTCTTATTTTTCCCTGCCAGATGAAAACCGCATCTATAAGATCTAGGTTGGATGGGATCCTCCCGTGTCAAGCGTCTGAGGACTCCATTCTAGACTATGGGCAATACGTGATACTTAGTACGGGGAATTTCCATTGCTCGGCTCCTACTGTTAATTCCACCATGGACTTCTCTGTCAAGCAAATCGAGGACGGAGTGGTAAATAGTCCCCTAGACAAGAAGCCGCGCTTGCCGATTTCTTGCTCTCCATCTCCTCTGCGCTCTCGGACAGTCCGGGATTTGTCAAGGTCGCCTACTACTTCAGAAAAGGGGACGCAAAAGAGGCTTTACGGAGATGCTAATTATTTAACGTCTACACCGGAAGTGAAATCCCATATGCCAAGTGATCTGCGTCCGGAAATTCCTGAACCCGTGGATACTGGTCTTCTACTTCCACGTTGTCGTGCATTGACTGAATCAAGAAGGATAAAAAAAAAAAGCGGGAAGGTCAGTGTGTACTCAATCCTCCACTCGTACTTGGGACTCTTGGGAACGGAGGTCACTACAATCGCAAGAAAGAGAACACATGCGTCAGGCAGGTGCAAGTGTCAAGGGGGGGTACAGTCAAGAACCTGAAATTTTAATGGCCCTTGAAAAGCTCAAGAATACATCACGTAGTTGCTAGATGTTTATAATACATGTGCATTCATATTTTCATGCTTCTTATCTGAATTCTAGTCCACTAGTATCTTAGGTGGGTCCAAGGGATTGCTTTTATCATGCATCCATTGCTTGGATCCTACACATGTCATCATATAGAGGAGTATATATTGCACGCATTGCAAAGAAAATATATGTAAATATATATATTGAATGCATTTTATGTGTCTGCTGACGTTTAATTCTTCTTTTTTGCTTTGCAAAATTCTAAGGCATTAATTATAAACTCTCATTTCATTGGAAAACTCTCAAAATTTTGAATATAATGTTACTAGTCAAACACCAGTTGAAGTCACTCACCCTTGCGTACCAACACGCCTTGACTAAGAAGGCTTTTAAATAATTTTCTCCTACGGGCTTCATAGGAAATCGACGCGCCTCTCTAGTTTGGGTGGACAAGTTCCACCAACGTAACCACATGACTTTGTGCTCTGACTTTACATTGCACATAGCAATCATCTGCAACTTGTTGAGAGTCATCTCCAGAATAGTATTTGTACACCAGTGGCGCTCAATCTTCACATTATCATTGGAAAAATTAGAATGACAAATACATTCAACAACACTGAGAAATACAAAATCTGTTATAAAGAGAAGTCACCTCATCAAGCCACTCCTTCCCTAGACTTGGATTAGCCACAACAGTGAGCTTCCCCAACTTTTTGGTCAAGACAGCTGTCTTCTTCTTCGTTCCTAGTCTCATCGCAGCCAGAACTCCATTCTCTATCTGCTACTCCATTGGCGTGTCTTCCTTATACAACCTCATTGTAGTATCTGCTGCGGCAGCTTTCTCATACTGCAATGGAAAATGGATAAGACAAGTGAGATAAGAAAACAATGAGAACTAGAGAATATATGTAAATGAAATGTACTTCAAGCGAAAGTTGACGCTTACATGATAAATGAAAGCCGTAAACACCTCTAACGACATGCTGTACCATGACTTCCTCAAATTCTGAGTGCATTGTAACATCTCAAAGGTACTCAAGTGATCAGCAAACTTATCCAAGGGCATGACTCCGTATTTGTGAACCCGGTACAAGGTGTGCACCAAGCTTGTCTGGATGAAAGAATTCTCAGTGTGTTTGTAATCAAAAGTCAAAGAATTTGTCAGAATCCTTTGGCTCATAGGAAAATATAACAAAAGAATCACAAAACAAAAGGAGAACTTTATGCACGTACTTATTTATGTCGTGCATAACATGCATGACTTCTCCAATCCGCCCCTTTGTCTCTAATAAAATTGAGTTAATGGAAACATGCCAATCTTGGTCGTTATCATGGTATAGAGTAATATATGATGACCAAGCTAGAAGGCGATGGTTACCATCGCATACAAAGAACTTAGAGTTTTGGAGATGCTTCAATTCCGGCGTAGAACTCAAAATTGCATTAAAAACATTATTTTCTTCATTCCAAAGAGGTCCCCATGCAACCTTTTCACTGTCTTTGACGTGCTCCTTCTCCCCCTGTTCATTTGTAACTAAAATATAGAAGACGGCCGACCCATCCCTGTACCCAAAAACATATTCTTCAGCTAGCCTAGTCAAAGAAGACTTCCATGTTAGTCTAACCATAGGCATTGCAGCCAGGCGACACAATGGAATTTGGAGTTGAGGTATCGAATGGGGCTTCATTCGGAGACTAGAGATGGACGACACCAAATTCACTTTCTGGGATCTACGTAGAGCATCCTCTGAGGTAAAGTCATCCACTGGCTCTAAATCATTGGCCTCGGAACCGTCATCTTCAATGTCTTCAGCCGTTGAAATGGCCGGTTTATCAGGGGCATGCAATTCAACATTCTCAGGTTCCATGTTGACCTTAGGAGCAGGGGTTGCGTCGGGCAGAACCTGGAAAACAAAACACTAGTCAAATTTAATTTGGTCCGCAATATCACGAAATATGGGATCACGTTGGGAGGTGATGCCGGCTGCCCTCGGTGCCGAGAGGAGAGCAAGAAGGCAGCGGAGTGATCAAGCATGGAGATAGGAAAAGGGAGAATGAAGAAAAAAAATCTCGAACCCCAATCACCCGTCCAACTGGGATCAAGTCGGGGGGTGGAGTTAAAGGTTTAAGCGGTCAAGCACGGACACAAAATGGCGGGAGAGTGGGGAAAGAAAATTTGGAACCCCGATCACCCGTCCAACTAGGATCACATCGAGGGGGGATGTCGGTTGCTCTTGGTGCCGAGAGGGAAGCGAGAGGACAGCGGAGTAATCATGCACAAAAATAGGAAGAGGGGGAGGAAGCTTGTGATTCTGACATTGTTACCCTGGACAGTTGGGGTTACTCAAGCGTCGCTCGCAAGCTCTGCTCCAAGCGCCTTCTCGGGACTACTTCTGTCCCCGGCCCGCTCATTGTTCTTGCGATCTCCGTCCCGCTCGTCGTTGACGCGATCGCCGTCGCGGCTGCATCCTCTTGGAGCTGCATTCTTGGTCGCCGGCTTCCTCGCCATTGTTTCGGGCTCCTGAGAATGCGAGCAAAGAAGAGTGTAACTGATATTTAGGTAGCTGGAACTCGCGGCACATGTAATACAAACCCCTAGACCCTATCCGCGCAGTAGTGAACCAGACGCGCACCAGGCTCGGCTTTGTATGTCTTCTTGTACAGACCTCTTAGAATTAGGGTTTCCAGTAAGTTCCATGTGCACGTAGAATTTTCTGATTCTAGGAACTTCAGCTGGTAGAATAGGCAAAATGATCGCTGCTTAATCCCGATTCTATGAACTACTAGACAATGTGTGAGTGTTATAATTGCCCCAAGTTTTAATATTAGGAACAATGTTAGGGGCATCTATTTCCTAATATAGATAATGTCGAATCTGTATTCAAGGTCCACTTATAATATTGCATATTAATGATCATGCAAGAAACGCTTAGTTGATTTCTAATTCCAAAAGTAAAAGTAATTTAAGAAGCAAATTATGGTCATGCGATCAAGTGGGACTTACAGAATGTTTGCTGGAGTCTTTGAAGGCTTTGAAGTCTTTGATGTAGGATGTCCTACAGAGCAAGGCCACTCTATTCTTGATTCAGTACTTTGCCTTCTCAATCGTGCACGGGTCAACTCCTTTTGCGATGAGAAATGGAACCTTCTTCTCTTTTGGGGTTTCCTCGCTTTACTCCATTCACTACGGTCAGATATGTGTAGTGCTAAAAGCATGAGACTAATAGTTCATATTACTTTCAGAAAGTAATGACCCTTCCAAAATCCTCTAACTAAGTTGTCCATACATATCCTAATGACCAATTTGGAACTCCTACTTTCTTGCTATAATTTCATTTAGACTCAGCGCCTCTGAACAGTATTCCACAACTATAAACTTGAACTCTAGCAACCACAACTAAGTTCTTATGTTATTTCTAATACTTGAATGTCAGTTGGTAGTGACGGCCATTTCAAAGAGCTGTTGAAATCTGTCACCCTAGATTTAGCCCGTCTCCAAAATCTTCTTGTCATAAAATATATAGGTCACCTATATTTTTATAGGCCCCTTCTAAACACGCTTACGCTTCTAACATTGGGAACGTCCGCGGCGAAGTTGGGGAACGGAAGGGAACATTGGCGAAACGTCTGGGAACATGTCTTGTCGTCTTAGTCACAATGCGAGACGTAACCGTCAGTTGGACATTCTCGATATTTCCTGATTCAATTGAGGCCCAATCTAGAGCATATACTCTCGACCCTCAGGCACTGGTAGTTGGATGCAATAGCTCCCGAAGAGACTCAATTCCTGCAACCTGCAAGAAATCTCGAAATAAGCTTCCGTTTTGGCTGCAAAAGGCTGGGCTATGTATCGTACATGAGACCACTTCTCAATTCACCCTACACGACCAAGGATTCATGATGGAAACCCTTTCACGTTTTGGACACTGTTGTCATAGTTTACACTGAATTGTGAATATAACTCGCAAGATTAACAAAGGTTCATAAGGACACAAAGATAAGGTTGAAAGTTCTTTGGGATGTCTCCGAAATACATATATGCAATTGCGTTCACCATTGGGTTCAATTGTCAACATCATCAACAAAGTGAGCAAGAAATTATGCCAAAAGGACGAACTTTGGCGTTTCCCATTCGGACAAAAATCCTAAGCCTCCGAAACCACACTTACTGTCTAGAATATGAAGCTATTGAGCTCATCCACCTCATCGTCACAATGCAAAGACTTTCCTCACAATGCAAAGACTCAGAGTAGTATGTGTTACTAAAATCCAAGGCTATCGTGATCGAACCTCGTGACTATAGTCGATGCACCGTTGTATGGCATAGCAGATATCCTTGCTACCTCTCACGAGTGCCACCACTTTCATCTTTGTTCCACCTCGGGTACCTCAATTGCCAAAACAAGCCAAGAAGGCAAATGAGCGCTTCAATGACAATTCCAGTACACCGCGACTCATCTCCACCAAATCCTTCAAATGTCCTTTGCTGGGGCTTCTTGTGACTTGATGTACACCGATCCAACAGTGATAAGCAGATACCTAGGCATAAAATAGAAACAAATAGATCAAATGAGCTTCACCTTGATACTCGAGAACCGCGATAGTTACCAATGTCTCCCTCCTCCCTCCTTACTACATATTGATCAAACCAATAAGCATATAAAATACGCCAGAAATGAAAAGACTCAACAAATCCTCAGACACAATCCGTGACACTCTCCACACTTGTAAAGAGCTGATTTTATGCATATCGAGAACTTACAGTCGCGGCAGTATATTTCCTGAATGCTGAACAAGTTCGTGCAAATCAGCATTGGTGCGACCTCTTTTCGTCTCTTCTTTAAAAAACGATTCCAGTTGCCGTAATTCATCGAAGGTCCTCACCAAATTTCAACATATTAAGAAATTCCACGAGCCTCTCTAAGGTAGAAGCACCTAATTGCGACACCTACCTATATGCGGCACTCCAAAACGTTGCACAACAAGTATATTGATTTTAAGAATCTACACCAGTTCAACATTAGAACTCGTGTCGACATTACAATAAAACCTTAAGCGCTTACAACTTTTGCATACGGTATTCGAATATTTCATTCTCTGGTGCGTTGACATCCATTTGATTTCCTAACAAGAATATTTAAAAATTTGACGACTCTCAAAATATTGACTATGCTATAGTGTCGCTTTAGCTCTGATCACCTCAGGAAGAGGATTAGAACACAATAAGCGAGTGCAACCAATTAATCTCTTTCTCGATACTCAATGATTTTTGAACACGTATTTCAAAAGGAGAAACAACAGAATCAATCAACCAATCAACAGAGTAGAGTCAGGATATAGAGTTCATAGTATTTCTGCGGAGACAACTTCGATGTTCGGAGCTCCGAAAGCATCTGCGCGGAATACTTAAGAGCATCCTGCAGATTGTTTCCATCCTGCACGCGCAAGAATTTTCAAGATTTGCACATTGGAGCCAGTAACCCTGAAACTAACAAAACTGGCAACAATTTACGGGGCAATTCACTCCGGTACTCTTATCGACAGATCAACCTAATGAAAGAAAAAAGGGGAACAACAATTCAGGGAAGAACAGGAAGGACGCAGCACTGACCACAACGCGGTGCATGTAGAAGGCATTGTGTTGGACGAGAGCCATGGCATCCGCCAGCCATTTGTTCTGCTCCTCCGCGGAGCTCACGGCGTCTTCCGGCACCTGCATGGCTGCTCGACCTCAGGGGCAATACTACAATCGGGATCGAGATCGAGACTTGCACTGCTGCAGATCGCGGGCGGGCAACAACAACAACAACAAAGCGCGTGAGGGGAGTGTAAGTTTAGAGAAGCGAGAAAGTTGAGGAGTCCATCCCAAGGGCTTAGGGTTCGAGAAGGGAGAATTAAGCAGAGTGCTGATGAACTACCAACTGGGCCGCTTCAAAGTAAGTCATTTCTGTAAAAAATGTGCATAATGTCATCTTGTGATTGGTGCAAGGTAATGTTGACCTTTCAAATTTGATGTTGAAATTTTAATTGAGTTTTTTCCATATGACTCCAAACACGATAAGGTAATCTTCTCTTAAATGATCTATCTTTTGGGAGAAGCCAAACTCCTTTAAACAATTTTTAATAAATTTTCGTAGGAAAAAAAATGGAATTGACATCTAACCCAAGCCTTTTCATATTTTTTGGACTTTCATGAATTAAGTTACGAATTTTTGAAGTTGAAATGCAATGGTCACTAAAAGCAACCACCTCTTGAAATGTATTTTTGAATCATGATTGCTTCTAGAGCTTGGGTGCTTTTAGAGCAGACTACTTTAGATAAACCTAAAATAGTCCCGAATTCTATTGCAATCCTTGCTTTCTTTTTCAATGTAATCTTTGCATCCTTGCATCCTTGAAAATTTAATTAATTTTATAATATGATTGTAGGATTAAGGATGGGACCATTTACATCTACTAGCCTTGTTTGCATTTTAAGTAGGCTATTAGGCTTCTAACTATATGTTAGATGTTTCTTTTTTCTCAAAATATTTTGATTGGAGATATGTGTGGAATGTTTCTTAACCCTTAAAGAATGTTGAGGACCAAAAATGTCCAATCAATGGCTTCATTGTTTACTTTTTGAAATTTATCCCAAAAGTTGCATATGTATGCATGTATGTGTGTGTATTTATATATGTAATGTGTGTAGAAATGAAAAGTAGAAAATTAAAAATTCTAAAAATTAAAAAATTAAAACAATAAAAATAATTTATAGGCTTCATCAAGGGACATTTACGTTTTGAAGTGCACTTATGTTTATTTTTATTATTTTATTATTTTATTTAGCACATAAAAATGGTTAGATTCATATTTATCTACAACATCATTTGCACAAAAACATTACGAATTTATGTAGGGCAATTAATAAACCCCCAAAGGAGATACATACAACATTAATCAAATCACCATCTTGTATTTGCACAAAGAAATATAAACCTTTTGAAGAATTCTTTAAAATAGAAGTTTTGTATAAATGTAAGAAGAAAATTGAATATGATAAACTTGAATTAGATACAATTAGAATTCTCCAAACATTAGGGAGAAACTACTATAATATAAGTAAAGGGAATCTTAGTGAAGATTATAAATTTAAACAATTATGTTTGAAAAGTATCATCTAACATATTCAAGACTTTGTTGAATGTAAAGATTTTATGGATCTTTTGGGTTTTCAAAACCCCAATCAAGTCCAACAATTTTATTAGAGTAGGTAGAAAAGAAAAACAAAACATTTGCTAATAAATATGGAATTGACTAATGCCCTGGATATAACAAGGTACTATTTGATACCTATGACATTAATTAATGTACGTTAACCAAGAGACAAACATGAAAGATGTTAAAGCCAATACTTTATGGCAAACTATCATCATTTCCATTTTACTTAATCAAAGTAACATTCAACTTATACGATAATGATTGGAAGGATCTATCCTTCAAACACAAACAAATTTTAATTCAAGAAATAAAGGATTCATCAATATAACCCATATTAGAGATGACCAATGCTTTAGCCTTTAGCTACCTACAAGAAGACGTTGTAGAGATTCCACTTCGCACAAAAAGATTTAGACTTTAAGCATTCATTACAAATAGTCTAAAAATAGTCTACATTGTTGTATCTACTATGATTATTTTCAATATTTTAGAGATAAATATCATTAATAAAAAATTTTAATCTTTATAATGAATCCAATTTTCTTCAAAATATGATTTTGTAGGCAATTCTCTAGGGTCCACCTCGGGGCCCACACGTCTTGTTTATGATTTTGAAGGACATCTTTGTAATGACGCCGTAATGTATCTTGGAATGGGGGGCAAAGGTCCTGTACTTGCATTTTGGTAGCAAAGTAGGAGGTGTCTACGTGGGCTCCTCTCTAGTTCTCATTTCAAGTGTGTTTATGTTTGCTTCGTCAATGGCCACCATTAGAGCGGATGGCCATGAAATCCATTAGTTCTGCCTTTAGGAGAAGCAGGGTATGCTATAGTGTCTTCTCACCTCCTTTATGTTTGTTTCAGATTTCTCCAATCTAGTATTTATGTTGAGGAATAAGTCATGTCTAATTTGGAACACTTAAAAGAGTCCATTCATATGCCAAAGTTAGAACTAGAAGACGGTCATTGCTGGCACCTCCGTCGAGGGCGTTATAGGGTATATAGTTTGCCTTCTATCATGCGGGATACTTCTACTGAGAAGTTGCCACGGCAGTCAGACCACTCCACTGTTAACATGCCGTTTGTAGGCCAAAATATAGGAAATTCAATGGACAGTGAACGCATTACAATTGCTACGACTCTGGTTCAACTTGTCCGAGTGAAGCAAGAAGTTAATGTCCCTGTGATAGATTTATCTAGTGAGTCGGAGGGAGAGTCGCCTAGTCAACCAGGTCTTTCAACAATGCTTTCTAGACGTGTTTGTAATGACGTCATGAAAACAACATCTGGTAGGTACTCCACGCCTACTACTAGTCCTGCTTTGTCCACTCACTCAAGACCACCAACTGATCCAAATAGTTCAGCCGGACATAGTATCGTTGGATGCCTTCGCAAACTAGCATCTATTCGCGGATCTAGGAACAAAGTTTCTGCATTAGATTATGATTTGCTCGACCATCAGAAGGTGCAATACCTTCCTGCAGACTTTGATGAAAACGTAGTATTTGAATTGCCTACTCTTTGTGCTCCGTCTTCATCATCCGCTGCTGGGAACTTACAAGGTATGAATAAACGATACAATGGGCACGCATGGTGTCGGACCATTACATCCAATATCCATAACCAGAATAGCTTGAAATTCCAAAAATCATCTTGTGTAGGCCATTTGGTTTGTAACAATTCTGATTGTGACTATCTCAGGCAATCTTCTAAGCGGAATGAGATCGAATGGTGTGGATATACTCCTACTCCATTCTATGCCGGTGCAGTCTCTCCAAAGGATTCTACTGTTCTTTGCAAAATATGCAAAAGTTCACCCCACTGCGTTAGTACTTGTGATGCCAGAGTTTATTACGTTTATAGTAATACTCCAGGGATGACAAGAGCGTGCATTCATTTGGGTAATCACATGCATCCTACTGCTTCTGGAACCTGTAGAGAGTCGTTAGACACCATTTCGAAGCTCATTGCAGGTGAAGTCTTAAAAATCCTTAATGCCACTAACTCATCCATAGCCCTTGCAGCTAACAACTACCTCATACCCAACGGTGAAGGTCAAAAGAAGATGCTGCGGGGGAAGTCGCTGGAAGATGTCATGGATAGGTTCCAGATCCTTAGTTCCTCAAACATCCGTAATAATATTTCTTCATTTTGTAGTACTACAAAAGGTGGGGTCATAGATAGCATTATGAATATGAAACGCAATCTAATGTTTGAATACATTCATGAGAGCATTTTTCCTGGACAGGGAAAAGAAAAAGTGTACTTGTTTAAGATGTTGGTCGATGGACCTGGTAGTGGGGTAGACCTGGTGAAGCGTATGCAAGTGGGAGGAGATTTGGAGAACGCATGGCCCATGTTTGATCACGTAAAACGAATAAAGGATTGGACCACCATGGCCTGCCATGTCTATGACACAGGATGTAGAAAGGTGATGACAATCGCTGTTTGTGACATGCAATCTGAAGATACTGAGATCCAGTGCATTATGTGGAGGTTACTAAATGATGTCATGAGACGCAACGACGTAGTGAATACAAACTTCAAGGGCTTCATGGCAGATAGCGCGCAAGCAAATTGAAATGTTGTTCGAATTGTATACGGTACGGGGAACCCCAAAATGGAGATGGTCAATCACGAACGAACATGTCTTCTGCACTGGAGTACTTCGTTGCACCGGCATACCCAGAAGCTCATCAAACCGGATATGCAACACCAACATATACGTCTATGCAAGCAATATAAAGATTCAATTACTATGGAGGAAGTTGAGACAAGGTATTTGGCCATTTGATCTTGGTGGTTATCATCTGGGGCAGCTTCAGAAGATGCTATGCGTGAACTGGAGTTGTGGCTCGCCTTTTGGCACTTCCAATATTGCCAATGGGGAGGCTTAATGCAAATGGTATGTTTAAGTTTTGTTGCTTTTGTGCTTTTGCACTATTACTTTGAGACGGCTTTCTTTGTTACAAAATTATTAGTACGGAAAACTATGATTGTGATCAAACCAGCAATAGGATGCCATACCTCTCGGAGCCGAGAGTTGCCTTCACAGCCTACTGACGAGATCAAAATCATGAATGCTTTGCCATGCCTAGGGAAGCTGAAGTCTGAGTCTTTTCAGCCTAAACCATTATAGGACTAACTAGAATATTTCTTTTGCAGGGACTAAGTGTTGAGAAAATTGCAGACATGCCATCATGCAACTTATCTGAAACAGTCCACAACAAATGGTTGCAGCAGTCGGGTAATTGCAGTAATGACTTGTTTGCCGCCACTTGTGATGATTGCATTTGAGCCTTCATGCAAATGACAAATTACTGGTCTTTCTTAAACGGCACAACGTCAAGGTCGGGTCCATCGAAGGAAGAGCTAAAGTTAAGAGGTGCTAGACGCAGCGGCAATCCTAAGAAGATTGCGGAGGCGTTGAATGTCATTCCTGGAGCAGCTGAGGTTGCAACGCGTGTTCCGCACTTGGAGGATGAAGAGGTGTTTGGCAGCAGTAAGCGCAAGCTAGACCTCCCTATTGGGTCGGATGGTGATTCCCATCGGCCGGACAAGGTGAACTTCTCTCAACAAAGAGTCATAACTCGGTCCACACGCACACCCACGGAGTCTATCAGGGATAGGAACAAAGTGGCTAATTGTGAGCATGTGCCACATATCACAACTGCGTTGGAAAGTGACTATGACACTTCTCAATGGCATATTGCGAGGTTATCCCACAAGTCTAGCTACAAATGTCATGTCCAGCAGCAAGGATCAAACATCCGTTGCGTTGCCAAAATTGCAAGAGGAAGTAAAGGTACTCCAGCTCCTACATACCGCGGACGCAAAAAACAGTACGGAGGGAATAAGGAGATCGTGACAAATTCTGGTTCTGCCCAGATGATATTCACCGTTGCGTACGAGGCTCTAAACGTGCTTGGGTAATTGATTGGCCTGAAATACCAGACATCTGACCTGTATTGACAAGCACTAGTTTATCTCGTCAGGAAACACTTCTACTGCAAGAAGCCGGATTTCAGCTCCAAGACCAACCACCTATATCACCTCGACGATTATTCATGATGTCAAATGTTTTTGAGGCAGTCATCTATGATCAGCCTATCCCTATGCATGTAGACACCTATCCAACAACTCGCCGAAACAAGCCTATTAGACGTACTGCAAATGCTCCTACTACAAAGCATTGCAATAAGTGGGAGAGTAATGGGAACGTCATAGGAACAATCTTAGGAGTCACTATGCTTCCCTTTCCCGGACTTGGAGCCATAATCTCCCTTCAATCTGGAACGAAGCCTACGCACAAAGTTTACCAAATCACGCTGGACATGTACTTAGAGTGTACTTGTCCTGATTTTATAGACATGGCTGTTTCAGCAATTGGTGGACGCCATCAATATGTTAATTGCAAACATCTCTATTACTTATTTCATTACTTTTGCAAAATGAACCTAGTAGATGACAAGTTCATACATTCTCCAAGCTTCAGCTTTAATGAGGTCAAGCGCCTCTTCATTCGGGCTGGTATCATCAACGTTCCAAACGAGGGTCTTTTTGATACTTAGGAACTCTAGAGCTTGTGAGTGCTTGAGATCTGAACATAAAATACTTCTGACTGAAGTTACACTTGTGGACAAAAGTATAAATTTTTCTTTGGAAAAATCTTGTAATTGGAGGTTATATTTTATATACCCTTCCTTCCAACGTCGGATTCATCTTTCACATCTTTCACCTCGTCTTTACAATGTATACTCTCATCATTATATGCTATTATGATAAACAACACCTTTAATACAAATAATACTTCTCCACAGTCATAGGTTCACGGTGATAGGTCTCGGGACCTAGACCCTGAAATTTATAATGAACTTCAAATTTAGCCCAAAATTTTTGGATTCTCCTTTTATTTTCCACTATTATTGATATTTATACTATCTTTTCTAATTCTAGCACTCCCTGCTCACAGTATTCTCGCTCACCACTCACAGGCTCACAGAATAGCACCGCTGCTCAGGAAGATAATGAATGTATTATAATTTCATGAACTCACAATTTATAAGATATTTCTTTAGATGGAATGGTGAAGGATGAGATTCCATGGGATTATCTAATGCTACACAAAAATAAAATAGCCATCCAAGATAAGAACAAAAAAAACATACCGCTAGTAATTTCATTTACAAAATTCCAAGCTATCAAATCTTCTGAAGAATATGAAGACTTTGAAAAGTTGACAAAATCTCCAACAAAATTGAGGAAGGGAGGCTCAGGGTACATAAAAAAAATCTAGACCCAAGTGAATGGAAAAATGTTTGCATAGGATGGAGAAGTGGTATGGATAGAAGATACACCATGGGTCACTATGTCAAGGGAGTATTAAAAACTATGAAACCACTATAGATGAATGGAAAAAAGACCATGTGCAGTTGGTCAAATAGATTGCAAAGTTTTATGAATCAAGGACTAGTTTATAAAACTAGGATTATGCATGAACAAGAAAACTATAGAGGAGGAATTACAAACTAGCATTCCATTACTGGGCCAAACAGAGTTTATGAATCTTCAAGAAAGCTCTATAGGATTCACAAGTTCTCTCACTTATACAGTCGATGATTTCTACAATACCATCCATCACAATCAAGACCGCAGTTCTTATGTGTATGGAATATGGGCACCTATAATAGAACAAAATGGAAGATTAGCACTTCGCAATCAAGAACAGTAGGAGGATTTACTCTTGTTGGCACATCTGCCCCAATACCAAAAAATTTGGTAGATAGAATTCAAAGTTTGATCAAATAGTAGAGAGCTGAAAAAGATGTGAAACCCCTTGTACGAGATAAAAAAAAATTGTTGAGTAGAGATTAACATAAACTATATGACAATATTAGATAAAGAAATAATAGTTTCTAATGTAATGTTTAAGGATTTTACCAACTTTGAAAATCTTATGGTGTACCAATTTCTTACCCAATTTAAATAATGTACGGTTTTTAATTCAATTGTGTGAACTTTTCTAATTTGAATGGTAATTTATTTCTTTAGCTTCTCAACAAGGTAGTATTTTTAGTTTCTATGTTGGATATTTATTTCCATCTCTCCTTATTTCCATCTCATGCCATTTTATATCCCATGCCCCACATTATTTATATTTTTGGACCGAATGAAACCTTAGTCTGTGAAGACTTCCAATTTTTTCCACAAATGGGGTAGTATTTTAGTTTTCTATGTTGGATACTTATTTTCATCTCCCTTATTTTTTCCCATGCCATTCTATATCCATTAACATACATTCTTCATATGTTTGAACCCCATGAAACCTTCTCCCTTCATTGCCCAAAGGGACCAGAAGTATCCTCACGTAGTTTTAAGCCCAATTCAAAGCCTGTAACTTTTGCATCCATTGTCTAAATTGAATAAAATTTGCTGAAATTTTTTGTAACTCTATTTTAGTTTATATGGTAAAATGTTAGAGCAATCAAATATGTACTAATTGTTAATAAACTTGTTTAGAATTCCTACGTCTTCAAGGAATGTCTAGAACATTTTGAAAAAAACAAACATGAACTGTGAAAGATTTTGTACAACTATGACTAGTGTGAGCACTACCCTTTTGTCACAATTCTTCAAAATCTTCCACAGCTCTTTAGTAGAGGGGAAAATTTTTCATAGAATTTGTATACATTTTCTACACCATATAAGACACATAGGTGCAAATTTGTGGGAGCATTGGACACTTGTAGAATCTTTTGCAATTTTTGGATTGTTTTCACCTTCAATTTCAAAATAAATAAAAAAGAAGATTGACATATTGAATTCCTTATGCTTGTTGGCTTGTGCAGGTTTCCTACATCTCTAGAGAGTGTCTTGCATGAATTTTTGAATCAAGAGGTAAGTAATGTGGATGATTTTTTTAGCTTTTATCAATGCAACTAATGTGTTATAAGGTAATTCCTTCTTTTCTTCCAAAGGTTTGATTTTGGACAACATATAAATAAAGCAAAGAATACAGATGCATTATATGAATATATTTAGGATTTTAATTTTTTAATTTTTTGAAGGTAGTTGTGGCTTCCATAATTTGGATACAAAGATGGAATTTGTAAATGTAATACTAAAAAATAGAATATTTATTTTCTGTTTTCAATTTTTTTTTATATGTTCTATGCGTAAACCAAATGTATTTGTTCACTTGAATTATTTATTTACCTTTGTAATTATTATTTATTTACCTTTGTAATTATTATTTATTTGTTTGATTCATGTGTGATGAGAATGGATTAGGGTACTTAGTTTGTGTTTATGAAAATATTTAACTTCATGTGGTAGGTGTGATGGCAAGGTTGTAGTACATTGAAGTTGCCCATCTCCTCTCCAATCATTCTATTGAGTGTCTTTGTTTGTTTGTTTGTTTGTTTGTTTGTTTCATTGTTTTTTTTATTTTGTTTGTTACGGTGAGATCACTCAAACCATTCATCCCTCGATTGCGTGCTTGATACCCTTGGAAAGCCCTCGACGAGGAGGGTTGCACGAGCTTTGTTTCGTAACATTCGAACCTCTTGTGGAAAAGTTGTGCATTTTTTTGTTATTTTTGGTTTAAAAAAATTAAATAATTACTTTTACTTACATTTTATCTGTGGCAACAGTACAAGGGCACATTAGTTTAGTTGAAGCTAAGCTTGGTTCCCAATATAAGTTCTTCTTCACTGAAAGTTCACAATGATTAGAACATATTGGGAATATAATGGGAACATATCGAGAACACTTCCAACCCTTTTTTCATGTCATGCCCAAAACCATATTCCACTCTTTCTTCACATAGTGCTTCTAAATTTCATAGGAGATAGAATTTTTGTTATTTTTCAAATTTTATTTTTTAGAATGTGTAGACATACTATATACTTCAATCCACCGTTTGGATTTTTGAGTTTCAAAGTAATGTGGTGATAAATTTTTTGGAGACATTCCTAACATGATTTAGAACCATAGTAAAAAAACTTACTACAATCAATGGTCAAAGGCAGCTGAAGTTTTTGGCACAGTGAAAATAAAAAAAAGGGTTCAACTCAAACGCTCATAACTTTCAAACTATATAGTCAAATGTTATGAAATTTTTACCAATTGTTTTTCTTCAAGTATAATACAAGATCCAACAGTTAGATTGGGAAAAAAAATATTTTCGTTGAAATTTTCTATAAACGCAACAGTAGTGGCAATTTTGAGTGGATTTTCACAGAAAATGGCCTTGGTCCTTCAGGGGTTAAAATTGCTATTTGACTGTGCATCCTCATGGTTGTATTTAATTTATATAAATTAAATTAAAAGAAAAATAGTTGAATTTGCAATCTAGGATTCCAAAGTAAGATTTTTTCTGAACATTCAGTTGTAAAAATTGGGAGGGTTTCATTCCACCTAAATCGTTGGGGTTTAGGGTTCAAGTGTCACGATGTGGGTTTATTAGGGAAAAACATCTGTTATAAAATAATTAAATAAGTTGTGTACCTTTATAAAGTAATTGTGGATAGAGTTGAAAGTCCCAATGTCAGTGGAATGGATCCCAACCTAGCTAGAGTTTGTGACAGTGCATCAAAATTCTAAGTCTTCTCAAATTCTGTCAAACACATGTCATTCAAAAAATCCAGATACTTGACATGCACAGAGTATCTTACCTACTCAGTGTATTAAATATTATTCTCCCCCAATTTCTTGCCATTTGAACGGAATAAGTATATCAATACTTACATTATGCCATTTGCAACGTTGTGAAGGTTCCTAAAAATTCTAAATGATACAAGAAATTGAAGTCAACCCACCTACATAGTTGCCAAATACTGATACTCAAAACCTTTTATTATATTTGATCTAGAATCAACATAGCTAGCTTTATTGAGTTTGTTGGAATAAACAGAACATTATAATTCTATGAAGATAGGTTGTTTGTTTGTTTGTTTTGTTTTGTTTGTTATAGTGAGATCTCTTGAATTGTGCATCCCTTGGTCGCATGCTTGGTACCGTCGGAAAGCCCTCAACGAAGAGGGGTGCATGGGCTTTGTTTTGTGGCATATGGACCTACAATGTGAAAGTTATTGAATTTTGAAGTTTGTGTATGAATTAAAAATTTAGAAAATTACTTTTATTTTTTTTTGGCTATGGCAATGGCACATGGGCACACTAGTTTCTTCTATAGTAGTAGAAAGTCCGTGTTACCTTATATTTTCTTAATCAAAGTAGTTTTGGAGATGTGGCAAAAATTTGCTGTAAATGATCGAACAAAGCATCTCCGTGGGGGAAATGCAAAAATTACCGTCTGTACTGTCTGTATGAAATAATCTATAGTTATGTAACGAGTTCATAATGTTCATTAAGCTACAAATTGAAGATTCCGATGACGATGAAATAGGATTCTACTACAGCATCAACAAACTGGAATAGGTAATTTTGGAAGTCATATTTTGAAACCACAAGCCCCACTAATGCGGCATTGACTGTTGAATAATGCCTTTATCTACTGACAATCTTTCGTTAGTCAAAGTCTAGAAAGAAGATCCGCCGCCAAGGTATCCCATGCACAATTTTGGCAGGAATTCAAATTATTCAAAAAAATCCCCTTTCGTCACGAAGGCCAACTCTTTCATGGTCAATCATTTTTTTTCTTTTTTGAATTCCACTAAATCCTCCTCTGCATCTATAATCTCTAAGTTCTAGCTATTTGATGTAACGACGTGTTGCTCTGCTAAGGATGTTTGTGCAGAGGACTTCACTAACGACGGCACTTTGTGCAAAAGGTGAGACATCATCACTTCATTATACGCAAGTTTTCAAGTTTTAGTGCGTCAATTTAGATTTAAATGATTCACCTTGATAGAATGCTCCACTATTGCGTTCAATATGATCTGTTGCGCTCACACACTTTGAGACCATTGTAGTGAAACGGATTCATTTAGTCGGACCCACGAGTGGAGGATAGAGAAGAAGCCAAAAATGATAGCATCAAGTAGCAAAGGATGTTTACAACAATCTTGGTCTGCTTTAAGGTATTTGCTAGTCAACAAAAGCCACATGTGCGTACAGAATATATGTACGCATATATTTCTATACTAGTATATATATACGCGGATAATACATGTATGTACATTTCATTTTAGATGTACTAAAGTACAGAACGTAGCAATTTTAGGATGAGTTGGTAAAGAGTCAAATCATTCATTCTAATAATCATCATTTGGATTGATTTAGATGAATGGAGGACTTGGATAGATGTCCACCTTCGGATTAATCTAAACCCAACAAGAAGGAGATGATTTTTGGATAAATTGTCAACTTCATGAGTACACCTACTTGGTATTGTTCGATAAATGATTAACGGCGTTTCACTTTATTTGGATTACTCCAGTTGTTGAATGCTATCTAGATCACTCATGATGGGAAATGATTGATACCAGTCAGTGAATCTCTGTATTCTACAACCTAGCTAGGGATTGGACTATTTGACATCTCTAGTGGTCGAGATGAGGCTGGTTTAGCTGGAGTGATCCACATACGGCTTCTTATCTGGATTGCTCAAGATGTAGAATAGCTAGGGGTTCTATTTTATATTGAGTATCTACTTTGTTCTTGCTATGTAGCATTCTGTGTCTTTCTGACCTCATAACTGAAGGATTTCAGAATTCCATATGTCATATATTTCCAGTGAATGCTTACTCGCCTGAATATTTTTCACAGTTCTATTTGCTTCCTTGATTCTCAGGCTTCTTTTACATTTGAAGGTATTCTTTGACTCCTTGACCAATTGCATAGAAATGAAAAAGAATTTCATCGATGAGTGCAACAATGTACTTTGGTATACAATTGGGCTTTCCACAGACAAAGGCTCTGAAGAGTCAACAAGTCAAGGTCAGCCATTTAACAATGGTGATGATGTTATGCTTTTTGTTGCTGGATTCGGTGAGGTTGGACAAGGATTGGTTGTGGATGCTAGTCCACAAGGCCAATGGCTTGGGGTGGACATTCCTTTAGAGCAAGGTGTTTTTATTTTGGTTCGGCCACACTCC
Source organism: Antitrichia curtipendula (assembly GCA_951230915.1). Classification (NCBI taxonomy): domain Eukaryota; kingdom Viridiplantae; phylum Streptophyta; class Bryopsida; order Hypnales; family Leucodontaceae; genus Antitrichia; species Antitrichia curtipendula. Next base: position 19,183,380 of record OX579637.1, on the reverse strand, counting down.
TTAGTCCGTGGAGTGGAGGTTATCCCTTTAAGACCGATTCAAAGGGGACTTACATTGATGTTGGATGCTCTAAACCGGACAGTGTTGTAGAAAGCAGAAGAGGTTCAAAGAGCACCTACACATGCGCCCATGGATTCTTCTTCATATGTTCCACAAGATGATTGGGTGGATCTAGAGGTTCATCTTCAAAACTCCAAGGGTGTTGTTGAGCCTGCGGGGCGAATAATTTGCTGGAATCCAAACGACCATTTTCAGGATGCAGTATTTGGTGTAGAGAATTTGGGTGTAACTGTGTTGGATGGTTTTTTAGGAAACACGGAAGTAATAATGACTCATGCTCGGTGGCCATTATCAGCCTGTTGGTTTCTTTGTGGCTGATCTTTGAAGGAGACAACTAACTATTTTGCTTCCATTCCAGTTGCCGAAGACCCCTTAGCTTATCTTGATGGAAGAGAGAAAGTGCCTTACCGATTCATAAAGCGAAAGCCTATTGTTTGCATAAAGGATTTGTTAGCCAACCGTAAGACTCAGGACTTTGAAATTCGGAAGGTTACTGCCTCCCTATGCTGCAACAGGCGGTGTTGCCAGTTTTTTTCACAAAAGCAAACATTGATTGTGAAGCAGAGGTACTATTTGAAGTCTTTTGAGGATCGTCGCAAATATGGGATTGCTACCAGTAGCCAAAGTCATAATTTTGAAGGGGACAGGAACCGGAAAGTATTTAGTCTTGAAGGTGCAGAAATATGCATTACGTCTTGGTACCAAATTCACAAAATTTTGAAGTCCACATACCATGGTTATATGTTAATGTATAAAGAGGGCTCTGTTTTGGGCACTCACGGAAACAAAGGGGTCAAGAGGCCTAGCATTGGAATCGTTCAAGTCATTGGTACTATGAAAGCAATCATCAATGAGAACACCGCCCAAATGCCCCACCAAATGCGCAGTATTGGACACGGGAGAACGGACACTTTCAAATTTTTGCCTGTAGAAAATAACTAGAAACGTGTTTGTGTTGAGGCCAACAAGGTACTCTTTCTTATAGTTTTTAGAACTTAGCTGGAGCCCTCCAGATCCTATATTCGTTGCTTCTGTGCTTGACTTCAAATCTTGTTTTCTGGCTGGTTCAGTTTTGTTTTGTATGATTTTCTATCTCTTTCGTAGTTTATGCATACTTCTATTGGCTTTGTAGTTAAATGTTGACTACGGCCTTCCACTTGTGAGCTAGTCTACAATTAGTAGAATTAAGAAGGAGCATTTCAGTAAGCTCGTTGGTAGCTCTTTTGCAAAGTGTAGTTTATGCAACCAACTGCAAGAGTTTCTTTTGAAGTCCCCCAAAGGAAGTCTTGAGTTCGTGGAGTTCTCAAAGCAACAGAATGAACATCACAATCACCAAGCCTCTTGTTGGCGCCTATACGCTTCATGGCAAGAGGAGTCCAAAAGGAATCCGTAGGACATTTTATGTGTAATTCATGACAAGATGGATACCTCAAAGACAACTTTACTACAAATGTGCATGACAACCAAGGCCACTCAAGGTCTGGGGCAAATATCAATGAGCGTATCAAGAATGGTAGCTCATGGTCACGGTGATGGTGCGTGTACGCACTATGCACTATTGTGCTGGCTAAAAGACTCAGACTTCACAATTTTGTCAATGGCTAGATTGTTTTGTTGCTTGGAGGGTCCTCCGATTCAAGAGACAGGTGACTTATTTCCGTACCCGCCAGCAAACCTTATGTTTGAAGTACTACTTCAAGGAAAATCATGTTGTATGAATTGTTTGACCTAGTTAGTAGAACCATCATCTTGGCGTGGATCCTCTCCTTTTCCTCAAAAGTTATATCTTTAGCTCGACAATTCAACAAAAGAAAACAAGAACCATTACCTCATGGCATTCTTGTCCATATTGATTGCGCGTGGAGTCTTCAAGGAAATTCAAGTTGGTTTCCTATTTATCGGACATACTCATGAAGACACTGACGCTTATTTCAGCCATCTTTCTAAGGCCTTAAAGACCACGAATACTTTTGTCGTTGCCAACTTGATGAAGGACTTCATGCAGTCGCAAGAGCTATCATTCATGCCTGAGTTCATTCAAGAAGTGACTGATTTCAAGTCGTTTATAAAGGGATACCAAAGTAGTAGGACTGCTAGATTAATTGGATTGGGGAGATGCATCTTTTTAAGTTTTATGTGGATAATGATGGGGTCCTTGTTATGAAGTGCAAAAAGTTAGCAGTTGATTCACAATGGTTACCATCTGATAAACCTTCTCAACGCCTCTGGAAAAAAGATTCACGTGGTCAGCTGAAGCTCCCTCCAAGCTATCCAAAGCCTGTTCCGTTTAAGCCCATGTGGGTGAACAAAGTTCCCAAATACATAAGAAATCGAGAGAAGGCCATTGAGATGGCAAGGAAAGCTACCCTTAACAAGGTTTTGTGATGGTAGGACTAGAAAAATACATGCAATATTGAAAAAATGGTATGTCTAAATGCAAGGGGTTTACAACTGCCTTTGGTCCGTACGTGGAATATTAGAATTGTATACTGCGAGAGCTAAAAGAACCACTAACTGACTAGCTTTTAGAGTTGTTGGAAGGCTTGCGGCTACAACACGATTGGAGGGTGAGATGTGATGAAAACCCTCGCCGAACTTTCATGGTCAATCTTGTGGATGTCATTCATGAGGAAGAAGATCTGGAACCATATTGTGGTTCCGGAAATGAAGCTCCACAAAAAAGCTTCAATCCTTGGCTTGTCATACGTCCAGGTTCTTGGGTTCTTTTGAGACTTGAAGACCCAATTGTGTGTGTTGTTTGGCAAAGAAGAGTATTGTCCACTGTATGCAGACTGGAAGGAGATACAAATTATGGGAAGTTCTTGCTTTAGTATTGGTGGCCGGATAACTCCAAAAGTACCTTGGAATTAAGGTATCACAATTGTTGGTATGGTAAATGGGTTGTTGAGAATAGTTCTCCTACTTGGTTGGATGCAACTTGTGTAGTGTATTTGAATTAGTCTAAGATTGTAGATCCAAAATCACAGATGATTCCTAAGAAAAGTAGGTAGGCTACCTTATTGAATTTGAATAGGGCTAATGAGGTGGGGCCTTGACTTTGTTTTGCTTCTGGATTACGAAGTTTGTCTAGAGCCCTCTAGTTGCATTCTTGTTCTTTGTAGTCTTCTAAGTTCACCTAGATGTCCCCAAATGCATTCACCCTCTTTGCATGCAAGGACAAGTGAAGTTTTTAGTGTACACTGTGTTTATTTCATTAATTTGTGAAAATGTAAACTTTTGTTGATTGATTAGCAAGGCTTTGTTGGATGGTGGAGCCTTGACTCCGTTATATTTTTGGTTTATGAATTTCGTCTGGAGCCCTAAAGCTGCATTCTTCTTGTTTGCAATTTGGCAAGTTTACCTGGATGTCCCCAAATGCATTCACCCTCTTTGCATGCATTCTTCTAGTGCCCGTCATCTAGAGCCCTCTTGGATGTATAGTGATCACTCTCTAAAATACTTATAGGTGCATAGTTTGTAGTGTTTGAAATGCCCATAGCACTTGGTTTGTGGAAATCTCCAGATACATAGGAAATGGGAGGGCTCCAGATGCACAAGGAAACAGTTGGGGATTTTTTCAATTTATTATTTCTGGATTGCTCTAAAGTTCAAAAATAGTTAAATGTGGCATAAGGAGGATGATGACAAACATGTGCAACTCCTTCCACACCTTGTGCATGAAGGGAGAGTGCATCCATCAGCCGGCCTCAACATTCTAGAAATGTAGGGTCTAGAAGACACTGCCGTTCTTGTCGTTATTGAAGAGAAGCTACCTAAATCAAAATTTGTGATTTAGTATGAGTTAATCCTTGAATACAAAGCAATGAACCTCGCACTCAGCAATTCATATAAAGAATGGGGTTATTTCTTCTACAAAGACGACATTCCAAAGTAGACGCCACACCAAATAGATACACAATGGGATCTAATTGATGAGGCTCGTCTGGATGCAAATCCATCCAAACAAATAGTACCAGTCACTGCTGCAATAGTGACGCCAAGGAAGAAGGCAAAGAAACAAAAACCGCTTGTGGGAGCATCCGGTGTTAAACCTACGGATGATGTAGATGATAGTGATGAGAAGGTCTGGCTTGAATCGGACTACCAATCAAAGTTCAAATACATCACCGTCTTATTGTTACAACTTGGTCCATACGGCACCGACGGAGTGGTTATTCATTGTGATACTTGTCCAAAAGCCAAAGAGCTTACAAAGCAGACCTACTACTACATTATTGGTGGCTAGTATACAATAGAAAACTACAAAATTCTTGTATAGCGTGGAGAGATTCTAAAATGCGATTTTGCAGAAGCATTGTGCTTCAATATAATTTCAATATGGGCGCCAAGAGAAAAATTTATCAATGTTCTTTACCTCTCTCAAGCCCTAAACTAGAATGTTGCTAGCAAGCAAAAAGAGCGGTCCTTCCTTAAGCAGCTTGTTAATGCCAAAAGAAAATGGAGAGACATGGATAGCCCACAACTAAACAATGTGGCCAACAATACTTAGTTGGGTATAACGTAAGTTCTATTTCTACTTATTCCTACGGTAATCTTCTTCTTTTTCTACTTCACCTTTGATTCTTGCATGAAATTCAAGATGCCGTCTTTGCAACAACCATCCGAAGATCTCCAGATGGTCATGTGAGTAGTAGACAGCGCCCATTTCTTATCATCAATAGCCAAATGCCCTCATTGCGGTAGTCATTTGGGGATCTTCAAATGGTCATTTCAATAAAACCCAACATCCATCTTCAAATTTCAATTGCCAAATAATTTTGGTCATGGTGGTATACAAGAATTCAATCCCATTTTGGAAACCGTTTTCATGGGTTTGAAGGACTCAACAAATGCAAAAATTCCGCTTGTATTCTTGGAGGATGATGCCAATGTTAATAGGTGGATAAAAATTGAAGAGGACTATTTGAGCAATCTACTTCATGATAGTTCGATAGCCATCATAGAAAAAGGGAAGTCACTTCAACTTCAAGACTCTCTATGGACTCCGCATTAACAACATCCGATACCTGGCCAGCCTTCTTGAATCTAAAGAAATATGCGTGAAGAGCTCTAAGGCTAAGTCGAAGAATGGGAGCATGGAACTGTATGGGAATATAGAAAACAAGGTTTGAGCTCGTTCAAGTAGAATTAGAAGTAAGGAATCCATCCTTAGCAAAAAAATTTGCTTCTATGGGTTAGAAGTGGATGAATTACTAGAATTATGGATTAGCAAACATAGGATATCTTAGTTAGATAAAAGGATTAAGGAGGAAAACTAAAGTTTCCGCCCTAACCGAAATCAGAATCCGGTATAGTTGTCCAGGAGCGTCAAGGAGACTTTGGCAATATCGAAAACGGAATAAAAAATGAACCGTATGCCAACGGACACTATAGGGAGCAAGACGGGAATGTTGAATGGATAGAAATTTTGCACAAACCATGCAATGGTCAACCCAATGGCTATGGAACTGGAACCAGAGGGGGTGAATGGAGGCCATTTTTTCTCTCTTGCTTTGATTATCATCTGGATCCTCTTACGTCTAGGGTGTTGTACTACTGTGTTGTTGCTTTGGCGAAGGAGTTTTGAGTGTTTTAGTTTCCAATTCTTAATGCGCTGATAAGAGGAAAGCATTCTTAACGAGCACCCTGATATTTGTGCACTGATTTTTGTACCAGAAAGAGTGATTGGATGAGGGTTGTCTCTGAGTGAGCTGAGAGCAATGATGAAGACTGAGAGTGAAGAAAAACTGCATCTGGTTCCTCTCTGGTTAATAATTCCTGGCATGCCTAAGATTAAGAAAGAGAGGACGCTTTTGGAGGAGGGTCTGCGACAGATTGGCTGCCAGGGATTTCTTCAACTCCCTTGGAACTTGCGAGATGAGAGAATGGTGTGGGAGCTTATGGCAGATCAGTTTAGTGAGTGGGAGTGGATTGTGAAAGCCCAGCTATCCAAATGGACATCCGAGCTGTAGGGGACGGTGTACAATTTTTCCAGAGAGGGAAAATGATAGGCTTCATGGACAGACAAGTTCTACAATGGTAAGTTCTCTAATCCTATGAACCCCAAGGACGGCTATGCAGTCACAAATTGTGTGAATCCAAGGCACAGGAGGATATTAGAGTTTTTAGTTTCGATCAAGAATCTAGAAAGGCCAACCTGGATCACGGTCATTTTGGCCATTACTATTTTAGGGGCACTATCCGGGGATAGGAAAGTAAATTGGGGGATGGTAGTTTGGAACTTAGTGACCAAGATGTGTTCAGTGATTGGGAAGACCAAACCTTCCGGTCTTAGTCATTTTTTCTTCCACCTCTATCAGTCTTTAGATTTGCTAAGAGATAAGGAGAGGTCGATGTATAAATCAAGAGAGGTTATACTTCACTACAATATTAGTTCGGAACCAAAAGTTGAAGCAATGAAAGAAGGGTCAGGAGAGGTGTCTTCAAATCCAAAAAATGAAAAAGTAGTTACCCAAGAGAAGGGTAAGGGATTGGCTAAGAAAATTGAGAGAAAAGACCCCATTTGGGCAACTGATTGGAAATTCAATCCCATTACTAAGGTCATAGAGGAACTAGAGGGAATCCGGGATAATGTTTCCAGTGAAAGAGAGATTATCCAGAAAACATGTGAGCTTATGCAAAGACCAGCTCATCAGATCTATACAAGGGAGTGGAGAGTCTTCTCCAAAATAAGGATGTGAAGAAGTTAGAGGAGCGGGTAGAGGAATTGTTTGGCCAAGTGAAAGTTCTCTAGGCCAAGCTAAAGAAGAAGTCTGAGGAAGCGGTTAAAGAGAGTCTACGGAAGCTCTCACCCGGATCCGGAACTTCACTGGGAACTTGGGTGATGTTGTGAATAAAGCTAAGTTGTTTGAAGCCAGAGTTCTGAGAGAAGGGTCATAGTTGGGACCCAAGATTGTTTCCGCCTTAGTAGATTATGGAAATAAGATGGAGGCAACTTTACTAGAGATGAGGCTATCATATAGGAGGTTGGTCCAAAATCGGAAACATGAAAAGGATGTGGCCGGGTGACGGAAGCGACTCCTTCTAAGATAATCCCAACACTCTCTTTGCCTGCATCATTGGGGCGGAAAGACAAGGGCGCCATGAAGACTCCGCAGTCTTCACGACCAGCCAACTAGGTTGATTCTGGAACCGGAAAAGGGCCTACATCCGGATCCCAGACCAAAAGCCAGTCCCGGACTACAGAAGGAGACCTATACACACCAAAGAGCAAGGTTTCCGGTCTTCTTCCAAAGGTGACAAGTGCGGTAGAATGGAAGACAATTGAAAAGCAAGCAAGGGAGTTGACTCCTTCCATCAAGTTGGAATCAGAGGAAGAAGAGTCTCCAAAGACTACGGAGAATGAAGGCAACACAGCTAAATCAGAAGAAGAATTGGAACCAAAACTTATCTCTTCTCTGCATGAAAAAAGGAAAGGAAAGACTCAAACTCCAAGCATAGGCAAGGTGACACGTGTTATCAAGGCCTCTGCCAGCAGGAAGCAGCTAGCTTGGGAGGGAGCGGCAAAACAAATGGAGGAACCTCCAAAGCGGCTGAAAAAGACTTAGTGGCAATTAATTTTAGGAGCAAAAGTAGGTAGGCGGAGAAAACTAAAGTTTTTAGACTTAAGAAGTTACTTACTAGTTGCTTTTGGTTGTAATGAACCTGGACTTCTAGATCTGGATTTTTCAGCTTTGAGATTCGCTTTTTGCGGAATTGGCCGCGTAGTAGGAAGTCAATGTGTTTTGGATTAGGGAATGAAATGTGTCATTCTTTGGGCCTTAGTTTATTCCTTTGGGGACTTTTAGGATTCCCCCGGAGATTGGTTATTTAGAGGCTGAAGTTAAATTGATGCCTTGGATGTTTTCATGCTTTTATTTTCTTTCATTCAAGCAAATTGATTTTATAGAATTCCACTTCAATGAGTTGAGTTGATTACCAATTGCTCTGATGGTATGCTAGCAATGCTAAAACCATTGTTTAGTGTAGATAGCTGGGTTTGCTAAATGGAAAAGAGAGAGTAACCTCCAAATTCTGTCTAATCCAGTTCTTGGAATTTTAATGAGTTGGTTGGAATCTTGCATGTACTAGGTGGGAGCTTTTGTTTGGTTTTGTTGTCTGGAAACTTCAGTGGGGAATAACCACTTCTAAACTAAATACAATCCAAGTGGACATTCGGATGTATGCTACTTGACAGGTTGATGAGGTTTCACTACAAGCAGAAGTGGTGGTGAGCAAAGGAATAGGAGTCGTCTAGTTATCTAGTTACCAATCTCAGCCAAAAGAACTTGGATTAGACAAGTCAATCATTGTAGTATGTTGGGATTGTAGGGGTTTTCTGTGTGACCTGCTAGTCCGGATTATTTTTTGGATCTGTTGTGAGGAAATGCTTGCATCATGTTTTCTTTTTCTTTATGTTATTCTCTTTAAATGAAACTTCAGTCACTTTAATCTCTAAAAGGGTAGGATTCAACGCATCCTTCTTCAATTCCAAATAGCAGACCCCTCTGATATAGAGGCTAAACTTCTAAATTGGTTACCTTAATTACTAGAACCAAAACTGGAACCGGAAGAGGTATAGGGTTTTGGACACTCCTTCTTGGTTGGCGGATAAATACAAAACTATAATATTGTAGTAAGAAAGGATTAGAAGTAAGTTAGGATGTAAGTGTAGAACTTCTAGTTCTTCATCCTATGTGTGTGTGTGAGAGTTGAAGTTGATTTCTATATCCTATTCCGATCATCTTTCTAGAAATTACAAACTAAATCTCTGTGGAACAATACACAAGTCATCTAAATGGTGTTTTAGTCAGTTTTTAACACCAACAGGAAGATTAGTGCTTTTTTGTGCTATGACAAACTGGTTTCCCTACCTGAAGCTGGCTCGAGTCAGAGAGAGGTTCATTTGAACTATAAAGAACAAACTCATGCGCCACCTTAAGGAGCATCTTTTTCCTAGCAGAAAAGCCAACTACTATCCGTACTCGATAGAACAGTTTGCAATTGAGAAGAAGGTTGGGCGTCCGGAATTAGAGCTATGGGTTGACAAGGCCATGGTGATGGTAGCAAGAAGACAATGGATGGAGAATTGCAACAATGCCCTGAACAAGTAACACAACTCCAAGGACTGCCCCGCGATAGTAAAAGAGCTCTAGGAGTCCTTAATAATGCCAGAGCTGAAGTTGCAATGGCAAAGGTGATAGAAAAGGGTTTTGCAAAGAGTTACCTATCCAAAATCATGGATGAGAATTTGTGGAATATAAACGGAATCTTTATGCAACCCGACGTAGTAGCCTGGCGAGGCAAAATAAAGCGACACATCTACTTTTGGTACATGTTTGAAGCCACGGGGAACAAGCCTCGAGTCAAGTTTCTGGAAGACCAAAAAGTAAGAAGAGTTTTTGATGCCCTTGAAGAGTTTGATCGAATTTGACTCGTCCTGGAGGCTTGGTCTCTATCCATCTTCATAAAAAATGCAAAAGGATTTCATGATATAGTTTGTTACTTGCACATTTGGAGGTGAGAGTCAAAGACCAAAGTTTGGGGTTGGCACGTTGTCAACTACATAGCTGTACATGATGACAGATTCCAAATGCTTACTACAAAAGTCGGATTCAATGTGTTTGTTGTGTTTTGCTATGGATTTAGCAATGGGAAGAGTACAAAGTAGCGGTTGACTAGCTTCTTCTCTACAAAAAGTGCCATTGAATCAATGTACAAGGCACTTGACAAAGAGGAGGACATTTACAGCTTCTGGAGGTGTTGAGGTGTGTCGTATTTGAAGGTCAATATTGCCCTAATATTATTTGGAGGTTTCATGATGGACGACATGGTTTTGGTGAATGTAAACGAGGGTCCCGAGATTACTCATTTTAGAAAGGTACAAAATCTATTTGCATTTCATCGTTCTATTTGAAGGATTTATTTTATCCAAGTAATATGAGTAACACTAATTTATGATATCTGACATGCAGAGGGCGGAAATAAAGGTGCTAAAATTTTTTCATTTTGAAGAAGCGGCAACGACAGGGGTGGAGGTTGCCAGATAGATTTTTGATCACCTCAACATTAACTTGTGAACCAAATCTCCGGACAACATTGAAGAGTTGTCAGCAGATTTACACAAAACAGAGGAACATTCAGACCAAGAATACTCTAAAAAAACCGAGGGCACAATGTATTTGACCGCCATTCTAGAGATAAATAACACGGTATATCTACTCCGTCAGGAGATCTCGAGATGGGTGTATTATAACTTATATGCAAGCCGTCTTTCCAATATATTGTTGCTTTACAGTTGTTGCAGATAACTTCTCCATCCCGCGAAGAAACCAAAGTTATTGAAAGATTCAACAGCTTGTAAGGAACCACCCTCATCGAAATTGGCTAAGGGAACAAGTGGGCATTCGCAAAAGAAACCGAAAAAAAAAGGTTCCACGAGAAGTGAAGAAGGTTCTAGTGGCAGCAAAGAAGGATCAAAGAGCCAAGGTTGTCCGGACGTCCACGGATGCAAGGTCCCCGGACATTCCATGACAAGCAAACCTCAATGTTCACATGGCCGTCCGCTAGTTCGTTCATATACCTCTCCGCCCACTCGTCTGCCAAATTGTATGCTGGACATTGAAGTCTGTTGCATCCAGATGTTCAATTTTCGGACGCAATTTTGAGCCAAACATTGAAATTTGTCAAACCTACGAGAAGTACCAAAAATTTGGAAGAAATAGAAGAAACCCCAGAAAAATAAGAAGAATCTTAGGGTTGATTTGAGTGGTGCTTTTGATCAAGTTGAAGATGTTATAAAGTCGTTAATGCGGTTGCCGGATTTTGAAATAGCCAAAGCAAGCCATCCAAATCCGGCTGATAACGCGGTGGCTAATATTCTACTAGCTTGTATTGTTGCAACTCTCCTTGTCCAGTCTACTCGATCTTTGGATCCTGATATTCATGAAGCGGATTTGGCACCTTTGCAAGCACAAATCATAACGAAACTACAAAGTGACTCTGTTGACACTATTGTTGATATGTTATAGCCGAAAACAGGCCTTGTTTCATCCGCAAATCCCGTGATGGTTTTAATGCCAATTGTCATGGAAGGCACGCCAGAGACAATTTGGATAAATACATTGGCGGACTTGAACCCGTTCAGTCCCCCTGGTGTCCAAGCAGATGAGCCGGTAGTAATTCCAAAGGTTAGTACTAGTAACAAGGCTTAAGATCTTGTAGTTTAGATCCTACATGAATAAAGGTGACAGTGGCCTCATTATTTTTTAGCTTTTGTTGTTTATTGATTCCTCGTTTCAGATTTCTTGCAAGCATGCTTCATAATTATTTCTCAATGAACTGGTTGCGTAGTCAAGAGAAGTTGAAAGTGACTATCAAATGTGACGGCCACTGTGGATGAAGAAAAGGGGATGCATCAGAAGGGGGCCTTGGAGATGGAGATCAATGAGATGGAGGTTGATGTGAAGGGGGCCAATAAAATGGAGGCCTATGAAAAAGGGGCCCACAGAAAAGGGGCTGATGAAAAGGGGACTGTTGATGGCGATGCCACAGGTGCCTGAGGTAGCAATCTTGGTTTTTTATGAGATTTGAGTTGTTTCCCATTTCCTATTTTGTGTTTAATTTGGTGATGTCTCCGTGGTCTGGCACAAATTGTATTTTGAATTAGTGTTTCTGATTGGAACATATCTCGACTGCTAAACAGAGTGTTATCCAACACTGCTTTAAGCCTAAAGACGTCTTTGTTCTTTCACAGGCACTATGCACTGTGTCATTGTATAAAAACCAAGCTAAGCTGGATAAGCCGTATTTTTTGAAGGACTTGAATAAATTGACTGAATTTGCAAAATTGCCTTTAGTAGAATATGTGCTCTTGGTTGATGGTAGTCCAGTTAAGAACCTCTTGAACAATAGTCATAGTGCTATTCATCCGCAAATATGGTCAGGTGAGAAGGATGACAAATTCTTGGAGGGATATTTGGAGCCTTGGCTTGATTGTCTTTTCAGGTCTAATGAAGCTATGCTAGTTTACGTCAAGGCTAATCCACTTTTTGGTTATCTGTGTCTTGAGAATCCGTTGGGTAGACTAGGGTATGATATCCTGAAGGGGTGTCTTTTGAATTTTGAATTCTTCCTTTGAAGCTTCATCCAGAGATCTCAAGATGATGAATTTTGAGGGTGCAATAGGCATTTCTTAGGAATATATTATAAATTGACCTAGGAATGGATAAAATGATTATAACATTCTTGATTCTATAATTATTGTAGTGCACTTCTTGTACAAGTCCCTGAAAATTGTTTTATACTTTGGGATGACAGGCATGCTGTAATTATTTTTGTAAATTTTTCTTTTAATTGGCATTGCAAGTGCTAGAACTTGAATTGTTCTTCATGTAGGGTAGCTTCGTGTTTCTTTTTTTCTTGCTGAATGCGGAGATCTAACAATATTGGTCTTCATGTATCAAATAATTCCTAAGATTAATGTACATCTTTTATATAGCATTTGAATTCAAATGGTACCTATATTAATTCATAATATTTTGGAATCATTGTAATTGTTTCTTCAGAAAAAAGCATCCTAAACCGTTTTCATACTTTGTGCTACAACAATATTGTAAGTTCACTTGTAAGTTTCTCTTGTAAGTTGTTAGTTAATTTGTATCCTTTTATTGATGGCTTTATCCATAGATCTCCCGATTAGAGATTTCGTTGTTATAAAGGATAGGTTTGTATTTTTCTTCTTCAGGCAGCATCTAGAGATCTCACAATACTTGTCTTCATGCACAACATATTATTGAAGATTATCCTACATCTTTAATAACGCAATGGAATTCAAATAATATTCGTGTAACTGTAGAACATTTGAATGGTAATTGTTTTTTAGGAATTGGGCATTGCAAACCATCTTCATGTTTTGTGTTTCTAGGATATTGTAATTTTATTTATAAAGTTCTCTTCTCTGCCTCAATTTTTATTAAGACTTGTCAAGGTATTTCTTGTTGGCTGTATTTGACTTTTATTTTCAAAGTAATCTACATTTACAATGATGCATTTCAATTCTAATGGTAACCCTAGTATTTTCAAACTTCTTGGAAAAATGTCAATAAATCGTCAGTGTAGGACAAGGCACTCATTATTTTTTTCATAATTGTAAATTCCTTTGGGCAATCTTGCTAATTTCTTGGCAAATGTAAAATGTTGAATTATTGCAGTATGTGCCTTTTTCATGAAACATGGATCCCTTAATATTGTATGGTATGTTCTGTAATAGATACATTTGAATATATCGATTTCAGTTTTACAGTGTGTATTGGGCTGAGGTTGGTCTTTGCAAGTACTGGTGGTGATCATTGTACTATTCGGTGCTCTCTACATGGAGGGTGTTATCCCTAGTCTCCAAGAGAATATCAAAACTAGGCCCGGACTTCAAACACATATTGTCTAGCTGGTAGAAAAGACTTTTATTGTTTTTATTTTGAACATGCATCATTTGACATTGGAAGAGATTTTGCAATGTATTCTTCCAGACCAAATTATTTCAATGTTATTTCTTATTGGCGGATGTGACGCACCGGACAAGTTGCAAGAGCATTTTAATTGTCTCAAATTCGTGACGAGCCTCTTTAGTTACCCTAAAATGCGCGAGGTACTTAGAACTCGTAATGTTTTGTTCATCAACATGGATCCTGTAGACATGAAGCAAACGCATGTAATCCCTCGATGATACATGTTATGGTTGACCTAGAGATCAAGTAGCAATGCTTTTATTTGTTTCCAAACGCAAAGGCCTATTCTTTGATGAATCTAAATTAATAAATTGTGGTGAATCCACCTATACAAATGTCATTTTGTTTTCCGAAATCTCTGTATTGGCATGCAGTTGCCTTATCATTGTGTATGTGTTTACGTAATCCTGAGGATATTACATCAGGAGACTTCTCAATCTCCATTCCCCATGTTAAGTGTTGGAATTCCTCTATTTGATTTTGCAATTGAATGCTTTTGCTCAATGATGTAGACATGTAAGCATATGGATGTACATTATTTAGACACGGTCTACAACTTTGAGAAGCAAATTCATGGACAAGTAGTCTTCTACATCTGGAAATCTCCAGGTGACTGATTCATTTCAATTACTAGATAGAAGTAAACATAGTATACATGTTTGCATTGCTGAAACTCGTTTTCTCTTACAACTTTTTCTGTATGTGCATGCTATATTAAATATTTTCTTTCCTACTTTCAACATCACTAAGGGCTCATTTTACATAATGTACCTAGTATTCATCAGAAGATATTGCAAAGAAAAGTCCAAAATTCCTCCAAAAGTAGTTAAATGTAGCATTCTTTACTAAATGAAGATGCCTTAATAGATAATCTCAAGGCAAAAGATGTTGTATTGTGAATGTTGTAGAACCTAGCTATGGAGGACCAAGCATATGCATCTAGATTGACAAAGCACAAGGCCTTCTAAGGTTGCTGAGGAATACTTAGTAGACTTCCAAATGCTAATGCTTTGAATTTGGAGCCCCATTAATGGTGAGATCTTTTGGCAATCAATGCTTGTGCTCTTGCACCAATTGCAAGACAAATCTTAGCACAAGTTTGTTCCGCATCTTTATATGAATGCAACTAGAGAACGTATTGATTTGTCCACAACAGAATCTACAACAAACTGACATTAGAGCGTGCAAAGAAGTTGGTTTACATGTACACCGATTTGAAGGCTCTCAGAGAGTGGGCCGGTGCAAATCCAATAAATTGGTATACCAAAAATATGTTGTTGAAGACTCTTTGATTGAAGTAGAAAAGTAAGACTATTTGGTTTCGATGTCTAGATTTTTAGACCCCTCCAATGACAATTTACATGATTTGGATGGCTTTTTTGGTAGAAAGGGACAGAGGAAAGAAAGAGGTAAGAACATGAATGCCATCCCTAATGTGCATAATCACAACAATGGAGACAAAAGAGATGCCAAATATAGTTTGAGGTGGGCTAGTTGGAAATGAAGATGACCATGCTATAGCACTCACTACAAGAAAACAAGTATATTATGACTGAGGATGACTAGCAACTACTTGTAGTCATATTCTTGGAGCCCAATACCTTGGCAGGAAAGATGATTGCAAAATATGGCAGCCAATCATTTTTTGGCCTTGCACTTCACATGTGTATATTATACGCCTATTGGTAACACTAAAGTGCTTCATAGGGAACATTTTGAAGCATATTTTAGGAACATTGAATCATATTGTTGGTCGTATTTTTTTTTCTTACAATTCTTCAATAATTCTCACACCTCCTAACATCCATATAGCAATCCATGGAGTTCTATTGTAAATTCAAAATAGACCTATAGTCCATGTTTATTTCATTTGCCATTGCTACCCTCTTCTAAAACACAAGACAAATCCTTATTATTGCGGTGAGGTGGTTTAGTGGCACTTCTTAAACTTTTTTGACAAGCCGTAGCCCTAGGATTTTCTTGGCCAATCTAACGTACAGATTTATTAGCTCGGTCAACCATGCAAAATTGTCATTTTGATTTCGAAGAATATTCATCGTCTTTTTCCACCTTCCGTTTCTTGTTTTGTTTGGGAGTCAAATTCATGGTTTAACTTCAAGGCTCTCAAAACAGATTCCACTCAAAAGACCATCTTGTTGACCAATTTGTCATCACTTTTGATTTGTAACACGGTCCCGTTGGTTACCCCTTCCAAAATGAACGACCTCTTTCTGATTTATGAGGTCATCTTCTTCTTCTTGCACCTGCTTCTTTAGAAAATCATAAGAATTTATCACGTTGCATACTCTAATGTCCCCCCATGCTATGACAAAACAATGCATGAGCCTCGCCAACATTGATTGAAAGGCCCATAACTCCACTTCTCTGTTTTGGGTCATCCACATGAAGTTATCTACAAGTTGCCCAGCTTATATGTCTTTGTTTCTCAATTCCAAAGTAGAAGTTTCCCCCAATGTTGGTAATTTCAAAATTTGTATGGCCTTTGGTCTAGTGAAAGGGTCCATCTCTTATATTTGTGGCCAAGGGGCATAACTTTTAAGACACCAAACAATTTGTACAATCTAGGGCTCAAAGGTGAACAACAACCAACACAAACCAAATTAAAATGTGATGCTTTAATTATGCATGTAATGTGGAGATTGTAGCAATAATGGTTTATAGTTATGGCTCTTTCAGGGCCAAAACCTTCTTGGCAAAAGCTACAAATACCCTCCAACATTTTAGATGCATGAAGGGTCATTAAGAATAAGATGTGTGTTGAGAGTGTTTGGTAAGGGACCCATCCTTCCTCTACTTCCAAGGTCCAATCAATGTCTTTGACTCCTCCATTCTTTGAGTGGTTCAATTGATCAAATATAGCATCTTTGTTTTTCCAACATGTATTTCTTTTAGACCCCCACGAATGTTACTCCAATTTGCTCTTGAACCTTTTTAAAAGGCTTTAATGGCATTGCATTCATCGTTCAACTTCATTGCAAGTGAGATGAGCCCTTCATTGTTTGGGATATTAGTAAAGGTTTGTCTTGGAGTTTTTGTACCCACTTCAACCACTGAGACTTTGATCCGCTCTTAGGCTTGCATTCATCCATGGCCTGCACTTATATCATTTATTCCAAATTAGACTCAAAAATGGCTTTTTGTTGATTTGCCTTCTTTAGTTTTTGTTTCAACAGAAGCCAAGTTATACAATTATTTCCAAAACAAATGTTGGACTTCTCCACTACTTTGCCCTTCTCAAGAAGAAGGGAGAGTCAATTGCTCTCTTGAGTTCTAAGCAACTCTGATATTTTGTACTGCAGGCCCTTCATGCGATAGTACTCCTTCTTCAATGCCTCCAATTCCCATTTCAAGTCGTCACGCTTTGCCCTCAAATGAGCGTGACTTTCTTCTATTGCAATCACATCCCTGAGAGTTGGTACAATTTGGTCAGTAAACTTCATAAAAGCCATGGCACTAGTCAATGGTTCTAAAGACAAATTTGCTAAGTCATGGGCAAATTCTCCAACCAACAAGATAATTTCAGCTAACCATTGAACAAAACATGTCAGTACCAAAGTGGCATTAGGAAAATCAACAAGCTCATATGTTGGTGTAGGTGGAATAGAGCTCCCCGGCTTGCTCTCCTATTTAGATTCTCTCTTCATTCTTCAAATGCTTTCCACTTAGTAATTTGGTGAAGATAGTCTTTTAGTTGTTGGGCATTTGGCATTTGAGCAAGCATCTCCATTGTCAACATGTAGAGAAATGACAAGGGCAAATATTTCCTTTGCATCTCAATGCCATCAATAGTAAGATTTGTTGTCACATTGTCATGCTGCTCCACATTGGTTCCTGACAAATGTCCTCCAATGATCAAGCTCAGTATTGGGCTTAATTGTATTGCTGAATCGAGAGTCAAAGGTACATATTTTTAGGCTATGTATAGTACCACTCTCTATAAGGTGTTTAGTCCTCTTATTGGTCTTTGTTATTTCTTTTTCAAAGATCCCTTTCCGTGACAAAGAAGGGCCACCACATTCTTTTCCAAGGTCATGCTTGTTTGGAGCAATGTTGTTGTCAACCTTGATTGATATATGATTTGGTGTGGATATAAAACATGTAAGAGGAAGCAACAACATCTTTCCGTGCACACCTTTAAAAGAAACATTGTTTACTTCTGTTGATGACTTGTGGAACCACATTGTATTACATCACCCGTAACCTTAGAGACCTTTATTGTAGGTGTGGTGTTTCTTAATGCCATTGTTGTTTGAGTTAGTTTTGCCTACTTTTGCAACCACAAATTGGCAATATCTTTTTGATTTAGAAGAAGTTTGAATGGATTCTTTTTTGACGCTGGATAAGTGCTCCAATCCACCTTGCGCTCCAACCTTAGTACTACATACACTATGCATGCCATGCTGTAATTTATGTACCCCTTACTCATTACCTTATCTCCAAACAAAGCCTTTTACACCTCCTCAAATCAAGGGACAAAACGTTTGTTGTTGCAAGTTTGTGGCTTACAACAGAAATCCATTGAGTGGCGTTGGTCTGCATCTTAAGGCCACAGCTTGTCAATGTGATACATTTTAACATATTGCTTGTACATTTGGAAGCTCCAATATTGTGCTTTCTTTTTCTCCCAACCGCTCTCCGCTAGGATCATTTAAAATCTCTTAGGGAAGCCCATGTGCTGCCCCCTTCATATAAGCCTTTCTTTTTTGGTCACTTCTTGAAGTCATCCCATCAATACCCACAACACCCTCAGCAGCCATGATGAACAATTTGAATTTGTAAGCACTTGAAGTTAAATAATCTCTATATGTGGAATTCTGAAACCTGTGCTTTTGAAGAAATCAATCAAAGTTTTGTTGCAATAAAGGTTGGACCCCTCCTCTCCACCAAGTAGGAGCAACCAACACCATGCAAGACATGTGGCAACAGCAGCACATCTAACTTGGCTCTCCTTTGCAATAGAGGAAAGAAGAAGTGAAGAAGAATGCCTGGGCCATCCGCCATATACCCGTCCGCCACTAGACCTAAAAAAGGTTTGGCACCAGACCAATGGATGACCACTACGAAGAGGCCTTAGACATGCTGTTCACCTAGTATACTACCGCTGTCCGCTTTGGGAACGGACAACTGCCTCGCCTTCCAAAATAGACCCAAACATCTGTTTTAGAAATGCCAGATTCAATGCCCATAAATGGCATTCAATGCAAAAAGCATCCAATTCAGTATGCAAGTAGAAAAGACTAATTCCAGATTGTTTCCTCACGTGTAAATAAGATTTCAAAATAATAAACTCTAAATCCTAAACTTTAAAACCGTAACTGTATAGCAATGGGGGCCATTTTGAGGGATTCCCCATGTACATTAAAAATAATTGTGTTTATACTAAATGGGCATTCTTTCTACATTTGGAAACAATTTAATACTTATAGGTATTTTATTTTATTTTTACTTTACATTTTTTTCTTGACTTTTAATGGGGATTAATTAGAGCTTCTTAAAATACAAGGGCCGGCAATAAGTCTTCGTATTGCGTGTTTGAGCAATTCAATAAACTGTATAAAATAATTAGTCTTTTTTGCCATGCATAATTATCATTACATTCTTATTGAATCTCAATCAAGTATACCAACTTTCAATTCCAAAAAGCAAAACTACATGTTTGGTGAAGTTTTAAAGTCAACTTTCATGGGTTTCCATAATAATTTGTAGAAAACAGCTTGCAATGAATTTTCAAAATTTGATTGTAGAAATATAAAGGAAACTTCTACACACATATCATTCTTTAATCCTTGTCAAATTTTTACCAAAAAAGTTTCAAAATTCAAAGATACAAAATTCAATTTTTAAAATGTTCAAGCATATATACTTTTTTTTTCCCATCCATTCAAATGTTTGTAGATTCTCATGATGGTTCTCTAACATTTATTTGACATAGTGTTTTAAAAGTTTTATCTTCAAATATCATACAACTAAAAGAGCATAGCACAAAAAACAAAATATTCAAGTTCAAGGAATGATCTTTTAAAACTACCTTAAATGAGTAAATAAATTAAAATTCTTGATTTCTAAAGCTCCTTGACTATTTTTCACAAAAGTATCCAAAAATTTTACTTTCTTGAGCATTGAAAATCTGTATATATAAGCAACGAACTTAATCTAATTCATAATCTAAAATTAGGTTAAACTTAGATAATCTGTTAATCTAATTCATAATCTAAGTTTTCAATTGTGAATTCTTAATCTAATTCATAATCTAAGTTAAACTAATTCATAATCTAAGTTTTCAATTGTGGACAATTGTCTTTTAGAAATTAATAAACCACCATAGTTACAACTTAACATTTTGAAATAAATCTTTAAAGGATTATTGTGTTTAGAGGCTTAAAACTGCTTCAAAATACTTGTTTCGAAAGCAAGGTCAAAAACTACATCAGTATCCATTTATTAACAAAACCGTCCTTTTGGTTAGCTTGTTTAAATACATTGCCCCAAAACTTTAGAATATGTATCCCCATTGATTGCAAGTTCAATGTGTGTAAACTTCAAAATGTGGGCTTTTCTATTCCTTATAGAAGGTGAAGTTTTGTATTTCAGCATTTTTAGGAAAAACACACATGTTCTATAATTTGTGCATTTTAGTCAATATGCAGTAAAATGGGTCAAGAATATGTAGAATTTTTTTTAACCGAAACTAATTTTATGTTCATTTTTTTTTTAATTTGTAAAGTGGAGGGTATTACTAAGTTATATAACTAATATGCTAATAACTTTTGGAAGCATTTGACAATCATAAATCCCAATCATGAGAATGTTCTAATAAAACCAGTAACATTCTTTTCATAAAAAATTATTTATAAATTTCAAAATTGAAAACAAAAGATGACTTCATTTGTTATGTCTACCTTCATTGCCCATAAAATAAAACTCTTTATATCTTTTACCACATTGTTTGGAATCTAATGGTTCAATTATTTTAAATAGATATCAGTCTCTAAAGTTTCATAAAAACAATTAGTTTTTTTAAATATATTTTTTGTTGCCTAGTTTGACATTGAAATTAAAAAAAACATCCTAACTTTTGCAAAATTTATTGGATTGATATGAAAGAAAGTTTACATGTAGTTTTATAAACCAAAACATCCATTCTACAAAATTCATAAAACATTCTAAATTTTAAAGTCAACAAAGCCTATCTGGGTTCTCAAAAAGCCCAAAGTGGGCTCTTTGGTCCTTTAGGGGTTAAAAGAAATAATTATTGTGAAAACAAAAAGGTCCATTATAATCAATGGGTCATTGTTTTCCAAATTTGGTCAAAAAAATATCATTTTATTATTTTTCTAAATTGCGCTTTATAAGCCATCTTCACATTTTTGAAAATTTGGATTTGCCCTCAATTTTTTATGAATTAATTTGTTCAATTATGTCCTACAGTTTTAGAATCCCCCTCAATTGCAAGACCATAAATAATGCCTGAACCTCAAAACCAAGTTTCTTCTTGCCCTTTTCAAAAGTTGTACAAAATACTTGCCTTTTCCAACTTGTAAACTAAAATGTCATGTTGAAAATGAGTTAAAAATAACTTAAGAATTTTAAACAAAAAGATTGTAGTCAAATTAAAACATATTGAATAGCAAAAAGTATATGATGGATTAAAAAAACTAAATTGTCAATAAATGCTATATATAATTAAAAAAATGTCAATTCATATAGTGAAAATGCAGTAGTTCAAAAATTTCTATCCTTCAATTTTTTAATTTAGAAGACTAATTTTTGTTTCATTTATAGGTCTTTAAGCAATTATCTTCATTACTGGAACTTGAAGGTAGAAGACAACTTAAATTGTCCAATGAATGACTTTCATGATTTTTGGATAAATAAGAAATGATCTATCAATTGCCAAAGGATAATTTTGTGCCTAATAATTATAATGATAGATCCACTATTTTAGAGTTAATCAAAATTGAATTATTTAGAAAAAATTATGTATCTTCATTTTACAAAAGTAGCAAAAGCTCATCCAATAACCAAAGTGCTAGAAATAGGTGTATTTAAAATTGCCTAAGGTTTTTGTATAAGGATGTTGAATAATTTAGGCAAAGAATCTAGATAGAACAATTTGCAACCAACTAAGTCATAATTAGGTGATGTTACTTTAATGCCTTTAAAAATGATTTAACATTTAAGAATTAAGGGTCAATTTACCTTATTTTCAAAAATCCGGTCTAATTTCAAAAATTGTTGCTTGCCCACCCACCCGTCCACAAATCTACTGCAGTGTCCACCAAACAATTGGCCTGACCGCTGCGTCTACTCTAACATTGGTATCTTTTGTCCATTTTTTCCATCTGTCGATTTGTTTGCCTTTTTATAATGGTCGTGCAATCCAGCGGACAACGTTTTCATTCCACTAGATTTGGTCGTCCATCTATAGGCCATCCGAAGCAAATGTATTCAATGCTACAATGAAGTAACATATAATGTTGGTTTATGTGACCCCAAACCGAATGTCATGAACTATTCCAACATGGCCATGGTTTGAGTGGAGATTATACTCCACAAAGATGTAGATTGGTGCACAATATATGGAAAAGATGTAGACAATATTAATTGCAATGATGTAGTACTTGGTACAAGCTGGAATGTAGCCAACAATTGCATGCCAAAGTGGTCTAATCAAGGCCAATTTGGATTTTCTATGGTGTTGTTGTCTGATGCAGATTATGAATGTTCAAATGATGATGATGTTTATGATAGCGCAACACTTGTAATGGTCATGCATCTGCCCTCATTGGACGCATACCATGCGTCTGCTACATTGGATGACTCAAACTACGTGAATGGATTTCCACCCGTCCAATCGAACAGCAAGCATGCGTCCAACCGCCTCATCGAATGGTGGCCATATGTTTGCCACTTGATCAAACAATGGGCACATGTTCGCCATGTGATCGGACGGAGGGCATAAATCCGCTACCTGATCAAACAATGAACATACGTCCTCTATTTGATGAATGGCGGGGATGTGTCCATCACTGAATCAGATGGAGGGCATATGTCCACCACCTAATTGAACAACGGGCATACGTCCATTACTTGATCGGACAATTGAACTGTATCTGCCAGTTGATCAAATGACTGAAATGCATCTGCTCATCCATCCACCTATGAAGACAAGGTACAGGTACTTTTGACTGTTTGAATTTGTGGTGACATTTTCTCAAAAAAATTTAGGTTTTGTATTTATTTGAGGCCTTCGATGATATGTAATTTTTGTTTCAATCGCATGCTGGATGCAAATGTTATGGCACAATTAGCTAAAATCAATGGTTGGTGGGCAATCTCCAAAACAAAATCACAAAATGTCAAAATAATATTTTATCTTAAAATAGTATGTTTTAGTCTACATCAACCTATCTTTGATTCACTCTATTTGAAATTTTGAACTAGGGATGAGAAAATTGGCAACAATCGTAGTTTTTTAAGCAATATAAACGTCTTCCTGAACAAAAAATTGTAGTTCATCTTTGAATGCTAATATCTTCCAATATAAACTTTCAAATTTGATAAACATTTTACTACATGATCTCAGATAAACTAAATACAACATCCTATGGTTAGATTCCAAATGAAAATAGTTTTCTAGTTTTTTTAGGTGAATGCAACAAAAGTGGTAGTTTCAAGTGTTTTCTGACATAATAGTTAGGCATCATGTTTTCAACATAGATGTTGAAAAATTATATATTCATCATCCATCCCTTTAATGTAAGTCAATTCTATTAAAAATTAAGCATTCATTTAAATCCATGACCTATTACATTTGTTGAATGTGGCGCTTTTCCAAAATTATTTGGAATAGTGCTACAATCATTTCACAACATGGAGAACTATTTTCTCCCATTCATCATTTGCTATTTTGCTTTGACATTGGCATGACAACACATTAAAAAGGGATATGATGCAATATTCATATTTAAAAATACCATGAATTACATCAATGATGTTTAATAAAAGTGCTAAATGAACAAATCTACTAATCCACTTACACATTTTGATGAAATATATTTGTATCAAAATTGGAAAATACCTCAATTCTATTCATTGACATCACATTACTATGCTTGTCACACTCTATATTACATTGCAGCAGATTACAATCAATAGACTGTATTGTATGACAATGCCTACAATAGTCCAATGTACTTCACTTGGAGTCTGAATCAGTGTCATCTCTCTGACTTGGGGCTGTAGAACCAGACCCATAAATCCCAAGATATAGTCCACCACTATAGATGTCTCCATGTCTATAATTTTGGCGCACTTTCTTGTCTATAATTCTGGTGATAAGTACGTCTAAAAGTTGGAGGGGGAACTAGAAGATCATGTTCGGACTATCTTCTACTTGAACCACCATAAATAAGATCCTTCATGATGCCTATATGAACCACTTGTAGTAGATCTCAAATAGTGTTCCTTAGGACCCTCTCCGCTAGAAGGAGTATAGTACATGATTCCATAGCTTTGTTCTACATTTTGATAGCCAAATTGGAGGTTGTTACTGTAGAGTGAACCACTTTGCCCATCTTGTAGGCCATATGCACCACAAGTGATGATGGAGTTGCTGAATAGGGTAGGGGCAGACAACATCTCATAGTGCTTCCAGACACGATACAAGTGATTCCCCAAGATGACATAGTTATGAAGGACGGATATGTAACAATTTGAAAGGTCAAAATTGATGGATGTCTAGGAATACCTAATTATTGGGAATTTGTAGCAAAGATATACAACCAACAATGCACGCAACCTCATCTTGCAAAATTGGAACACCAAAACAAGTCAATAGAAATGAAGGTTCCACATGCTAGAATTATACAATTGCTGCAGTTCATGCAACAAAGAACAAAAGATACTTGTATTAAAGAAATGGCAATGTTGTAGCACAAGAAAGCACTAATCCTCCTGCTGGTATTAGTTACTGGTTAAAACACCATTTAGATGACTCGTGTATCGTTCCACAGAGATTTAGTTTGTAATTTTTAGATGATAACTGGATCAAGATACGGAAATTGATCCTCAATTCTTACACACACACATAGGAGGAACCGGAAGTCCTACACTCACGTACTAACTTACTCCCAATCCTATCTCCCTTTAATACTGTAATCTTATATTTATTCAGCAACCAGAAAGGAGTGTCCCAAAACTTTGTGCCTCTTCCAATTCCGATTATAGTAAATAATGTAACCCAATGAGAAGTTTAACCTCTATATTAGAGGGATATGCTATTTGTGATTATAGAAGGCTGCGTGAATTCCTACCCTTCTGGAGATTGTAGTGGCTGAAGATCCACTTTAAACCAAACAACAAAAGACAACAAAAACCGAGCGCAGGTATTCCCTCACAACGGATTTGGAAGCTAAACCGGACTAGCAGGTCACATAAAAAACTTCTACCATCCCAACTGACTACAATGACAGACCCTATTCAAACCCAGTTTCCAAGGCAACATCTGGTAGCCAAATAATTGGGCGACTCCAATTGCTTGCCTATCACTTACATCCGGTTATAGTAGGACCTCATCCTTATTTCAATTAGCATTTACCAGCCTCTTTGCCAAACACACCCAACCTAAGAATGGCTATCTCAGACAGAAACTCCCCAAGTAATCACACTCAGCTAGACTTCACTCCCAATACTCTCAGCATTCCAATCAGCTCACTTCAAATCCCTAAAAATACGATCAAGACAGAGTCCAGGGGCTGTTCCTCCGTTCAACACTTGCAAACTCCAGCTACCCGCACTAAACAATATTTCTAGTACTGTTGGCATACCAACACAGAGCCAAGACTTTTCAGACCAACGCTTATGAAGTGGAAATTTGGAAATTGATTTGCAAAATGAAAGAAAACACAAGTAAAAACACCCGGGGCATCAAACTAACTTCAGACCCTAAATAACCAGCTCCAGGAAATCCTAAAGGTCCTAAGGAATAAAGCTAAGGACCAGAGTATGACACGTCACATCCCCTTATCCAAAATACGTCAACCTCCTACTACATGGCTAGTTCCGCAAAAAGTGGATCTCAAATCCGAAAAATACGGGTTTGAGTGTCAAGGTTCATCAAAACTAAAAACAACTAGCAAATAACTTTCTAAGTCCAAAAATTTGAGTTTTCTTCGCCTACCTCCTTCTGATCCTAAAATAACTACAGCTAAGCCTTCTTTGGAGTTGCGTCCACTTGCTTGGCGACCCCCCTCCTAGTTGGCTATCTCCTACTAGCTGAGGGTTTATTAACACGCGTCACTTAGCCCTTGGCTGGGGTCTGAGCCTTCCCTTTCCCCTTAAAGCGTGAAGGAGAGATAACATCCGATTTTGAGTCATCCTTTATTTCCACTCACTCGACTGGTCGCCATGAGTTCTCGCACCATCCCCTTGTTTCTTAAGTTCCATAGGCGCATCAGGAACTCGTGACAGCCGATCTGGATCAAATCTTCTTCTAGTTGCTTTCTCTTCTTATTGCCCTTTGCTATACCCGGAATCACCAACCGGAGGTTAACAGGAAGTGACTCCTCCATAGCCTCTGTCTTTCCCATCTTCTCTTGGTGGTAATAGCACAATCAGATAAGAGATCCTCACCCCGGTCACTCAGACTACAATCATTAATCCCTCAAGACACTCGTATTAAAGACTGGTTGCTTCTTTTTTGCACGATGAGAATCGGAAATTGACACTCTCAACTTTCTTTTGCAAACACTCAAAACACAACCAAAACACTCTTCAAAGAGACAGGCACTCAGATAGCAAAGAATAAAAGTAAAAACTAGAGTCTCCTTCTTATCCTCCTAATTCCAATTTCCAGTCGTTGAGTTCTGACTGTTCTGTGTTTAACAGGAAAATTTCCAACCGTTGAATGTTCCCTTCTTTCTGGCAATAGTCCCATTAGATTCCGATAAAGTTCTGTATCCGCTTTCGATATCACAAGGGATTTTGGAACTGGTTCCCAAATTCTAACTGCAAGTTCAGTTTTCGGTTAGGCTAGGAAATTTTGTTTTCCCACCTTAACCATTTTATCTCTTAGTAACTATACTACATTTGACATATTCATAATCCCATTAATTTCTCTAATTCTTTCCTAAAGAATTGAAGTTTTGCTAAGGTTGGATCTTTTATTCCGAATTCTATTTTAAATATTAAAAATCCTATTTTTAGGTTCCCACATGTAGAACACTACGCAAATGCTGAACCTTGTCCGAATATTTATCAGACAACATAACTATGTGGTTGCAATATAGCTGCCAACGGAGATGGAGGTGATTGAAGCGTTCCATCTTACACAATTTAATAAGAAGCTTGCATGGACATTGCTGCACATCATGCGTGCAATGCATAATGGTAGACATCTTTACAATGATACTCCCTAGACAACATCATGTTTCACTTTCCCGAAGACAAGTCAAGTGTGTACATTGGAGTCTTTAATTGGGACATGACTACCATAGCTACAGAACCGCCTAAATCCTTTTATGTGTTCACATCAATAAATGACATGAACAAAGCTTTAGGAAGGAGGTGGTGGGTGAATCTGAAAATTGTGTATTTTGCACCAAAAAGATGCGAATTTAGAAATTATTCCAAGTTTATCATGTACATGGGAGGAATATGCGGTTGTAAAATAGCTCAACAAATCAACAAAGATTGCATGTTCAAGGAGTATTGGAAGTTGAACAAAGAAATGGAAAGTATAAGCAAGTTCATCCACAATGGTTTGGAAATTGCATTTCAAGGGTACTTGGACCGGCCTTATATAGAAGGTCTAGAGTACGCGGGCGGTTTGACACAAATCATCAATTGATTTTTTGGTACTTACAATTGGTCTGTGCTGTTGTAGCACAAGGAAGTATACATCCTACCTTTAGGCGTTTTAACTGATAAAACACCCAAGATGATTCATGTATTGTTTCCACAGGATTTTACTCATCATTTCTTCAAAATTATTGGAATAGGATCTGGAAAACCAAATCCAAGGCAAAGGAATCCGGAACTAAAAACTAAGAACTGCAGTTCCTCCTCCGTAAATCCTAAACCGTATTCTCTCAACTCATACCAATAAGCATACCACAGACCACTTAGAACATGTATGTATTCTTCCCAATAGTAGTCTGTAACTTAGTGTCCTACTTAATTGAATGCAGAACTGGAAGGAGTGTCATGATCATGTACCTTTCCCGGATCCAGATTCAATAAGCAAAGTAACCAATAAAATAGTTTAACCTCTATAATCAAAGGATCCGCTCTTTGGTTTTAGGAAGGGTACGTATATCTTACCCTTTAATAGATTAAAGTGACTAAAGTTTCACTTAAAAAAAGTACAATTCACACACACAAAACCTGGATGTGGATTCTTCCTCACAACTAATCTGAAAATCAATCCAAACCAATAGGTCACTCAGGAAACCCCCACAATCCTTTCTCACTACAACGACAGACCTATCCAAATCCGATTCCTAAGGTAGAATTTGGTGACCAGATAACTAGGTGATCCTAATTACTTGCAAATTACTCTCTTCCGGTTGTAGTAGGACCTCATCAATACGTCAATTAGTGTACGCCTGCCTCTTGCAAAACGTACCTAATCTAAGAGCGGCTATCCCACACAGAAGCGTCCAAGTAACAACAGTAGCTAAATTTCACTCCTAGTACACATAGTTTTTCCACCAACTCACTTCAATTCCCGCAACCGGATCCAGACAGAATCTGGGAACTACTCCTCTTCTCAAGTTTCCACTACCAAGCTATTTGAACTAGCAATGGTCGAAGCATTGCCTAACCCCTCAATACAAGTTCAAGACTTTTTAGACTAGTATTCATGGAGTTGAAATCCAAGCTTTCTTTGCAAAAATTGAATAGAAAAACAATAGTGTAAAAATGCCCGGAGTTGAAACTAACTTTCAACCCCAAAATACTAACCCCAAGGAATCCTAAAAGTCTCAAGGATCAAAAAAGAGAGGACCAGGGAATGACAGTTGTGTGAACCCTCAAGTTAGCACTTGGAGCTCTGGATTTATTTTTTGCGATTGGTTGTTAGTTTTTAGCGTCAATTCATGCAAATTAGCATGAATAAGTCAATTGAGAGGAGTTTGGTAGAATTCCTTGCTAGATTAAGTGAGGAGTCTTTTACTAAAATCTTGGAAAGTACAAAATACTTTGCTTTTCCAGGTTTAGGTCTTAGTTTAGAGTTTTATAGTCCAGATTAACGTTTTCGAGAGATGTGAGGATGTAAAACTTGACATGTAGAGTGCATGTGACAGCCTGGCTAAACTACAAGAGTCTAAATCTAGGTTTAGAAGTATCTAAATCCAATTCATGTAGAATATGGACTAGTTACGTGAAGACATGCAAATCTTGAAGAATATGAATTAGAATGCAAACTAGACGGAGGGCGAGGTGATTGGAGCTTACAGAAAGGTGCTTTTAGGGTAAGAGCATGCCAAGAGATCAACAACGGAGCTATTAATCCACAACAACCCCCGGTACCAGAATTATTCCCCCCCGAGCGGAAATTATTAAGGAATTGCTAAATTTAGCATCCTTATTGGAGGTTTGATTTTTCCCTTGGTTTTCGGACATTTCCTAAAAGTTTGTCCAAAAGTTTCGGGATTTTACAAAACTCTACAATGACTCCATGGGAAGTCAATCGCCTTTGAAACTGATGGTAATTTCATTGAAATTACTCAAAGTGCGGTAAAATCTCACTAAAAATTAGACTAGATTTTTACATATTAAGTAAGAGACTTGTCAAGTTTGAAGACTTTCTGATAGTCAAAAGTACTAGAATCAGCAACAACATCAAATTTAACAAGAATTTACAACATGGCGGCAGGTTGACCGGCGAACCAGGAGCTAGTGATGTCCGAATGTCGCAAATAAGGAATGTTTTCTTACTCTCACGAACCTTCTAGGCAACTCTGGCTAGTTAGTTTCCTCAAGAAACGCAAATTCTATTAATTGGAATTTTGACTTTTCTTTGGAGTTACTGTGAGAGGCTTTTACAAATATTTACAGCCTAGAAGAAGGGGGTAGAGGGTCTCTTAGACTAATTGGGGTCTTTTGAACCTTATAGCACAATTAGTTTTCAATTTCAAGTTGTTCTCAAGAAGATAGGAAGAATTTAGCAGTAGGTTTGATTTTTTTAGAGTAATTAGCAATAATTCAAGGTTAATTTACAAAATATCTTGGTGAAAGTCGAAGATTGGATTTAGTTAAGATTTCAAATCTTTCCTTTAAAAGCCAATTTAGATTAAATTAAGAATATTTGAAAAAATCCTAGGATTGTTTGCAAAATATCTCAATGTCAAAATAGTTAGTTTCCTAAATATCTTTGGAAAACATCTTAGATTTTATTTGGACAAGATTTTCTAATTAAGGCTTGTTTTAGAAAATTCTAATGATTAAACAAAGATTATTTTGCAAATATCTTAGGGTAGTTAAGGATTTAGCGTAGGGTAGTTTTTGAATAAAAGAACTAATATCTTATGGTAAACTAAGGTGGCGGGGCCTTCTAACAAGTTTATAAGGCCCACCTCCGAAGTTTCTCACGCTCCATTTGTTTCATTATCTGCCTACCGACACTCTGTCGGAGTGTAGAGACTCTCTTTTGTTCAATTTGCTTACTGGCTTTGTCGGAAGCAATTAGTTAGGCCAAATTTTGGTCATCTTTGCTCATTTTGCTTTCTTTGTTTTTTTTTAGTAGAGGATTTAGTTAGAGGACTCGGGGTTCCCTTTTAAACCATCAATACCACACTAAAACCACGCTGTTGGGAGGCTCATCCCCCAAAACTTGCATACCCTGTTTACATACTAGTTTTGTGTTTTGCAACAGCCATTGAGTTAGAATTTTTAAGGCGGTGAAGCTAGTCTTTATCAAAAGATTCTAATACTCAAAATACCTGCCAAACTTCATTGTGTAACAAAGTTTGGTTTGACTTGATCCCTAATTTCTGGTTGAAACACTCCCCTGTGTACCTCAATTAGGAACTAAAGCCATCTGATACCTTGGGAATTCTTTTAGTCCTTAATGTTTGGTTTAAACACTTTTATATATACCTCCTTTGAGAATTAAAACATTCCTACAGTCACTTGAAACCATATTTTACAAGATTAGCTTGGGATTGCTCCCGCACGGCGAAGCTTTGACCTTAGGACAATCTACCTTGAAGGTTTTAGATTAGATTTTATTTTCCTTTTCTCTTTTTTACCTAACCATAACGTTTTAACTAGTTAACCAATAGTTTTTTCTTAGAATTAGTGAAATTTTACAGGATCATCAATCACAAAAAGTGTCCATTGCTTGGAAGGCAAATACTTGTTTAGAAACACCCAATTAGGAGTGAATTTCTAACAAAACAACCGCTAGAACCCGTGTGTAACTTTCTGACTCAAGGGTGGAGTTAGAAACACTCACAAGGTATCATTCTTTATCCTTTCTAGCTAACTTTCTAACTACAAGCCGATCCGCAAAATGTGGATCTTCAGATCTTAAAATCATAGAAACTCACATCTAGGTACATGCATCTCAAAAAGCAGTTGTCAACTAACTTTCTAACACTCAAAAGCTTTAACTTTCCTTCACTTAACTGAACCAAACTTATCTTTTACTTTCCTATAATTAAGTTAACTGAACTCTACTTTACTTTACTGTAATTTCTACCTACTATTTCTAGGCTTATTCTAAGAACTCATACTTCTACTTCTACTTTCTATCTTTCTTTGGAGAAGATCCCTCAGCTTTGGAGACGCCCTTTCTTGGTGGCTGCTTCTTGCTGGCTGAAGGCTTAGCTGTCTTATCCTTAGCTGAAGTCTTTCCCTTGAAGTTGGATGGAAAAATCATGGCCAGGTCAAATTCCTCTTCTTCTTCCAAGTTGGGTTGG
The DNA here is from genome assembly GCA_951230915.1 of Antitrichia curtipendula. NCBI lineage: Eukaryota > Viridiplantae > Streptophyta > Bryopsida > Hypnales > Leucodontaceae > Antitrichia > Antitrichia curtipendula. The sequence goes on along the minus strand of OX579637.1, from coordinate 19,151,870 downwards.
ACTTGGATTCGGATCCACTCTCCTCCTTTGCTGACTGACTGGGCGACTTGTCCTCTCCCGAATGATAACTCCCCGAGGAGACCTCCCGATATATTTTGAAACCCGGCCCTGATATTAGGAACGATCCCGAATCTCAATCCGGTTCCAGTTCTCAGTAAGAACAGGAAACTTTAACTACTGGTCTTAATCTAATTATCTATCTACTATTACTCTATTAGTAAGGAACGTTAATTGTGATAAGGTGTTTAGTTTATCCTTGGATAAACCAAAAAAATTGTACCCCTATTAACTCTTTCATCTACTTTCCTCACTAATCAAGACTTATCTTACTTTCTGGGCTCCTACATGTGCCGCATGAACAATTCTAGTAATCATATGAGTAGTTGAGCATACTATATAGAAGTATAGAAGTATTTAGTGAATATAGAACTAAAGATATACACATGTAGACTATATAATATACATGGAACACCAATGTACGACAATATAATTGAAATTGGGTATACTTTTTGAATTCCTTAGTGCATTTTTTATTTTCAATTGCCTATGATTACAATCTTTTGTGATTGTGAACATATGTAGGACTTGAATGAGAATGAAACTACTTATTGCTGAAGGATGTTGGTTTGGTCAATAGCAAGGTTGTGGAACAAATTGTATGATTTAGCAGATATCGATGTAATAAAAAGATGGAAATTTGGTAGATGTTCTTGAAGTTATATTTTAAACCTAACCCCTAAGGCCCTAAAGTCCCTGCCGGGAATCCTAGGGATTTTGGATAGGCTTGTATCAGTTGGGTGATCTCATTTTTTCACATGATGATTTAAAACTTTTTTTGAAGATAGGAAATAAGATTAGCTTTCCGAAGAAGAAAATGTCTATGAAGAAAATCGATGTCTAAGAAGAAAATTTATGCCACTTAAACTCCAAAAAACAACTCAAAGTAATCCAAATAAATTTACAAAAAATTAAAAAATTTCATTTTTTAATATTTTTTTCATAAATTATATTTTTGTCTGTATTTGAAGTTTTTATTCACTGTATTTGGACTAGTAATAAGAAAAATTTGAACAATCTTGTTCTGGAGCAATCTAAAGCTCTAAGCATCTTTTTGAAAAAATAACTTATAGAGTTCATTTTTGAATTCAATTTTTACAATTTGCCCCAGAAGAAAATGTTGAATACGGTTAAATTGTCTTCATAGAACAATTTCAATCTTGGAAACTGAGTTCCAATTCCATCTCAAAGCTATGAATGGTTTAGTTTTCCCTACAATCTTAAACGTATTTCTACTTAACAATTTTTTAATGAATGAAAATGAAGTGTTTTTTTGTTGAATTTTTTTCTTTAGATTCTCAACTTAGTTCTTCAACATAAAAAATTATAAAACCAAAATCATTAGTACAAAGATTTTAAATCAAAAAGATTCAAAGTCAAAAAATCTAGTCAATGAAGGTGCAAAATGAACTTGCTTTTTAGGGGGGGACTATTTAGAAATTGTTCCTATGCTATTTCCTCCACCCTTCAAACCCTTAAATGCAATCAAAGCCGTTGAAGACCGGATGGTAGTTTGTTTGACACAATCCCACCGTCCGATCGGATAGACGCGGTCTGATCGCCTCGACCAATGTTCATCCGCCATGACTGTAGTCCATCTGTCGAATTTGGCAAACGGGTGTCGGATGACAACATGGACAAGGCAAATGGACACGGTTAGGGCGGACAGTGAGGTCACCCGCAACTTGACCATTGAATTTAAATGGTCGCTGCATAGTCTATGCAATCACAACCGCTGTATCTGGCGAACAGGCAAGGATAAGGGCGGTCGAGGTGGACAGCAAGTGCATACGCACATCGTCTGTATCTACAAACAACAAACTTTTAACCTAAAACGTGTAAAATCCAAAAATGCAAATGTCATGGGACGTCCTAGGGGTAGCAGACGCTGGACGTCTCGACAACCCTATTGTATAGTCATATGCCATGTTAGGCCAAATATGATTAATTTTACCTCAGTGATATTCCACGTTAGACAAAGAAATTACTACCCAGAGTCATATGCCTCAGAGGATTTTTTTCCTTTGCTCAGGTAGCTCAAGAAAAAATCAAGCCCCTCAGGATAGTCAAAATATTTGTCATGTTGGTAAAATTTGGCTAATTATATATAATTGTATCCTCTGACCTATATAACTACCAATATGACTTATGTTTGAAGCGATTCATCAGTAATGACTAGATCCAACCATGTCGCAAGTCATTTACAGTGATTTTTGTGTCGATCACATTTTTTGATTTTCTAACTCACTGAAGTCGTATTTTGCAGTCATAAAATACTATTTTGTTATGATGACTAAAGAGAACAAGAGGCTACTATGGAGGAAGAGATCAAAAAGGATTTTAAAATTCTCAATGAAGAGGAGGTGTTTAAAAAAGATGTCAAACAAAGAATGAATAAGAGGCAATTGCAATAGAAGAACCATCTCAGAGGTAGACTTGCAAAGCAAGACCCTCCTGCGGTGGAGGGGTATGTGATGAATCAAGAATTGAATATTTGCATCTATTCTCAAACAAATTATGTTGACTATTAAAAAGCCTGAATATGCCGACATCCTTGGTTCATTAAGGCTGTCTTCTTCTAAACAAGCCTTTTGTAAAGCAGGTCTATTGGTCGATATTCTTTTTATTAATAATTTTTTGAATGTTATATTCAAAGACATCTAGAATTGTACATGACGTTAAGATGACCCCTAATGGGAAGACTTGCCCCATGACTTCATTGATTCCACTCATATTCTAACACGGGCCACTGACTATTTAGAAGTTAACTGGATTGACTATGATTCATAGGCTACCTTTGATCTATAATTGTATTTGCATATTATAGATGGAATGAGGCAATCTATTTGAAACCTTAAAACACATTATAAACTTCCTAGAATTAATTTAAGTGTTGAGCTCGAGAATTGTAGAACCTTGAATTGTGCACATACCGATCATTGAATTAAAACTACATTCTGTATGGATAATTTTGAATATTTCATTTTTTTTTAATTTTGGATTTCATTTTTTAGCCTCTCTTTTGGAAATATACAACTTTGTCTTGTACTATTGCAACTTCTTGTACATTTATTTATCCTTGAATTAAAAGTAATGTATAGTATTTTTTTGTATTTTTTCTTTGTTTATGGTTGAAGGATTTAATTTGAATTTATTTCCCTTAGAAAAATGACTAAGAAAAAGCTTGTTTTCTAGATCAAAAGCATTGCTCTCAAGGATATCTACATCAATTGGAAAGAATTGTTTTTCACCTACTTATTCAAGACCTTATATGATTTGATGTACCATTAATGTTGCATTGGCTGCTATTGACTATTCAGGGAGGCACATAGATGAAGGCATCATTAATAGTCCTCCAAGTGGAAGCCTAGGCAAGAACCCTCTTGCTTATTGTCCTTGTTGAAATATGTAGCCTATATATTCAGGGTGTTTTTTTTCAACTTTTTATAATGAACGAAAAGGCGATTTGAATTTCTTTCGGAGTGCTACAGTGGTGATGTAAAAGAAACCAAGACAGTTCTAGGGTGGCGACAGGGGTCCCCTGACGGACAAAACACTTGGCGAATTTGTTTTTAAATTCTATTTTTTTTTTGGCGATCACTGGTGATCACGACACTCTTAAGCGGCGACTTCTTGTATAACCATCAACTGAAATGGCAAAATCTGCTTACAAAAATCTTATTCGGTGGCGATATGCAAGATGCAAAACAATCATTCAATCCAACGAAACTCTATTGTAGGGTGTCTCCATCAGTAGGAGAATTTAGAATGGGTTATTAATGGGACAACAATTACAAAAGTTTGTTTTCCGCAGCAAAACACATACACATTCACCCACGACATTCTGTACACATGAGATTTACTGAGTCTTGCACAGTCCTAAGAAATTGAACATACACCTGCACCCAACCAAACACCCCTCCGACGCCCAAGTCAGTCGACTGACCAAAAATGAATTGCAGAATACATATGCAGGTCTGAGCTATTGTGCTACAAAGTCCTGCACCTGCACCCATCCACCCACCCCTCTGATGCCCAAGTAAATAAATTGAAACAAAAATCTAGTTCGTAAGGGGAGCAGATTACACATGAGAAAGACAACATAAAATCGATGTCATAAGTCAAGCGGTTTTCCAATCTGCCCATTATCAGTAGAATTTTTGAGAGAACAGTTGCATGATACATCAATGGCCTATAGTGGCCTGCACATCATGCATTTGACGCCACATACTACCTAGGGAGAGTGGAGGTGAAAACAACCTCAGCAGCTGAATGCTCCCGTACTATGCTAGTTGTCGACATATGTAGTTTAGATTAAAAATGCGCTACAAACTTCCAACCTGCGCTGCAGACTCCACTCTAAGTGCTTGCCATGTATCTCCCTCGGCCTCCTGACACAAACCACTCATCAAAAACGGCTTGGTAAGGAAAATTCTCCAAGGTAAAAATGCGTTGGGAGTACATCCCAATCACAAGCTGGATGTGTTCTTCTAGGTTGTTTCGCAATATCGTTTTCAGGAACCCAACGCTCAAAAATGTACGCTCGTCCTCCACTGAGCCAATCACTTGGACTACCGCCATTTCCGCCAATTTCAAGAACTCCCCAAAATTTTGGGTGAGATTATTGTTACTATCAAGAACGCGCCACACTTTTAACAAAGGGTTGATGTCATACGGAGGTAGCATTGCAGATCGGGAGTTGAACTTCATGCATGTTCTGAAGAGGCCCCGTTGCAACATGAGTGCATCGCGATCAATGATCGGTTTCACCAACATTTTTTTGTCGCCCTCCCTTAAGATCTTCCCATGTCCATAAGTATCCATGAGCGTGCGGAGGTGTTTGTCAAACATGTCGTCGGCACTCCCTTGGCACCAGAATTGTGGGTAAAGAATGCCAAATGCGTTCATTATATGATGCTCCGGAAACCTGTCGTCCAGCTCCCGAACAAGCATCTGCGCTGCACCTGCAAGCAACGACTACAACCACCGGCGTCAGTACAGTTCAAGACCTCCAAGCAACGCCAACACATGAAACAAGTCAAACAACCTTGAGACAAGACTGTGCACCAAAGCAATCATACAAGAACCCGAGGAGGTGCTTTAGGCTTACTGGTGCACTCAGCCTTCACTTTCGCAAGCAAATTTGCCCAGAGCTCCCGGTCCACTACCCCTCCCTTGTGCTCGGCGTGGATCTGGTCACCGTGACATACAAACGAGAGAATAGCAGAGTCATCGTTCAGATCCGTGATCCACTTTATGTGGATCTGCTCATGACTACAATCCAACAGATTATTGAAGCTCCAAAACTTGTCCGTGCTGTAACATGTGGCCTTGTCTTCGTACATTCGATGGAGGGAACCTTGGCATACCTTGACTGCCGCCACAAAGTCGCAAATGTACACGTCTCTTTTGTGCAAAATTCACGAGTTTATCAATGGCCTCAAGCAATGGCAATAATGCGCACATACCGAGCAGTGGATATGGATCAAGTAACAGTACAAGGCAAGCCTGACACACCCAAGCAACGAAGTTAGATTACAAGGTCATTCACTGCAAGTGATTTTTTTCGGAGAGCTCTAAGATTGCACCCTTAGCGCACCGTCACAGTATGCCTTCAAAATCTCCCATAGTGTGTAGAAATCTAAAGTGCATGCACGGAAATTGATGACCATGCAATCACACTCCCGTGAAAGCGGCATTGCATGATGCCAATACTACCTCCGGAAGAACCAAAATGGAAATCATAAAGTTTTCAATAGCGCACAAGAATGAAGTGACAAAGTCAGAAGAACATGAAGTTACTTACCTCAGCCTTCGCGTTTTCCTTCAAGTCGGCAGTCATCTTGTAGATGAGCGTTCGATACTCAGAAAGAAGTCTACGCAGGGGCTCGATGAGACTCACCCAACGTGTTTGCACGTTTCTCAGCATCTTCAACCCTTTCGTCTCTATCAATTCTGCGAGCTGCCGAAATTCAGAATATCGCTTAGGGCTCTTGCAAAAATAAGCGTGTGTTACAGAGAAGAGTTTCTCAATGTCACTAAAAATTCCAACGCTGGAGAGGGCTTTGAAAGCCAGGTTGCATCTGTGTGCTACACAGTGAACTCCGATCATGAACGGGGCACTTTTTTCTTTCACTTGCGTAGTGACCCCGGACATGTTCCCTTGCAATGAAGATGCACCATCCGCACCAAAGCTGAGGAGCTTGGCTGCGATGTTTTCAACATCTAATCCTCCCCCACTGCCAACGGCGTCCATGATCAATCTCGTCAAGTTTTCAGCGTTTGGCGTACATTCCACACGTTCTAACGAGATGAGCAATGGCACTCGGACCCAGTCTTGCACAATGTAAACATGCGTTGATAAGTAATTGTTGTTGTCCACAGCAGTCACTTCGTCAACAGTTACTGCAATATACCGAGCTAGTCCGATCAGCCTTCGCATTTCGCTTGTTACCTGTTTGTACATGTAGCCAGCCATGACCCAGCCCGAATTGTCACACCAATGTGCAGACGGGAGGTCAGGAACATTGAGCAACTTATACAGATTAGCCCGTGACTTGTACTCTATCATGGGACGACCCTCACTGAGAAGCTGAAAGAGTGTAGCAAATTGAATCCGTTTTTTGCGAGCCTCCATTGTCGTGCGGTGGTTGATTTGTTGAAGCACAGTCGGAGGAGGACGAGCTGCATATAAGCGGAGGTTTTTTCGATGTCGGCACTGGGTAGCAACGTATTGCTCGCCAACTCTGATATTAAACTGAGGCATGTCTTTTTTAGCCACCCTCTTACCGTCATGCTTGAATAGAATATCTGACTTTGGAGCCATGATACAAGGCTTCCTCTCCAAAGTACTACACACTTTGCAACGCACCATGTGGAGAATTCCATTGCTCGCCATGATTCCTTCTGCCCATGGAAGCTTGGCCGCCTACAGTGTCTAGAATTTTCTATGGCGGTCATATCGCCTTTGTGCCGCAAATTGCTTGGATTGTAGCTTCGACTGCTTGGACGCACCTTTTGCAGGAGGAGAGTTGAAGTCGGAGTCAGAGTCCAATTCGTCCGACTCATCTGGAACCTCCACCAAGTGTTCTGTCTGAACAGGATCAGAGTCAAAAGACACGGCAATCAGCGGCGACTTACAGCTTAAAACTCTCGTGCCACCCGAGCCTGACGACGAGCTCTCTTGACGGGACCTCCGCGGGCCACTGGACTCTGGCGATGGGTAATCCTCTTGCGAATTCGGTTCCACTCCTGGCACCTCCGGGAGACATCCGTCGAACACAAAAGACAACGGCTGCCCACCTCCAGCACCTCTTGTAGATTCAAAGTACAACCTCATTGTCTTCTTTGCCGATTTGCTCTTGCGTAGGTCAATCATCTTAGCCTTACGCTTCATCTCCTTCCGCGCCACTTTTAGTGCTTCCGAGGCAGCCTGCTCCGACTTCTTCTTTGCATCCCTGGCAAGATTGGCAGCCCGCACAGCCTTCTCGACAACATCATCCGTGAAGCACTCATCAGCAGAGCCCATCGTCCCACCCCAACAGTGCAAAATTCAAACGTTCCCTACTGAATTTTGACAAGCACAAACTGAATCGACAATGGCAAATTGCATGAAACCGTAGCAACAATCTCTTATGCAACATGCAACGTCAAAGCAAATTGGATACATATAAAGGAAGCACCTTGCGATGAGCATTCATGAAGGTCGCTCTATCCCAACCCAAATAAAACTGCGCAATAAAACATTCATAAAACATCGTGGATAACAAAAGCTTGCACACTCCCGTAAATCAACACGCGCCCGCTCCTCCGACGTTGTTGTCAAGGCGTCACTGCAGAATTGGCCTCCACAACGTAGAAGTGAAGGCAAAAAAAAAATTGCATCGTCGCTAGTACAGGGCGAACTAATGACCAATAGTAGTGGGGGTAGTAGCGAGTCGCTGCAATCACCAGCAGCTACTGCAGGCGATGAATGCATTCGAGGAGAAGGGAGAGTGGTGAGGAGATCGTAAGGAATACTAGATTCGGGAGTATTGCAGGGACGGAGTGGGCGAATTACCCACGGAGGAGGGGGGCTAAACCCTAAAGCCCTAGCGACACGGACTTGCACACCTCCCTTCGACGGCCGCCATCGGGCTCCAGCCTCTCGCCCTTAGCCGCCAACGTGGCAATCAGCGCCCACTTTTCATCCGCTGAGATGAACTGGCATTTCGCCCACATTCATCTCCTGGTGCAAATTGGCACCAGAAGGCCAAAAAAAAAAGCCCTGTATATATTAAGCTAGATATATTTATATTCAACAATTCCGCATACTAAGACCACTCTTCACATAAAATTTTATGCAGATGCTGACAAAGATGTTGAAGACCTTTGCTTCAATGGTAAAGTTTTGTCGCCAATTGCGTAAGTGCATCATCATTTCTACATCAACAAACTTGATTCAACTTTTATATTGAAATATCACAAAAATAAAGACCATTTGGATGTATCTAGTGTAGATCAATTTTTTCACCTCCAAGAAAATTGGTTTCTTCCCTTGCAATCTATGAAAGGCAGATCTTCACCCTTGGTTGGCATTTTTTTTGTCTTATTATTAATTTGAAATTTTGAGTGTTCAATTGATTCAAGATAAATTAGAATTGGACATCCATATATAAGCATTGTCAATACATTGCAGCCAATGCTACTTCCTTGGGTTTTAAGATCTTTTTCAAGCTACATGATTATTTTCAACATATGCAAGCAACAAAAAAACACGAGATGAAGAAGTGTAGTGCAATCAATTATTTATAGAAGTGGACCACATAAAAATTTTAAATGCAAAGAATCCTTAGAGAGCTGGAGAAGGTGAAAGCATTGGCTACATAATCATACAATCAAAGGCAATGGTTGGGCAAGTGATTCATACTCATGAAGCCATCATCTTTATAATCATAAATTACTATTATTAGTTTATTTGATCAAATATATAAAGCAATATTTAGCAAAGTAGAGTGCTTTATGTACACTAAGCCTCTTTATTATCTTTACTTTTAACAACTATCCTTGAATTAATGGTCCACAATAGTAGGCATGAATGTCTTCACATGTTTATTTTGCCTCAATTCAATTGAATATGGCGTCAAAGTAATAAACAACATCTACAAGGTAAAAATTAAAATCTTTTTATAGACTATCAAATATAGCATTTCAAAATTGGATACATCTGAAAATTCAATTTTTTAAATACATAATAAAAAATTTGTACACCTTCTTTTTTGCAATATCAATTTTTGCAAGCATATTAGCACATAATTTTCTACACTCATTCACAATGGTAGAAACATAAGCCTCTTGCACACGATTCTCTAGGACATTCAATTATGAAGTGGTGCATTCAATTGTTATATGACATCAACATACTCAACATATTCATATGAAATTAAATTTTGATAATTGAATAGACCATTCTATAATGGAATGAGGTAGCTTTTGAAACCATTCTTGAAAAATAATTGTTATGTGTGAAAGTGCATTGTTTTGTAGAATAGTAACTTCATAAAACAAAATGTTGAAATCTATCAAAATACCAAGCAATACTTCTCTAGTTAACTTAAGGCATTGAGTATTTTCACAATTTTGTACATACTACTTATACCTCTTTCTTTCATACAAGCACAAAACATCAATGAATTTCCACCACGTTTCACTATTTGGATTACAGAGTTCTTTCTATCACAAATCAAACATCGACTCAATTATCAAAGTTGAAACAATTGATTCTTATTTCATTATTTAAAACCACCCACTTTCAATCACTCACTGTCTAATTTCTGTGCACTCACCTTGCTTTTAAGCTTTTTATAAATAAGATGGGCTTAGAAGCCTTAGTAAATGTCCCTCAACTTGATTTTTTTAATGCATTTCTCATCGTTTCAATAGAAAAATAAGGTTTAAATACAATCTTCAATTCTCTTGTTGCTTCTATTGCACTATTGATTCCATCTATAATAACTATATATAGTACATACTTCTCCAAATGAATCAAAGTTTGCAAATGTCTTGCTTATGGCAAGACAACATTCTCACAATGATTTTTCCTAATCCTATTTACATTAGTTTATGACAAAACCAATTTCTTATTTCATTTATCTACTAATCATCTTTCTTTCTGAAAAAGAAATTGCCTTCAACTTTACTTAAACAAAATCAACCTCTTCAGTACACTTTTAAGAGGTAATGTGGATTTTTTGAATAAATGATATGTGCACATTGATGATTCTTAAATGTTTCTACAATAAAATTAAAAAAATTCATCACCAAAATTATTCAATCAATTATTATGTAATACAATAAAAGCACAAAAAATAATACACTAAAAAATATTTTTTTGATTTTTGAAAGTAGAAATTGTTGTATTGAGCAAGTTTGCGTGAAATATAAATTTAGTAGGGCAATTTTCAGAGAGGATATCCTCAAAATGGAGTTTAAAAGGAAAAGTTTGAAGGGATTTATAAATAGATTGCAAGACTTCTTAGAGGATGCCTGTCCAATAGCTTAAACGGCTATAAAATTTCACTATAACAGTTCAGTGCTTGGATTTCTTTTATGGAGAGAATGGATTTGGACACATGAGAACTTTTGAGGTTAGACTTTAGAGAAACCTATATTTAAAAGTTAAAAAATATTACGTAAATGTTATCATGGCAATATATAAGAGCTCTGTACTATTTTGGAATAAGAAATCTGTGATAGTAAGTTCTTGATTTATGTTTCAAATAATAATTTACTCACTGATTTCACCATAAAAATTCTCATAGATACTTAGATTATGAAGTCACTTCTGATGATAACATCAACATAATAGTTTTATTTTTGAATATTTAAATTTTGTCTATTAATAATCTTAGCATATAGATACAAGGTTAGACAAATCATAAAAAAAAATATTGACAAATTGAAGAGGATTCTAACAAATTGAATATATTAAAATTATTTTAGCATTTTTAATTTAATAACTCAAACATTAAAAAAATTTATAGATTAGATTTAAAGTTTTACAATATAATTTTTGAATAAAATTATTTTCTATTCTATTGTGTATTTGTGTTTCAATTATTACAATACAATTTTTTTTTGTACAAAATATTCTTTTGAATTGGAATTTTTTCTTAATTTTTCAACCAATAAGTAATTGTTTAATAGGCTTTGTAATGCTATGTACTTCTAACATAGTACGGTGGAGTTAAAAAACATTTAAGCTAGTAAAATGTTCTAATTACCTTACGTTTCTCTTGTTATTGGCCCCCCCCCCCAAAAAATTGAAGTAATATGTAATTTAGTGTTACTATTGTAGTTCTAATATAATGAATTTTGTAGAAAATTCAATAGCTTTCAATTTTCATACTGAAAATTTGCATGCCAGCTCATTTTAATAATATATAATATATGTATACAATGATATATAATAAAGTGTGCAAGTAATGAAAATTTGCATTGCAATGTGCATTGCATACAATGGATAAGGTAATCATTCAAATTTATAAATGAGAGTAATTTGTACTTAAAGTATTCATACATCCATGTTTTGGATTTTGAAAATGAAAAAAAAACTTTCTAATAGTAGAGTGTGATCTATTAAATAAAAATTGGTATTCTTATCTTAATATTTAGTTATTATTACCTACATTTGATTCATCAAGAAATTTGTAATTCAACTATTTATAGGAATAAAGGAATATGTGAAGGTCAAATTTTTTTAATGAAGGTTTGTTAAAGTTATTACATATTGAGGGAATTTCAAGTGCTTTGTGCTTTAAATATAAACAATTGAATTTTTGAATTTCATCATGAAATGCAAGTAGTTCAAATCACCAACAATTAACTTACAAAACTATTACAAATACAATAAAAATAATTAATATAAACTTGGAATGATTGATTGTAAAAAAATTTAAAATATATATTGAGACATAAAATTTCAAATGTAGAAACTTCAATATATTTAAACATTATCACATCAATTTAATAACTATCTAATAAATATAAATGTACAAAGTTCTAAAAAGCAAAATATTAAATGCATGAATAAATTGAGCATCCACTAATTATCATAATTATGACTAATGATTCTATAATTAAAATTAAAATTTGATTTTATAGATTAATTTAATGTACACTTATATATTTTTTCAAAATAATATTGTTAAAGATCCAAAATAATAATTTATAACTTTTTAATACAATCTTTCTTAACAACTTAGATAGACTAAGGTTGAAAAAATCAAAATCAATGTATTCTTGGTTTTAGTCAAAGTATTGAGGCATTTGAAAATTATTTATTAAAAAAATGATGAATCCTCATCTAGTATCCATGTTAAATCTTTGATCATTTGACTATACAAATATATTAATTTTATGAAAAATATTAGAGGTTAAACATTAGCCTAGTAAATTAGATAATATTTCTTGATACTAAGTTTAAAATGCTATACTTTATCTTACCATCAAAGTTAGTAGCATTAAATAAAATCTTAAATTAATCATTTTAGATAAATTAGTTAATTAGTTGTCATCTAAAAAAAACATTCTATTTTAGTTTCAACAAATGATGGATTCAATGTGTACATAACAAAGATGAGCTTTAAAATGCAGATCCTTACGTGTTTTTATTTGAATAAATGTAATATTGTCACAACTAATAATATAAAATATATATTCTACTTTAATTACCTTGGGCTTTTTTTGCATGAGCTCCCGACGCAAATTATATACTTCACGTCTTAATAAGTCAATAGTTTTGCAAGTTTTCAAAATGTAGGTGTGTTCTTGTTTTAAATTGTTGAGTTTGAATTTAAGATCCCGAATTTCATTGAGGTGATTGCAATAGTCAGTGCGACCTTTGAAAATTGTTGATTCTTGTATGCGTATTTTATTATAGACAATTGCTAACTCATTATTGTTTTTAATTAGCTACATAAAAATTGTAAAAATTTGATTAAGAAATTATTAGAAATGAAAAATAAAAATGCTCAATTATGTGGTTGAAGAATTAAATTCATATTATTATTTCCATCATTGTTATATTAAATTTTTATTGAATAACCTGAGCTCTAAGTACTTGTTGTTCTCTTTGTATAATCTCAAGTTCTTTTGTTTGACGCAAATGCTCTACATTTGCTTCTTTAAGAATATGAATCAAGTTTATAATATGAAAATTGTATTCACTTATTCTAGTGTTTGCAAATTTTATTTTGAGTTGAACTTTAAAAAGGTTATTTTTTAGGATTTCTTTTTCTTTTTCTACCTGTAAATTTTTGGCATGCTATGAATTTAAAATGCTATAAATTTTTTACCATGAACATGATGTTTAAATTTTAATATTTAATATAGATAGCTATTATATACAATATTATAAATATAAAATTTGAAAAAATAAAATAATTGTATATCAATATCAAATTTTAATATATAACTTGGACTCTACATCTCTAAAGAATTTTTTTTATCATAAATACAAGTTCAAACTAAAATCTTTTTTCAAAAATGCATCTATGTACATTTGGACAAAACACAGTTCAAGAACAATACAAAATTTATGTGTTCATTTTTTATTTATATATACCATATTCAATATATAAATTATTAATATAATATTAAATTTTATTTGACATTCTTCTTAAAATGCATTTTGATATTGATCAACAACGTTTTTAAGAACTTGTTGATGGATGTTCACAAGGTAAGGCTTCTATATCAATGGTCTTGAAATTAAATAATGTAGTGAAATAATTGTAGTAAACATAGTGCAACATATTGCATGATAGTCTCTTATTAGATATTGGGCTTCAACTGAAGATTATTTATTATGTAAAATTTATTTTCTTTTATAAGTTTTGAATGTTTGAATGTATATACACAAATCACAATAGCAAAAAAAATTGTGATTAATATAATATGGATAAAAGATTGCCAAGTCAAGGATAAAAGATTGACTTGTGAACAACAAATCATTGGAACCAGTTACAGGAGCAAGGACAACAGATGACAAATATAATCCTTTAATTGAAGATAAAGGACTAACTCTTAAACAATAAAACACTAAAATCAATCACAAGAGATAAGAAAGTAGATGATAAAAATTATTCTTGAGCCAAAGATTAAAAATACCTTAGTTGCTAGAATGTACTTTGATCATTCAAAGATGCCAAGGTTGTTCTCCTCGGGCACAATGAAGCATTAGAAGGTCTCAAGGTAATACTCCATTCGGAATTCATAGGCGTAAATCTTGTACTTTGCTTTGTTGTTGTACTTGAACTCCTAATAATACATAATTTTGGCAAGGTTTTCATGAATTTTTGAAACATTGTCACTTTGTCCAAAAACTTCTCACCAAGATCTTTGACCCACTTCAATCACGCCGTTTGTTAACCATCTACTACAATACAATGGCTTCAGATAGGAGAGGAAGAAAGCCTTTGTTGAAGGCAAGAAATGGTGTTTCTTTTTCCATGACCTCTAAACATTGAGGTCGGTGTCGTTGGAGTCATCTTGCAGCTGAAGACTAGGTTTTATTGTCAATAGCTCTTTGTGGATGATTTTTTTTTTTTTCCTACGCTCAATCTAGTCTTACGATGTTTGGTTGTTTAGCACATGATATTTTGTTTGTTGATAGACACATTTTGGTGCTTTCATGTATGATCCTTAATTAAATTGAGGAGGTGCATCACAAACACCTCTAAATTGCCATCCGTGAAGTGGCCTAAATGTTTGAAAAATTCTCTCTTAAAGGAAAACGACTTTTGACTAAAATCATCTAAGTGATGGAAGAGCTTTTGGGTGATAGGTTCAATGAGCTCCCCTTCAGGTTACTTGGTGGAGAAGTCCTTCCAACGCTTCTAGGCATTGTCAAGCAGCATGATGATCTTGATATTGCTTTTGAGATTGCCAAGAAGTTTGATTGTTTTGTCTATTTTTTCCAGATTAATGTTTTAGAATCTTTTCACAAATACATTCATAAAACTCTATAAAACTAAGGCCATTAACATATCAATTCAAAACACTTGTACATTTATCTTTGCCTTGAAGATAATCCAACAGGCAATAATATGGACAACAAATTTGACTTATAAAATACAAAGAAAAAAGCACTACAACATCTATCTAGCCTAACTATAAATCAAACTATTATCCTCAAGTCAAGAATAAAGGTTCAAAAAGATAGCTTACCTTCTATTGCCCCTTGCTAGAAACAGATACATTCATCTGCTTTACAAGCTCTTCCGCTAGAGAAGTCGGTTGAAGGTAGTTGATCTAGATGTTTCAAGAGCTTACACTACTAGAAAATTCATTTTTTCTGTTGTTTTGGTCGCGTTGATCCGGTCAAAATTTGATAGAAATTTGTTGATTTCAACAAATTTTTGTCAAATTTTGACCGGATCAACGCGACCAAAACAACAGAAAAATTGAGTTTTCTAGTAGTGTTATGATATGGCTCCCCCATGTTGGTTGCGTGTGGTCAAGGTGGTTTATTGAGTTGTAGAATTGTGAGATGTTCACCAACTTTAACAAATCTAAGGTCCACACAATGGTGTAGGCTTTCCATGTTTTGAATTCAACCCTACATTTCTTGCAACACTTTTCTTTCTGGAGATCCTTAGAAGCTTGGACGCTATATTGAACATTGACCATCATTAACTTCTACATGTTGCTAATTGCATCATCTTTGGAGATCTCAAGTTTTGTAGGTTGGGCAACATTTACAAGAGTCAAAATCAAACTGCCAGCAATAGTTGCCAAGGTGACTTTTTTTGTCTCCAGTGCTTGAAATTAGATCCCCCAAATGCCAATGCCTTTTTAGATTGGTGTTAGCATGCTTGCAGAATTCCGAACGAACTTGCCTCTAATCATTTGTTCTACTTCCCAACACAAAAGTAGCTAATCCACTTGGTCCTCTTTGAATAGATTGGCATTGTTTTTTTCTTTTTTACTGGCCTATCTCTAGCTAAGGCTTCACATGCATTTAAGCATGCTTGTCCAACAATTTCTACATGTTGAAGAGCCTTTAGCAGTTTACTTTAGCCATGCTGACAACCCAGAAGGTGTAGTTGGCACTCGTAAATGTTTCAATTAGATAGTCAATTTTGGCAGTTTTAAGGAACACTTACACCTCCTACATGTCAAACTTTGCCCTTAGATGGTTCATATCTATAATAATAGAGTGGTTGTGCTCTCCATCACTGCCATCTTTTAGTGCCTTTTGTAGTGCAAAAACAATGTAGTTATCCCAAACAGCTTTAATGTTTGACACCCTTTCTTGATGGTACCATGGGTGAAAGTTATCTTGTTGCTGAATCTAATACCAAAGGTGGACAAAGTCTTGGAACCGGTATACAATGAACAACCACGCAATGACATGCTTTTTGAATTGCTAGAGCTTCCCGTACAACTTTAGCATTTTTTCAATGAATGGCTCCTCTCCAAACGGATTCACAAATGGTTCCATAAAAGGTAGGGTGGTGGAATAGTTGTAATCGTCAACTCCTGCCATCTTGATATAATGACCGCCGCTGCAAAAGTGTAGATTGATGTTAGTTTATCCTTGACTCAAGGATAAAATTCAAATGTTGTAATAAAATGAACAAGGTTATGTAAATTTCATATGAATGAATACTGACACAGTGGTTAACTAGGTAAGTGCTATCTTTGACTCAAAGATAACTTCAAAGACTCTTTTATATGAAGGGCATTTTATACGAGGTTCATTTGAGCCTCTATCATCTTCTATACTAGGACAAAGCTATTATTGTTGTGAAGTGTTATTTTTTGTAGAATACTGTTATCCAAAATCAAGCATGAGACGCAATCTTAGTTTATCATTGACTCAAAGATAGGTAGGAATCAAGGCCTTAGCTATTTAATATGTCAGTTTTATATCTTTCTATAAATAATTAACTGTTTATTGACGCGATTATTGCATTTTTTTCAAATCAAAGGTAATTCAAACTTAGTCAAAACAAGTTTGAAAGAGATATGTTTGGTTGTTTACTTAATTCTCTTTCTAGTGTTTAGGATCTTTATCTTTGATCCTAAAGAAAATATATTTAGAAAAAAGTAAATTTGAAGATAGTAGAATTAGTATTGACAAATTATTTTTTGGAATATTCAACTTTGTCTTCAAGTCAAAGATAAGTATTCTATTTCCAAAGACCACTACAAGATAAAGGAGTGTTTTAAGAGAGTTTTTAAGTATAGTCCTAGAGATAAGATTATAAGTAATGACCTTTTAAGAAGATTTTCAGTAAAAATTTACTAGAAATACATGTGATTTTAGTAAATTTTTATTAAGAATTTCCTTAAAAGGTCATTGTTTATAATCTTATTTCTAGGACTATACAATAAACTCACTTAAAACACCCCTTTATCTTGTAGTAGACCGATTATATCTTATTGGTTTCTTTGATCCAAAGATACATAAATGAAGAATAAAATAATCATGATAAAGAGTTTGCCTAGTTTTCAGACTATTAATTTTGGTGATTCTATCATTATCTTCAATTCAAGGGAATCTATCTTCAAGTCAAGGATAATTATCTTCAAGTCAAGACTGAGCAGTTATTATTGACTCAAGGATAGTATTTTTTGTATTGTAGATAATAAATTATTGTAAATATTAAATACTTGATTTTGGCAAAATAAACCCTAATTTGTAAATCTAAGTTTTTAAATCCAACTAAAGAATAAAAATCCATAAACATGCAATAAAACAATGCTAAACATTTTGCACTTGTTTAAAAAAACATCATTTGCATTTAATAGAAAATTGAACTTTGAACAAAAGTAAACAATAAACCCTAAAAACAGACTATCGAGTTGCTCACAAATAAAATGGAGACCTTTATTGAAAACGTTCACTAAAATTGAAAGAACCATGGAATAACATTTAAAGTAGTTCAAATAAAAGAAAGCAGACAACAACACTCATAATTTGAACAAAGACATCATCTAGAGAAAAATTTCAATAGGTTTTCTAGTATGAAAGTCTTCCAAATGCGACACCGCAAATTCCCAAGCTTCCATTGTACAAATCTACAATCAAAACTATAGGAGGACTTATTCGGCATCACATTGCAACATGAACAATGTTGCACAACCTCATAGAACTATTTTGCAAAGCTACACATTACAACCCAAATAAACTCTAAATCACAATTGGTACAAGTTTGGCACTACAAATCTTGCACCGCAATATCGCTCCAACAATCTTCACTATAAAAAACTGGTGTTTTTTGTGATGTCGGGAAAAACGTGGCCTAGCGTTCCTTTTGACGCAAAGGGAATTAGCGTATATGTCACCTAAAATCCATCATACCGGATGGACAAAAAATGTGCCAAATTCTTAGAGAACATGCTCTTTTTTAACTCATTTTTTAATGACATCTCAAAAAACATGGTCTTTCAAGGTTCCCATGAAGCATGATTTGGTTGACAGCTCCACACCACATAAGTGCCACATGAATGGGCAATGCCACGTAGGAAAAAATTTCATCCGTTTTGTTGGTAATGTGGATGCAAAAAGAAGTGACGTGGACTTACCAAAATCTAATATGGCATGCCTTGTTAGCATACTTTCATGCTATTTAAGAATTTTAATATTTCTTTTGCAAGTGTCAATTTAGACGTTTTGAGAGACATCAATTGTTGCATACCATACCTATAAGATAAGGTCAGTAGAAAATATTGATTTAAAAATAAAATAAACGAGAACAATTGTTGAATTCAACAAGAATTAAAAAACACTTACTATCTACCATCAAAAGAATTTTTGGTAGCCAAATGAAGAAATTTCTTCATTAAAAGTTAGTGAGAATTAAAAGTTGAGAGGTCCTATTTATATCCATTGTCAGTCTATAGTAAGACAAAAGATATGGAGTAATTAGAATATAGGAACTTGAGTTTTGTAACTCTCAACGTTGTTTCAGACATCTCAATGTTGTTTCATACGTTTTGACATTGTTTCAGACATCTTGATCATGTTGTTTCAAACATTTTATAATGAGTACAATTCTTGTTTTACATATTTCATATAGATTGTCTTACTTTCTACCACCCATTTGTATAAAGACCACCTTTTTTCATCCATAATATACATCCATCTATTTCATTTTTTTTGTAAAGCATGCTATGTGGCTGCCTTTCCCCTATATTTTCATATATGGTCAACATTTTATCATAGACCATAGTAATTTTTACTAACTTATCCATAGTCAAAATTGGTCTTCTTTCTAATGTGGCAGTCTATTCTTTTTGGATGTTCTAAAAAACATTAGTATGTCTTTATTCATGTCAAATAAAATGTCAACATCAATGATAACATCCACTTGGATTTTTAGTAACGTGCTAATGTTTTTTGCAACATCCACAAAAATCTACCTTATTGGGCCAAATGTCCTTCGATATCTTCATGTTTTATCACACATTGCACATTAGTAGAAAAACATCGCCAAAAAAATGATTTTGTTATAGTGCTTGCTCCAACACAAGGAACCTTGAACTAAGCAAAAGAAAAACACTAAGGGAGGAACAAGAGCACAACAACAACGACAAAATACGAACAAAAAAACAAGCACACATCAAATGGTCGTGCAGCAAAACAAACGTGCAACAAAACTAAAAGTGACAAGATGCAGTGCATGGAGGAAGATGACCTCCCAAATCCATGCCAAGCTGCCAATTCGCTTATTTGGACACTGAGCCTCTAGGTTCGGAAAGTTGCCAATCCTTGTGCAAGCCACCAAACGAGCCCCATTACAAGAAAATAGTCATATATGCAACTGCAAAAGAATGGATTCAAGTGAAATACAACTAAAGAATCACTAGTGCTCTCTAATTGCATCACTACTGCAAGGTCCATAGCGTCCTAGTCATATTGGAAAGGACAAAGTGAATGATGACTGATGTATCCAGTGACACATCTCTTACTTCCTATAGTTGGCAAGAAGTTAAAGAAAAGAGAGTCCACACTAAAATAGTAGGAAATCACAGGTTTAGGATTTAGCGCATTCATGGTGGCTGCTTTATCTTTTTCATTCTTCTCCTATCTTTCGCACAATTTTGGAATATTAGTTTCCTTTTGTAAGTCTTCTAATCATTTTTTCTCTTCTAATAATTATTTTTCTTCTTTTATTTTTATCTTTTTTCTTATTCTATAGAAAGAATTTTTTTTTGGAAGTGTCATACATTGAAACCATCTATTTCAATTTTCCAATTTTGTCTCTCTTCATCTTCTTCTTTTTCATTTTTTCTTAAATTTCTTCCAATTTTTTTTTATTGTTCAGTTTTTATTTATATAATTTAATTTCTTTCTTTTCCTCTAGTTCTCAAATCTTCCTTGATCTACATTTTTCCGGGATTCATGTTTTTCTTCCAAATTTTTATTTATTTATTTTTCATCTGCTCAATGACTTTAATTCTTCTTTAATTGTATTATCTATACATTCTTTAATTGTAATCTCTATATTGTATTCATGTGCACATACACTTCCATCACGTATGTCAACCAATACATTCTAAATGGACTAATTTAAAACACACTTGAATACTACAGAAGCACATGCGATTTTGAATTTTCCACAAATCACACTCTAATATGTACCCTTCTTAATAAGTTTTTGTTTAATCTTTCCAATTTCTCTATTTTTTTTATTTTATCTTTTTCAGTTCTCTTAAAAAAAAAAACTTCAATAGAAGACTTATTCTGTCTTTTTCTTTGAAATCATGTACTAGCGTTGGCTTTTTCTTTGTTCATGTAGTTTGTTTACTTCCTTAGATTCCACTCTATTATTATTTATTTAAACTCCTACTAGTATGCCAACAATGACTTTTGGAAGATTGTGCCATTGTCATTAAATTACTTTTGAACACTTCATATGATTCACATATGAATTATTAGGGATTCCAACAAATATATACTAAGATAATTAGATAGGGCCGGCAATAGTTGTTAAGTCTTGTTTCTTTTTTACGTGGATGACAACGTCGTCATTTTGATGCCACTACAAAATAACTTCCTACAACTTCTAAATGACTCCTCAAAAGTCTTGGACTACTCCGCACTCGAGGGGTGCACTTAGTTCTACTACAACAAATCACGTGCAAACAAGTGGTTTTTAATAAACTATAGTTTCAACCTAAAATTTTATGCATTGTTTAATAATGACTATAGATTTCTATGGCCAAAATTTCCAACTCAAATGATTTCTAGAAGAGGTTGAAAATGAACTAAAATGGCATGTTTTTCAATTCAACTAATTATAGAGAATACATTTAGATGACCATTGAATCAGTATTAAACTCAAAGTGAGCTTTCAATAGAGAGTTTTTCTTAGGAATTTTTTGTTCATTTTTTGTTCATTTTTTATCTATATAATATAGGTGTGTGAAAGTTATTTTTCAATTCTATAGTGTACCTTTTTACTTCAAAAATTTGTAACTAATTATTATTAAAAAATTTAAAATATCAATGATTCAAAATATAAGCTTTTAAAGTAAGAAAATCCATTTATGTTTTTAAAAAATTCAAAATTCAAAAAATATATAGGCGGTCCAAAGTTTTGTTTGCAGGTGGTTTCTAATGGATACTCTAAGTGGACCCCCCAAGACTGCGCATCTACTCTCCTTTTGCTTTGGCACCTTGCTCACTGCAATTCATTGAGTGATTTGCAGACATTTTGTACAGTCATTGTCACATTTTTCTTGCATGAAGTGAGGAGATTGAGGACAACTACGTACATCTCTATTTTGAGGAAGTCAAATAGGTGACTCTAGTACTCTTTCTTTGCAAATCTTTTCCATTTCTTTTAGCAAATTTGTCTATAACTTTTGATGTGAGTCTTAAAATCTAAAACGGATTTTTGCAGATGTATTTGAAATTGATTTTCCAACTTTTATTAGTTCAAAGTTTTTTGCAAAAAGTTAATTTACTATGCTTTAATGAGGTCTAAAGTATTACTTGTAATATAAATTCTACATTGTACGTATCCCACATGATTTGCCTTACCTCCTACTATTCCACTTCTGTAAGAAGCTTATCATTTCAGCTCTTCATACTTATACACTAAGTGGCTTTGAAAACCATGTGGCACATATGCCATGTATAATGTATGTTGTACTGTATGTGGTGTATTGTGTATTGCCTTGGAGTTGTGAATGTACTCATACGTGACTTTTCTTCATGCAATTGTCATTACAATCCTTTTCATACACATTGCTGTAAATTGAAAATGACAAGAAAATGACTTTCCACATTCTTGGAAAGTGACCTAAATCCACATCACTTCATAATGCCTATGTAATGACTTGCCACATGTCAACTTATATGATCTCTAACACAATTGTTTTATAACTTTTAAGTGACTTTGAAAAGAAATGGCAAATGATTGGCCAAATGGATGTCCATGTTGGATTAATCAAAGGTTGGACCTAACTTAAGCACAACTTGCAAATGATTGGCCATGTAGATGTCTACGTTGGATTCATCAAGGGTCTAACCTAACTTGTATATGACTTGCAAATGACTGGCCATGTGGATGTTTATGCTACTTGCAAAGTAAAATTGCTTTCTAAATGGCAATTCATATGTCAATTCCTTAAACTTCTTTTCTCTATGACTTCAATTGACCCCGTTGTCATACATTTCTTCATCCAAGGTTGAATTGGATGGTGATAATACACCAAAAATCTTTTCTATGAATGACTTGGCCATGATGACTTTAGGACTCCTAAGTCATTTTTAGTCAAAAGTGTACATAATGACTATTGTAAGTCTTTCTTTGTAGTTGCAAATGTACTCAATTTTTTGTAGTGCCTCCATTGCCTCTAAACTTGTAGGACCAAATCCAAAGCTGAGGTACAATAATGTAGGTCTAGTGATTGGAATTCCTTAATCCCTAAATGTTGAAGGTTTTTTACAAACTTATTGGATTTGAATAATGTAGCTTCGCTAATTGAAATACCTTAATTCATAAATGCTAGAGGTCTCTTATAAGCTTTTTGGAATTTGGTAATCTAAATTCAGTAATTGAAATTCATTAATCCATAAATGAAAAAGGCCTTTCACAATCATCTTAGAATTTGCAACAAAATGATTAGAATGCCAAAATTTTGAATTATCTGACAGTTAATTTTCTAATTGTAATTATACAAATTTGAAGTAAACATGTTGAAAATTACGTGGTAAAAGAAAATAGAGCTATATTATTTATAAATAGATTTAAAGATTATATTGTTTTACAATAAGAATGATAAAACTGTGAAAATGATTTGAAGTTTTTTAATCCTCTTTTCACATATCAAAAAACAAAAAATGATCACCAACAATAGATAAGCTTAAAGGACATAATGTGAAGAACTCCAATTAATTTACAATAAAAAATAGAATGACACTATTAGAAAATTTTATTTTTTTGGTGGTTTGTTGTTGTTGATTTGGTTCACGTTTTTGTTGATTTCTATCCAAATCAACAAAAAAGTAAACCAAATTAACAACAACAAATCAACAAAAAAACAAAAAATTCTAAATGTGTTATAATTTTGTATGAATACTTCAAAATGGTTTCTTATAAACAAGTGTCTACAAGTAGTTTTGGGCCTCAAAACAATAAATGGTCCCCTATTTTATTTCAATTTTAACATAGTGCATGAAGATCATGAGTCATAGCCTGTAGTTTAGGAAACTTAAAGCTCAAATGTCCTAGAATTTGCGTAAAATGAAGAAGGAAAAAATATGTAGAAGTTTTTAGTATTTAGGAAATCTAGAAATTGGTGATCTAATTAAATTTGACGCACTTTTATTTTTCATCTTCAACATAGTGCATGAAAATCATGAAACATAGCTTGTAGTTTAGGGAACCCAAATCTCAAATGTCTTGGAATTTGCATGAGAATAAAGAAGATAAAAATATGTAGAAGTTGTAATTATTTAGGAGAACTTGTGTCCAAATTAAATTTTGAACCACTATTATTTGTTGTTTTTGAGGTAATGAAAGAAAATTACCAGCCATGCCCTTTATTTTATAAATGTAAATCAAATGTCAAATGTCTTGGAACTTGCGTAAGAATTAAAAAAATTAAAAATGTAGAAGTTGCAAATATGTAGGAGAAGTAGGATTCATGACCAAATTAAACTTGAATCACTTTTATTTATTGTTACTAAGATAATGCAAGAAAATCACAAGCCATGCCATGTACTATACAAAAATAACTTAAATCTCAAATGTCTTAAAACTTGTGTGCGCCATGAGAAAGAAGGCAAAAAAATTATAGAGGTTGTAAACATTGATTTACAATATAAATATTTACATATATATAAATATTTACAACTTTTACATTCTTTTTCCCTTATCTCTCCACATTGAAGTTTTATTATAAATTGCAAGTTCTAAAAAAATATCCAACTTCTATATTTTTTTTATTGTTCTACATCATTCAAATTTCATTACTTTTGTAATGTGAGTTCAATTCTTAAAGTACAATGTAGGATCTTTTAATTTTTTCATTCCATTGTACATTTTTGAGAAAGTAGTATAAATTGAACTATATAATTGCAAACCCAAATTGCTAAAAAATTTTACAATTTGAATATTTTTTTTTGTCCCTATTCATTTGTGCTTCCAATTTTAGTGCTTTTGTGATTTGAGATATTCAATTCATTTAGAAGTACTGCGTAAGGTTCATATGTTTTTTTGGTCAATTATTAAAAAAAGGTCAACCACAATATGTTATTATTGAAAAAATAAAATTTAAATGTAGAAATTTTAAATGATTCATAAATGAATACCTCACTTGAATACATAATTTGCACTTTCAAAATTATTATATCTTTTAAACAAAGAAAATGTCATAATTAAATTTTGAAAATTGTACAATTATACATTAGTTTCATATAATGTTGTGAATGGATGCATGAGGTACTTTACATTCATGAGTGAGAGGTTTAAGCTCACTCTTATGATTATTCATGATAGATGGAATTGCTTAAATTGTACTGCTATGGAGTGACTATGACTATGATGGAATGGTACCAATGAGGAGGCCATCAAGCATTACTAATGCAATGGTCCAATTTGAAGCCATTCATACTTTTATTCATGCCTAGAAATGTTACAAAAACGGACATGTTGACTTGTTGGTACAAAGTCCTTTAAATTTGATATTCTTCAAATAAAGATAGAATACCTATAATTAGAATGAATGAATGAATGAACATTGCATGAAGCTATATTCATAATCATTCATTAAATGGACATGAACTGAAGTCCAATCATAGAAAAATATTTAGAAATGTTCTCTTCATTGGTACGAAAAAAACTGAACCTTAGTTGTCAACAATTTTTTTAACTGAAATTCATGATCATACTTAATCTTGCAAGTCTTCAACTACGTTGAAAATGAAAAAAAATGGTGCGTCAAATTTAAATTGGTCATGATTTCTACATCTCCTAAACTTTTATAGCTTTTACACATATTTTTCTCAATATTTTTTTCTCTTCACTCTCATGCAAATTTTAAGATACTGAGATTTGGGTTCGATAAACTACAAAGCATGGCTCATAATTTTCAAGCCCTGACAAAAATGAAAAATAAAAGTGCATAACATTTAATTTGATCACAAATTTCTATCTCCTAAATATTTACAACTTCTAGATATTTTTTTCTTCTTCATTTTCACACAAATTCCAAAATATTTGAGACTTGAATTTCCCTAAACTACAGACTTTGGCTAATGATTTTCATGCACTATGTAGGAAATGAAAAATAATAGGGAACTAAATTTAATTTTATTTGAATTGTACATCTTCCATATACTTACAACTTCTACTAATTTTTTTTTCCTCCATTTCTTTCGGGTTTGTTTTTCTCTGGTACCTCATAAATTTTTTAATTGTAAAATCTCCCCAAATGACCAAAATTTAAGACGCTAATGAATTCTAGGACTCTTATATAAAAGATTTAAATGACCAAAGTTACATGAGTATCAAATTTAATAGAATGGGATCATGTCTACCATATTGCATTATTGATTATTAACTTGAACATGACAAGGCAAATTCTATGGATTTTAAAAAAGTGCAAATTTGAATGTTCAAAGTATTTTTAATAAAAATGTTTTTCAACAACACTTAAAACTTTTAGCTCTATTAATGTACTCCCTTGTCTCAAAATAAATCCAAGGTCTTTTTAGAAATGTCTACATTACTGCATGAATAGCTCCTATTTCTAAAAGATTATATAGTTATTGAAAAAACTACTAAACCATTCTAGGTGTGAAAAAGTGGAAGTCAATAGTGAATTGGAGCATGTTGGAAACAAGCTGCAAAATTGACAAATTTGTTCTTTTTAAGGCCTTATTGGTTAAATTGAGACAATTTGGTATTTTTGAGACTTCAAAAATAGAGGTGCAAAGCTGCATTGTAGTTTTAATTGTTGAAACCAAAGATAAGCAGAGACAAGTTTATAGACATGATAGAAAATATTGAACATAATTAATAAGATGTCTTAAAATAATCGAATGGAATTACATCAATGGTTGAGATGATGTAAAACGTTCATTTTCATGATATGCCAAAAAGCGAGCGATACATAGGAAACTGAATGAATTTACATTCAATAAGTTCAATATATTCAAAAGTTTCAATACACAAAGAAAATGAAACTCGTGCTCACAATGTCACTTGAATTCATAAAGTATAAATACATTGAATATGTAAGAATCTTTGTAGGAACAAAGAGAATTACTTTACATAAAGCTCTCTACTTCCCTAAGTATCTTTTTTGTATTTTATTTATCATACTATTAATAGTAAAAGATGCTCAGAAGCCTATGGTTCAAATTTTTTTCTCACATCCCTATGCACGCTAAAAAGCCTATGGTTTGTACAACTATTCTTGACAGCCTCCAGTGCTTCCAACTTTGCTAGATCCTTGAAGACATCCTTGCTTCAAGAAAAAATAGTAGGGCCTACTTCTAGCATCTACACCCCAAAGAATTCCACTCTAAAAACCACTCTTTTTTTGCTTTTTCTTGTGAGTGCTTGGAGGAACCTCCGAAGTGGAAAGAGATTTGGACGCTCAAGGAGGTGACCTAGGTACCATTGTATTGACATTGTTTATATATGGAAGTTCAAATCCAATTGATTTTGAGTCAAGAAAGCATCGTAGATCTCTAATAATCCTCAAACAAAAAGGAAGTCAACAAAGGATGACTGTTTGTCCTTGCAGACAATGAAGGTCAAGGATGATTATCCACGAGTCGAGGAAATTGAGTCACAGTCCACGAGCCAACTTGCTCACTTTGAATATAATCCTCCAAGGGAGACAATGCTTTGATGTCTCCTACAAGCATAGGTAGACATGTAGGTGACACAAAAATAAGATCTTAAAGTCAAGGATCTTTTATAGCTTCATTGATATGGAGGTCCAATTTTTGATTCATTCCCGCTTCATTCTATGCGGAGCTAGCAAGAACAAGATTCCTCAATTTAAGGATGTATGGACAAAATATTCATATAAATTCCAAACTCTATATATTATTTACAAATAAATATAATGTACAACATATTCAAGTTTCAAAATTTCATTCTCATTCAAGTACAGTGATATAGAGAAGATTACATCCTATGTCCGCCAAATTCTATCACTAAATTGAACCTAGGAAGTTCAAAACACAACTTTAAGTTATGTACAAAATCTCTCATCCTCTAAGGATGCCCTAGAAATGTTCATACAAATAGGCAAGCAGGATCTTGCCTATGCAATTTACATGCACATATTTCCAAAGGCAATCAGGTTGGCACTCCAAGTCCAGACACCAAAGCTATGGAAGAAGGTCTCCCCTAAGGAAGTTATACAACTGTTGCGCATGGCACCTAAAATGGAGGAATAAGGCATTTATCTTCTCATTGTACACACTCTTTTTGAGAGAATCGTTGGTGAGAAGGGTATTGTTGGCAGTGAAGGACTCACCTCCACCCATTATTGAGAAGACCTGCTCCAACAAGACCTTCAAAAAGTCTAACTTATTCCCGTAGTGAAGGAAATTCTCCGATGAGGTCTTAATCTTCTTATAACCAAGGCCGTCAAAGAAGGCCCTGTTCTTATTGAACAAGTAATTTGCCACCATCTCCGCAGAGGAGTGCATCACTGATGACCACGTTACAACCTTGATCGTGATTCTTAAGATCTAAAGAAGGAATTTGCATAGATTCTGCTTGGCAAATACCACCTTCAATTCTACGATGGTAGGGTTCATATGGCACAAAAAAACATTGTTAAGAGAATACAATTAGATTGATGTGTACTAAAATTGAATCATGTACATTTTTATTTACAAAGATTAGACAAAACATTTTGGAATATGATGCTATCATCTGAAGCCAGGATAAATTAAAAGTCAATTCTATACTATACTATTCTACACGAATTGTAGGTACATGAGTGTCTTTGAACTCCAAACAATCGAGGAAGACACTCTTGTCAAACATAATACATAGGATATAAGTGATAGGCACTAGAGTAGAGCGGCCCCTCTATTGGGAGCAAGTCCACTCCGCTAACTTTTATCCTCAAGTCAAGGATAACTAGAATAAAATAAATAGTACAAGTGATAAGCAAGCGTGAGAAGACAGCCATAAAATGACATTCTATCGACTCAAAGAAAGTCATGTGCATTGGGGGAGTGTACATGGAAAGTATCTTTTGGTTGATGATTCCTTACTTTTAGTGGCAGGATTTCAAGGAGAATTTATTCACCCTCTTCAAGAACATTGTCTCAAAGGATGTCTTCCTCAGCCTCGTAGTTGATCCAATTAGAATTCGGCAATCCCATAGGGAATGCTTCTTTCATTCCTAATTTGAGATTATACAAGGAAGAACATCCCTCGTTGCAACTCCAATTCTTTCAATTCAAGTTGGAAATTTTGATTCTTAGATCAGAAGTCCCTACTCTCACACATGGCTTCCAAGCAATCATGATATAATCTATAATGCGTCCAACACGGAGAAATTGCCCTGTCCTCGCACCAAGAATTCTCTTGTTTTATATTCCAACCTCCATATGTATCCTCGATAACTTGCTGAAAAGATGTAGTTGTCTAATTTTGCAGCTCAATTGAATTGACATGCCCTGGATCCAGATAAGGATTTGTAAATGCACAAGCAAGTCAAAATGGACGGAGGTCACCATCAACATGTCGCACTTCAACAAAATAACCCGTGTACACATCACGGCCAACACGGAATGAAGGTATTGGACGGTCACGCCTACGACCAACAAATGGTACATCTTTTGCAAATTCCTTACGCATTTGACCATCATCAAGATATTGGTCTTCCACTTCCTCAGTGATTCGAGAATTCGGCCAAAATCCATCTTGTAATTTCTCATGCATCAAGAGGGGTGCGTTCAGAGTGCTTCTGACACCTTCCTAGAATTTCCGCATTGTTTCATTCTTTCTTCGGAATTCGCCAGACAAGTCTTAATTAACCATTGCACCCTACAATGCAATATATCCTTCTAAACCCTTGCAAACCTTATCAAAACAATGCATTTTTTGTGGAGCCAAAGGTGGAGGTGTACACCTTGGCAATTTAGAACCTCCATTTGTTTTTTCCTTCCACAAGTGAATGTCTCTACCTTTCGTTGGTAGCAAATCCACATCAGTATACAAGATCTTGTATTGCATCAAGGGCCATCCATTGGAATCCTTGTAAAACTTGAATTGCTGCGCTTGAGAATGGCCCAATAGAGAATCATCACCTATATGCAAATATCCCTCTACAAAACACTTGAAATCAGGAACCTCTTCAATGAGATGAGAAATCACAAGTTGTGTTTTGCAATCCATGAAAGACTTCATTAACCTTGGAAGTGTAGGGTAATTGCTTGTCTTCAATTTGGTACTTCATCGACCAAAGAGAGCATCATTGTCTTCATGAGTGTGTACGACAATGAAGAAATTGATGTAAATCTCTCGAAAAATAACCCTATGGACTAGGAGAGAGCAAAATGAAAAAACCCAACGGTTCTTGTTGTCACCAAAATCATTGTCAAGTTGAAGAGTCAATGTTGGAGGAAGGGATTTAGCTTCCACCAACTCATCTGGGGATGACCCAAGAGAGTCCATACAAGTTTGTGAGCCTAATAACAAAGCCTTTGTCAATTCAGAACAATCACCTCTTGCAAAAAGTTCACGAGATGAATGCTTCGGTTGCGCTTCCAAGTCTCTTAACAATTTTGTACTTGATTTTATGATATGTTTGAAGTCTGTGGGGAAGATGTCTAAGCCATAGTGTGCATATCCCACATCTCCATGCCCGTAACTGCCACGGGCATCTTTATGAATGAATCGTTTCCTTTGCTCTTGTGAGAAAAATGGGGAGAAGCGGTTTTTGAGTGATCCATCTTATCATGGATAATGGTTGAAACTTTGTCAGGATACATCACTGACATTTCACGATTTCCATAATACAAATCTCTATGTGCCCTCTATCCATCGAGGTGTGCCTTCAATTTGTAGGCCCACACTTGTTGTGCTCGTAAACCAGGAGTACAAGCACTCTTCAGCTGCTTCAACCTATCGCAATATCCGCAACGTGTAAAACTATCACCCCTAGCCTTTGGAGCAAACTCTGGAAAAAATTGACATTGAATGTTGTTCAATCCACTAGCTGAAATATGTTGCAATTGAAATGACAAATTCACATTGTAAATCTCCAATAACTTGTCCTTCCAGTGAAATCCAGATGGTAAAACCATGGAAGAGATTTTCTCCCCAGAGTCAAGGGTCTTTGTTTCGTTTGACAATGCGTTAGCTTTGTTGTCCACCAATAATTGAAGAGTAGTCGTCACTTGTAAAGTGTGGATCCGAGGCTTCTTCATCCCAAGGTTACCATGATGCTTTGATTTGTCCTCCTTCTTGGCTTTCTCTTTGTATTTGTAAAAAGTAGCCCTCAATACTCCATGAATATAGCACCAATCCGTGGGACAAACTTCATGTTTTGACAAGGTAATCATATCCCTTCCATTTTGATCACGGTGGATTTGCCCATGCACGTAAAGCAAACGAGACTTTTGAGTGTATACTCCACCGTCAATATACATTATGAACCGAATGGCTTCAATCTACCCACATAGAAATGGTTGTACACAATTCTTAGTGCAACACTCCTTGCTAGACACCTCAGCCACTAACTGCATGGTGAGGACATCTTTTTTTGGGAGGTTGCTTGGCTCCTTCCTCTCTCGCGAGCTTTCATAGGAACGACTCCAATTCGTTTTTGCCGCCCGGTCCCGTTCAAAGCGGATCTATAGAGATGCGTTTGCTCATAATCATACAAACTAGCATCATTCAAATAGACCCTCGAAATGGGCCAAGAGTGCATTGACCACATCCATTCCAAAGCAACTTCTTCTTTGCGTAAAGACTCTGCAATATGAATAGCGACGCGATCGTCACCAAGAGGCTCTCCGTTCATGTCGATGACGAGATCCGCATCTATATTTCCTTAACAAATTCTTTGAGCCACTTCTACTGATCCTTCATCTACCTTGTATATAGTTAACTTTGTACATTTTAACCATAAATACACCATGACTTCTAGAGTTATGTAATTGAATCTAAAGTGGTGTTAGGATTCATTTTTTTTCCTATTTCCATTAAAGCATGATCCACAAAAACTTCAAAACTTCAAAACTTCTTATTTGATAAAGAATTTGGTGTTTCTATTATATAGTTATGGATTCTACATTTGCGGGGTATTTTAAACCTGTACCTATTTTTTCCTTTCAACTTCACAGTTTTTTCATGCATTTGGAGAATTTTATTTGGAAGTTCCTTGAAGTGTAGGGAGGGGTCAATTTTGTAGATTGCCTTTTTAATAGAAACAAATTGTGTTTCTATTCAATGGTCATGGAATCTACATTATTTTGGAACTACTTTGAACTTCTACCATGGGGCCTAATTACACCATTTCAAATCAAATGTTTACTTTTTGCTAGATTAAAATAATTTTTTTTTGCTATCTAAGATTTTCTTCTACTTTGCATTAAAAATGTGGATGAAGTCTCCTAATTGGGATGAAAATGTAAAATAATATGATTCAATTTAAGTATTTTTGGGTCCAAAAGATAGATGAATCTAGAAAAACAATGTTGTACCAAAGTTTAAGTGAACGCAATTCAATCACTTTTTAGAAAGTTAAAATAGAAGGTTGCTTCTTACAAATTCTCTTT
This sequence comes from Antitrichia curtipendula, assembly GCA_951230915.1. Lineage (NCBI taxonomy): Eukaryota > Viridiplantae > Streptophyta > Bryopsida > Hypnales > Leucodontaceae > Antitrichia > Antitrichia curtipendula. The sequence continues at coordinate 19,119,547 of OX579637.1, read as the reverse complement.
TATTAGGAAAGTAGACAAAATCAAACATTATGAGATATTTAACCGTCAAACGTCAAGGCGGATGTTTTGTGTCTGATGGATGACAGAGAAATTTTTAGTGTAGTACAAAAGTGCAATTATTCATCTTCAAATTTTTTTGTGAAAATGAAAGATCATCTACAATAGTTTGCATTATTTTAATCCAATAATTTGTAGGATACCAAAACAAATGATTTTTCCAATGATCGGCCCGTTGTTCAAGGGTCAAAATTTCCAAACACCAAAATTTAAAATAGTTTATTTCATGAGTGAGTAGTATGTAGGTGTAGAATGGAGAAGTAGGTTTGGATTGCATGTTCAGGTTATTGGACTACAGATTCGGTATTGGTTTGGGTGGTCAACGCAAGGTTAGATGGGAGGTTTGGGCATAGGCTTGGAATTAGCCTTGAGAGGTTGTCACTCTTGTTTGGCAGTAGACATTCCTATTCTACCATTCTGTAGTATGCTCGTCGTTGCAATTTCTTGTTGTTTTTTATTTTTGAGTTGTGAAGAAGATCTGTGTAGGATTAGGATGGGGGATTGACAGGTTTAATGCCTCTTAGTTGTGTGCGGGTGCATCCTTTATTATTCTTCTCCGAGGCTCTTGCTCTCTCCTACTGTTTGAGGTATGAATACCAGGGTTTCCCTTCCCATTGTTTCACTTTGTTGTAGCTTCATGATCCGCGGTTTTGTTTCTAGTCATCCCTCTATTCTTCCATTCCATGGCTACCTTTGCATCTCACTTGCTATAGTTATGATAACTCTATTCTTCCATTCCTTAAGTGCCTCTATATCTTACTTGCTACAATTATAATAGCTCGATCTGTTCTTCCATTCCTGAGATAAGTCTCCGCCCTTGTTTGCTCTGCCAAGTGGTTTAGTGTGGTCTCCGTTAGTTCATTTGATTTGCTAGGTTTTAGGTTTTGTCTGGTGTTGTTTCCCTCCGTTCTTGCCAATCACTAGCCTACTTTCTTGTTTGTTCTCCAAGCTTTTGCTCTCGTTTGCTCTCTATATCTCTTCATGTAGCTGGTTTTCTTGAGGATTTTGATCTTCCTTTGGTCTTCGACTTCTGTTGCTTGGGGTTTTAGGGTTTCAAGTGCGCCAAGTCTTTGTTTTGAGACATTTAATGCCTCTCTGTTGTGCGTTGAGTCTTTGTTTTGCTTTGTTTAGGGTTGTTTCACTTGACCATATGCGGCTGCTTGGTAGAGAGAGTTCATCTAAATGAGTTAGAATTTGCCAACAAGCGATTAAATAGTAGTTTCTGTACTGTTTTCAGATCAAATTTTGGCGTGTTTCTTGTAAGCGGCTGTAGGCGCTTGTATTTTGAAAGAACCCCGTAGTGAGATTATATGCTTGAGCTTTACGAGTGTTTTGGTGTGGGGTGTTGCTTGGTATTGTGTTTTCTTTGTGTGGTGTTGCACTTTAAACATGGTGTTGCATTTCCTCTTTGTGGTGTTGAGCTACTAATTTTTTGTTTGTATTATATTGCTTTTTCTTTAGCTTGTGAAGGGTTGATGTTAGAATTTAGTTTGTGGTTAAGGTTCTTTGATTCTATTGTTATGATTTTAAGGTTTCTTGGACTGCAAAAGTTTTTTCTTTTCTAGATTTTCATTCTCGTCAATATGTTGGATTTTTGCAATTGGTGGTCTAGGTTCCACTGCTTCCTTTTAGTTGTTTCTTGAATTCACACAATGTTTGTCCAAGGTCAATTGAAATGTGACTTATTTTCTAATTTTGAAGATACTTTTAGTGTGCATGTTTTGTACTGGAGAAGAATTGAATTGCCATTTTATTTTCTCCAAAAGAAGCAATAGAAGGTAGGAAATTTCCGTTTAAAAATGAATACCTAAGATGCAAAGCTTAGAATTTAGGGTTTTGAACACAATTTTCTTATTTCCACATTGTAATTCATGTCTAAAATATTCATGGAGTTGAATATGTTTATCCTTTGCCCAAAGATGATTATCTTCGGGTTGGAGATAATTATTCTCAAGCTGAAAATAATTATCTTCGATTTGAGGATGAACATCTCCTTGTAAACAATGAAATCAAAACGACCTAAACACAAATGACTTTGAAAACGTCCTTAACACAAATGACTTTAAAAACATCCTAAACATAAATGACTTTAAAAACATTATCCTCAAAGCGAGGATAGTGATACACAACTACAAAAATACATAATATTGATATGCAACATTAAACTCTTAATACTAGATTATTTATTTTCAGGCCAAGGATATATATACTTGATCCAAAGATAAAAATCAAAGAGAGAATCCACGTTAAATGTATTCAAAGAAGAACATCATCTCCAAAAACTAAACACATAACAAACATATATACAAAGAGACAAACATAGAATGAAAATTCCGTTAACCACATAGAAGATTATCCTCGACGCAAAGATAATCCAAGTCAATGTAGATACCAGGCTCCTTATACAATTCACTCAGATGTGGTAAAAAGATGTGAAGATAGATGCTACAATTATCTTTGAATCAAAGATAATCCTACACAATATCACTAACATGATCTATCACACTACCCAAATATTCCTCAAAATGAGTAGAGTGACAAACTACGACTACTCAACCATTGCCCCATTCCTTGAGCCTTTCAACAAATAGAAAATGGAGGAGCCTTTCATATTTGACATGCATGAGCTTTGCGGCCAGCTTTAACAATTCAAGTCTATAGTGGATTCTTGGAGCTTCAGAATAAATCGGTCTAAGGACTACGTCATTCTATGCCACAGGGTGAAGGATTTTGGAATATACGTCAACTAGAATCTAGACGAAAAGATCGCCCTTGTAGAGCACCACTAGAATAAATACATTGTTAGAATGGTCCACGCATGTGACCAAACTGGAAAGGAAACAAACCACACCCACTCCATTGTCTTGCATGAAGAAGATTATGTGGGAGCGTTGGGTGGAACGTAGGAAGCGCAAGAAAATTGTCATAGAGGAGTTCACAGCCATTGACAAGTCCTTAAAGTTTAAGGACTCATACGGGGAAGTGATTGATGAGGTGTGGAAGAAATAGAAGTGCGTGAACAAGTTCACTTCAGCTTTGTGGGATTTTCTCCTCACTGCCCCATCCAATACATTTTGTGTAAAGCATCTCACCAATAGAGCAAAAAAGAAGACTGCCGTAGACTATAAGGACAATCAGAAATTTTCTATGGTCTATTCCATGTTCAAGAGTTTCTTGAAGATGAAGAAGTAAGTCGTGGAGACAAAGGGCAATGTGTACATCCAAGGCCACCAATGCTATCCGCAGGCTTTTGTGACAAGCCACTAGTGGCCCTACACTAATAGAGAATTTCAGCTTGCCGTCAGATTTTTGAATCCTACTGAGATTGAAAGCTGGATCCATTGATGGTCCTCCATATTCTCCACTGCTGAATTACTTGGCTGCTCATTTGAAGTCCGGAATTTCTACCCTAGATGCTTGATTATGGATTGTGGGAAGTCAATTCGATTTGGACGCGTCTAAGAAATTTGTAGCTTCGCGGCTCAAGGAGTTTGAAACCAAAGTGTCTACGTACCAGCCTAGCAAAGTTGAGAGGTTGGATAGCACCACAACACTAGCCACGCCATCCGTGAAGAAGCTCGTATTTGTGTTGAAGGAAGGGATGCGTGGCAAGCCCAAAAATTTTGGATGCTATGAAGAAGGTTTACTCCACGGACAATATCCCTTACTACAAGGAATTCCAAAAAAATACAGAGGCTAAGTTTAGAATCCACCCTAGCGAGATGAGGATGGAGCTCTACGTTGACATTCTCTAGAGCTTCTGTGTGAAGGGAGAGAACGTCATTGACATTTATACGGGGTCAAAGTTCATGATTGCTGCAAAGGTAAGATTCTAACTCCTGCTGTCAATCATCTTCAAGCTGTAGATAACCATTGAACTTAGGTTGTTATCTTTGGTTCAAGGATAACCATCCTAGTTCAATAGTTAGCATTGACTAAGGAATAAGAATCCACTAGCAATTTCAATTGGATCTCTTGCACATTTTCATGTTTCCAATCTTGTCCATAGATTGCTTAATATTTATCTTTGACTCGGGGATAACCGTGCTAGAAGTTAGCTTTGCAATTTTATGTGGCTGTGAGAAGTAGATAGTGACATCTTGTGGTGGTCTTGCAGATGTATGGCCTATTTTATTATGGGATTACCGAGCAACAATTATTTGAGAAATTTCGGAAGATGGCAAAGTATAGCAGTTCTTTGGACATTAATGACTTCTGCCATCAGAATTCGCCATACCTTCCAAGTTATGAACATCCATGCAACCTGGTAACTCCAAAATTAAACTCTAAGTCCATGCCGTTGAGGGAGGGAACCGTGGAATCTTCAGGCAAGGAAATTGAATTCATTGGTGACAAGGGTGCTATGGAACTCGGCATTAATGAATTCAGGACAAACACCAAGATCATTGGCTGCAACGGCCTGGATGTTATCGGAGCTGATGTCCATGTGGTGAATTGGTAGCTAGTATTGAACCCTCTAGGAGTTGAGAAAAAGGCAGAAGATACGCAGCAGGAAGAAGGGTTAGCAATGGCGGAGAAGAAGAATAGGAAGAAGGCTAAGAAGTCCATTGAGGGAATAGTAGCCATACATGACTTCAGTGACCTCGAAGAGTCCTACTTAGATTGAAATGACATTGACTATTAGACTTGAGCTTGATACAGGGGGCCCATCAAAAAGCAACCATGAAGTTGAATTTGCTTCGGAGCTGCAACCTAGGTCTGCTGCGGAGTCTGTTGTTCATCTAGTTCATGGTCAAGCACTTCTATGTCCGGTGAAGCAAGAAAACAAAGAATTTTGGAAAGAAAGGGTGGCTAGGAAGGCCTTGAAGCGCATAGGAGAAGAAACAAAATGGACAGCGGAGCAAGTAGAGAAGGAATTGCTGAACGTGGAACTTGAAAAAATTCAGAAAGAAAATGTCACTTTGAAGACAATGACGCAGGATCCGTTTGTCTCTCGGTCGGTTCAACGTAATATGTCTGGGGAGGTTGCTTCTCCTTAAGCCTCCGATCAGAAGCGAACTTCCGCCAACATCTTACATTATCCTCGAAACAAAGATAATGTTGTCTCCCTTCAAGCCTCTGTTCAACAGACAATCTCAATCAATATCCTTGAGAATCTTTGTGGGCGCAAGATTACCCACCCTTGGTAATCAGGCGAACACCGACTAGGTTCTATGCCTTTATCCACCTTTTTTAATATATGGGGGTGTTTGTAAGCGCGGTCCACTATGCCTTCCAAGCAATGGATCTTTTTTGCTAATGTCTCCTAAGTGTCGTGGATGGCAGCGAAACTACTAGAAATGCATGGTTAACTCACACGCTAATTGCGATGGTCAAGGATTATAGTAAATCCTAAATCCCTAACTATCTATCCTATATCTAGGTTTGGCTGGGTAGTTGGCGTCATTTCTAACGTCCCTAACTACGGGAAAGGGGAACCCTTATGTTCCATCCATGAATGTCTAAGACTATCTTTTGAGGTTTGACACTTCTCTCAGAAGCTTTAACTCTACGGGCTAACCCTAAGCTTAGTTTTTTACTCTAATTTCCAGCTTCTATCTGTACTCTAGATTTTGATCCCCCCCCCCCCGAGCGCTAGCTCTAACTTTTAGTTTCAATTTTTACTCTATGGTTTGATTTTCACTTTTGGGTTTTTTTACTCCTAACTTAGCTCTAGATTTTCACTCCTAGATTTAACTCTAAATTTTTACTCCTAGATTTAACTCTAAGTTTTTACTCCTAGATTTAACTCTAAGTTTTTACTCCTAAACTAACTCTAGATTTTTACTCTTAGATTTAACTCTAAGGTTTTACTCCTAAGTTTAATTCTAAGTTTTTACTCCTAATTTAACTCTAGGGTTTTAATCCTAAGTTTAACTCTAAGTTTTTACTTCTAATTTAACTCTAGATTGTTACTCCTAATTTAACTCTAGATTTTCACTCCTAGATTTAACTCTAAGTTTTTACTCCTAATTTCTAATTTTTACCTTTACTCATCGCAGTTTATTATTCACGTGAAAAGGGCTAATTAAGGAAATTATTGCTAATGAGGAGAAAACACCAAGTATTGATTCAAGAACTCACCTCGTCGCTACCAGTGTCGGAAATATGCTTGTTCGCATCTGTGTGCCCATCTCCATACTCTATGGTGGTCCTTGGGTTGTAGGGATTTTTTCCCAAGTTCACCGCTTATGTTTCGAAAATTAGGATCCAGTGTGATCTAACCCTTTTCTTTCCCTTCCTCCTTCCTTCTCCTTCCCTTTTCTCTCTTTTCCTTTCCTTTTTCTTTCTTTCTACACTAACACTATTCTACCTAAACTTTGATGGGGTCTTACAACTATAGATTCAAACCCCAAGGAGGTTTAATGTCCCCCCTACCTTCTTACGTGATTTATCTTTGTGTCATTCTAATCCACCTTCTAATGGTCACTACAAATTCTTACAATCTCCCTCCTAAGTCTTCCTAATCCTAAGCCTAGGTCACCATTTATTGTCTCTCTCCCTCTTCTCCTATTTCACCCCATCTTCCTCTAATCCTCATTCATTCTTGTGGGCTTCAATTTGGTGTAGGGCGAGAGGTGATATGTGAGGGTTGTATGCAGGTTTTTTCTTCCAAGACAATTGAATGTGCGGCCTCTCCTTTTTCCCCCCTTTCTCTCATTTCCCCCTTTTTCTCTCTTTCCCCCCTTCCTCTCTTGGTATTTTGAGGTAGTGTTTTTTTTTTTAAGATAACTCTACCCTTAGACTTAGATCTAGAACCTGAATTGAAGAATCCCCCCCCCCAAAAAAAAAGAAGGACCCTAACTCCCCTGGACTCCCGACTCCCCTGGACCCCCAATTGCAACCCATCGACCCCCCAGCAACAACCCAGCGACCCCCATTGCGACCCGGCGACCTACCAGCTTGCGATCCAGCGACTGGTCCCTTACGGCTAGTCCCTTACGGGCTGGTCCCTTACGACTGGTCCCTTGGGCTGGTCCTCACGAGCTGGACCCACTTTTTACTACAATCTATTCTCCTCAGGTTCCCGTATGGGAACCCACTTAACACAACTTTAAACCAAACGTTTCAAGGTCGAAGCTTCGCCGTGGCGGGGGGTGGGCTAGATTAACAACAACCAAAAAAAACTATCTTGTAACAGGGCTTTATTCTTCACTTCTCTACAACCTAGGGCAACTCTTGGGGGCTAAACTTTGGGCTATCCCAAGAAGGTCTTGGGAATTAAACTTTGGAACTTAGAATATACGGGGGTTCAAAGCTTCGCCGTAGTTTGGTTTTGACACCAACTCTAGGACTTGCGAGGTTCCCATGTTCAAAGCTCCGCCGTCTAGGGCTTGTTTTGACACACACTCTAAGACTGGGGTAAGTCACTGATTCAAAGCTTCACCGCCTCAAGGGAGGTGGGGTCCATTTACAAGCAACAACAAAAAAGGTGACTATGGTTAGGGCTCACATCCAAGGCAATCGTACATACAAGATAAGAATAATAATGGGCAATAATCACATACTAAAGGCCCTCCCAAAGCGGCATCGCCAAGGTACGGTGGGGGTGGCTTTAGGATTAGTACAAGACACAAGGAAGACACACAAGTATAAATAAAACCCGCTCACTCACAACAAGATACAAAGTAAGATAGAGGGACCTCAAAGGACCTTCAAAAAGCTTGAAATAGAACAACAACGGAAGCAAAAACTGCTCCAAAAACACCGTAGAGGTTTCTTGGCTAAAACGCCAAAATCTTCCTACATAAGTTGGACCCACGGACCCAAAACAAGAATTGGGGGTGTTCTTGAGAGAAAAATGGGGACCTTAAATAGGTTTCCAAGGCCCCACCCCTCCCTCAAGAGCTCTAAGGTAACCTTATCAACTTGAATTTGCATCCTCATCCTCAAAGATTTTCATCCTAATCCCTAAAAAACTACTTTTATCTATCTACGCTGGACCAACCTCCTAACTTTTGGAGTTTTACTCCAATTGTCAAACGGATTGCGCCATTGGCTCTAGATCACCGTGTTTAGTCTAAAACCCCGTCTACCCCCCATATCGAGGCCAAAAACCCATCGTAGGCTAATTTAGTTTAAAAACCAAATCGTGGTAAAATCCTAGATCTTGGGGGTCTCTTATTTTGAGAAATGTAAATAGCCTAGGGTCTCCGGTAGGTGTGAGAGAGTCGGAAAAGACTCTTGGTTGACTTTGTTTCGCCATCGTATGGTCCCAGGATGCCGGTCAACGCGTCGGGGACCCCGCCACGTGATTAATTCTCGAGGAATCTCGCCGGTTCGGATACTTGCTGCTATTGGAATGTTGCGAAACTTCACGGAGCGCATTATTAACATAAAACAAGCTAGTCTAATTTTTAGTGAGATTTTCTGGCAACCTATGTAATTTCCATGAAATTCCCGTTGGAAGTTACCAGGATTGACCACCCGCAAAAAGTTCTTTTGCAAGTCGGAAGATGACAGGGGTTTTCACATAACCTCTCAGGGGGTCACATGAAAGACGTGCAGGTGCGTTTTCGTACCTGGCACGATTGGTTAGTGGAGATAAAATTGGCCATCTCCTTGAATTAGCGATGGTGCGGAAATCTTTTGCAGATAGAGGAATCTTGGCAAATCGATTTTGTCGTTAGACTCCTGGCATGGGATTTACCCTAGGACACCATCTTTGGGCTGTAGATTCCTCCACGGGCCCAATCTTGCGTCAGTGGCTCCTACATGCTAGCAATTGGGGTTTGGGGAATTCTAACCTAACTCTAGGACCCGACCTAGTGGCCTCTTTGTGGATCCCTCGGACCGACTTAGCCATGAATTGCCACATTCATGGTGGGATTTAGCCCTTTTGGGGCTATGTGACTCGAATCCTCCAAATCTAACTGTTTCATATTTTTTTATCTATTCTTAGGCCAGGTTTGGTGGGATTCTAAGTCTAAACACAAATCTAGACCAAATACTATAATGGGTATGTTACAACCCTATTCTGGTTCTACACTCTTTTTATGACTTTTTGTATATTTTTCTTAACTTTAATTTGCAAATTCTCCAAAAAATAATTCTACGAGTCCCAAGTGACAATTTGGGAGCTCACAATCTGCAAGTCAAAGATAATGTTGCTTCTCATTCTACCTTAGATGAGGTAAGTACTATATTTCCTCTTGCTGAACCATTCTAGAAGCCAGTACTATCCTATGGTTGACAAGAGGAACAAATCCAAGACAAGATCATGTCTTCTACAACCGGACCAGCGGGACCCAAAATTGAAACAAATTATCGTCGGTGCAAGGATAACGTAAGTTAGTCTGCTAATGTGGGATTGCAAGGGGAGTTAGTGTCGGAGACGCAAGAAGAAGGTGAGATTGTTGCGGAACCCATACCCCTTGCGATTGCCTCTCTAGTTCATGAGATGGTGGTTCAAGAACCCACCTGATGAAGAGGAGAGTATGGATTACGGGGGTTACATGGACAAAGACACCTTGAACATGGATTTTGGTCAGGTATAGTCTCCAGCATCTTCAAACCCCTACAATTATTCATGAGTCTGTCCATTGGGATGTAATGGATGTTTGTGTTGTCGATTTCTTATGAGGGACTCTTATGTCAATTCATTCTAATTGACAGGAGGGAATAGGCAATCTCTGATTGTTTGGCATCGACAAACTGCATTCTATGAATGCGTCCTGTAGTATAGTGTAGATACTTGAGCAAAGTATAGTCAATAATTTAACAAAATTGGATTGTAACTTCTCATAACTGGTAGACCGGATGTATCATAATTTCTTACAAAATAAGTATACATGACACTTTTTTGTAATGAATTTTGTGTCTAATGGATTCATTTTGACCATGTTTGTGCTCAACATGAAAAAAATAAAAGTGTGCTTTGGTTGTTGCCACTCAAACTACCTCTTAGTAGAGGAATTCTGCAATTGCTTAGTGGGATTCAGTACTATTTGTTGTTTTATAGGTAATTTAATTTCGCATTTCAACAGGTAACTACAACTCTTTTTTGTTTTGTTTGATCAGGGAGTAGCAAAGGGGCGCAAAGAGAGAGTGCCGCGGAGTGTGTCCACGCTAGTTCTTCAACCGCGACAAAAATGATTGAACGACGTAATCGATTTGAACAGAGTACTGTGTGAGTGCGTGCTTCAAAGGCCCTATTTGAAACAACAGCATCACACATTGTTTGATAATATATTCTCCGACCGAATCCCCACTATCATTGAGTGAAAGGCTATATTCGTTTGTCCCAACTTGAGGGAATTCTTAGACAAGCTTTCTAGGATCTTGAATCGCATTGTAGTCTAAAGCTCCTTGTTGAAGAAGAATGTAGAATCCATTGTTGGTTTCCTATTCTAAAATGGCAAGGTGCCATTTGACATCCTAAGTCAAGACAAGTGCAGGATGGTAGAAGTCTCCAAGAGAAATTTTTTTAAATAGGTTGGGAGCCCTAGGAAGATCTTGCTTCTCAAAGTGCTTGAAGAGCATCTACTCCTAGACCTGATGATCTGACATCCTTTAGCAAGGACAGTACTCTTCTCATTGACAACTCTTTGCAAATGAATGTCCTCAATGAGAACGGGAATGCAATGATCCTCCAAAGTTGGGATCATGAGATGCGTGGGGACAAAGTGTTGGTGGGAACTCTGGGTTTGTGGTTGAGGCAACTTCATGAGGAATGTCCGCACGGTTGCTTGCGCGATTTTGTTGATGCAAACTGCATTGGCTTCCCCCCCTTATTTGCTGAATCCCATCTTGCGGATGGATTTTTAGGCAACATGAAGGAGTCCACCAGAAATTTAGGGTCCTATTTTGTCTTGCCAAAGATGAGACTAGTGATTGAGCCGGAGAGACATAGAAAGAAATAGACTTCTCCGTGTACTGGTCAATCGTAGAAAGTGTTGTATATAGTGTAAATACAGATTTTTATGTAAATTTCATTCATGCGTATTAGTAAAATTTTGAAGTTTGATTTGATTTTGGTTCCATGTCTTTTCTGTGTTGAGTTATCTTTGGATCAAGGATAAATTGTGATCTTTGAGATTTTTGTTCTCTTTGGTCAAAGAATAATTCTGGTGGCTTTGTTTTAACAATGAATTGAAGATATTAACTGTGCAAGTAGTTTATTATCTTTAGACCAAGGATAAATTGTGTGAGGGTTATGTACTCTCCATATTTTTCAGGTCGGATGGTCCGTAATGCACCTACCCCAACAAAGACAACCACTCACCACCAAGAGCTTGTTGTCTAGATTGAATGCACCCTTGTCATCGAAATCCAAGTCGGTAGGAGGGAGCTTCTTGCCATCCTCTTATCTAAGCCTTACCTTTTGGGCTCTACCACGGATGCAGCTTTTGCAACCATCGACTTTTCAAAGGGGAATGTGGAGGAAGGCGTGGTCGACAACCCGTCGAGCAATGAATCAATGAGAATCCTAATTTGCTTGCCCTCACCTCTGAAAAAGAGTGCCTTTATTCTAAGTCGATTGCGCTCACAATTGCCAACACTGAGAATTTCAAACACCTTGCACAGAAAACTATATATAGATGAAGAACACTAGGCAGTGGATCCTCGCCTTGAAGATAGAGTGTTGTCGCCAGCAGCGACTGCATATTATCCTCTACAGGGCGGTGATTACAATATAGATTCCGTAGAAGGAGGTTCCAAGAGGAAGGTCCCGTTGGGTGCATACAGTACATGTCAGGTTCCATGCATTGTAGAGATTATTGGCTCCATTCCTTCCAAATTCGTGGGAGGTGGATCTTCACCTTCTAGAGTACCTATATCCCACCAAACAACTCTTTGAAGCTTTTGAGGGTCAAATTACACACAATCAACAACAATTGCTAATCCGTACATAAACACTACCTATAGACCATTTCCAAGGCTGCCTCGTCAAAGTTGCAGATCTGTTTCTAATGATGACGTAGTCGGAAGCAAATGCAAACGACGGAGAGTAGTAAAGGAACTAATTCAGATGGGCATGTTTGATCCTATCCTTTCTGCAAGTGAACAACCAAGGCCTTCTCAACGCACAGATATCCTTAGAGGATTGAGCATGTTGAAAGCAGTAGAAGCAGCCAATGAGGCAACAAAGAGCTTTTCTTCCACCAAGATGGTTACATTTTTGGTTACATTTTGGTTAAAACAATCACAAATTCAAACAATGTGAAGTGGAATTCCACATGGGTGGTCACAAAATATGTGACATTTATTACAAGTGGTCAGTTTACATTGAAGAACATGAATCTACTTGAGATTCCATCTATATATGAAACAACTTATCTTGCTTACATGGCCTTTTGACTTTTTGGATTCCTAAGTCATGAATGTTTGACATTTGATGTGCAAAGTAAGCCCAAAAAATATGTAGACGTAAATATTGTGAAGACTTGAAATTCATGCCTACTAAACTTAAGGCACTATTGTTCCAGTTTTACAACATTATCCATTAAAATCCATCAATGGACCATTTCTAATTGTCATTTTAAAAATCCATGTCACAAATGTTTGACAATTGACTTGTAAATAAAGCCTTAGAAAATAGGTAGATGTTGTAAATATTGTAGAGTTTTGAATTTCATGCCCAAACTAAATTTGTGGCATTAATAGCCCAGTTTAACAATGTTATGTAATCCCAACCATCAATGGGCCATTTCATATTGCCTTCTTGGAAACCCACGTAATGAATGTTTGACAGTGAATTTGCAAATAGCCTCAAAGAACAAGTAGATGTTGTAAATATTATGGAGACTTGAAATTTATGCCCAAATTAAATTTAGTATGGTATTGTTTCACTTTTATAACATCATGTATTAAAAACATCAGTGGGCCATTTCTTGTTATTGTTTTTAAAATCCAAGATAGGAATGACTAACAATTGACTTACAAACAAAACCTAAGATAAAGCTATACTCTATAAATATTGCGGAGATTGAAATTTAAGTCCAAACTAAATTTGAGGTATTATTGTTCCAATTTTTCAATGTCATGCCTTCAAAACCATCAGTGGTCCATTTCTAGTTGTATTATTGGAAACCATACCACAAATGTTTGACAATTGACATGCAAAACAAGCTTACAACAATAGTTAGACGTTGCAAATATTGTTGAGTCTTGAAATTTATGACCAAACTAAATATGGTGCATTGTTGTTCTTTTTTTGCAACATTATGCATTAAAAATCCATCAGTGGGCCATTTCTTGTTGTCATTTTGAAAACCATTGTCACGAATGTTTGACAATCGATGTGCACTGTAAGCCCCAAATAATAGATAGATGTTATGAATATTGTGGAGACTACAGATTCACACCCAAACTAAATTTGGTGCGTTCTTATTCCATTTTATAACGTCATACCTTCAAAACCATCAATGGGCCATTTACTATTGTCATTTTGAGAATCCACGTTAGGAATGTTAAAAAAATTGACTTCCAAACAAAGTCTAAAAAAATAGCTAGACGTTATGAATATTGTAGACAATTGAAATTTATGTCTTAACTAAATTTGAAGCACTATTGTTGCACTCATACAACATCGTGTAATAAAATCCATCAATAGATCATTTCTTGTTGTCATATTAGAAACCCATATCAAGAATGCTTGACAAATGAAATATAAACAAAGCTTAAAATAATAGCCAAGTGTTATTAATATTGTGGAGATTTGAAATTGATGCCCAAACTAAATTTGAAGCACTATCGTTTCAAATTAAAAACATCATGCATTCCAAACCATCAATGTTCTATTTTGGTTGTTTTAGAAGCCATGTCACAAATGTTTGATAGCTGACATATAAACAAAGCTCAAAACAATTTGATCTGGATTACAATTCCCTAGAAATGCTTCAACATACAATTCATTGCACCATAGTTACTATTCACATGAAAACTACACCTACATCCAAAAGATTCTATTTCATGCACCTTGATATTTTATAAATTGAAGGGCCATCCTTCACCTTAGAATTCTCTTAATGATTAATTCACTTATAATTGTTTTGATAGCCATGCAAAATTCAAAGGTAATACACCTAATCTTAAAGAAGTGTGTTCATCAAATGTCACAAATCTTTAAAGTTGTTGCTTGAATTTAGAGGCAACAGAGCCCATTGCACTAAAACATACATCCATTCTTCATCTTTACTTTGCTTTGGGCGAGCATTAGCTTCTTAAAAAGCTAACTTGCCGATCTATCACCTCCCAAAAATTCAAATCATTTTGTAATTGTCCTCTTGATCTCGTTCATCAAAGTTGTCCATCTCACTCAAAGTTGTCCATCTCACTCAAAGTTGGTAGTAGACCCCCTTGCACTAAAACGGCCGTCAAATCTTTTTGTTTCCTCCAAACAAGGCGAGACTAGGCTTGTTGAAAAGCCCACTCAAATTTGCATTAGATTAAGAAGTTTCATCTTTAGATTCATTGTGTTCTTCACAATCTTGCCCTTCAAAGTTGCAGCTTTAGTCTAAGATTCATTTCCTACTTCTAACTTCAGCCAACTTCCTCCTAAGCCATAGAGGGAAGTGTACTAAAATATACTTGGCAATTTTTCCTACTCACTCTCTCTTAGATCTCTTACTCAACTTTTTATTCTTCTTTCGTTCTTCTCAACCATTTTTTACAAGCATCCTTCAAAAACACAGACCAAGAGAAAGAAAAAAAAAAGAGCTTCTAATCCTAGTCACCCACCCTAAGAGCCAATAATTTCAAGATTCAACCATTAAAATCTCATCCCTATACTACTCTATTGAAACTTGCACTAAATTGCAGAAACCGCACTAATTAACTGTAAAACGCACTACTTTATTGTAAAATCTACTAGTTTACTGGGTTTTTTTGCTATTTCAGAGTGCCTTCTACAATGTTTATGTTCTAATAGTTGTTCTAACTCTACTAATTTGTTATATATTATTTGTATTTGCATTTTTAATTTCCAATTCAATTTTCATACAACTTTTTTCATGTAGTATTTTATTTTCAATTTCTCCACATCTAATTATTTTCTAATTTAATTAAATTTCTATTTTTTACTTAATACTTTTTTGATTTAAGATTCCTAATTTTTTTCTAGAATTTCCACATCATTTTTGCATAATTGCAATTCCTAAAGTTCAAATCTTTGATATAGAGTTTCCATTCTTATCTATTAGAAAATTCATCAATTCATGATTATAGTTTGAATGCATCCAACTAATCAATTCTAAGCTATGATTTCATCTAAATTCTCTAATTTTGTCAGATTCTACAATATAAGCCAATGTGGTGGCTCACACAATTATTTCATAGACCTATAAACAAGCCTCAAAACAATAGCTAGCCGTTGTAATTATTTTAGAGATTTGAAAATGATGCCTAAACTAAATTTGTAATACAATTGGCCTAATTAAACATCATACATTCCTAACCATCAATGGGCCATTTCTTGTTGTATTTTTGGAAACCCATGTTACAATTGTTTAATAGATAACGTATAAACAGAGCTACAAAACAATAGCTAGCCATTGTAATTATTGTAGAGACTTGAAATTAATGCCCAAACTAAATTTTAAACATAATTGGTTTAGTTTTTCAACGTTATGTATTTCAAACACCATTGGGCTTTTACATGTTGTAATTTTGAAAACCATGTCACAATGGTTTAGAAGAGGACGTACAAGCGAGTTTCAAAACAGTAGCTAGGTGTTGTAAGTATTGTAAAGACTTCAAATTGATGCCAAAACTAAATATGAAAACAATTGGCCCTATTTTACAATTTCATGCATTCTAAACTATCAATGGGCCATTTCTTGTTGTATATTTGGAAACCCATGTCATGATGATTTGACAGATAATGTATGAACAAGCCTCAAATTAGTAGCTAACTATTTTAACTATTGTAGAGACTTAAAATTCATGCTCAAACTAGAATTTGAAATACAATTTGTCCAATTCTACAATGTCATGATTGGATTACAAAACATCAATGGGCCATTTGTTGTAGTATTTTTGAAAACCCATGTCACGAATGTTTTAAAGATGACGTACAAACAAAACTCCAAACCCAAGCTACCTATTGTAAATATTGTAGAGAATTTAAATTGATGCGCAAACTCAATTTTTAGCAAAATTAGCCCAATTTAACAACTTCATGCACTCCAAACCATCTATGGGTTGTTTTTTATTGTATTTTTGGAAATGCATGTCATGATTGTTTAATAGAGGATGTTTAACAAGCTTCAAAATAATAAAGGCCTTATTCATTGAATTGAGACAAGATGGGTCCCATTTTAATTCTTTCTATATTTAGAATTAATTTAATGTTCATTAAATTGAGACTTAGAAATGTCAGTATACTATTTTGTATATTTTGCTCATACTAAACAACTTAACCAACTAGCAAGAACCTACTTTGAACATATATTTATTTTTTAATAATTTATAAACATAAAAATATAATAGACCAACAAGTTTGAAAGTAGGATATTTTTTTTAACTCATTCTTGCTCTTGTAGAAATAGTAATTAATGTACACACTTGTGCTATCAAACATTTTTCATAAAATACATTAGAACCAAAATAATACATTCAATTGGAGGAAAGCAAAAATACACTACATAAAATTCAATAATAAATAAAATAATATATATTATTAATAGATTTTAAACATTATTATATGGAAATAATATCTTCATCTTCAAACGGCACAAAATAAAATTGAAAACATCTAAATACGTCTAAATACAGAAGTCCAATCTACTAAAACACCAATAATAATAATAAAATAAAAAAATTTATCCCTTTTTTTTTCCTGTCAAAGACGCATTGTTGTTAGATTTAGCCAAAATTGCCACCATTGATAATTAAATAATGTCAAACTATACTTTGGAAATTTTGACTTTGGGAAGAAATTGAGGTTGATTATCATCACCTCTTTTTCCATGCACCTTGAAATCCATCATAATAAAGCCCATACTTGACCAAATCAATAACATAGATGTGTTAGTGACCCACACATTTCTTGCTTTTGTGTCCCATCCATCATACGTTTTAGGACCAGGACAATATTTATCAAGAAGCGTCCAATATTGGATCCGTATTGACTTAACATGCCTTGAATCCGGACTTGGATTTGTTAGTGCTCTGGCAAGCCAAAAAGGCTTTGGGTCACTACAATGAGGGTGCATGATGATAAAATAACCAGCAAATACATCACAAGCGACACAAAATGAAGGATGTAGGTGGTCACGCCTTCGCCCTAAAAAGGGTGGATCCTCCGCAAACCCTTCTTGCATTGCGCCATCTTCTCCCATTGTATCTTCCAGTTCACTGGCAATTCTAGAAACCGGCCAAAATCCATCCTCCAATGCTTTGCGTGCAACGAGAGGTGCATCTAGATTGGTTTTCACTCCTTTCCAATAATTTCTTATAGATTCATTCTTCCTCCTAAATTCTCCAGATTGGTCATTGTTTGCCATATTGCTCTAGTGCGCAATGAAATCGTTTAAAACCTTTTTGATATCATCAAGCAATTTCATATGACGTGAAGGCAGAGGTTGTGACACACCACTCGGCACCTTTGGGCACCCATGTTCAGTCTTACACTAAAAGAAAATTCCTTTGCCGCCTTTTGGCAGCCAATTCTTGTTAGTACAAAGATGCTTATACTCCATCAATGGCCATCCACTTGAATCTTGTAGAACTGAAATTATTGGGCCATAGAATGACCTCCCCAAAAGTCTCCACTTTTGTTCAAATAATCTTCCACAAAGTCTTTGAAATTAGGAACTTCTTCAATGAAGTGAGGAATGACAGGATGGGTTTCACAGTCCATGAAGGATTTCATAAGCCTTAGAATAATTTGGTAATTATTTGTTTTCAACATGGTGCTCCATCAACCAAAAAGAGCATCAATGTCTTTGTGATGTGTCCAACAATGAGGAAGTTAATGTATATCTTCCAAAAAATGCCCTTCAAAACAAGAAGAGAGCAAAAAGCAAAAATCCATTGATTCTTGTTGTTGCACGATGCATTGTCAAGCTGCAGGGTCAATATAGGAGGTAGTGGTTGAGTAGGATTGATTCTGATGGAGGAGTAAAAAATGATTCCAAACGCATGTTTGAGCCTTCCAACATAGCTTTTGTCAATGCACATTGGTCCTCTTTGACGGCAAACAATTGGCGCAATGAATTCTTTGGTGGTCCTTCAAGATTATGCAACAACCTTGCAATGGATTCAATGGTGTAATTTGAGTCTGTCAGGAAAGTCTCTAGGCTATAATGCGCGTACCGAACATTGCCATGACCATAGGCAATCATGCTTGTAACAGTGACTGACATTTTGATGAAAGAATTTGTCAATTTATGCCACATTTAACTATTTTTGGACTTTAGGGGAAATTTTGGACTTTTTTGGCTAATATCTCCAGATGAATATTGCCTACATTGTAGAAGATGAGAGTGTTGTGGCAATGAAAGTATGAAGGAAAACCTTTCATAAAGCATGTCTACTTATAGAAAGCTCTAGGACAAAACTTATTTGAGCAATGCAAACATGAGGACAATGTTTACTTGCATATTATAGTTAGCGAAATCATTTGGAGATTGTGGGAGAATACCACAAAGTTCCTTTTCAAAGTCCTAAATTTGAATATAAATGAGACTTCATTTTCTTACATCTCAATGTGATTGGCTAAGACCTTCAAATTCTTCATGAACCAGAAGAATTCCAACATTGAAGTTGGGAATTAGAGATCTAGAGATCTTCTAATGCCATCCCCTCAACATTATACACTGAAAATTCCACTATTGAACTCATAAAATGCTTATCTAAAGAACTTTTGATGTCCTCTGTTAAATTCAACATGACACATAGAAAATCACAACACTAAACTTAGAAAATTGAGATCTTGAGATTTTTTGATGCCAATCCCATCCCTTCAACATTACACACTAACAATTCCAACAATGAACTTAGGACATGGAGATCTAAGGAACTTGTGATGTCTTCCCTTGAGTTCAATTTGACACATAGAAAATTACAATACTAAACTTAAGAAATTGAGATCTAGATATCTTCTGATGTCATCCTTTCAACATTATACGTCAAAAATTCCAACAATGAACTTAGAAAATGGAGATCTAGAATAGGGTTGACGAATTTAAACAACCCACAGCAAATCACATTCAAAAATCAGACGTCTGGATGTTTGGACGTAGTGTCCGCAAGCAATGCAGCGGACGCAATGGTCATTGTCCATTGTCCGACAGCTAAGTAGACGGATAGTCGGGTAGATGGGACAACAGGGGCGGACGGACCAACAAGCTGAGAGGAGCGGGCAAGCGAGCGGATAGGCTAACGGGCAATTTAGGTCAGATAGGGTTTTAGGCAAGGCCTTCTATTTCATTTTTTAAGTAATGTAAAAGTTATCATAAAATATTACAGTGCATTATTGGTGCTCCAGATTTCAACATTCCCTAACATATTGGATAGAAATATCATATTAGCACATATCACATGTCTACAATTTGATTTTTATTCATAATTTGATTCAACTACTTTTAGTTAAAAGGTATTTGAAAAAACAAAACCCTAATGGTGTGCTCAATATCAGGGAGAAAACTTGTACTACAACAAAAAATTCAAACATCAATTGCTATGACATGCTGTATTTATCACAAGAAACTAAACACCCAAGTCTACATCTTTTCCATCCTTATTCCCTAAGGTTGGTAATCACTATCTCCTTTCACTTTAGCCTTGCTACTATGACCTGGATGACTCCATCCAGAATCATTGTTGCTGGATGAATTTTGCATACTGTTTGATGAAGATTGTACAATCTTCCCCCCTTCTTGTACTTGTTTCAATGCGCCTGATCTCATTGGTCAACCTAACTTATGGTCCCTTTGGGCTTTTAGTATAGACTTTCTAATACCTCCCTTGAGGTCATGGATTGGTTTTACCTTTCGCTTGGTTGAAGACAGACATGCATCAAGGGGGGTTCTACCTACATTCTGGTTTTTTTATGGAGAAATTGCAAAAGGCTCCTCTATTCTTTTCCGCTTAGCTTTTTTGGACTCCGTCTATGCGATTGGTCTTCTTTTTGACCCTCCTTGAATGCTTGTCTTCTCTACGGACAAAGCTTTCGATGTAGGACTTAACGATTTGAATGAAGAATGGATTGGATGGCCAAAAAATCGGCCAAACATAAACTCCAATGTTTCCCTATCACCGTTGCCTAATGAAACGGATGCATTTGGATTTGCACAAGTGCGCAGTTCTTTCAAATTGCTGAAATGTTATTCTTTAAACCATGAGTCTTCAAGACCATTCAAAGTTGTACTACCGCTTCTATATAGTGCATGTCAAGGACCGCTATGTGGTGGTAATTGGAAATCTCGCACAAGCTGCTTCATGCCTTTAGCATTGCGAATTGCCATTGGGCACACGGACTCCAAAACACGTGGATCTTGGCTTCCTTTTACTCAAGGTGGTTGAGCATTTTGAATGCCTGTAAACCCAATGTTTTCACCTGCCAATGCCCTTGTTAATTCAACACTTTGGTTGCCCACATTTGTGTGGAACTTCACCCCATACTTTCTTATGTCATTGTGTTGGTCATTTTATTTCGCTTGTGTTGTTGTTGTGGATGGACACTTAGAAATTGGAATCACTTCATCCGTCTAGGGAGTTTCATCATCTATAAACATTGCCTTATTTTCCTCTGCTACCTTTGCATGAGTATCCTCCATATCCGCTAAAATGTTTTCACTATTTAGCAACTCGGTTCCATCTAAGTATTTAGTTATCAAGGTCCACCTTCATCATACCCACAATTGTGTTCATCCAAGGGAAAGTTGTAACGGTCTTCACAAACATCTTTGATGTCTCCATTGTAATGAGGTGGGCTCCAAAGTAGTTCATCATCAAAACTCAACATGTCGTGGTCATCTTTGTTGTCCATGAGGGGATCAACTTCATCACCCTCTTTACCACCCTCATCTTCCGATGTAGACAAGGCCAAATCTTCCGACTTGAGGTTCTCATTATACCACTTCTTCTCGTTGTTTTGCTTAGATTTGAAGAGGACTTTAGAGTTGGTGTACAAATACACCAAATCCTGTACTTTTTGTGGCTTCGACATGTTCCAATATTTGTTGTGAATAAAAAAGTAGCTACTCCAATTTCGTTCACATGAAGACAATGATATTAGTTGGGCTAAAATCCTCTTGGCAATTGGAGCAATGAGCTTCCCGCACGTGCCCTTAAAATCCCACTAAGCATGCGCCGACAATTGTTGTTCATACAAATCCAACATGTTGTGGAGCAAAGGTTCTCTATGTCAAAAGGCTACAAGTTCCTTCATGACCTTTGCGTACTCTTTTAGTTTTCATATTTTCATTAGAACTCGCTTATATGCATCCGTGGCATTGGTGTCGTCGGCTAGTTCTTTATCTTCAAGAAGATAGGGATTCAAGAGTTCTCCTACATAATGTAATTTTATCTTCACCATTTCACGTCATTCGTAGAACGACTTCACCAATGGGATGGCTTTGTCCAAGGCTAAACAAAAAGGCGCTTTATCTAAACTGAGGATGTGCTTCTCTAATTTCCTCATAGTATGCAACATCTTGCCCATGCATGGTATCTTTGCATCCAAATCACAAAGAGCATTGACAATTGGAGCTATCACATCTTCAAAATTCTAACAATGACGTCAAAAATGTCCACTTAGAATTGTCTTCTAAACGAGTTTTGGATTCTAAACGAGTTTTGGATTCTAAACGAGTTTTGGATTTAGGCAAGTGCTTCCTCGCGTATTCCTCCTATTGCGGGTCCGTTACAATTTGTTACAAATGCGCTTTCACCTTGAGCATACGTGCAACCATGTTGTAATTAGATGCAAATCTTGTTTCCAACAACAACAACAAGTTATACTGCGTTGAATATTTTTGAAGTATTGCAAGCGGCATGTGCCTCTTCTTGAAGAATTTGACTATCTTTTGGGAATCTTTCACGACGCCGTCAATCCATTGTTTGTTTGTCCAATCTTTTAACAACAGATTTAAGGCATACACCACTCAATCTTGAAAAAAAATGTAGGGATAAGTAGTAAATACCAAATTTTATGCTATTGGATTAACAACCGCATTATCTATATTCACCTACAATATATTTGTGGGGCCTCCTTGTTTTATGAATCTTTCTAATATAATGGCCAAATACGGAGCATCTTTAGCTATCCTAATTGTATCCATCAATCCTAGGAATTGCTCACCTACGGATGACACAAGCATGGCATTTATCAATGGTTGATTCAAAATCGAGGTCCACCCATCAATAGATAATGTGGCTCCAAACTTCTTAATATTGGCTTCTGTCTGCTTATGGAGATTGACCTCTGGAGACCAACTAGAACGGTGGCCCTCTGCCCTCTACAAATGCCATCCAAGTTGTTATAATGTTGGTGATCCTCTTATCAAATGCACTTGCCACCTCCACAAGTGCATGCTCTATGCTTGATTGCCCGTCTGTATTCAAAGCAACACAAATTTTTGCAACTTCTTCTAATTTTGACAAACAGAGGGCCCTCCCTATTAAAGTGTGATTGTATGCCTCGAACTGCTCATTGAATTCTTGGGATGGCTGCACTTCTACCCAGATGCCATCTGCTCCTTTTTGCACTTCTTTTTCAGGAAATCAGAAGAACTTTCGGTATTCTATGCTCCAGTGCCTCTCCATGCTATGACAAAAGGCTTCTCGAGCCTCTGGGTCTTTAATACCTTTGGCCCGCAATTCCACATCTTTGTTGCAGGTCATTCATACAAAGTCATTCGGATAGTAGAAAATCAGGCCCAATCTGTTGTTTTAGTCGCGTTGATCATCAACAAATTTTTGTTGATTAACAAAAATTTGTAGATGATCAACACGACCAAAACAACAGATTGGGCCTGATTTTCTACTAGTGTCCAATCGATCATCCATGAACTCATATAGCTTATGCAATAGACTTTCAAAAATCCACCTTAGAGGTCGCTTCCAATGAACGTAATTTTGGAATTGGAATGGCCTTTGGTAAAGTAGAAGGGTCCATTGATTGTATTCATGGCTAGGGGGGGCCATGCTCTCCTCAAGCCCAAGCATTTTGGAAAACCTAGGGCTCAAAGGAAAACGACACTTTGGACAAATTGAACGAATGAGGGATGCTTTCACCATGCACGTAATATGAAAAGTGTGGCGACATTGGCCCATGGTTAAAGTGCCCTCAAGGCCAAAATGACCCAAACAAAGATTGCATTTATCCTCTAATAGTACCGTATTAGGGCTAGAAGCATGCACTACTATCTTCTTAGCCTCATTAATGTATGCTGAATGTGAGCTGTAAGGGGCCCAACCTTCTTCTGGTTCAAGGTCCAATTGATAGACTACATCGCATTTTTCTTCGTGTCATTTAATCGCTTGAATACTGAATTCATGTACCCCAAATTTGTAACTTCAATTGACTCCCTACGATGTACATCAAACATCCTTATGATGGCTATGAGGTTGCATTGCATAGCATTGCAATGCTCTTCCAACTTCATTGCTAATTTGAGAAGCCCTTTCATTGCTCGGGTTACTAAAAATGGTTTGTCTTGTAGTTTTTGAATCCACCTCAACCAACGAGTGTAGGAACTGCTTTTTAACAGGCATTTATCCAGCTCTACTACTCGCATCATTTTTTGGTACTTAGATTCCAAATAGACAATTTTGTTGGGTTACCTCTTCTAACTCACGCTTCACCTCTTTGACCTTGTGGCCTTCCATTTGCTTAGACGCGTTTTGGAATGTGGAGGTAGGATTATGTATGGCAATTTTGGATATTACGTCCTTTTTGTTGTTTTCTTTAGCCCCTTCTATACCCACCGCTCCGACAATTTCCAGAAGAATACATAGTCTATCCTTGAGATCATTTTCTTTGAGCGTTATAATTTTGTATTCCAATTTCTTGATGAAACGCCTTTGAGCAAGTACAGTGTCATGTCTCTACTCCAAATCCTTTTCAAGTATTTGCAATTTCTTTGGCATTCAACCGATTGTGCTTTCAATTTCTTATTATCTTCCTTCATGCCATGAACTTTGCATTCTCTTGAATCAAGATGAACATCTCGTGCAATATTTCCACCCGCTCCTCGAGTAATGGTGTCAAGGACATGCTAAACTTCAAAAAAGCCATGGCACCAACCACCAGTTTAGGTGCTAATTTGGTGAATTTTTAAATAGCTTCTATAAGCTTTGGGGCAATTTTAGCTACAAATTTAGCTCCACTTGACAATGACTTAGCGGTAATCGCTAAATTAGCCTACTCACTAAATTCTTAAACAGGATTACTCGGGCCAGCCTCATTTGCGGGGGTTGGTTTAGGGTTCAGGTCTTTTTGATGTGCCCTAAACAAATAAGAAGCTTCCAACAAGTTTTTCAATTCATCGGTAGTGCGCATTTGATGAAGAACCTCCAATTGTGCCATCTGTTGAGTTGACAAATGCGGATACCTATTATCCAAGGCTTTGTCATCAATAGACACATTTTGAGCCACGCTATTGGGTTGCTTTCTATTTTTTGGCAACAAACGCCCTTCGACTCTTAGGCTCAGTACAGGGCTTGGCATGGTTGATAAGTCTTGATTCAAAGGTACTTGTGTCAAGATGTCTAGAGCATTGTTGTCTCTATAATGATCAATGATTGCATATACCCTTGCGACTTATTCTAGAGCAACCTCTTCCCAACGTTTCTGTGGCGCAGACAGGGCCACTGGTTTAAAAAAAATTGGTCACATGTTTGATGCACCGCTTTGCTCATCCACGGTTGTTACATTGGATGTATATATCAAATTTGTCCAAGGAGTTTGAAACACCTCTCCATCAACACCTTCCACCATAGCATTTGTAATTGTAGTTGGGATCTCCATAGAACCCAACTGTACTGCAACATTTTTCACCTCCGAGACTTCTTTTTTTGCTTGCATTAAATTATTTGATAATAATTTCTGTAGTTTTGATGGCTCACTTGGATTTGCCTTTGAATTATATAAATCGGAAATATCTTTTTGTCCTTTTCTAAGCAAAAGGTAAGCCCCCTGGAGTTGTCGTTAAAAACATGCCCTAGTCCACCTTTTAAGCCAATACAAGTTCAGCATACACTTTAGAGGCCACGCTGTAGTTTATGTATTGCTTACTCATTGGTTTGTCCCCAAAGAGGGACCGCGAACCTTGAGTGATTGATGGACAAAATGCCCATTGTTGCAATTCAATGGCTTGCAACTGAAACTCCATGTGTGAATAATGTGGGCCTCACAAGGCCACAACTTGTCGATGTGGTAGATTTTCACATATTTCTTGCACATCTCGGAGGTCCAATAATTTGCTCCCTCCTTCTCCCATCCGCGCTTCACCTTGATATCTGGATCATCTAAAATCTTGTAGTAGAGCTCATGGGTGGCTGCCTTTGGATTTGCCTTCCCGCGGTTATTACCTCCTGAAGTCATTCCTACAGAATCCTTGCAACCTTCAATCATCATGATTGCCGATTTGTGATGTAAAATAACTCATCCTAACTCTCTACAATGTAGAAGCAACTGGCACAATGAAGTAACAGTAGCACGTCCAACACGGATGTGAAACCTCTAAACCCTAAACCCTAAACCCTAAAATACAGGATATGCTTGGTTATTTTTTTATTGAACATATGGTACTGGAAAATGTGCATGACCCTAAATATTTCATGAACTCAAACGCCTAACTCCATCTGCAAGTTACACAATTCTTTCTTCCATGGTCTCATGTCAAAATTCCATGAACTAAAACTTGGGATCTTCTAAGTACAGGATATGGCTAGTTTAATTTTTCTTTTCTACTGCACATAAAATAACCAAATTTGCGCATGACCCTAAATATTTCATGAAGTCAAACTCTTGACCCCAATTGCAACTTACACAATTCTTTCTTCCATGGTTTCACGTCAAATACCATGAATTTGGACTTGGCATCCCTAAAGTACACGCAATGGCTGGTTCAAATTTTTTTTTCTATTGCACATATAATACCCGAAAATATGCATGACCCTAAATATTTCATGAACTCAAACATTTAACCCCATTAGCAACTTACACAATTCTTTCTTCCATGGTTTCACGTCAAAATTCCATGAACGTGGACTTCGGATCTCGGAAGTACAACTTATGCTTGGTTCAATTTTTACTTTCTATTGCAAATATGGTACCCCATGCTGTGCATGACCCTAAATATTTCATGAGCTCGAACTCCTAACTCCGTTTGCAACTTACACAATTCTTTTTTCCATGGTTTCACGTCAAAATTCTATGAACGCAGACCTCGGATCTCTAAAGTACAAAATATGCTTGGTTCAATTTTTTTTTTCTATTGCACATATGGTACCCCATGATGCGCATGACCCTTGATATATCAAGAACTCAAATTCCTAACTCCATTTGCAATTTACACAATTCTTTACTCTATGGTTTCACGTCAAAATTCCATGAACTTGGACTCAGGATCCCTAAAGTACAACATATGTTTGGTTCAATTTCTTTTTTTTATTGCACATATGGTACCCAAAAATGCGCATGACCCTAAATATTTCATGAACTCAAACTCCTCACTCCGTTTGCAAGTTACGCAATACTTTCTTCCATGGTTTCACGCCAGAATTCCATCAAATTGGACTTGGGATCCCTACAGTACAGGATATGGTTGGTTCAGTTTTTTTTTTATTGATCATATGGTCCCCGAAAATGTGCATGACCCTAAACATTTCATGAACTCAAACTCCGAACTTCATTTGCACCATATACAATTCATTCATCCATGGTTTCACGTCAAAATTTCATGAACTTGGACTTGGGATCCCTAAAGTATAGGATATGGCTGGTTCAATTCTTTTTCTATTGATCAAACGATACTCCAATGTGTGCATGACCCTAAATATTTCATGAACTCAAACTCCTAATTCCATTTGCAACTTACACGCTTCTTTCTATCATGGTTTCATGTCCAATTTCCATAAACGTGGACTTTGGATCCCTAAATTACAAAATATGCTTGGTTCAATTCTTTTTCTCTATTGCACATATGGTATCCCATGATGTGCATGACCCTAAATATTTCATGAACTCAAACTCCTATCTCCATTTGCAACTTACACAATTCTTTCTTCCATGGATTCATGTCAAAATTCCATGAACGTGGACTTCGGATCCCTAAAGTACAAGATATGCTTGGTTCAAATCTTTTTTTCTATTGCACATATGGGACCTTGAAATGCGCATGACCCGAAATATTTCATGAACTCAAACTCCTCACTCCATTTGCAAGTTACGCAATACTTTCTTCCATGGTTTCATGTCAGAATTCCATCAAATTGGACTTGGAATTCCTACAGTACAAGATATGGTTGGTTCAATTTTTTTTTCTATTGATAATATGGTACCCTAAAATAAGCATGACCTTAAATATTTCATGAACTCAAACTCCTAACTCCCTTTGCAACTTACGCAATACTTTCTTCCATGGTTTCATGTCAGAATTCCATCAAATTGGACTTGGAATTCCTACAGTACAAGATATGGTTGGTTCAATTTTTTTTTCTATTGATAATATGGTACCCTAAAATAAGCATGACCTTAAATATTTCATGAACTCAAACTCCTAACTCCCTTTGCAACTTACGCAATACTTTCTTCCATGGTTTCATGTCAGAATTCCATCAAATTGGACTTGGGATCCCTAAAGTACAAGATATGCTTGGTTAAGTTTTTTTTTCTATTGATCATATGGTACCTAAAAATGTGCATGACCCTAAATATTACATGAACTCAAACTACTAACTGCATTTGCAAATTATACAATTCGTTTTGCCATGCTTTCACGTCAAAATTCCATGAACTTGGACTTGGGATCCCTAAAGTATGGGATATAGCTGGTTCAATTCTTTTTTTCTATTGATCGTATGGTACTTGAAGATGTGCATGACCCTAAACATTTCATGAACTCAAACTCCGAACTTCATTTGCACCATACACGATTCATTCTTCCATGGTTTCATGTCAAAATTCCTTAAACATGGACTTCGGATCCCTAAAGTACAACGTATGCTTGGTTCAATTTTTTTTTCTATTGCACATATGGTACCTCAAAATGTGTATGACCCTAAATTTTTCATGAACTCAAACTCCTAACTCCATTTGTAACTTACACAATTCTTTCTTCCATGGTTTCACATCAAAATTCCATGAAATTGGACTTGAGATCCCTGAAGTGTAGGATATGGTTGATTCAATTTTATTTTCTATTGCACGTATCGTACCCCAAAATGCGCATGACCCTAAATATTTCCTGAACTCAAACTCCTAACTCCATTTGCCACTTACACAATTCTTTCTTCCATGGTTTCACGTCGAAATTCCATGAACTTGGACTTGAAATCCCTGAAGTGTAGGATATGGCTGGTTCAATTTTATTTTCTATTGCACATATCGTACCTCAAAATGCGCATGACCCTAAATATTTCATGAACACAAACTTCTAACTCCATTTGCAACTTATACAATTCTTTCTTCTAGGATTTCAAATCAATATTCCATGAACATTTATTTCGGATCACTAAAGTACAAGATAGGCTTGGTTCATTTTTTTTTTCTATTGCACATATGGTAGCCTATGATGTGCATGACCCTAAATATTTCATGAAGTCAAACTCCTAACTCCAATTGCAACTTACACAATTCTTTCTTCCATGGTTTTACCTCAAACTTCCATGAACGTGGACTTGGGATCCCAAAAGTACAGGATATGCTTGGTTCAATTCTTTTATTTCTGTTGATCATGTGGTACTTCAAAATGTGCATAACCCTAAATATTTCATGAACTTAAACTCTTAACTCCATTTGCAACTTACACAGTTCTTTCTTCCATGGTTTTACTTCAGAATTCCATGAACGTGGACTTCGGATCCCTAAAGTACAAGATATGTTTGGTTCAATTTCTTGTTTTTATTGCACATATGGTACCCCAAAATGCGCATGACTCTATTTACTTCATGAAGTCAAACTCCTAATTCCATTTTCAACTTATACATTTCGTTCTGCCATGGTTTTACTTCAGAATTTCATGAACGTGGACTTGCGATCCCTAAAGTACAGGATATGCTTGGTTCAACTTCTTTTTTCTACTGCACGTATGGTACCCCATGATGTGTATGACCCCAAATATTTCATGAACGCAAACTTCTAATTCCATTTGTAACTTATACAATTCTTCCTTCTAGGATTTCAAATGAATATTCCATGAACGTGGACTTCGGATCACTAAAGTGTAAGAGGGGCTTGGTTCAATTTCTTGTTTCTATTGCACATATGGTAGCCTATGATGTGCATGACCCTAAATATTTCATGAACTCAAACTCTTAACCCCATTTGCACCTTACACAATTCTTTCTTTCATGGTTTTACGTCAAAATTCCATGAATGAGGACTTCGGATCACTAAAGTACATGATAGGCTTGGTTCATTTTTTTTTTCTATTGCACATATGGTACTGCATGATGTGCATGACCCTAAATATTTCATGAAGTCAAACTCTTAATCCCATTTCCAACTTACACAATTCTTTCTTCCATGGTTTTACGTCAAAATCCCATGAACGTGGACTTTGGATCCCTAAGGTACAAGATATGCGTGGTCCAATTCTTTTTTTCTATTGCACATATGGTTTTCCAAAATGTGCATGACCCTAAATATTTCATGAAGTCAAAGTTCTAACTCCATTTGCAACTTACACAATTCTTTCTTCCATGGTTTCACGTCACAATTCTATGAACTTGGACTTAGGATCCCTAAAGTACAGGATATGTTTGGTTCACTTCTTTGTATTCTACTGCACATATGGTACTGCATGATGTGCATGACCCTAAATATTTCATGAAGTCAAAAGTCTAACTCCATTTGCATCTTATACAATTCTTTCTTCCATTGTTTTATGTCAAAATTCTATGAACGTGGACTGGGGATCCCTAAAGTACAGGATATGCTTGGTTCAATTTTTTGTTTCCTATTGCACAGATAATACCCTAAAATGCGCATGAACCTAAGTATTTGATGAGCTCAAAGTTTTTACTCCATTTGATACATACACAATTCTTTCTTCTAGGTTTTCATGTCAAATTTCCATGAACGTGGACCGGGGATCCCTAAAGTACAGAATATGCTTGGTTCAATTCTTTTTTTTCTATTGCACATATGGTAGCCTATGATGTGCATGATACTAAATATTTCATGAAGTCAAACTCTTAACCCCATTTGCAACTTACACAATTCTTTCTTCCATGGTTTTACATCAAAATCCCATGAACGTGGACTGGGGATCACTAAAATACAAGATATGCTTGGTTCATTTCTTTGTTTCCTATTGCACATATAGTACTGCATGATGTGCATCACCCTAAATCATTGATGAACTCAAGTTCTAACTCCATTTGCAACTTACACAATTCTTTCTTCCACGGTTTCACGTGAAAGTTCCATGAGTTAAACTTGGGATTCCTAAAGTACAAGAGAGGGCTAGTTCATTTTCTTCTCTCTTTTGCACATATGATACCCAAAAATGTGCATGACTCTAAATTTTTCATGACCCCAAACCTTTAACCTCGTTTGCAAATAACACAAATCTTTCTTCCATGGTTTTACGTCAAATTTCCACGGTTGTGGACTTTGGATCTCTAAAGTACAGGATATGTCTGGTTCATTTTTTTTCTCTATTGCACATGTGGTACCCCAAAATGTGCATGACCCTAAGTATTTGATGAACTCAAAGTTCTATCTCTATTTGATACTTATACAGTTTTTTCTTCTAGGATTTCAAGTCAAAATTCCATGAACATGGACTTGGAATCCCAAAAGTACAGGACATGCTTAATTTTCTTTTCTATTGCACATATGGTACCCCAGAATGTTTATGACCCTAAATATTTCATGAACATAAACTCCTAACTCCATTTGCAACTTACACAGTTCTTTCTTCCATGGATTCACTTCAAAATTCCATGAACATGGACTTGGGATCCCTAAAGTACAGGATATGTTTGGTTCAATTTTTTGTTTCCGGGTGAATGCAAGAAACACTTGTACTATTTTGTGTCACAAGCTAAGTGCTGATCTGTTTTTTGGCCATAACTTTTGCATTTTTGCTCGAAATGACTCAAGATTTCTAGAGAAGGTACTTATGTCTATCATACACCTTACATAATTTTTTCATAATTTTCAAAAATATTTTAATACTAAAATAATACTAGTGATTAAATGTCACAAATGAGATTTGGAGGTTTTTAGTACTAAGGAGTACCTTTTTTTAATGATTTTGAGATGAAATATGGACGAGATGGTCTTCTAGTAGACTTACATCTCTCCACATGAGGGATTTTGAAAAAAGTTATTTTTATGTGGTGTGGAAGTCTACAAAGAGAGCTTCTTTCTGCTTGAATTTTGAAACAAGTAAAATATTATTTTGGTGTTTTTTCTGGTGAATGACCATCTCCATAGAATTGTTGCAAATGGCCACTTTTTATTTTTTGTATTTACTTATTTTTACTATTTTTTCCGAATTAAAACATGAAGGTATGTATTTTCTTGAGGTTTGACGCTTTTTAAGTTCTCCTACTTAGAGAATTTTTCTATCAATTTCCTTTGGTGAAAACCTTCATCTTAGAGGTGTATACATTGTTCATATTTTTCAAATTTTTTTCAAATTAATTTTCTAATTTTAAAGTACTCCAAAAAAAGTCATGAGTACTGTAGTAAAATGCAACAAATAGTACAAGTGTTTCTTGCATTCACCCTTCCATTGCACATATGGTACCCTAAAATGCGTATGACTCTATTTCCATTTGATACTTACACAGTTCTTTCTTCTAGGATTTCATGTCAAAATTCCATGAATGTGGACTTGGAATCCCTAAAGTACAAGACAAGCTTGGTTATTTTTTTTTCAGCTATTGCACATATAGTACCCCAGAATGCTCATGACCCTAAATATTTCATGAAGTCAAACTCCTAATTCCATTTGCAACTTATGCATTTCTTTTTGCCATGGCTTCACTTCAAAATTTCATGAACGTGGAC
Organism: Antitrichia curtipendula; assembly: GCA_951230915.1. NCBI lineage: Eukaryota > Viridiplantae > Streptophyta > Bryopsida > Hypnales > Leucodontaceae > Antitrichia > Antitrichia curtipendula. The sequence continues at coordinate 19,087,350 of OX579637.1, read as the reverse complement.
TTGCGAAGTTGCGATCCCTAAAGTACAGGATATGCTTGGTTCAATTTCTTTTTTCTATTGCATATATGGTACCCCATGATGTGCATGACCCCAAATATTTCATGAACACAAACTTCTAAGTCCATTTGCAACTTATACAATTCTTTCTTCTAGGATTTCAAATCAATATTCCATGAACGTGGACCTCGGATCACTAAAGTACAAGATAGGCTTGGTTCAATTTTTTTTTCTATTGCACATATGGTAGCCTATGATGTGCATGACCCTAAATATTTCATGAACTCAAACTCTTAACCCCATTTGCAACTTACACAATTCTAACTTCCATGGTTTTACGTCAAAATCCCATGAACGTGGACTTCGGATCACTAAAGTACAAGATATGCTTGGTTCATTTCTTTGTTTCCTATTGCACATATGGTACTGCATGATGTACATCACCCTAAATTATTGTTGAACTCAAAGTCCTAACTCCATTTGCAACTTACACAATTCTTTCTTCCACGGTTTCACGTGAAAGTTCCATGAATTAAACTTGAAATTCCTAAAGTACAAGATAGGGCTGGTTCATTTTCTTCTCTCTATTGCACATATGGTACCCCAAAATGTGCATGACCCTAAACTTTTCATGAGCTCAAACTCTTCACCCCGTTTGCAACTTAGACATTTCTTTCTTCCACGGTTTCACTTCAAAATTCTATAGACGTGGACTTCGGATTCCTAAAGTACAAGATATGCTCGGTTCAATTTTTTTATTTCTGTTGATCATATGGTACATCAAAATGTGCATGACCCTATGAGCTCCCAATTTGTCACTTGGGACTCGTAGAATTATTTTCTTAGAAATTTGCAATTTAAAGTTAAGAAAAATATACAAAAAGCCATAAAAAGAGTGTAGAACCACAATAGGGTTGTACCATACCCATTATAGTATTTGGTATAGATTTGTGTTTAGACTTAGAATCCCACCATACCGGGCCCAAAAATAGGCTAAGAACTTTGAGTTCATCAAATATTTAGGGCGGTGCACATCATGCAGTACCATATGTGCAATAGAGAACAAAGAATTAAACCAAAAATATCTTGTACTTTAGAGATCCGAAGTCCACGTTCATAGGATTCTGACGTAAAACCATGGAAGAAAGTAATGTGTAAGTTGCAAATGGGGTTAAAAGTTTGACTTCATGAAATATTTAGGGTCATGCACATCATAGGCTACCATATGTGCAATAGAAAAAAAAAATGAACCAAGCCTATTTTGTACTTTAGTGATCCGAAATAAATGTTCATGGAATATTGATTTGAAATCCTAGAAGAAAGAATTGTATAAGTTGCAAATGGAGTTAGAAGTTTGTGTTCATGAAATATTTGGGGTCATGCACATCATGGGGTACCATATGTGCAGTAGAAAAAAAAAACTAAACCAAGCAAATCCTATACTTTAGGGATCCCAAGTCTATGTTCATGGAATTTTGAAGTGAAACCATGGAAGAAAGAAATGTGTAAGTTGCAAACGAAATTAGGAGTTTGACTTCATGAAGTAAATAGAGTCATACGCCTTTTGGGGTACCATATGTGCAATATGAACAAAAAATTGAACCAAACATATCCTGTACTTTAGAGATCCCAAGTCCATGTTCAAGGAATTTTGAAGTGAAACCATGGAAGAAAGAACTGTGTAAGTTGCAAATGGAGTTAGGAGTTTATGTTCATGAAATATTTAGGGTCATAAACATTCTGGGGTACCATATGTGCAATAGAAAAAGAAATTAAGCATGTCCTGTACTTTTGGGATTCCAAGTCCATGTTCATGGAATTTTGACATGAAATCCTAGAAGAAAAAACTGTATAAGTATCAAATGGAGATAGAACTTTGAGTTCATCAAATACTAAGGGTCATGCGCATTTTGGGGTACCACATGTGCAATAGAGAAAAAAAATGAACCAGACATATCCTGTACTTTAGAGATCCAAAGTCCACAACCGTGGAAATTTGACGTAAAACCATGGAAGAAAGATTTGTGTAATTTGCAAACGGGGTTAAAGGTTTGAGGTCATGAAAAATTTAGAGTCATGCACATTTTTGGGTACCATATGTGCAAAAGAGAGAAGAAAATGAACCAGCCCTCTCTTGTACTTTAGGAATCCCAAGTTTAACTCATGGAACTTTCACGTGAAACCGTGGAAGAAAGAATTGTGTAAGTGTGAGCTCCTAAATTGTCACTTGGGACTCGTAGAAATATTTTTTTGGAAATTTGCAATTTAAAGTTAAGAAAAATATACAAAAAGCCATAAAAAGAGTGTAGAACCAAAATAGGGTTGTACCATATCCATTATAGTATTTGGTATAGATTTGTGTTTAGACTTAGAATTCCACCAAACCGGGCCCAAAAATAGGTAGAAAGAACGAAACAATTAGATTTCTAGGGTTCAAGTCACATAGGCCCAAAAAGGCTAAATCCCACCATGAATGTGGCAATTCATGACTAAGTCGGTCCGAGGGATCCACAACGAGGCCACTAGGTCGGGTCCTAGAGTTAGATTTAGAAATTCCCCAAAACCCTGATTGTTAGCATGCAGGAGTCACTAACGCAAGATTGGGCCTAAGGAGGAATCTACAGCCCAAGGGTGGTGTCCCAGGGTAAATCCCATGCCAGGAGTCCAACGACAATATCGATTTGCCAAGATTCTTCTATCTGCAAAAGATTCCTGCACCATCGATAAACTCAAGGAGATGGCCAATTCATCTCCACTGATCAATTGTGCCAGGTACGGGAACGCACCTGCACATCTTTCATGTGACCCCATGAGAGGTCCTGTGAAAAATCCTGTCATCTTCCGACTTACAGAAGAACCTTTTGCGGGTGGTCAACCCTGGTAACCTCCAACGGGAATTTCATGGAAATTACCCAGGTTGCCAGAAAATCTCACTAAAAAATAGACTAGCTTGTTTTATGTTAATAATGCGCTCTGTGAAGTTTTGCGACATTCCGATAGCAGCAAGTACCCGAACCGGCGAGATTCCTGGAGAATTAATCACGTGGCGGGGTCCCCGACGCGTTGACCGGCATCCCGGGACCATACGATGGTGAAACAAAGTCAACCAAGAGTCTTTTCCGACTCCCTCACACCTACCGGAGACCCTAAGCTATTTACATTTCTCAAAATAGGAGACCCCCAATATCTAGGATTTTACCACGGTTTAGTTTTTAAACTAAATTAGCCTACGATGGTTTTTTGTCCTCGGTACGGGGGGTAGGGAGATCCTAGACTAAACACGGCAATCTGGAGCCAATGGCGCAATCCGTTTGACGATTGGAGTAAAACTCCAAAAGTTAGGAGGTTGGTCCAGCGTAGATAAGTAAAAGTAGTTTTTTAGGGATTAGGATGAAAATCTTTGAAGATGAGGATGAAAATCCAAGTTGATAAGGTTACTTTAGAGCTCTTGAGGGGGAAGGTGGGGCCTTGGAAACCTATTTAAGGTCTCCATTTTTCTCTCTTGAACACCCCCAATTCTTGTTTTGGGTCCGTGGGTCCAACTTATGTTGGGATTTTTTTGGCATTTTAGCCAAGAAACCTCTACGGTATTTTTGGAGCACTTTTGGCTCCTTTTGTTGTTATATTTTAAGCTTTGAAGGTCCTTGGGGGTCCTTCTACCTTGCCTTGTATACACTTTGTGTGTGGTTGCATATATGCTCGTTGTTATTCAAAAGTCTCTTATATCTTTGGTATAGCCTTGTGAACTAACTTGTGTGTTGAAGTCTCGTTGGTGTCTTGTACTAACCCTAGAGCAATCCCCCACCATACCTTGGCGATGCCGCTTTGGGGGGCCTTTAGTATGTGAAGTGTTGCCATCAATTATTCTTACCTTGTTTGTACAATTGCCTTGGATGTGAGCCCTAACCATAGTTACCTTTTTCATTGTTGTTGTGAGTGGACCCCACCTCCGAGAGGCGGCGAAGCTTTGAACTTGTAGCTTATCCCAGTCTTAGAGTGTGTGTCAAAAATAGGCCCTAGACGACGGAGCTTTGAACCTGGGAACCTCACAAGTCTTAGAGTTGGTGTCAAAGCCAAACTACGGCGAAGCTTTGAACCTCCGTATATTGTAAGCTCCAAAGTTTAGTTCCCAAGACCTTCTTGGGAAATCCCAAAGTTTAGCCCCCAAGAGTAGCATTAGGTTGTAGAGAAGTGAAGAAAAGAGCTCGTCACGCATAGTTTTGTTTTAGTGGTGATTAAAGATTCTAGTCCACCCTCGCTACGGCAAAGCTTCGACCTTGAACCATCCGGTTTAAAATTTTTGTTAAGTGGGTTCCCATACGGGAACTCGAAAAAAAATAGATTTTAGAGAAAACGTCAAAACCAGCCCAAAGGACCAGCCAGTGAGGGCAGCAAGGAGGGTCGCTGGGGGGGTCGCTGAGTGAATCCAGGTCGCTGGGGAAGGTCGCTGAGTGAGTCCAGGTTGCTGGGGATTGCTGAGTGAGTCCAGGGAGTCGGGAGTCGGGAGCTGGGTGAGTCCAGAGGAATCGGGAATCTAGGGAGCTGAGTGAGTCCAAGGGAGTCGAGAGAAAAAAAATAAACCTTGGACAAAAGAAAATCAGATCCTACAAAAGTCATATGCTAAACTACTTAGAGTTAGAGTCCGGGTGGGGAGTCAGATTCGGTTTTTAACAAGAAACCGGACAAAGTAGCGGTCGAGAGAAGAAAGGAATAGGAAATGGGGTCTAGTCCTGGCTAAGCTCTATGTGAAAAAAATCATACATACCAAAAACCTGCAAAACCACTCCAAGATGAAAGAAGGAGGAAAGGGAGGAATGGTTATATGGGCAACTTAGATGAGAGTGACAATAAATAGTGATCTAGGTTTAGCTAAGTAGGTGTTAGGAGGAAAATCTTGAGAATTCGAAGTGACCATTAGGAGGCGGATTAGGATGACACAAAGACGAGGTAGTATAATAGGGTAGAGAGACATTAAAACCTCCTTGGGGTTTAAATCTATAGTTGTAAGACATCCATAAAATTTAGGTAGAATAGTGCTAGTGTAGAAAAATAGGAAGGGAAAGAAAAGGAGAGAAAGAAGAGAAGGAAGGAAGAAAGGAGAGAGAAGGTTTAGATTGCACGGGACCGACTTCTCGAAACATAAGCGGTGGATTTGGGAAAGATTTCCACAATCCAAGGGCCACCATGGAGTATGGAAATATACGCACGGATGCGGACGAGCGTATTTTCGACACCGGTAGTGACGAGGTGAGTTCTTGAATCAATACTTGGTGTTTTTTCCTCATTAGCATTGATTTCCTTAATTAGCCCTTTTCACGTGAATAGTAAACCACGATAAGTAAAGGAAAGAAAAATTAGAA